>OX411749.1:4982838-6182838 GCA_948252205.1 Orthosia incerta
AGATACGATAGAGGGGGGGAGGAGGGGGGAGGAAAAGGGGAGGTTTGGGACTTTTCCCATACTCACGGGAGTTACTTGTTTACGAATCTGTCAAAATATACCCACCTTCCCCTCCACCATCTGGGAGAACAATTATGTCAATGAGTGAGTCAGTGAGTCAGTCAGTCAGTGGTAATGCAGTTTTATATAGTATAACTAGTATTTGCTTGGTGCGCGAGCTGCAAGCAGCTCGCGTGTTGTTGTCCCTACACCCGCGTGTTGTTGTCCCTACACCTACCCTACACCTACCCTACACCTACCCTACACCTACCCTACACCTACCCTACACCTACCCTACACCGACCTACACCTACCCTACACCTACCCTACACCTACCCTACACCTACCCTACACCTCGGGGTAGTTTGTTCCAAAAAACATAAACCCTAATGTTTGCTTGTCGTCGCCAGGCACTGAGTTTCACTTCACCCACTCAACCTTCGTTACGCTACGGAGGTCGCCGGCTCGCTTCGCTCGCCACCTCCACCCTGCGCTGCACTCGGTCTCGTAGGTTCGCTCCACTCGGGATCCCTACGCTGAATCCGTAAAAAAAAAGGTTCGCCAAACGGGGGAGGGAGGGGGGAGAAGGGGGGCAAGGGGGTCAACTTTGAAAAATGGATTGTTTGTGACTATAGCATTGCCCCTTTATATGAATCTGAAAAAGAAATGTTCCAAGTCTCTCAACTCCGAGATCCGCTTATAGGGGGGGAGAAGGGGGGCGAGGGGGTCAATTTTGAAAAATGGTTTTTTACTTTTCCGAGCCTCCTCTAAACGATTCCGTAAAATAAACAAAAAAAAAGATTAGCAAAACGGGGGGGGGGAGGGGGGAGAAGGGGGGCAAGGGGGTCAACTTTGAAAAATGGTTTGTTTGTGACTAAAGCATTGCCCCTTTATATGAATCTGAAAAAAGAAATGTTCCAAATGTTCCAACTTTCGAGATCCGCTTAAAGGGGGGAGAACGGGGGCGAGGGGGTCAACTTTGAAAAATGCTTTTACTTTCCGAGCCTCCTCTAAACGAATCCGTAAAAAACAAAAATACGGGTACCTTAGTTTCCGAGAAACGATAGAGGGGGGGAGGAGGGGGGGGGGGAAAGGGGAGGTTTGGCACTTTTCCCATACTCACGGGAGTTACTTGTTTACGAATCTGTCAAAATATACCCACCTCCCCCCTCCACCATCTGGGAGAACAATTATGTCAATCAGTCAGTGAGTGAGTGGTAATGCAGTTTTATATAATATAACTAGTATTTGCTTGGTGCGCGAGCTGCAAGCAGCTCGCGTGTTGTTGTGCCTACAAACGCGTGTTGTTGTCCCTACACCTACCCTACATCTACCCTACACCTACCCTACACCTACCCTACACCTACCCTACACCTACCCTACACCTACCCCTACATCTACCCTACGCCTACCCTACACCTACCCTACACCTACCCTACACCTACCCTACACCTACCCTACATCTACCCTACGCCTACCCTACGCCTACCCTACATCTACCCTACACCTACCCTACACGTACCCTACACCTACCCTACACCTACCTACCCTACACCTACCCTACACCTACCCTACACCTACCCTACACCTACCCTACACCTACCCTACACCTACCCTACACCTACCCTACACCTACCCTACACCTACCCTACACCTACCCTACACCTACCCTACACCTACCTACACCTACCCTACACCTACCCTCTACACCTACCCTAAAAAGATTCGCCAAAACGGGGGGGGGGAGAAGGGGGGGAAGGGGGTCAACTTTGAAAAATGATTCCAACTAAAGCATTGCCCCTTTATATGAATCTGAATAAAGAAATGTTCCAAGTCTCTCAACTTCCGAGATCCGCTTAAAGGGGGGGGAAAGGGGGGCGAGGGGGTCAACTTTGAAAAATGGTTTTTACTTTTCCGAGCCTCCTCTAAACGATTCCGTAAAAAAAAACAAAAAAAAAAAGTTTAGCCAAAACGGGGGGGAGGGGGGCGAAGGGGAGCAAGGGGGTCAACTTTGAAAAATGGTATGTTTGTGACTATAGCATTGCCCCTTTATATGAATCTGAAAAAAGAAATGTTCCAAGTCTCTCAACTTACGAGATCCGCTTAAAGGGGGGGAGAAGGGGGGCGAGGGGGTCAAATTTGAAAAATGGTTTTTGCTTTTGGGAGCCTCCTCTAAACGAATCCGTAAAAAAAATATACTACGGGTACCTTAGTTTCCGAGATACAATAGAGGGGGGGAGGAGGGGGGAGGAAAAGGGGAGGTTTGGGACTTTTCCCAAACTCGCGAGAGTCACTTGTTTACGAATCTGTCAAAATATACCCACCTCCCCATCCACCATCTGGGAGAACAATTATGTCAGTGAGTCAGTGAGTGGTAATGCAGTTTTATATAATATAACTAGTATTTGCTTGGTGCGCGAGCTGCAAGCAGCTCGCGGCTTTGTCGTGTTTTGAGAAGTATTCCTTAACCTACCCTACACCTACCCTACACCTACCCTACACCTCCCTACACCTACCCTACACTTTGTTCCAAAAAACCTAACCCTAATGTTTGCTTGTCGTCGCCAGGCACTGAGTTTCGCTTCACCCACTCAACCTTCGTTACGCTACGGAGGTCGCCGGCTCGCTTCGCTCGCCACCTCCCCCCTGCGCTGCACTCGGTCTCGTAGGTTCGCTCCACTCGGGATCCCCACGCTGAATCCGTAAAAAAAGATTCGCCAAAACGAGGGGGGGGGGGAGGGGGGAGATGGGGGGCAAGGGGGTCAACTTTGAAAAATGGTTTGTTTGTGACTAAAGCATTGCCCCTTTATATGAATCTGAAAAAAAAAATGTTCCAAGTCTCTCAACTTCCGAGATCCGCTTAAAGGGGGGGGGGAAAGGGGGCGAGGGGTCAACTTTGAAAAATGGTTTTTGCTTTTCCGAGCCTCCTCTAAACGAATCCGTAAAAAAAACATACTACGGGTACCTTAGTTTCCGAGATACGATAGAGGGGGGGAGGAGGGGGGAGGAAAAGGGGAGGTTTGGGACTTTTCCCATACTCGCGAGAGTGACTTGTTTACGAATCTGTCAAAATATACCCACCTCCCCCTTCACCATCTGGGAGAACAATTATGTCAATCAGTCAGTGAGTGGTAATGCAGTTTTATATAATATAATAACTAGTATTTGCTTGGTGCGCGAGCTGCAAGCAGCTCGCGTGTTGTTGTCCCTACACCCGCGTGTTGTTGTCCCTACTCCTACCCTACACCTACCCTACACCTACAGTACACCTACCCTACACCTACCCTACACCTACCCTACACCTACCCTACACCTACCCTACACCTACCCTACACCTACCCTACACCTACCCTACACCTACCCTACACCTACCCTACACCTACCCTACACCTACCCTACACCTACCCTACACCTACCCTACACCTACCCTACACCTACCCTACACCTACCCTACACCTACCCTACACCTACCCTACACCTACCCTACACCTACCCTACACCTACCCTACACCTACCCTACACCTACCCTACACCTACCCTACACCTACCCTACACCTACCCTACACCTACCCTACACCTACCCTACACCTACCCTACACCTACCCTACACCTACCCTACACCTACCCTACACCTACCCTACACCTACCCTACACCTACCCTACACCTACCCTACACCTACCCTACACCTACCCTACACCTACCCTACACCTACCCTACACCTACCCTACACCTACCCTACACCTACCCTACACCTACCCTACACCTACCCTACACCTACCCTACACCTACCCTACACCTACCCTACACCTACCCTACACCTACCCTACACCTACCCTACACCTACCCTACACCTACCCTACACCTACCCTACACCTACCCTACACCTACCCTACACCTACCCTACACCTACCCTACACCTACCCTACACCTACCCTACACCTACCCTACACCTACCCTACACCTACCCTACACCTACCCTACACCTACCCTACACCTACCCTACACCTACCCTACACCTACCCTACACCTACCCTACACCTACCCTACACCTACCCTACACCTACCCTACACCTACCCTACACCTACCCTACACCTACCCTACACCTACCCTACACCTACCCTACACCTACCCTACACCTACCCTACACCTACCCTACACCTACCCTACACCTACCCTACACCTACCCTACACCTACCCTACACCTACCCTACACCTACCCTACACCTACCCTACACCTACCCTACACCTACCCTACACCTACCCTACACCTACCCTACACCTACCCTACACCTACCCTACACCTACCCTACACCTACCCTACACCTACCCTACACCTACCCTACACCTACCCTACACCTACCCTACACCTACCCTACACCTACCCTACACCTACCCTACACCTACCCTACACCTACCCTACACCTACCCTACACCTACCCTACACCTACCCTACACCTACCCTACACCTACCCTACACCTACCCTACACCTACCCTACACCTACCCTACACCTACCCTACACCTACCCTACACCTACCCTACACCTACCCTACACCTACCCTACACCTACCCTACACCTACCCTACACCTACCCTACACCTACCCTACACCTACCCTACACCTACCCTACACCTACCCTACACCTACCCTACACCTACCCTACACCTACCCTACACCTACCCTACACCTACCCTACACCTACCCTACACCTACCCTACACCTACCCTACACCTACCCTACACCTACCCTACACCTACCCTACACCTACCCTACACCTACCCTACACCTACCCTACACCTACCCTACACCTACCCTACACCTACCCTACACCTACCCTACACCTACCCTACACCTACCCTACACCTACCCTACACCTACCCTACACCTAACCTACACCTACCCTACACCTACCCTACACCTACCCTACACCTACCCTACACCTACCCTACACCTACCCTACACCTACCCTACACCTACCCTACACCTACCCTACACCTTCCCTACACCTACCTTACACCTACCCTACACCTACCCTACACCTACCCTACACCTACCCTACACCTACCCTACACCTACCCTACACCTACCCTACACCTACCCTACACCTACCCTACACCTACCCTACACCTACCCTACACCTACCCTACACCTACCCTACACCTACCCTACACCTACCCTACACCTACCCTACACCTACCCTACACCTACCCTACACCTACCCTACACCTACCCTACACCTACCCTACACCTACCCTACACCTACCCTACACCTACCCTACACCTACCCTACACCTACCCTACACCTACCCTACACCTACCCTACACCTACCCTACACCTACCCTACACCTACCCTACACCTACCCTACACCTACCCTACACCTACCCTACACCTACCCTACACCTACCCTACACCTACCCTACACCTACCCTACACCTACCCTACACCTACCCTACACCTACCCTACACCTACCCTACACCTACCCTACACCTACCCTAAACTTTGCTCCAAAAAACATAACCCTAATGTTTGATTGTCGTCGCCAGGCACTGAGTTTCGCTTCACCCACTCAACCTTCGTTACGCTACGGAGGTCGCCGGCTCGCTCTCGGTCTGCACTCGGTCTCGTAGGTTCGCTCCACTCGGGATCCCTACGCTGAATCCGTAAAAAAAAACAAAAAAGATTCGCCAAAACGGGGGAGGGAGGGGGGAGAAGGGGGGCAAGGGGGTCAACTTTGAAAACTGGTTCGTTTGTGACTATAGCATTGCCCCTTTATATGAATCTGAAAAAAGAAATGTTCCAAGTCTCTCAACTTCCGAGATCCCCTTAAAGGGGGGGAAAGGGGGGCGAGGGGATCAACTTTGAAAAATGGTTTTTACTTTTCCGAGCCTCCTCTAAACGATTCCGTAAAAAAAACAAAAAAAAAAGATTTGCCAAAACGGGGGGGAGGGGGGAGAAGGGGAGCAAGGGGGTCAAGTTTGAAAAATGGTTTGTTTGTGACGAAAGCATTGCCCCTTTATATGAATCTGAAAAAAGAAATGTTCCAAGTCTCTCAACTTCCGAGATCCGCTTAAAGGGGGGGGAAAGGGGGGGCGAGGGGGTCAACTTTGAAAATGGTTTTTACTTTTCCGAGCCTCCTCTAAACGATTCCGTAAAAAAAAACAAAAAAAAAAGATTTGCCAAAACGGGGGGGAGGGGGGAGAAGGGGAGCAAGGGGGTCAACTTTGAAAAATGGTATGTTTGTGACTATAGCATTGCCCCTTTATATAAATCTGAAAAAAGAAATGTTCCAAGTCTCTCAACTTCCGAGATCTGCTTAAAGGGGGGGAGAAGGGGGGCGAGGGGGTCAAATTTGAAAAATGGTTTTTACTTTTCCGAGCCTCCTCTAAACGAATCCGTAAAAAAAACATACTACGGGTACCTTAGTTTCCGAGATACGATAGAGGGGGGGAGGAGGGGGGAGGAAAAGGGGAGGTTTGGGACTTTTCCCAAACTCGCGAGAGTCACTTGTTTACGAATCTGTCAAAATATACCCACCTCCCCATCCACCATCTGGGAGAACAATTATGTCAGTGAGTGAGTGAGTGGTAATCCAGCTTTATATAATATAACTAGTATTTGCTTGGTGCGCGAGCTGCAAGCAGCTCGCGTGTTGTTGTCCCTACACCTATCCTACACCTACCCTACACCTACCCTACACCTACCCTACACCTACCCTACACCTACCCTACACCTACCCTACACCTACCCTACACCTACCCTACACCTACCCTAAACTTTGTTCCAAAAAACATAACCCTAATGTTTGCTTGTCGTCGCCAGGCACTCAGTTTCGCTTCACCCACTCAACCTTCGTTACGCTACGGAGGTCGCCGGCTCGCTCTCGGTCTGCACTCGGTCTCGTAGGTTCGCTCCACTCGGGATCCCTACGCTGAATCCGTAAAAAAAAACAAAAAAGATTCGCCAAAACGGGGGAGGGAGGGGGGAGAAGGGGGGCAAGGGGGTCAACTTTGAAAACTGGTTCGTTTGTGACTATAGCATTGCCCCTTTATATGAATCTGAAAAAAGAAATGTTCCAAGTCTCTCAACTTCCGAGATCCGCTTAAAGGGGGGGAAAGGGGGGCGAGGGGATCAACTTTGAAAAATGGTTTTTACTTTTCCGAGCCTCCTCTAAACGATTCCGTAAAAAAAACAAAAAAAAAAAGATTCGCCAAAACGGGGGGGAGGGGGGAGAAGGGGGGCAAGAGGGTCAACTTTGAAAACTGGTTCGTTTGTGACAATAGCATTGCCCCTTTATATGAATCTGAAAAAAGAAATGTTCCAAGTCTCTCAACTTCCGAGATCTGTCTAAAGGGGGGGAGAAGGGGGGCGAGGGGGTCAACTTTGAAAAATGGTTTTTACTTTTCCGAGCCTCCTCTAAACGATTCCGTAAAAAACACAAAAAAAAAAGATTAGCCAAAACGGGGGGGGAGGGGGGAGAAGGGGGGCAAGGGGGTCAACTTTGAAAAATGGTTTGTTTGTGACTATAGCATTGCCCCTTTATATGAATCTGAAAAAAGAAATGTTCCAAGTCTCTCAACTTCCGAGATCTGCTTAAAGGGGGGGAGAAGGGGGGCGAGGAGGTCAACTTTGAAAAATGGTTTTTACTTTTCCGAGCCTCCTTTAAACGATTCCGTAAAAAAAACAAAAAAAAAAGATTAGCCAAAACCGGGGGGGAGGGGGGAGAAGGGGGGCAAGGGGGTCAACTTTGAAAAATGGTTTGTTTGTGACTAAAGCATTGCCCCTTTATATGAATCTGAAAAAAGACATGTTCCAAGTCTCTCAACTTCCGAGATCCGCTTAAAGGGGGGGAGAAGGGGGGCGAGGGGGTCAAATTTGAAAAATGGTTTTTACTTTTCCGAGCCTCCTCTAAACGAATCCGTAAAAAAAACATACTACGGGTACCTTAGTTTCCGAGATACGATAGAGAGGGGGAGGAGGGGGGAGGAAAAGGGGATGTTTGGGACTTTTCCCAAACTCGCGAGAGTCACTTGTTTACGAATCTGTCAAAATATACCCACCTCCCCTTCCACCATCTGGGAGAACAATTATGTCAATGAGTCAGTCAGTCAGTCAGTGAGTGGTAATGCAGTTTTATATAATATAATAACTAGTATTTGCTTGGTGCGCGAGCTGCAAGCAGCTCGCGTGTTCACCTACCCTGCACCTACCCCTGCACCTACCCTACACCTACCCTACACCTACCCTACACCTACCCTACACCTACCCTACACCTACCCTACACCTACCCTACACCTACCCTACACCTACCCTACCACCTACCCTACACACCTACCCTACACCTACCCTACACCTACCCTACACCTACTCTACACCTACCCTACACCTACCCTACACCTACCCTACACCTACCCTACACCTACCGTACACCTACCCTACACCTACCCTACACCTACCCTACACCTACCCTACACCTACCCTACACCTACCCTACACCTACCCTACACTACCCTACCCTACACCTACCCTACACCTACCCTACACCTACCCTACACCTACCCTACACCTACCCTACACCTACCCTACACCTACCCTACACCTACCCTACACCTACCCTACACCTACCCTACACCTACCCTACACCTACCCTACACCTACCCTACACCTACCCTACACCTACCCTACACCTACCCTACACCTACCCTACACCTACCCTACACCCTACCCTACACCTACCCCTACCCTACACCTACCCTACACCTACCCTACACCTACCCTACACCTACCCTACACCTACCCTACACCTACCCTACACCTACCCTACACCTACCCTACACCTACCCTACACCTACCCTACACCTACCCTACACCTACCCTATCACCTACCCTACACCTACCCTACACACCTACCCTACACCTACCCTACACCTACCCTATACCTACCCTACACCTACCCTACACCTACCCTACAGCTACCCTACACTTTGTTCCAAAAAACATAACCCTAATGTTTGCTTGTCGTCGCCAGGCACTGAGTTTCGCTTCACCCACTCAACCTTCGTTACGCTACGGAGGTCGCCGGCTCGCTTCGCTCGCCACCTCCCCCCTGCGCTGCACTCGGTCTCGTAGGTTCGCTCCACTCGGGATCCCTACGCTGAATCCGTAAAAAAAAACAAAAAAAAAAGATAAGCCAAAACGGGGAGAGAGGGGGGAGAAGGGGGGCAAGGGGGTCAACTTTGAAAAATGTTTTACATGTGACTAAAGCATTGCCCCTTTATATGAATCTGAAAAAAGAAATGTTTCAAGTCTCTCAACTTCCGAGATCCGCTTAAGAGGGGGGAGAAGGGGGGCGAGGGGGGTCAACTTTGAAAAATGGTTTTTACTTTTCTGAGCCTCCTCTAAACGAATCCGTAAAAAAAACTGAAAACAAAAGATTCGCCAAAACGGGGGGGGGAGGGGGGAGAAGGGGGGGCAAGGGGGTCAACTTTGAAAAATGGTTTGTTTGTGACTATAGCATAGCCCCTTTATATGAATCTGAAAAAAGAAATGTTCCAAGTCTCTCAACTGCCGAGATCCGCTTAAAGGGGGGGAGAAGGGGGGCGAGGGGGTCAACTTTGAAAAACTGGTCTTTACTTTTCCGAGCCTCCTCTAAAACGAATCCGTAAAAAACAAAAAATACGGGTACCTTAGTTTCCGAGATACGATAGAGGGGGGGAGGAGGGGGGGGGAAAAGGGGAGGTTTGGCACTTTTCCCATACTCACGGGAGTTACTTGTTTACGAATCTGTCAAAATATACCCACCTCCCCCTCCACCATCTGGGAGAACAATTATGTCAATGAGTCAGTGAGTCAGTGAGTCAGTCAGTGGTAATGCAGTTTTATATATTATAATAATACTAGTATTTGCTTGGTGCGCGAGCTGCAAGCAGCTCGCGTGTTGTTGTCCCTACACCCGCGTGTTGTTGTCCCTACACCTACCCTACACCTACCCTACACCTACCCTACACCTACCCTACACCTACCCTACACCTACCCTACACCTACCCTACACCCTACCCTACACCTACCCTACACCTACCCTACACCTACCCTACACCTACCCTACACCTACCCTACACCTACCCTACACCTACCCTACACCTACCCTACACCTACCCTACACCTACCCTACACCTACCCTACACCTACCCTACACCTACCCTACACCTACCCTACACCTACCCTACACCTACCCTACACCTACACCTAACACCTACCCTACACCTACCCTACACCTACCCTACACCTACCCTACACCTACCCTACACCTACCCTACACCTACCCTACACCTACCCTACACCTACCCTACACCTACCCTACACTACCCTACACCTACCCTACACCTACCCTACACCTACCCTACACCTACCCTACACCTACCCTACACCTACCCTACACCTACCCTACACCTACCCTACACCTACCCTACACCTACCCTACACCTACCCTACACCTACCCTACACCTACCCTACACCTACCCTACACCTACCCTACACCTACCCTACACCTACCTACACCTACCCTACACCTACCCTACACCTAACCCTACACCTACCCTACACCTACCCTACACCTACCCCTATACACCCTACCCTACACCTACCCTACACCTACCCTACACCTACCCTACACCTACCCTACACCTACCCTACACCTACCCTACACCTACCCTTACACCTACCCTACACCTACCCTACACCTACCCTACACCTACCCTACACCTACCCTACACCTACCCTACACCTACCCTACACCTACCCTACACCTACCCTACACCTACCCTACACCTACCCTACACCTACCCTACACCTACCCTACACCTACCCTACACCTACCCTACACCTACCCTACACCTACCCTACACCTACCCTACACCTACCCTACACCTACCCTACACCTACCCTACACCTACCCTACACCTACCCTACACCTACCCTACACCTACCCTACACCTACCCTACACCTACCCTACACCTACCCTACACCTACCCTACACCTACCCTAAACTTTGCTCCAAAAAACATAACCCTAATGTTTGATTGTCGTCGCCAGGGCACTGAGTTTCGCTTCACCCACTCAACCTTCGTTACGCTACGGAGGTCGCCGGCTCGCTCTCGGTCTGCACTCGGTCTCGTAGGTTCGCTCCACTCGGGATCCCTACGCTGAATCCGTAAAAAAAAACAAA
This sequence comes from Orthosia incerta, assembly GCA_948252205.1. Classification (NCBI taxonomy): domain Eukaryota; kingdom Metazoa; phylum Arthropoda; class Insecta; order Lepidoptera; family Noctuidae; genus Orthosia; species Orthosia incerta. The sequence continues at coordinate 4,994,105 of OX411749.1, forward strand.
AAAGATTCGCCAAAACGGGGGAGGGAGGGGGGAGAAGGGGGGCAAGGGGGTCAACTTTGAAAACTGGTTCGTTTGTGACTATAGCATTGCCCCTTTATATGAATCTGAAAAAAGAAATGTTCCAAGTCTCTCAACTTCCGAGATCCCCTTAAAGGGGGGGAAAGGGGGGCGAGGGGATCAACTTTGAAAAATGGTTTTTACTTTTCCGAGCCTCCTCTAAACGATTCCGTAAAAAAAACAAAAAAAAAGATTTGCCAAAACGGGGGGGAGGGGGGAGAAGGGGAGCAAGGGGGGTCAAGTTTGAAAAATGGTTTGTTTGTGACGAAAGCATTGCCCCTTTATATGAATCTGAAAAAAGAAATGTTCCAAGTCTCTCAACTTCCGAGATCCGCTTAAAGGGGGGGGAAAGGGGGGGCGAGGGGGTCAACTTTGAAAATGGTTTTTACTTTTCCGAGCCTCCTCTAAACGATTCCGTAAAAAAAAACAAAAAAAAAAGATTTGCCAAAACGGGGGGGAGGGGGGAGAAGGGGAGCAAGGGGGTCAACTTTGAAAAATGGTATGTTTGTGACTATAGCATTGCCCCTTTATATAAATCTGAAAAAAGAAATGTTCCAAGTCTCTCAACTTCCGAGATCTGCTTAAAGGGGGGGAGAAGGGGGGCGAGGGGGTCAAATTTGAAAAATGGTTTTTACTTTTCCGAGCCTCCTCTAAACGAATCCGTAAAAAAAACATACTACGGGTACCTTAGTTTCCGAGATACGATAGAGGGGGGGAGGAGGGGGGAGGAAAAGGGGAGGTTTGGGACTTTTCCCAAACTCGCGAGAGTCACTTGTTTACGAATCTGTCAAAATATACCCACCTCCCCATCCACCATCTGGGAGAACAATTATGTCAGTGAGTGAGTGAGTGGTAATCCAGCTTTATATAATATAACTAGTATTTGCTTGGTGCGCGAGCTGCAAGCAGCTCGCGTGTTGTTGTCCCTACACCTATCCTACACCTACCCTACACCTACCCTACACCTACCCTACACCTACCCTACACCTACCCTACACCTACCCTACACCTACCCTACACCTACCCTACACCTACCCTACACCTACCCTACACCTACCCTAAACTTTGTTCCAAAAAACATAACCCTAATGTTTGCTTGTCGTCGCCAGGCACTCAGTTTCGCTTCACCCACTCAACCTTCGTTACGCTACGGAGGTCGCCGGCTCGCTTCGCTCGCCACCTCCCCCCTGCGCTGCACTCGGTCTCGTAGGTTCGCTCCACTCAGGATCCCTACGCTGAATCCGTAAAAAAAACAAAAAAAAAAGATTCGCCAAAACGGGGGGGGGGGGGGGGTGCAAGGGGGTCAACTTTGAAAAATGGTTTGTTTGTGACTAAAGCATTTCCCCTTTATATGAATCTGAAAAAAGAAATGTTCCAAGTCTCTCAACTTCCGAGATCTGCTTAAAGGGGGGGAGAAGGGGGGCGAGGGGGTCAACTTTGAAAATTGTTTTTTACTTTTCCGAGCCTCCTCTAAACGATTCCGTGAAAAAAAAGATTAGGCAAAACGGGGGGGGAGGGGGGAGAAGGGGGGCAAGGGGGTCAACTTTGAAAAATGGTATTTACTTTTCCGAGCCTCCTCTAAACGATTCCGTAAAAAAAAACAAAAAAAAAAGATTTGCCAAAACGGGGGGGAGGGGGGAGAAGGGGAGCAAGGGGGTCAACTTTGAAAAATGGTATGTTTGTGACTATAGCATTGCCCCTTTATATGAATCTGAAAAAATAAATGTTCCAAGTCTCTCAACTTCCGAGATCTGCTTAAAGGGGGGGAGAAGGGGGTCGAGGGGGTCAACTTGGAGAAATGGTTTTTACTTTTCCGAGCCTCCTCTAAACGAATCCGTAAAAAAAACAACAAAAAAGAATCGCCAAAACGTGGGGAGAAGGGGGGAGAAGGGGGGAGAAGGGGGGCAAGGGGGTCAACTTTGAAAACTGGTTCGTTTGTGACTATAGCATTGCCCCTTTATATGAATCCGACAAAAGAAATGTTCCAAGTCTCTCAACTTCCGAGATCCGCTTAAAGGGGGGGAGAAGGGGGGCGAGGGGGTCAAATTTGAAAAATGGTTTTTACTTTTCCGAGCCTCCTCTAAACGAATCCGTAAAAAAAACATACTACGGGTACCTTAGTTTCCGAGATACGATAGAGGGGGGGAGGAGGGGGGAGGAAAAGGGGAGGTTTGGGACTTTTCCCAAACTCGCGAGAGTCACTTGTTTACGAATCTGTCAAAATATACTCACCTCCCCATCCACCATCTGGGAGAACAATTATGTCAGTGAGTGAGTGAGTGGTAATCCAGCTTTATATAATATAACTAGTATTTGCTTGGTGCGCGAGCTGCAAGCAGCTCGCGTGTTGTTGTCCCTACACCTATCCTACACCTACCCTACACCTACCCTACACCTACCCTACACCTACCCTACACCTACCCTACACCTACCCTACACCTACCCTACACCTACCCTAAACTTTGTTCCAAAAAACATAACCCTAATGTTTGCTTGTCGTCGCCAGGCACTCAGTTTCGCTTCACCCACTCAACCTTCGTTACGCTACGGAGGTCGCCGGCTCGCTTCGCTCGCCACCTCCCCCCTGCGCTGCACTCGGTCTCGTAGGTTCGCTCCACTCAGGATCCCTACGCTGAATCCGTAAAAAAAACAAAAAAAAAAGATTCGCCAAAACGGGGGGGAGGGGGGAGAAGGGGGGCAAGAGGGTCAACTTTGAAAACTGGTTCGTTTGTGACTATAGCATTGCCCCTTTATATGAATCTGAAAAAATAAATGTTCCAAGTCTCTCAACTTCCGAGATCCGCTTAAAGGGGGGGAGAAGGGGGGCCAGGGGTTCAACTTTGAAAAATGGTTTTTACTTTTCCGAGCCTCCTCTTAACGAATCCGTAAAAAAAACAAAAAAAAAAGATTCGCCAAATCGGGGGGGGAGGGGGGAGAAGGGGGGCAAGGGGGTCAACTTTGAAAACTGGTTCGTTTGTGACTACAGCATTGCCCCTTTATATGAATCTGGAAAAAGAAATGTTCCAAGTCTCTCAACTTCCGAGATCCGCTTAAAGGGGGGGAGAAGGGGGGCGAGGGGGGTCAACTTTGAAAAATGGTTTTTACTTTTGCGAGCCTCCTCTAAACGAATCCGTAAAAAACAAAAAATACGGGTACCTTAGTTTCCGAGATACGATAGAGGGGGGGAGGAGGGGGGAGGAAAAGGGGAGGTTTGGGACTTTTCCCATACTCACGGGAGTTACTTGTTTACGAATCTGTCAAAATATACCCACCTCCCCCTCCACCATCTGGGAGAACAATTATGTCAATGAGTCAGTGAGTGAGTCAGTGGTAATGCAGTTTTATATAATATAACTAGTATTTGCTTGGTGCGCGAGCTGCAAGCAGCTCGCGTGTTGTTGTCCCTACACCTACCCTACACCTTCCCTACACCTACCCTACACCTTCCCTACACCTACCCTCACCATCCCTACACCTACCCTACACCTACCCAACACCCACCCTACACCTACCCTACACCTACCCTACACCTACCCTACACCTACCCTACACCTACCCTACACCTACCCTACACCTACTCAATACTCAATACTCAATACATTTATTGCTTCCACATGTGAACTTAGATGGTAGGTACAAATTTAGACCATTGTGGACCCTGTCGGGCACTGCAAAAGTAGGAGAGAGGAACATAACCTACCCTACACCTACCCTACACCTACCCTACACCTACCCTACACCTACCCTACACCTACCCTACACCTACCCTATGTAACGCTTCTTACTGGTTTACCTAACTTCCAGGTAGCTAGAGGGTAGTAAAGGAAAAAAAACCAACTGAAGGTTAACAAATTTTATTAGACCTCAGGGTCGGGGTTGTCACTCGCGGTTCGAAGTACGTTGCATAGCCACAAGATAGTGTACCACTGGCCTTAGCATAAGAGACGTCCGGCGATGTGCAGTGCGGTTTAAACTCGGGGTCAGGTCCCGGAAAATTGTGGTGCAGAGTACTGTAGGCGGTAGGTAGACACGGAGTAGGCAGCTTACAGTGCGTTGGGGTAGGCCAACACACGCGCTAGATAGTCGTGTGAAGCCGATCTGAAGCCTGGGTAGGAACCCACTGGCCTTAGCGTTAGAGGCGTCCGGCGATGTGCAGTGCAGTTTAAACTCGGGGCCAGGTCCCGGGAAGCTGTAGTGCAGAGTAGGTGGTAGGTAGACCCGTAGCGCGGCGACACGGAGTAGGAAGCTAACAGTGCGTTGGGGTAGGCCAACACACGCGCTAGGTAGTAGTGTGAAGCCGAACTGAAGCCTGGGTAGGAACCCTGGAATTCATTTCCAGACGTCTTAGGAAAAGTCCACATTCCCTGTTTGACTGCGACATCCCATCCTCAATGCAAAAGCGCAATGGCAACTAAAAGCATGAAATAGTGATCGATGATGAGGCAGTCAAACAGTGATAATAATACAATGGTTATGTAGGAATGAAAATGATATTAATACATGAAAAGAAATGACAATAAAATGTTTAGCACTAATTGCTACTAATTGGCACCAATTAGTACTTGTAGTTTTAAGGCAGAAATTAGTTGTTACAATTATAATTTTACCGAAACACTTATATTAGCAATATTGGTTCCGCCATAATAACGCACATCAACTTTGTTCACGTTTTAGTAAAATTTTATAACAATAAGAATGTTCTAGTTATATGAAGACATACCATTATAAAAGCGGTAAATGTCTATACAAATCTAACATAACCGTAGGAGATTATAAAATGTAACAGTCATGATGATATTTTTTGTGAAAAATGTAGGTAGTTGTGTGGGTTTATGAATATGATTTAAAAGATGATCAATATGCGACCCAACCAACTACAATGAGAAACAATAAAAGCAAAACAGTTTAATTACAGGACAGCTGAGCATTTAGCCGTTAGGTACAAAGTACAAAGCTACTCACCAATATTACCACTAAACATAACACATAATAAGTTTGAACACTCACCCAACACGTTGGGGTAAACTTCACGTGATTATTATTAGAAGGAAGAGTGCAATTTATCGTCGGATTACCTAGATTTTACGAGAATTATTTTGCATGGATAAAAATGTGAGCAGTGACAGTGCAACTCGTCTGCTCGCTCACGGTCAATGCAATGACATGCCTCGTTCAAGAACTTTAGTTCCCCGCGGCTCGCATCAACGTCATCTCGCTGCGTTCGGATACTTAGTTTGCGTTGATAGATAATTAACTGTAGGGATTTTATTATAATTAGGATATTATTAATTAGATTTATTTTATAAGTATTTATTAGTGAATTTAAGGTTGATTTTATTTGTAATTTGATTATTTTGTGTTATTAGTTTAAATTAGATGAAGTTAAGTAAAGTAAGGGAAGATTGTAACAAAACCGTTACACCTACACCTACCCTACACCTACCCTACACCTACCCTACACCTACCCTACACCTACCCTACACCTACCCTACACCTACCCTACACCTACCCTACACCTACCCTACACCTACCCTACACCTACCCTACACCTACCCTACACCTACCCTACACCTACCCTACACCTACCCTACACCTACCCTACACCTACCCTACACCTACCCTACACCTACCCTACACCTACCCTACACCTACCCTACACCTACCCTACACCTACCCTACACCTACCCTACACCTACCCTACACCTACCCTACACCTACCCTACACCTACCCTACACCTACCCTACACCTACCCTACACCTACCCTACACCTACCCTACACCTACCCTACACCTACCCTACACCTACCCTACACCTACCCTACACCTACCCTACACCTACCCTACACCTACCCTACACCTACCCTACACCTACCCTACACCTACCCTACACCTACCCTACACCTACCCTACACCTACCCTACACCTACCCTACACCTACTCTACACCTACCCTACACCTACCCTACACCTACCCTACACCTACCCTACACCTACCCTACACCTACCCTACACCTACCCTACACCTACCCTACACCTACCCTACACCTACCCTACACCTACCCTACACCTACCCTACACCTACCCTACACCTACCCTACACCTACCCTATACCTACCCTACACCTACCCTACACCTACCCTACACCTACCCTACACCTACCCTACACCTACCCTACACCTACCCTACACCTACCCTACACCTACCCTACACCTACCCTACACCTACCCTACACCTACCCTACACCTACCCTACACCTACCCTACACCTACCCTACACCTACCCTACACCTACCCTACACCTACCCTACACCTACCCTACACCTACCCTACACCTACCCTACACCTACCCTACACCTACCCTACACCTACCCTACACCTACCCTACACCTACCCTACACCTACCCTACACCTACCCTACACCTACCCTACACCTACCCTACACCTACCCTACACCTACCCTACACCTACCCTACACCTACCCTACACCTACCCTACACCTACCCTACACCTACCCTACACCTACCCTACACCTACCCTACACCTACCCTACACCTACCCTACACCTACCCTACACCTACCCTACACCTACCCTACACCTACCCTACACCTACCCTACACCTACCCTACACCTACCCTACACCTACCCTACACCTACCCTACACCTACCCTACACCTACCCTACACCTACTCTACACCTACCCTACACCTACCCTACACCTACCCTACACCTACCCTACACCTACCCTACACCTACCCTACACCTACCCTACACCTACCCTACACCTACCCTACACCTACCCTACACCTACCCTACACCTACCCTACACCTACCCTACACCTACCCTACACCTACCCTACACCTACCCTACACCTACCCTACACCTACCCTACACCTACCCTACACCTACCCTACACCTACCCTACACCTACCCTACACCTACCCTACACCTACCCTACACCTACCCTACACCTACCCTACACCTACCCTACACCTACCCTACACCTACCCTACACCTACCCTACACCTACCCTACACCTACCCTACACCTACCCTACACCTACCCTACACCTACCCTACACCTACCCTACACCTACCCTACACCTACCCTACACCTACCCTACACCTACCCTACACCTACCCTACACCTACCCTACACCTACCCTACACCTACCCTACACCTACCCTACACTTTGTTCCAAAAAACATAACCCTTATGTTTGCTTGTCGTCGCCAGGCACTGAGTTTCGCTTCACCCACTCAACCTTCGTTACGCTACGGAGGTCGCCGGCTCGCTTCGCTCGCCACCTCCCCCCTGCGCTGCACTCGGTCTCGTAGGTTCGCTCCACTCGGGATCCATACGCTGAATCCGTAAAAAAAAACAAAAAAAAAAGATTCGCCAAAACGGGGGGGGAGGGGGTGAAGGGGGGCAAGGGGGTCAACTTTGAAAAATGGTTTGTTTGTGACTATAGCATTGCCCCTTTATATGAATCTGAAAAAAGAAATGTTCCAAGTCTCTCAACTTCCGAGATCCGCTTAAAGGGGGGGAGAAGGGGGGTAAGGGGGTCAACTTTGTAAAAATGGTTTTTACTTTTCCGAGCCTCCTCTGAACGATTCCGTAAAAAAAACAAAAAAAAAAGATTAGCCAAAACGGGGGTGGAGGGGGGAGAAGGGGGGCAAGGGGGTCAACTTTGAAAAATGGTTCGTTTGTGACTATAGCATTGCCCCTTTATATGAATCTGAAAAAATAAATGTTCCAAGTCTCTCAACTTCCGAGATCCGCTTAAAGGGGGGGGAGAAGGGGGGCGAGGGGGTCATTTTTGAAAAATGGTTTTTACTTTTCCGAGCCTCCTCTAAACGAATCCGTAAAAAAACAGAATACCGGTACCTTAGTTTCCGAGATACGATAGAGGGGGGGAGGAGGGGGGAGGAAAAGGGGAGGTTTGGGACTTTTCCCATACTCGCGAGAGGTACTTGTTTACGAATCTGTCAAAATATACCCACCTCCCCCTTCACCATCTGGGAGAACAATTATGTCAGTGAGTCAGTCAGTGGTAATGCAGTTTTATATAATACTAGTATACACCTACCCTACACCTACCCTACACCTACCCTACACCTACCCTACACCTACCCTACACCTACCCTACACCTACCCTACACCTACCCTACACCTACCCTACACCTACCCTACACCTACCCTACACCTACCCTACACCTACCCTACACCTACCCTACACCTACCCTACACCTACCCTACACCTACCCTACACCTACCCTACACCTACCCTACACCTACCCTACACCTACCCTACACCTACCCTACACCTACCCTACACCTACCCTACACCTACCCTACACCTACCCTACACCTACCCTACACCTACCCTACACCTACCCTACACCTACCCTACACATACCCTACACCTACCCTAAACTTTGTTCGAAAAAACATAACCCTAATGTTTGCTTGTCGTCGCCAGGCACTGAGTTTCGCTTCACCCACTCAACCTTCGTTACGCTACGGAGGTCGCCGGCTCGCTTCGCTCGCCACCTCCCCCCTGCGCTGCACTCGGTCTCGTAGGTTCGCTCCACTCGGGATCCCTACGCTGAATCCGTAAAAAAACAAAAAAAAGATTCGCCAAAACGGGGGGGGGGGGGGGGGGGGAAAAGGGGGGCAAGGGGGTCAACTTTGAAAAATGATTCTGACTAAAGCATTGCCCCTTTATATGAATCTGAAAAAAGAAATGTTCCAAGTCTCTCAACTTCCGAGATCCGCTTAAAGGGGGGGAGAAGGGGGGCGAGGGGGTCAACTTTGAAAAATGGTTTTTACTTTTCCGAGCCTCCTCTAAACGATTCCGTAAAAAAAACAAAAAAAAAAGATTTGCCAAAACGGGGGGGGAGGGGGGAGAAGGGGGGCAAGGGGGACAACTTTGAAAAATGGTTTGTTTGTGACTATAGCATTGCCCCTTTATATGAATCTGAAAAAAGAAATGTTCCTAATGTTCCAACTTTCGAGATCCGCTTAAAGGGGGGGAGAAGGGGGGCGAGGGGGTCAACTTTGAAAAATGGTTTTTACTTTTGCGAGCCTCCTCTAAACGAATCCGTAAAAAAAACAAAAAAAAAAGATTCGCCAAAACGGGGGGGGAGGGGGGAGAAGGGGGGCAAGGGGGTCAACTTTGAAAAATGGTTTGTTTGTGACTCAAGCATTGCCCCTTTATATGAATCTGAAAAAAGAAATGTTCCAAGTCTCTCAAATTCCGAGATCCGCTTAAAGGGGGGGAGAAGGGGGGTGAGGGGGTCATTTTTGAAAAATGGTTTTTACTTTTCCGAGCCTCCTCTAAACGAATCCGTAAAAAACAAAAAATACGGGTACCTTAGTTTCCGAGATACGATAGAGGGGGGGAGGAGGGGGGGGGAAAAGGGGAAGTTTGGGACTTTTCCCATACTCACGGGAGTTACTTGTTTACGAATCTGTCAAAATATACCCACCTCCCCATCCACCATCTGGGAGAACAATTATGTCAATGAGTCAGTCAGTCAGTCAGTCAGTGAGTGGTAATGCAGTTTTATATAGTATAACTAGTATTTGCTTGGTGCGCGAGCTGCAAGCAGCTCGCGGCTTTGTCGTGTTTTTGAGAAGTATTCCTTAACCTACCCTCCACCTACCCTACACCTACCCTACACCTACCCTACACCTACCCTACACCTACCCTACACCTACCCTACACCTACCCTACACCTACCCTACACCTACCCTACACCTACCCTACACCTACCCTACACCTACCCTACACCTACCCTACACCTACCCTATACCTACCCTACACCTACCCTACACCTACCCTACACCTACCCTACACCTACCCTACACCTACCCTACACCTACCCTACACCTACCCTACACCTACCCTACACCTACCCTACACCTACCCTACACCTACCCTACACCTACCCTACACCTACCCTACACCTACCCTACACCTACCCTACACCTACCCTATACCTACCCTACACCTACCCTACACCTACCCTACACCTACCCTACACCTACCCTACACCTACCCTACACCTACCCTACACCTACCCTACACCTACCCTACACCTACCCTACACCTACCCTACACCTACCCTACACCTACCCTACACCTACCCTACACCTACCCTACACCTACCCTACACCTACCCTACACCTACCCTACACCTACCCTACACCTACCCTACACCTACCCTACACCTACCCTACACCTACCCTACACCTACCCTACACCTACCCTACACCTACCCTACACCTACCCTACACCTACCCTACACCTACCCTACACCTACCCTACACCTACCCTACACCTACCCTACACCTACCCTACACCTACCCTACACCTACCCTACACCTACCCTACACCTACCCTACACCTACCCTACACCTACCCTACACCTACCCTACACCTACCCTACACCTACCCTACACCTACCCTACACCTACCCTACACCTACCCTACACCTACCCTACACCTACCCTACACCTACCCTACACCTACCCTACACCTACCCTACACCTACCCTACACCTACCCTACACCTACCCTACACCTACCCTACACCTACCCTACACCTACCCTACACCTACCCTACACCTACCCTACACCTACCCTACACCTACCCTACACCTACCCTACACCTACCCTACACCTACCCTACACCTACCCTACACCTACCCTACACCTACCCTACACCTACCCTACACCTACCCTACACCTACCCTACACCTACCCTACACCTACCCTACACCTACCCTACACCTACCCTACACCTACCCTACACCTACCCTACACCTACCCTACACCTACCCTACACCTACCCTACACCTACCCTACACCTACCCTACACCTACCCTACACCTACCCTACACCTACCCTACACCTACCCTACACCTACCCTACACCTACCCTACACCTACCCTACACCTACCCTACACCTACCCTACACCTACCCTACACCTACCCTACACCTACCCTACACCTACCCTACACCTACCCTACACTTTGTTCCAAAAAACATAACCCTAATGTTTGCATTCGTCGCCAGGCACTGAGTTTCGCTTCACCCACTCAACCTTCGTTACGCTACGGAGGTCGCCGGCTCGCTTCGCTCGCCACCTCCCCCCTGCGCTGCACTCGGTCTCGTAGGTTCGCTCCACTCGGGATCCCTGCGCTGAATCCGCAAAAAAAACAAAAAAAAAGATTCGCCAAAACGGGGGGGGAAAGGGGGGCACGGGGGTCAACTTTGAAAACTTGTTCGTTTGTGACTATAGCATTGCCCCTTTATATGAATCTGAAAAAAGAAATGTTCCAAGTCTCTCAACTTCAGAGATCCGCTTAAAGGGGGAGAGAAGGGGGGCGAAGGGGTCAACTTTGAAACATGGTTTTTAATTTTCCAAGCCCCCTCTAAACGAATCCGTAAAAAAAAACAAAAAAAAAAGATTCGCCAAAACGGGGGGGGAGGGGGGAGAAGGGGGGCAAGTGGGTCAACTTTGAAGACTGGTTCGTTTGTGACTATAGCATTGCCCCTTTATATGAATCTGAAAAAAGAAATGTTCCAAGTCTCTCAACTTCCGAGATCCGCTTAAAGGGGGGGAGAAGGGGGGCGAGGGGGTCATTTTTGAAAAATGGTTTTTACTTTTCCCAGCCTCCTCTAAACGATTCCGTAAAAAAAACAGAATACGGGTACCTTAGTTTCCGAGATACGATAGAGGGGGGGAGGAGGGGGGAGGAAAAGGGGAGGTTTGGGACTTTTCCCTTACTCGCGAGAGTTACTTGTTTACGAATCTGTCAAAATATACCCACCTCCCCCTTCACCATCTGGGAGAACAATTATGTCAATGAGTGAGTCAGTGAGTCAGTCAGTCAGTGGTAATGCAGTTTTATATAGTATAATATACTAGTATTTGCTTGGTGCGCGAGCTGCAAGCAGCTCGCGTGTTGTTGTCCCTACACCTATCCTACACCTACCCTACACCTACCCTACACCTACCCTACACCTACCCTACACCTACCCTACACCTACCCTACACCTACCCTACACCTACCCTACACCTACCCTAAACTTTGTTCCAAAAAACATAACCCTAATGTTTGCTTGTCGTCGCCAGGCACTCAGTTTCGCTTCACCCACTCAACCTTCGTTACGCTACGGAGGTCGCCGGCTCGCTTCGCTCGCCACCTCCCCCCTGCGCTGCACTCGGTCTCGTAGGTTCGCTCCACTCAGGATCCCTACGCTGAATCCGTAAAAAAAACAAAAAAAAAAGATTCGCCAAAACGGGGGGGGGGGGGGGGGGGCAAGGGGGTCAACTTTGAAAAATGGTTTGTTTGTGACTAAAGCATTTCCCCTTTATATGAATCTGAAAAAAGAAATGTTCCAAGTCTCTCAACTTCCGAGATCTGCTTAAAGGGGGGGAGAAGGGGGGCGAGGGGGTCAACTTTGAAAATTGTTTTTTACTTTTCCGAGCCTCCTCTAAACGATTCCGTGAAAAAAAAGATTAGGCAAAACGGGGGGGGAGGGGGGAGAAGGGGGGCAAGGGGGTCAACTTTGAAAAATGGTATTTACTTTTCCGAGCCTCCTCTAAACGATTCCGTAAAAAAAAACAAAAAAAAAAGATTTGCCAAAACGGGGGGGAGGGGGGAGAAGGGGAGCAAGGGGGTCAACTTTGAAAAATGGTATGTTTGTGACTATAGCATTGCCCCTTTATATGAATCTGAAAAAATAAATGTTCCAAGTCTCTCAACTTCCGAGATCTGCTTAAAGGGGGGGAGAAGGGGGTCGAGGGGGTCAACTTGGAGAAATGGTTTTTACTTTTCCGAGCCTCCTCTAAACGAATCCGTAAAAAAAACAACAAAAAAGAATCGCCAAAACGTGGGGAGAAGGGGGGAGAAGGGGGGCAAGGGGGTCAACTTTGAAAACTGGTTCGTTTGTGACTATAGCATTGCCCCTTTATATGAATCCGACAAAAGAAATGTTCCAAGTCTCTCAACTTCCGAGATCCGCTTAAAGGGGGGGAGAAGGGGGGCGAGGGGGTCAACTTTGAAAAATGCTTTTTACTTTTCCGAGCCTCCTCTAAACGAATCCGTAAAAAAAACATACTACGGGTACCTTAGTTTCCGAGATACGATAGAGGGGGGGAGGAGGGGGGAGGAAAAGGGGAGGTTTGGGACTTTTCCCAAACTCGCGAGAGTCACTTGTTTACGAATCTGTCAAAATATACCCACCTCCCCATCCACCATCTGGGAGAACAATTATGTCAGTGAGTGAGTGAGTGGTAATCCAGCTTTATATAATATAACTAGTATTTGCTTGGTGCGCGAGCTGCAAGCAGCTCGCGTGTTGTTGTCCCTACACCTATCCTACACCTACCCTACACCTACCCTACACCTACCCTACACCTACCCTACACCTACCCTACACCTACCCTACACCTACCCTACACCTACCCTACACCTACCCTACACCTACCCTAAACTTTGTTCCAAAAAACATAACCCTAATGTTTGCTTGTCGTCGCCAGGCACTCAGTTTCGCTTCACCCACTCAACCTTCGTTACGCTACGGAGGTCGCCGGCTCGCTTCGCTCGCCACCTCCCCCCTGCGCTGCACTCGGTCTCGTAGGTTCGCTCCACTCAGGATCCCTACGCTGAATCCGTAAAAAAAACAAAAAAAAAAGATTCGCCAAAACGGGGGGGAGGGGGGAGAAGGGGGGCAAGAGGGTCAACTTTGAAAACTGGTTCGTTTGTGACTACAGCATTGCCCCTTTATATGAATCTGGAAAAAGAAATGTTCCAAGTCTCTCAACTTCCGAGATCCGCTTAAAGGGGGGCGAGGGGGTCAACTTTGAAAAATGGTTTTTACTTTTGCGAGCCTCCTCTAAACGAATCCGTAAAAAACAAAAAATACGGGTACCTTAGTTTCCGAGATACGATAGAGGGGGGGAGGAGGGGGGAGGAAAAGGGGAGGTTTGGGACTTTTCCCATACTCACGGGAGTTACTTGTTTACGAATCTGTCAAAATATACCCACCTCCCCCTCCACCATCTGGGAGAACAATTATGTCAATGAGTCAGTGAGTGAGTCAGTGGTAATGCAGTTTTATATAATATAACTAGTATTTGCTTGGTGCGCGAGCTGCAAGCAGCTCGCGTGTTGTTGTCCCTACACCTACCCTACACCTACCCTACACCTACCCTACACCTACCCTACACCTACCCTACACCTACCCTACACCTACCCTACACCTACCCTACACCTACCCTACACCTACCCTACACCTACCCTAAACTTTGTTCCAAAAAACATAACCCTAATGTTTGCTTGTCGTCGCCAGGCACTGAGTTTCGCTTCACCCACTCAACCTTCGTTACGCTACGGAGGTCGCCGGCTCGCTTCGCTCGCCACCTCCCCCCTGCGCTGCACTCAGTCTCGTAGGTTCGCTCCGCTCGGGATCCCTACGCTGAATCCGTAAAAAAAACAAAACAAAGATTCGCCAAAACGGGGGGGGGGAGGGGGGAGATGGGGGGCAAGGGGGTCAACTTTGAAAAATGGATTGTTTGTGACTATAGCATTGCCCCTTTATATGAATCTGAAAAAAGAAATGTTCCAAGTCTCTCAACTTCCGAGTTCCGCTTAAAGGGGGGGAGAAGGGGGGCGAGGGGGTCAACTTTGAAAAATGGTCTTTACTTTTCCGAGCCTCCTCTAAACGAATCCGTAAAAAAAACAAAAAAAAAAGATTAGCCAAAACGGGGGGGGAGGGGGGAGAAGGGGGGCAAGGGGGTCAACTTTGAAAAATGGTTTGTTTGTGACTATAGCATTGCCCCTTTATATAAATCTGAAAAAAGAAATGTTCCAAGTCTCTCAACTTCCGAGATCCGCTTAAAGGGGGGGAGAAGGGGGGCGAGGGGTCAACTTTGAAAAATGGTTTTTACTTTTCCGAGCCTCCTCTAAACGAATCCGTAAAAAAAACTGAAAAAAAAAATTCGCCAAAACGGGGGGGGGGGGAGAAGGGGGGCAAGGGGGTCAACTTTGAAAACTGGTTCGTTTGTGACTATAGCATTGCCCCTTTATATGAATCTGAAAAAAGAAATGTTCCAAATGTTCCAACTTTCGAGATCCGCTTAAAGGGGGGGAGAAGGGGGGCGAGGGGGTCAACTTTGAAAAATGCTTTTTACTTTTCCGAGCCTCCTCTAAACGAATCCGTAAAAAAAACATTCTACGGGTACCTTAGTTTCCGAGATACGATAGAGGGGGGGAGGAGGGGGGAGGAAAAGGGGAGGTTTGGGACTTTTCCCATACTCACGGGAGTTACTTGTTTACGAATCTGTCAAAATATACCCACCTCCCCATCCACCATCTGGGAGAACAATTATGTCAATGAGTGAGTCAGTCAGTGAGTGGTAATGCAGTTTTATATAGTATAACTAGTATTTGCTTGGTGCGCGAGCTGCAAGCAGCTCGCGGCTTTGTCGTGTTTTTGAGAAGTATTCCTTAACCTACCCTACGCCTACCCTACACCTACCCTACACCTACCCTACACCTACCCTACACCTACCCTACACCTACCCTACACCTACCCTACACCTACCCTACACCTACCCTACACCTACCCTACACCTACCCTACACCTACCCTACACCTACCCTACACCTACCCTACACCTACCCTTACACCTACCCTACACCTACCCTACACCTACCATACGTCTACCCTACGTCTACCCTACACCTACCCTACGTCTACCCTACGTCTACCCTACACCTACCCTACACCTACCCTACACCTACCCTACACCTACCCTACACCTACCCTACACCTACCCTACACCTACCCTACACCTACCCTACACCTACCCTACACCTACCCTACACCTACCCTACACCTACCCTACACCTACCCTACACCTACCCTACACCTACCCTACACCTACCCTACACCTACCCTACACCTACCCTACACCTACCCTACACCTACCCTACACCTACCCTACACCTACCCTTACACCTACCCTACACCTACCCTACACCTACCCTACACCTACCCTACGTCTGCCCTACGTCTACCCTACACCTACCCTACACCTACCCTTCACTTTGTTCCAAAAAACATAACCCTAATGTTTGCCTGTCGTCGCCAGGCACTGAGTTTCGCTTCACCCACTAAACCTTCGTTACGCTACGGAGGTCGCCGGCTCGCTTCGCTCGCCACCTCCCCCCTGCGCTGCACTCGGTCTCGTAGGTTCGCTCCATTCGGGGTCCCTACGCTGCCTGGTCTACTCCCACCGGACAGGTTTCGAAGACCGATATTAGATAGGGGAGGTTGGGGAGAGGAGGGATGAAGGGAGGGAGAGTGGGGAGTTTTGAAAGATGATTCCGACTCAAGCATTGCCCCTTTATATGAAACTGAAAAAAGAAATGTTCCAAGTCTCTCAACTTCCGAGATCCGCTTGAAGGGGGGAAGAAGGGGGGCGAGGGGGTCAACTTTGAAAAATGGTTTTTACTTTTCCGAGCCTCTTCTAAACGAATCCGTAAAAAAAACTGAAAAAAAAAGATTCGCCAAAACGGGGGAGGGGGGGGGATAGGGGGGCAAGGGGGTCAACTTTGAAAAATGGTTTGTTTGTGACTATAGCATTGCCCCTTTATATGAATCTGAAAAAAGAAATGTTCCAAGTCTCTCAACTTCCGAGATCCACTTAAAGGGGGGAGAAGGGGGGCGAGGGGGTCAACTTTGAAAAATGGTTTTTACTTTTCCGAGCCTCCTCTAAACGATTCCGTAAAAAAAACAAAAAAAAAGATTTGCCAAAATGGGGGGGGAGGGGAATGAAGGGGGGCAAGGGGGTCAACTTTGAAAACTGGTTCGTTTGTGACTATAGCATTGCCCCTTTATATGAATCTGAAAAAAGAAATGTTCCAAGTCTCTCAACTTTCGAGATCCGCTTAAAGGGGGGGGAAAGGGGGGCGAAGGGGTCATTTTTGAAAAATGGTTTTTACTTTTCCGAGCCTCCTCTAAACGAATCCGTAAAAAAAACATACTACGGGTACCTTAGTTTCCGAGATACGATAGAGGGGGGGAGGAGGGGGGAGGAAAAGGGGAGGTTTGGGACTTTTCCCATACTCGCGAGAGACACTTGTTTACGAATCTGTCAAAATATACCCACCTCCCCATCCACCATCTGGGAGAACAATTATGTCAGTGAGTGAGTCAGTGGTAATGCAGTTTTATATAATATAATAATAACTAGTATTTGCTTGGTGCGCGAGCTGCAAGCAGCTCGCGTGTTGTTGTCCCTACACCTACCCTACACCTACCCTACACCTACCCTACACCTACCCTACACCTACCCTACACCTACCCTACACCTACCCTACACCTACCCTACACCTACCCTACACCTACCCTACACCTACCCTACACCTACCCTACACCAACCCTACACCTACCCTACACCTACCCTACACCTACCCTACACCTACCCTACACCTACCCTACACCTACCCTACACCTACCCTACACCTACCCTACACCTACCCTACACCTACCCTACACCTACCCTACACCTACCCTACACCTAACCTACACCTACCCTACACCTACCCTACACCTACCCTACACCTACCCTACACCTACCCTACACCAACCCTGCACCTACCCTACACCTACCCTACACCTACTCTACACCTACCCTACACCCACCTACCCTACACCTACCCTACACCTACCCTACACCTACCCTACACCTACCCTACACCTACCCTACACCTACCCTACACCTACCCTACACCTACCCTACACCTACCCTACACCTACCCTACACCTACCCTTCACCTACCCTACACCTACCCTACACCTACCCTACACCTACCCTACACCTACCCTACACCTACCCTACACCTACCCTACACCTACCCTACACCTACCCTACACCTACCCTACACCTACCCTACACCTACCCTACACCTACCCTACACCTACCCTACACCTACCCTACACCTACCCTACACCTACCCTACACCTACCCTACACCTACCCTACACCTACCCTACACCTACCCTACACCTACCCTACACCTACCCTACACCTACCCTACACCTACCCTACACCTACCCTACACCTACCCTACACCTACCCTACACCTACCCTACACCTACCCTACACCTACCCTACACCTACCCTACACCTACCCTACACCTACCCTACACCTACCCTACACCTACCCTACACCTACCCTACACCTACCCTACACCTACCCTACACCTACCCTACACCTACCCTACACCTACCCTACACCTACCCTACACCTACCCTACACCTACCCTACACCTACCCTACACCTACCCTACACCTACCCTACACCTACCCTACACCTACCCTACAGCTACCCTACACCTACCCTACACCTACCCTACACCTACCCTACACCTACAGGTGAAAAATGATTCCGACTCAAGCATTGCCCCTTTATATGAATCTGAAAAAAGAAATGTTCCAAGTCTCTCAACTTTCGAGATCCGCTTAAAGGGGGGGAGAAGGGGGGCGAGGGGGTCAACTTTGAAAAATGGTTTTTACTTTTCCGAGCCTCCTCTAAACGAATCTGTAAAAAAAACACGAAAAAAAGATTCGCCAAAACGGGGGGGGGAGGGGGAGAAGGGGGGCAAGGGGGTCAACTTTCAAAAATGGTTTGTTTGTGACTATTGCATTGCCCCTTTCTATGAATCTGAAAAAAGAAATGTTCCAAGTCTCTCAACTTCCGAGATCCGCTTAAAGGGGGGGAGAAGGGGGGCGAGGGGGTCATCTTTGAATAATGGTCTTTACTTTTCTAAGCCTCCTCTAAACGAATCCGTAAAAAACAAAAAATACGGGTACCTTAGTGTCCGAGATACCACAGAGGGGGGGAGGAGGGGGGGGGAAAAGGGGAGGTTTGGCACTTTTCCCATACTCACGGGAGTTACTTGTTTACGAATCTGTCAAAATATACCCACCTCCCCCTCCACCATCTGGGAGAACAATTATGTCAATGAGTGAGTCAGTGAGTCAGTGGTAATGCAGTTTTATATGTCGGGTTTAGTCAATAGTACGGACGTCAAAACAAATCACAAGCACGCCCCTAGTGGCAATAAAAAGCAAATACGCATTGGCGCGCTTTTATAAGCACTTGCGTGGAGGAAATAGATCAGTTGAGTACTGGCAGCCGTAGAGCTAAGACGTCGTAGAATCAGTGTCGATCCGTAATATTAGTAAGCAGGAGTGTAACTTGTGTCTATTTGAATATACTCAGTGTATCGAATAATTTGTGTGATTTCATTTTCACGATTCACCCACCGACCTGCCCACACACGGTGTCTTAACCTAAGGGAATATTTCCCGACTTCCCGATGGTGTACATCTATCGGCCAGCCTTGATGCGACATCAGAAGTGGGATTCGATCGTGCTAATGAGATCACACGTAAAAACAAAGCTAGTGAAAATGTCGGTTACATTCTTGCAAAAAAAATCGTGTTGTCAGTTGCGACTACCCTCGGTATTGAATAATGAAAAACCAGTCTGGAGCGGAGCAGCAAGGAGGTTAGTAACAACCAAGGAGCGTGTAGACGTGTGGAAAGATCCATACACACGTATCTTTATGCCAATTTGGTGAGTCGTTTTCATTTTGTTATGACTATGGCCAAGAGTGTTCATTATTCAAAATTCTGGTTTTGTGTACGGTATGGCGGTCAGTGGCTCGTCGGGGTGGCCCCTATCGGGTCATAGTTTCACTTTAGTTACAATCGATGGTCAAGTTTTGGTTTTGTTGAAGAGTTATTATTCTACTAACACTGACAATAGCCCTTGACTGGCCTTGGCTGACTGTTATTGGAAGTTAGAACGATGACAGTGACGTACCTACCTTATACTTCAGTCTGAAAAATATCATAATTCCAAATGAATTATTTTGATTAGTTTTGTAGTGTGATAGTTTTATGTAGTGAGAATTAACTAAGTTTGAGGAGAAGCATAGTATTCTTCTTTTGTGGTCGGAGAGCCAAACTATCTAAAATGTGATAAACCCTACCAGGCCTCGTTAATTGCGACTTAAAATTCCACTGACGCTATGGCATTCATTGGATTCTCTAAAGCCCATATACCTACCTGGACACTTGGGTTCTGTACTGTGTGGTCTTCGTGGTTCATGTCCGCAATAACCCATTTTCCTGTGCCGGTTTAGTTTACTACACCGCTGCACCGGTTAATTTCCATAAAATCTGAGTATGGTTAAGATAACTGTGTGAACATATACTCTCGTAATGTTTTTCACGTTTCAGATACCATATTGCGTCGTAGTGGAGCCTCTGCTGCAGGCTAGTGGTTCAGATGGTGTATGCGAAGGCTGATGTGTCAACACCCGAGAGGTTAAAAGGAACGGCAAGCTAGTAGTTTGCAGGCGGTAGCCGAACATTACGACCACAGCTGAGAAGTCGGTCGCTCGCAAGTTTCGAATGGAACACTCGGTGAGTCGCTTCCATGTTATTTCGATAGTGAGGTCGAATGTTCTCTAGTGAAGAGATGCTAGTTCAAGCTTTAAGAGTGTTCATGTTTGACCACTGAATTGGTCGTGGTTGTATCTAGCACTATCACTAGGTAATTAAGACACACTTAGTAAAAAGCAAGTAGTTGATGAGGTTCCTATTGGCTAGTTAGTATTTTCCTACTAATGTTGAAACATTTGGTTCAGTACGAACTTTAGGATGAGATATCCTATAAGAAGGATATGAGATATCCAAAATGACTGCAGAACCAGTCATTTTCAGTGGCAAAGCGAGTAAGTAATGTCGTGGTGACGAAATTGTATCGAGTTAGTTAGTAACGGTACTGGTCATTTACCTGTATTCAGAAAAGATCTTATTTCGTCTCTTGCTTACTTTCAAAGTAATATTATGATAGCAGTAGATCTGGCGATCGTTTTTCTTACATGAAAACTGAGTTAGTGTGCGATAGTAAAGGGTTACTGTTGATAATTTGATTTTAACGATATTGATCAGAGTTAATTCGTGAAGTTCCTTCACACGAGTTATTAACACGCAAATATTATCAGGCGTAACCCTCATATAAACAGTCGGTATGCTCCAATATCTTTGAGTAAAAAGAGCGAATCTAGTACGAAGGATCCCCGATCACCAAGTTCCTTGAGAATTCGACGTCATAGTTGATGACAGTGGTAATGAAACTAAATCTGATTAAGAATGGCTTGCACACTCATACTCGAAACTTTAGACCGCACCTCATGAGTAACATGTGGCGATGGGTCTACAAGGAATCGTTGGTGCGATTTCTGTCTGTGTTGGTGCACAGAGCGATTCATGTGTTGTAGCACATATTCGCTAGATTTTTGAGAATCGTTGGTGCGATTCCTGTCTGTGTTGGTGCACAGAGCGCTTATGTGTTGTAGCACATTTGCGCTAGATTTTTGTGAATCGTTTATACGATTTCTGTCTGTGTTGGTGCACAGAGCGCTTCATGTGTTGTAGCACATATTGCGCTAGATTTTTGAGAATCGTTGGTGCGATTCTTGTCTGTGTTGGTGCACAGAGCCCCTCATGTGTTGTAGCATATGTGGTGGCAGATATGTAAAGAATCGTTGGTAGATACGATTCTGGTTTGTGTTGGTGCACAAATCACAGTGAAAGTTTCATGAGTTGAGTATGCATTGCCTATGAATTATAACAAACCGTAACAGCATTGTTACAATTACTTTGTTTAGTTGTTGAACTTGTTGATCGTCGGACCTTTTTCTAATGAATAGTGTTGTGTGGGACACTCTAATACGAAAACTAAATAGGCCCTGTATTAAGTCCGCGATAGGTGATTACGACAGGATGGTGATCGTTTTACACCGAAAGCTTTAAATAGGTACGCTTGGAACCTACAAGTATGCACACTGTAGGTTAGGGCAGATGCCAGTGGGTTATGTACCAGTCGATGTTGATGTCAAAAGGATTTTGATGATAATGAGCAAGCTTAAGGTGTCGAGTAATTCAGTCTATCGAACGCATTACGTTTGACCGTACCAGTGGATTCTGGCGGAGGTCGGGGTCTATTGAGAAACCGAGAGACCGTTGTGAGAGCAATATAATTGCTGGTCGGCTAGAAAGCCGTGGCGTTGGAGGTTTTACTCGAGGGTTTCTGTAAGCTTGGCAGTTGTTGCTGCAGTAGAGTTTTAAAGTTTGTTTGGAGCGACTAGTGGTACAAGGCCCAGGGTAATGATTTAGTTTTAAGAGTAGAGTTATCAAATTTCCCTATTTTCACGAAACCAATAATCTAGTTCGGTCAGGAGTAGCTGAGCGTTGTGTGGCAGCTGTGAGCCTAGGTGGCAACTGTAAGCCTAAGTGGCAACTGTTGGCCTGTGTGGCAACTGTTGGCCTGTGTGGCAATCGTTGGCCTTTATGGCAATGGTAGGCCTGTATGGCACCTGTAAGTGTGTGTGACACTATGGCTGGTGTGAAAATTCATGTTTGTGTTAGGAACCTTACAGAAAGTGCCTATTGAGTCATGAGGTTAAAGGAAAGTAAACTCGCAGTCACGCGTGTGTAGAGATCATGTTAATGTTGATGACGTTCGAATCGTCAAGCCCTCATTACGAAAATTAAAATTATCTTGGTTTTCTAATTTTGATTACTATGCTTAGATCGTGTTGGTAAGACACACAGGGCTCAAGTACCAATTGAGATTGTAGATAAAGTAGTAAGTACTAAATCTCTGTGTGAACAAGTTCTAAGTTCAGAGAGTCGAGTTGACTCGACATCGTGGAGATGTGCGAGTAAAGCAATTTGAGATAGTTATGAGAGCTATGAGATAGCTAGTAGAGCTATGTGATGGCTAAAGATCGCGAATAAGAAACCTGGTGTATTGTTTCTTTTGTTTGATTTAATGTGAGAGTAATGACTATCAGTGGTACTTGGACTTTGTAATCACGAAGATTGGGTGCTTTGAGGTACCAAAACGATGATTAATTTGCTATTTTCTTTAAATTGGAAATAGAATTACTCGTTCCTTGCAATAGTGAACAGAGCGATTTGAATGATCTTGTTTGATTGTCTCAAAATGTTTCCTCACTCTAGAATATGAGTCAGGATTGGACGAGCAAATACTGTTTGAAAATTTTGTATTTTTCAAAAAAACAGGATGAAGTGGACTAAGACGACGTGTGGTGTAACACGAGGTGACCATGAGATGGCATGGAGCAAGGACAAGAAGATGATGCCTGCGGGTGAAAGATTTGGGGATCTGTCACCTGAGAGAGGCCCGAGAAGGCGACGTGTGTTCCACGTTCGCCTCTCAAGAGGAATTACGGCCTAGAGAACACCATGTAGTTTTAGTCAGTATGAGTCTGACAGACCCCTCAGCTTTCCCCAAGGGCTGAGGACATCCATTGAGGATTTCCACATGATTCGATACACTGTTAAAAACCTGACAATTAGGAACAGACGAGGACGCCTGTCTCGCAGGATGGCCGTGTCGGGTTTAGTCAATAGTACGGACGTCAAAACAAATCACAAGCACGCCCCTAGTGGCAATAAAAAGCAAATACGCATTGGCGCGCTTTTATAAGCACTTGCGTGGAGGAAATAGATCAGTTGAGTACTGGCAGCCGTAGAGCTAAGACGTCGTAGAATCAGTGTCGATCCGTAATATTAGTAAGCAGGAGTGTAACTTGTGTCTATTTGAATATACTCAGTGTATCGAATAATTTGTGTGATTTCATTTTCACGATTCACCCACCGACCTGCCCACACACGGTGTCTTAACCTAAGGGAATATTTCCCGACTTCCCGATGGTGTACATCTATCGGCCAGCCTTGATGCGACATATATAATATAACTAGTATTTGCTTGGTGCGCGAGCTGCAAGCAGCTCGCGGCTTTGTCGTGTTTTTGAGAAGTATTCCTTAACCTACCCTACACCTACCCTACACCTACCCTACACCTACCCTACACCTACCCTACACCTACCCTACACCTACCCTACACCTACCCTACACCTACCCTACACCTACCCTACACCTACCCTACACCTACCCTACACCTACCCTACACCTACCCTACACCTACCCTACACCTACCCTACACCTACCCTACACCTACCCTACACCTACCCTACACCTACCCTACACCTACCCTACACCTACCCTACACCTACCCTACACCTACCCTACACCTACCCTACACCTACCCTACACCTACCCTACACCTACCCTACACCTACCCTACACCTACCCTACACCTACCCTACACCTACCCTACACCTACCCTACACCTACCCTACACCTACCCTACACCTTCCCTACACCTACCCTACACCTACCCTACACCTACCCTACACCTACCCTACACCTACCCTACACCTACCCTACACCTACCCTACACCTACCCTACACCTACCCTACACCTACCCTACACCTACCCTACACCTACCCTACACCTACCCTACACCTACCCTACACCTACCCTACACCTACCCTACACCTACCCTACACCTACCCTACACCTACCCTACACCTACCCTACACCTACCCTACACCTACCCTACACCTACCCTACACCTACCCTACACCTACCCTACACCTACCCTACACCTACCCTACACCTACCCTACACCTACCCTACACCTACCCTACACCTACCCTACACCTACCCTACACCTACCCTACACCTACCCTACACCTACCCTACACCTACCCTACACCTACCCTACACCTACCCTACACCTACCCTACACCTACCCTACACCTACCCTACACCTACCCTACACCTACCCTACACCCTACACCTACCCTAAACCTACCCAACACCTACCCTACACCTATCCTACACCTACCCTACACCTACCCTACACCTACCCTACACCTACCCTACACTTTGTTCCAAAAAACATAACCCTAATGTTTGCTTGTCGTAGCCAGGCACTGAGTTTCGCTTCACCCACTCAACCTTCGTTACGCTACGGAGGTCGCCGGCTCGCTTCGCTCGCCACCTCCCCCCTGCGCTGCACTCGGTCTCGTAGGTTCGGTCCGCTCGGGATCCCTACGCTGAATCCGTAAAAAAAACAAAAAAAAAAGATTCGCCAAAACGGGGGGGGAAAGGGGGGCGAGGGGGTCAACTTTGAAAAATGGTTTTTACTTTTCCGAGCCTCCTCTAAACGATTCCGTAAAAAAAAACAAAAAAAAAAGATTTGCCAAAACGGGGGGGAGGGGGGAGAAGGGGAGCAAGGGGGTCAACTTTGAAAAATGGTATGTTTGTGACTATAGCATTGCCCCTTTATATGAATCTGAAAAAAGAAATGTTCCAAATGTTCCAAATTTCGAGATCCGCTTAAAGGGGGGGAGAAGAGGGGCGAGGGGGTCAACTTTGAAAAATGCTTTTTACTTTTGCGAGCCTCCTCTAAACGAATCCGTAAAAAAAACATTCTACGGGTACCTTAGTTTCCGAGATACGATAGAGGGGGGGAGGAGGGGGGAGGAAAAGGGGAGGTTTGGGACTTTTCCCAAACTCGCGAGAGTCACTTGTTTACGAATCTGTCAAAATATACCCACCTCCCCCTCCACCATCTGGGAGAACAATTATGTCAGTGAGTGAGTGGTAATCCAGCTTTATATAATATAATAATATTGTAGCAATTTATATTGTATTACATTATATATTTTCTATTACTTTATATTATCTATTTAACATACTTTTTCAATTTATAAGTTAAGCATCATCATCATCATCTATTTTATTTACCCACGTCCGTGTGTCACTAGCGAGTTGCCAACTGAAAATCAGCGCTGGGTGTGTGACGTCCAGCAAATGCTGAATTAGTAACCCTTTCGGTATGGGCACACCCGGCGCAATATTTTTTTACCATTCTTCTCTGTTCCTTTGTGATTGTTGTTGTTGCGTTGTGTCTATGTCGAATAAATGTTTTCTATTCTATTCAATTATATTCTATTCTATTCTACTCTATTCTATTCTATTATATCCTATCCTATATTATCGTATTCTATTCTATAATATTCTTTTCTATTCTATTTTATTATATTCTATAAAACACTTATTACCCGGGCGATGCCGCTGGCAGAACCTATTTCAATATAAACACTAGAAATAAAGAAAGAAAAAGAGTTTATTTGATTTTACCACTGACATACATCGTTATTATCTAATACCTATGTATTTATTTTTCGTGTGTTATTCTTAAGTAGAAATGTTTAGTCCAATAAACAATTATATAAATGTTGAAAGGATCAACCATATCTGAATCTAAATTTAGTTCCGTTCCCAGAGTATACGTCACCTACTAACGTGTTCTATCTTTCACTACTTTAGGTGAACCGTGAAAACCGAAACCTTTCTATCAATAGACTACAACTATATATTCTGTAGACCACTATTGTCATTTGAATGAACTGGAGGGTACCGCACAAAGACGTCTTTGTAGCGTTCGAGGAATGAGAACGAATGGGTGAATGAGTGAATGAATTGAACCTTGCCGCGGTGTTTACTCGTGTATCGAATTTGTTGTGGGAACATCACCTGGGCTCCTTGTTCGAACGTTTCTAAATATTGTTATAAAAATATTTGGAGGCATGCGGGACAGGGTGCAAAGCCCCGCAAACCTCTGATGAAAAGGAAGGATCCTCCGACCAGACGGGTGGTGTGTCAAGGGGTCTACTCTCTAAGCACGAAGTCCGTAGTTTTGGCGTTCATTACGGGCGTTTCCTACTCCGTATTACCTACGGACGGATTATTCGTTTGGGGCCCGAACTAAGAAGGAATGACAACACAATTTGACTGTTGCACCTACTCCCGATGTGTTTTTCACAGTCCGAAAAATTTTACATAACACTTGTTTCTTCACTCCGAAGACAAAGACAAAGATATTTTATTTCAAGTAGGCCACCAAGCGGCACTTTGGAACGTTACATTAACATTTACAAGTAGTAAAAGTTGATTCTACCGTGCATTCGGCAAGTAGCTTGTTATGGAGAAGAATGAACAAGAAACTCCATACACAATCTTTAAAAAAAATAGTTTTTTTTTTAAATATTTAGGTACATAAGTACATACATTAATAAATATATATATGTGAGGACAATGCACCCAGAATAGCACTACACACTATACTACGTACAGGCATAAAGTAATAAAAGTACTCACACATGTACTGTGCAGATACTAGAAAAACATTAACATCCGAAGCAGTTAAGTTATGACCAATCCTACCTGACGGCGTCCGTTCACGAACATGATGCATAAATTGCCACCACGCAGGTCCGTAGGTGCATCATGAAGGGAACCGGATGATCCAACACACGCGCTACCATCAGAGAGGCATTTGAGAGAGCATGACACACTCAACTGCCAAGGCACACACAAGTCAACGAACGACAAACAGGTATAGTAAATGGTAGATTTACAGTTGGGTACATAGTACGCACACACGTGCTGTGCAGTTATATATTACTAAGGAAATTGAGTGTATACAATACAAATATATTCATAAGTTTTGAAATACTTTCGGAAGGGGCCCGTAACTTTGTTAACGGAGATAGGGAGTAGACCCCTGGTCCGAGCAACTGCCCGACGGATGATGTCAGACTGTTTTTTGTTGAAATGAACGTATTATTTTGCCTAATATCGGAACGCAACAAATATGGTTCCTGCTTAGTCCGCGTCTAGCGCTAGTGTGTAACATTGATCTATGTAAAAAATAACTGTAATGGCCTCCTTCCCTTGCTCGAATAAAAATCACATCGTGCATACATGCAGTGTTTGATTTCTCAAAACCAGATATCCAAAACCACAACAAAGATCACAAGTATACCTCATCCAACAGTTTTATACGCTCAAATTGCGCCATAAACTTTGCTTGCGCGATGCAGAATTTGAGTGACGTCATGTCATTAGTTCGTAGGTGGCGACGTTGATGCCGCTACATATATACAGCTATATACAGCTGGAACATTTTTTCATAATTAATAATTAATCATGAAGTATTCCCAATTTTTGCCACGGTTTTAAAAGTAAGAAAATTAAACTATCCTTTTCATGTAATTTATCAGAAGGAAATACCCAGTATGGATGATTATTATCCTGCCGAGAAAAGCTACATTATTTTGACACGCACTTGAAATAAATAGATTATTTTCAAAGATTTAAAGCGTACTTGTAAATCATTTGTTGTTACACTCAAAAAAAATATTAACATATATACAGTTGAATATTCTTAAAAAAAACAAACCTATATACAAAAAGCGTACTTAAGTGCCAATTCTCAATTCAATTCTTCGTGTCTCCTAATACAAGCAATTCCTTGCATAAAAGGTGATCTCCAATAATATGAATCAAATGCCCTTTGTTATTGAAATAGTTTTTTTTTTATGTAGCTGGTATCTACTATAAACCTCCATAAACCCAAACAGTATCAGATACGCCACTGTCAATTAATACACCCACTATACTAATCACGACACCCCATCTTCTGACAACTTCGTGACTGACAAGCAATTATGAAGTCTCAATAAATTTGCCTGTCCCCAATAATTTGAGGAGTTAAGTCGGGCCTGGCTGCTGTCATCATAGCATGGGTGACGTAATCAAGATGGATGCCACAATCCTTCCTGTTGGAGGATCAATAAGGAGCTCAGCCGATGTTTAAGATGAGGCCAGGGAAACTGCGGCCTGAGTAATTGTTGGGTCTCGTACTTGATGGGTCAATCTGCTTTCAGAGGCTTAAAACCAAGTGAAATACCATCAGCAATGGCGATTGTCGAAGGTTTCCTGTAACATCCAGGCCATCAGTTGGCGCCACTTTGGCAAGGGTTCTTCCATTAGGAAAACTTGTGACATCAACATGACATTCATGTCAATTTAAATAATTTCATAAAGATAACTGTTTTGACGGGCGCTTGGACCTGACCCCACAGTGCTGGCACCTAGTGCACATCATTTTAGAAAACCCATAGAGACAAGCGCTGGCGAATTGGAATTATCACGAAGTAAGTCCCAAATATTTTGAACTCTCAACGCTCGTTATCGCTGATACGATGTGATTTTGTCTAGAGCCAGAGGGAAGGTCAGAGCTGGGCAAAATACATGCTTTCCTTAAATAAAATACAAATTACAAAATACTATCTCGTATGTATTTAAAACACGAAATACAAAATATTTGTAAGTCGTGTACTTATTTGAAATATAAAATACAAAATACAGTATTTAACTGTTTTTATTTAAAATACAGTCGATTATCCATCGTGACATTCGTTCTAATAAACTTAATTAATACACAGAAGTTTCGTAAAAATAACCGTATGAAATGAAAATGACGATTCACAAGATACTTGACTATTTGACGCACGTGGTCGCCATTTAGCTTACGAAATCTATCAAGCGCTATGTTCTCCAGGTAAGATCGCTAAATGTATTTATGTTCCAATGTATTTAGAAGCCATAAGTACTTGAAATACTAACTACAAAATACCTCCGCGTCAGGTATTTGAAATACCAATCACAATTACATTTTTAAGCAGTAATTGAATTACAAATACCAAATGCGTATTTGTATTTCAATTACGTATTTGAATCAAAAGTAATTCAAATACTGCCCAACCCTCCCTAAGGTGAGATAGTGGTCAAACGCGAGCCAAAAACGAAATAAAAAAAGTCTTTTAATGGACCAAAGCTTTCGGTAATTTAATCAGTAGTAGTTTAGTAGTAATATTTATATGTATAGCTACAAGATATTAGTATTTATTTTACAGAAAATGCATAACATGTACTAGTAGATCTCTATATATAAATGAAATTCACTCACTCAAATTTTTCATACGGTTCACATACAAAAACCTAACCCGCCACCTTCGTTCCCCCACTCCAAGATTCTCTCTGTAAATACAAAATTTCTTCACGAGTTCCGAGAATAAATGCGTCGACATTAATCAGTGCAGCTACCCTGCTTCGAACGAGCGATGATGGACGGACGTCTTTTGTTGAAACACCCTTTTACATCTTAATATATTTTCTTTAAGTGACAGTAAGGTACAGCCTTCAGGAGAACGGCGTATGAATGATTGACATGGATTGTCTGTACCAAAAAGGGTGTCTTCCCTTGAGAGAAACGAAGATTTTTAAAATAGATATCTCGTGTTTTTGTGTCATTTACATTATGTACGTGTTTTCTCTTGTGTGTGGGTGTCAGCATAGTTGAGTTGAGAGGTTGTTTAAATCCCTTGTGATAGGTAGTGATCCTACAGCAATACTTTATTGGCATGATTCCAATCCAAACTGAGGATTTAAACTGAAAAGTCTTTTAAGCAAATTTTTACAGTTGGAGTAAAAAAATCAAAATCAAAAATCATTTATTTGCGTCAAAAAGGTACAGAAAGTTCTTAGGCAATAATTACAGATCTTAAACTCTTAGCATTTGACTCATAAGTTAGAAACTTATGTAGTATTACCCCGATTTCTGAATTAAGTATTTGTTATTGAGTTTTTGCCAAACTCTAACCATTAAAGTAGGGTATACGTAAAACGAGGTTAAATTGATTAATATTTTGAAAAATATGAAAAAAACACAGTGTTGGCGACTTTACAAAAAAAAAATATATTCTCTAATAAAAAATATTTTTTTGCCATAGTTTAGGGTGGATTAGTATCAACGTAAAAGTAAAAATGGGGTTACTTTGATACCCTATGGTTTTTTCATTGCAATATAAAGTAACCCCAATTTACAATTATTTTTTTATGAATTCTCACTGTACAATTTTTTTTTTTTTCTGCAACTAGTAAACAAATTCTTGAGCTGACGTTGTGCAAAACATGGCTGACATGTCAGTGTTGCAAATTTTAAAAAGAATATTGAGGTACGTTCCGTTTTCACGGCGGTAGCTTTAAATAACCCCAAATGTGTTATCCTAAAAGTTGCCCCAGATCTCAATTTAACCCCGTTCTACCGTACTCAATTCAGAAACCAATTCAATCTACGAATAAAGCAAAAAACAACTAATGATCAAAACTTTGCGGTTCAGGGTTCATTTAATCTCAGAAACTATGAAAGAACTGATAAATAAAATAGTAGAAAACTTTATTTTGGGTGTAACTAATTCAGTGCTCTTGCAAATGAATCAAAGCTTCGACCGCTTGTAAAAAAGACAAATAAGACGAACAGCAAAATCATACTTATAAATAAATGACGTGTACAATTCATATAAAAATGATATAAAGGGGGATACACAAAGTGAACTCAGATTAGTTGCAAGAGAGGAAGTTGTAAAAACATAAATTACGATTCGATGGAACACGGTTATAAAAAGTTAGTTACATAAAAAACTTGGCAGGTAGGCTAATTTCATTCCTTGTGATTTCACAGCTCATGTAATATTTATGGCGCTTCCTGAAATGTACAGGATCGGGAATTGTGGAAGTATGACTGTGAGGAAACGAAAAGTGGGTTATTCTGAAGAAATGCTTTGCAATTTTATACCCTTTGGAAATTGTTTCTAAATGGTTTTTCAATTGGCGTGGGTACATTTTGTTTATTATTTAGTTACATATGCCAAATCACCATGGCAAGTTACACGATCGAATAGCATATCCAAATGCGAAAACTTTTGCATGACCGATTTGAGGGTTAGGTTATCTCTCGCAGGGGTGTTGCGCCTTTTTTTTTTAAGTCTTTGCCCCACACTAGGAATTTCCTCCTGTATCGTGGGTGCGTTTACAAACATATAAACTCACATACACAACACCCAAGCCGGTAAAACTATCTGTAGGTCATACAAATATTTGTTCCGTGCGGGAATCGAACCAGCGACACACAGCGCATCAGTCAATCGCTCAACCACTGCGCTAACCGTGCGCACTTGGCCCCGTTATACTTTTTCTTGTGGGGTTTCTTGAAGTCGCAGGTCTATGCTAACAAACCACAATCGAACGATGCCTTAAAGGTGAACAACAAACACACACACACGCCTTCGCTCAAATTCAGCCGGATCTAGCAGAAAAGTCATTGAAAATTGGACGACATGGATCCGTGCCACTGTAAATAGCCGAGACTGGCATTTGAATGATATCATATTCCACACTTAAGGCACAAGTGGACCTTTCAAATAAAAAAAGATTTTTTTTAATACCTCACACAGCTTGTTTTATTTTATTTCAACATCTACCCGCCCTTATTGAAAACCCGAACCCAACTCTTGTAGAAAGCGAAGTGTTGTTGCGAGACGTCACTCACTCGCGGTTCGCGCCAGTTTATTATGGTTTTACATCTTAACATAAACATAACATAACGCCTGAATTTCACGTTTGACAGAAATGTACCTATTATGTAACACCTACATTTAACCACTTATGTTTAAGTCCCATGTGATAGGGTACCCGGACAAAAAGCCAAAATCGAGCTACTACTGAGAAATTCTACAACTTGTAACTAGTACTGGTAGTGGTAGGAACTCCCGTTTGTACAACTTGTAACTAGTAGTGGTAGAGGTAGGAACTCCCGTTTGTACAACTCGTAACTAGTACTGGTAGTGGAAGGAACTCCCGTTTGTACAACTTGTAACTAGTAGTGGTAGAGGTAGGAACTCCCGTTTGTACAACTTGTAACTAGTAGTGGTAGTGGTAGGAACGCCCGTTTCTACAACTTGTAACTAGTAGTGGTAGTGGAAGGAACTCTCGTTTTTACAACTTGTAACTAGTAGTGGTAGTGGTAGGAACTCCCGTTTGTACAACTTGTAACTAGTAGTGGTAGAGGTAGGAACTCCCGTTTGTACAACTTGTAACTAGTAGTGGTAGTGGAAGGAACTCCCGTTTGTACAACTTGTAACTAGTAGTGGTAGTGGTAAGAACTCCCGTTTGTACAACTTGTAACTAGTAGTGGTAGGAACGCCCGTTTCTACAACTTGTAACTAGTAGTGGTAGTGGAAGGAACTCTCGTTTTTACAACTTGTAACTAGTAGTGGTAGTGGTAGGAACTCCCGTTTGTACAACTTGTAACTAGTAGTGGTAGAGGTAGGAACTCCCGTTTGTACAACTTGTAACTAGTAGTGGTAGTGGAAGGAACTCCCGTTTGTACAACTTGTAACTAGTAGTGGTAGTGGTAAGAACTCCCGTTTGTACAACTTGTAACTAGTAGTGGTAGGAACGCCCGTTTCTACAACTTGTAACTAGTAGTGGTAGTGGAAGGAACTCTCGTTTTTACAACTTGTAACTAGTAGTGGTAGTGGTAGGAACTCCCGTTTGTACAACTTGTAACTAGTAGTGGTAGTGGTAAGAACTCCCGTTTGTACAACTTGTAACTAGTAGTGGTAGGAACGCCCGTTTCTACAACTTGTAACTAGTAGTGGTAGTGGAAGGAACTCTCGTTTTTACAACTTGTAACTAGTAGTGGTAGTGGTAGGAACTCCCGTTTGTACAACTTGTAACTAGTAGTGGTAGGAACGCCCGTTTCTACAACTTGTAACTAGTAGTGGTAGTGGAAGGAACTCTCGTTTGTACAACTTGTAACTAGTAGTGGTAGTGGTAGGAACTCCCGTTTCTACAACTTGTAACTAGTAGTGGTATGGTAGGAACTCCCGTTTCTACAACTTGTAACTAGTAGTGGTAGTGGTAGGAACTCCAGTTTCCACACATAGGCTCTGGTTCTGGCTAACATAGCCAGCCTAGCTCCGTCCAAAAGCACAGAAACTTCCTTCAAAGGCTTCACGAAGCGACCGCTGCATTGTTCCAAAGATTTCTTCGCATTGAGATGACAAGACCACGATTCCAGGATTACGTGGGCGGCTGATTCTTCGGCATTAAAACAGCTTCTGGAAAGTGGGCTGTCCGTGGCGCCTATATTGAAAAGATGAACTTGTAAATAATAAAACAGTTATGAAATCGGAATTTTAATTCTTATACCATTGTTTGATATTTGATGAGTAAGAAGAGATAAAATGAATATTTGGATGAAAACATCAAAGCTTTTAAAGGACTATTAAAATCATAAAATAAATCTTACTTGCCTTTATAGAAACCTTTGAAACTCTTCTAAAGACCAATACAACAACAAGAACACCTCGATTCTAATAGATTCTCCCAATTAAGTGAAAACGATACTTTTGGCCGCAACGGACCTTATCAAGAAAGCCTTTGAGGTCCAATTAAATATAATTTCAAGTTTCCAGTTACACGACTGTTTCAGCCATTAATTGGTTTCTTGGAAATGTCCAACAAATTGAAATAATAATTATTATATTGGTTATGAGTTAGCCTCTGCCTCAAAAAGATTGATGCTGGTTTGGTTAGGTTAGGACTAAGAATTTGAGCTTCATTTGATCAAATATTGCCTTTTATTTAATAGGAATTAAACATAATGTGTGTGTTTGTTATGTATCTACACATCAGCTTCCTATCCCTTTCAATATAATCATGATTAAATGTCAAAGTCGTAGTTTCAAACTAATAGCCAGGTACGTAAGTACGTGCTCAACCATTATGTATTATAAAGATATTATTAGATCTTTATATCAAAATCAAAAGTATAGGCCGACCGCATAACTGATACCGTTCCTAAGGTAGAAAGAGAGATGTTGACATGCATCAACGAGCTATCGACTAACAGGTCACTACTCCTGCGATGACGCTAAGTCCTCCTATGTATTTTTATGTTGTATGAAGTTTTAATAAATAAATAAATACACCCCATTCCATACCGCGTATTTTCTTCAGAACGGTCTCAGTTAAGCGGTCGGTCTATAATTGAAGAATGATCACGCACACAAAGCGACACAGACTGTCTGTAGTAGAAATATCCCAAATTGAATACGACCTAACCCGTATAAATCCTGGTCTAACTAAACGTCCTTCTATTAGTTTCTATCAAGAAATACGGTACGTCCAAAATAAACTTAACATTTCATCGTTTAGAATAAAAATATGGGCAAATATCCGTCTTGGGTAGGAAAGTATTACAGATCTAGCCTCGAATAGGAAAGTATTTTAGCTCTAGCTTCAGTTTGTCGGCTTGCGAGAACTGCATGGAATACAAATCAAATGCATTTGTCATTTCTCTCTATGGCAATAACTCTGCCGGCGTGGCTCTGGGGAATAAATGTTGATATAACTGGGGTCCGTGTGGTTTAGAATAACTATTGAGTTTGTGCGGTTGGTTAAGGTGGTCTAGTTTGTCTAGCTTATTTTGAAAGTAGGTTATCTGAAGTACCTACTGATGCGATAGGGAATACATATTTTTTTTATAATCTGTAGGCTCGCTTTTGACCATTATCTCGCCAGATGTTAAGCGATGACGTGGTCACGGTGAAGCACGCTTGCCTAGAAGAAACCTATTCACTCTTGACTTAAAGACCCCAAGGTTTTAGCTATCATAGAACAAAGACTCCATTAGGGAATTCCACTCCTTAGCTGTGCGCTCAATGAAAGTATTAGCAAAACGCTTTGTGCGTATGGGAGGGATGTCCACCATGTACCGATGGCGCATGGCCGTACGCCTTGTAGTCCGATGATGGAAAGGGCTGGGCGGAATGATATTGTGCAGTTCCGTCACATACTCTCCGAAATGTAACCGATACAAAACCGACAGGCTGGAAACTCGGCGTCAATGTTCGAGGCTCTGGAGCTTTGAAGCGACCAGTACCTTTAAAAACTTATATATACACAAGACCACTTTTATCGCTCCGGCGAGCAGACGGGTCTGCCCTACTGATTAAGGTAGCCGGACGGTGTTCTGCCGTTTCTTTTGGCTGAGGCACTGGAATGCTTGTGCATATCGTCACTCTCGCTTGGCCTACATGAATTTATGCACAATATTTAGAGCCCGACAACACTGCTTAAACATTTTAGTACCCAAATAAACCTTTTGTCAACATTAGAACAGAATCTTGTTACGGTCTGCAGCCACTTTTATTGTCTCTAGCTCTCGCGGTAAAACACTGTTAATATACGATTCCGTACCTACGTCGAAGCGCGATCGATATGCCTTTGTTTTCACCTCGCAATATTACGGTTTCCATTTATGAAATGGAGAACAAGAGTCAAAATAAAAACAAAACATAATTATGCAAACCGCAACGCACCACATTCCCTCGCAACCCAAAGGGAATGTGAACGCAAAGCTGAGCGCAGATGTCGCTGGCGGCGCAATGGCTGCTGTCAAATCATTTTTGCTTTGTTTACATCACGTTTTTTTGTTATTTTTTGTGTTTAAACCGGTCTACCATCGTTATTGATAGTATGTATTGTTCCTGGAAGCTTATGTAATTGAAAGACGAGCTTAAGAAATGAAGAGCAAGAATAACAGGAAATAAAACAGATCATAATGAGAGGCAGACTTTTTTCATTGGTGATTGGTTCTAGATTTGACTTTTTTTTTGTTGTAACGAGTTATTTCTTACTTGACTCATGGTAGGAAAATTTACAAAAAAATTAGAGAACATTACTTTAAAGTGTTGGTGTTCTTTACATTTACGGTTAGAAGCTTTATTTTATTTTCGGCAATAAAAGCCCTCAAGCTTTTGAAGGTCTAGCAAATGATTTTCCTGCTGGCGAACTTTATCAATAATTATGTTAATAGCTCCACAATTTCACCGAAGATTACCAAGCAATATAATCAGTTATTTTGACAGGTACATAACATAACCTATAAATATGTTGAGCCTTTTCCCAGTTTTATTTTAGCGTTGTATCTTTGGGCAACAAATGAACACCGGGGTTGGTACATCCTGGTACAGCAAACAGAGGCATATTTCGAGTAAATTTAAATTTACTGAATGATAGGTTACAAAATGTATGGATTTGACAGCTTTCAATAGCCATAGTGACGATGCGCCACCTATCGTGAAAAATCCCCAGTTCACCATTGCCCCGTAACGCACACGTCTTTTAAGGTGCTAATATCCATTATTAGCTAATTTTAAATGAGAATCACATCTGAACGGCTAGTCGTAATTTTTTGGGAACTTATGTTACATTAGACCATTTTCTTAATAATTTGGTCGAGGAAAATTTTGCGTTTTATTCGTATAACATAGTGTAATTGATTTTTAAATGTATGTTTAACATGGACCAAAAAACGACAGTCGCACCAAAACCAAGTTCTACGGCTTTTTTAAAGTCATAGAATAATAGGTAAAGTACAAAAATCTACTGAATTTTGGGTCGCACGGATGTGAAACGATTGCGCGTTTTGTTCCCTCAAGGTCGTTGGCGACCACAGACACAAGTCTAACTAGATAACGCAAGCCCCTCCATCTGTACGAAAACCAAGCGTGCCACTTTTTCACACACAATTTAAAAACAAATTTACTTACCAATGAAAGAAAACATTTCCAATGCCTCGGCTAACTTTTTCTACACAGTATTTACAGCTCAATAAATAAATAGGCATTTTACTCGATTTCGGTGAATATCCGGTGCCGATAATGCTAAATGAAAAGCTCAAAGTACGATCATTGATCGTAATTTTACTCCGTTTTTCGACACACGAAGTATGTATCGCGTCATCTAGTTAGATTTATATCTGTGTTGGCTACTGTCATCATCTTAAGGCCGTGCCCTGACCAAAAAATCAGCATGAGATATGAGCATTCCTATTGGCCTAGCGGCACTGGCGGTGCATTAATTACGGTAGTGAATACGCCTAGATTTTAGAATAAAATCTTTATAAAATCAAATATTGGTCTTTTGAAAAAAATAAAACTTACAAAATGTTCGTTATCAAATTGTCTATCCATTAGTGTTAGTATAAAAAATAATTAATGAACACTTTACGAGGAGATGCATGCTATCAATAATTATTTCACATTTTTATGTCTTTGTTGGAAGGAGATTAGTGACACATTTACCTCTTTAAAAAAAAAGTGTACTACAATTTTAGAATCAACAGTAGGTAGAAATTTAATGTATTTTTATTAATTGATATTTCTTTTTAAATAAAGAGTAGATAGCTCTTAAAAACTGCACAAAATTCGACTAGCGCGGCGTTTTGCTCGGGGAGGCGCCTTAACGCAACGCATTGTCCCGCATTGCTCTGCACCACACTGCATAGTATTGCCGCGCACCGCATCGCAATGCATTGCCCCGTAACAAACAGCATGGTCCCGCAAGGCACCACATTGCTCCGCATGGCACCACATTGCAACGTCATGCTGCAACGGCATGCAATGCACCGGTTTGCACAGAACCGTGTGTGTGGGGCTCCTTTCAAACGCATACCTTTCATTATTACACCCACGTATATCACAATCGCCGTTGTTGCTCAAACTAACATTAAACTAATATCCTCTTAAAATTATATTTGTCTACAAGTTTCTACGATATTTTCTCGGCGAATATCGAAAATAAACTTAATATATGATTGTATTATAACTTGTAGCACCGGAGATTGGTAGTTTATCTTAGGTCATAGTAAGGGATATTAAGTTTTTCTAAATAGAGACGATTTAATTTTGAAATTGATAGGTTTTGAAACCACGTGTGTTCTAAATGTCATTATATTTCATAGTATTCATTTATTCTAAAACGTAGGCACAACTTTGATCTCGACGACGAAGTACAAACTTACGAGGCAAAGAATTGAGAAGAGGAGTTGAATTGAGTATTTCTTTTGTATTTGTATTTATGTTAATTTTGTGTAGATTAAAGAATATGAATGAATGAATAAGGAAACGCCAAATGATTGGACAAGGTTAGGACATGACAGAGAAAGAGAAGAACTAGCCCGTCAAAGTGGTTTTGCTTATTCTCGATTACAATAAATAGAGAGTGAAATAGAAACAAAAGCCACAACCAACCAATCCTCCAGAAGAACCACACCGCTAGGAGAAGAGTTCAAGTACGAGTAAGAAAAAGAAGAAAACAATCTAAAAAATGATGAAGTTTGGATGGAGTTTGTTACTCAATCACGCCAGAACGGCTGAACGGATCTGGATTAAATTTTGCACAGAGATGTATTATAGTCTCGAATAGAATATAGGTTACTTTCATCTCGGTATAATGTTCCCTTGGAATAAGAAAACACTTATCAGGCGGGCGATGCCGCGCGTTCAAGCTAATAAATTATAAATACTGTACTAACTGTATTTATTATTTTTGAAAACTAAAAAAGTGGCGTGCTCCTTACCAACGTTCAAAAAAATGGTGAAGGACCATTTCCTTTAGCTATGATTAGTCTTCTCCTTTCTCTGTGATATTTTTATTATTTATTATTACTCGTATATTATGTATTATTGTATGTATGTATTTTATGTTATTATGTCTAAGTATTATTATTTAAGACATATTGTACACTGAAAACCCTAAATTCCGTTCCTCTCGTTCAGTCCATCCAAAGGTTGTCTGTAAGAGATTGCCCTGTGCGATAAGGCCACCCATTGTACACTTGCTTTTATTATTGTTTGTCTTGTATATATATTTGTGTGGTGTACAATAAAGAATATAATAAATAAAATAATAATAATACATTCATTGGGCGGTTGGATCAAGGGTCTGATACAGAAGGCAGTACTCCTCGATACGGCTCGCATTGTGAGGAGGTTCCTGTCTCTGGAGCCCTAACCACCGGTAGCTTGGACCCTGTTTCCGATACCGGATGGCCTCTATTTTTTATATTTTTAAATGATTTTAAGTTTTCTTTTTTTTTACATTTAAAAATGTACTAAATAAGAAAGAAGATAAATAAAGTGAAACTATTTTAAAATACTCGTATAGAAAACATACAACAAACATACTGAAGTCACAAAATTCGTCTTTCTTCAGCTTACTTGCCTTATTTCCATACTTTTCAACATAGTCTAAGATCTAGCCGTAAAGTATAGCATATTAGTCGTAAACAGAGAGCTTTCGATCCCACGTTATCGAGTTGACCGGTAATGTTATGCATAACATGAATATCGTGTGGCCATGAAACCGACTGAGCCGATTGCACTGGTATAAACATAGGAGATGGGAATGTTCTCCTTAATTAAAATCTAATACAGAAAGATACCACAGCCCTAGATATTTATAAGGTGTTCGAAAATCATCCTCTAAGGACTTCAATTTCATATTAGTGATCGAAGCCTCATCATCTGCCTAGCCTTTTTCCCAACTATATTGGGGTCGACTTCCAGTTTTACCGGATTCAGCTAAGTACCAGAGTTTTACATGGAGCGACTGCCTGCCTATCTGACCTCCACAACCCAGTAACTGAGTAACACGGTAACCCTTGGCAAGACTGGCGTCAGATCTCAAGCTTCTGACTACCTGTAACGACTGTCAAAGATCTTCAAATGACAGCCGAGACCAACGGCTTAACGTGCTTTCCGAAGCACGGAGGAAACTCGGTATGTTGAAATGGTCACCCATTCACTGACCGACCTCGTCAAGCGTTGCTTAACCTTGATGATCGTCCCGTGCGGCTGTTATTATTTAGCCAAGAGCTCCTCCGAGCCTAAGGAGGATATGGGATGAAAGTTTGTATGAAGTTCATCATTGATCTCATCTGCGCAAGGTTTGATCTGCCACAAAGTTATCTATTTAACTTATTTAGTTGTCAATTGCGTTTGCTTCAAGGCGAGACAGCGTTAAACTTATTTCACAATTTTACACTAAAATATTTATGTGACTTACAATATGATTCTGCATGGTCTTACGGTCAATACATTGAGGTTACGTGAAGTTGGTTTTTGTCAAAACATACCTACATACATAAAATAGGACGTTTTTAAATAAAAATAACAAATATAATTGAAGCAAGAATACAAACACGTACCTCCAAACTTAAATATTTTACAAACCATAAGTATTTGTGACGTAGAATAATAAATAATATGGAATTGTTGCTCGCATATTTCATGGCCCACAATGTCATCTCAGCGCGAGTAGTTACAAGATCGTTGACTGTCTGCTCCGGATGCAAGCGTTCAAATAAGTGCCGATATACCACATATAGTATGTACATGTATGGTGCCGTGATAGTAGTACTCTATGTTTATATTTACAGTACATACTAAGCATGTACAAGCGATGAGTTCTTGGATAAGTTACAATAGCCGCAAGGGTTGATTTCTGAAGGTGTAAGGCAGAAAGCTGTCTGTGGATATGTGGGCATCCATTACGTACTGAGAAATTGCTGTGCCTCGGCAACAAGTATAACCGTTGGTCCCGGGTTACAGTCGTTACGTTAGTTAGTAGCTAGCGAGCCGCCCCGACTTTGCCCGTGACAAATTATACACAAAACTATACCCGTTTCTCACTCTTTCTATTGGTGAAAACTGCATCAAAATCCGTTAAGGGTACACTATTCGACGGCGCGAACTATTTTGTGCGCGGGGTTAAAATGCATTTTATATCAACCGACAACACGTGCGGAAGAGATATATGCTGTGATGAGCAGTAGGAAGCTAGTTCCCGTACGAATACACACTTTTGCAAATTTGTAGCGAAATGGATAATGATTTAGGACGAAACCGAGCGCGCGAAATTTTACAAACAGACCTATGGCAGTCTAGATATCATGAAAAAACGACTAAATCTATCAGTTCAAAAAAAAATTTTTTCATTGTTGAACTAATCTATCCCTGTATGCAGGCCGTTTTGCAATTTTCCGTCTTCTTATGGTATTTATTCGCGCCCAAAAATGCGTTGAAATTAGTGTCGAAATGTGGAACTTTCGACGCTCATAACTTACAAATATTTTCTTTTTTTACTTTTTTGCTTCCATACAGGGCTAGATAATGATGAGACAAATTGATATCAATTTTTATTTTGAACGTGCATCGTCAAACAGTGGAATAATCCCTACTACGTTTCCGACTACGTTTGTATGGAAGAATTTTCGACTAGTGTAACCTTAAGGAGTTTATCGCGAACAAACGCGGCGGTGGTATTTTTTTACATAATTTTTAGATATAGTGATTAGGACTTAATTAGGATTATGAATTTGATTTTTCAATTTCTTTCTTTCTTTAATTTAGTTATCCCGGCATGTAAAATGAGAAACGTCATAGGACTTCTTAACTTGTCACGATTATAGGTAAATGTGTCGGGAGAGGACACCGTAATAAGATTGTTGCACTTAACGGTTTTCCTAAGAAAATTTCAAGTGCAACTCGGTCAAATTGCATTTTTGCATAATTTATAAAGGTACGATGTAAAGTAATGCAGCTAGTCTAGATCCTTCTAATATCCATTGAACATTTTCCACCCAACCCTCAGGCATGAATAAAATTGTGAAGATACTTTAACGTTTAAATATATTTTTTGTCTTTTAAAAAAAGATCATTGACTGTCTGCACCGGATGCTTCTGAACGGTCTTTAATAAAATGCTACTTTACAATGCGATAGTCTCGTTAGTAGAAAAATATAGCTGTAGATAAGAGGATAGATAGACGCTAAATTGATTTTATTAAGAAGTGAAAACTTTTTTAGTCGCGTTGAGCGATTT
Source organism: Orthosia incerta (assembly GCA_948252205.1). Classification (NCBI taxonomy): domain Eukaryota; kingdom Metazoa; phylum Arthropoda; class Insecta; order Lepidoptera; family Noctuidae; genus Orthosia; species Orthosia incerta. The sequence goes on from OX411749.1 coordinate 5,036,627, forward strand.
TGGAAAGGGTACAACTTATGGGTTCGCTTCAAAACTTAGAATTTTTAAGTTTTCACTTCTGTCGCTGTCTGTCTGCCTACTTTTACACAACTGCCAAAGGAGGGTAATGTGTTTATCAGTCTATGTATGTATGTATATTTGTTCCTATGTGGTGTTCTAGGGACCAAAAGCGTTCGCCGATTTTGATGATTCTTACGTCAATCGATTTGTGCGAGTGTCACTGGCTACATTAAAATAGAAAAATGGCGGCTTTCGGCGCCATACGGGGGGCCATTTTTTTACTTTCCATCCCATTTAAAATAAAGGGTTTTAAGAGGTAATTTCAAAAAAAAATAAAACTTATGTGTATAAATGTACCTAATCCGAAAAAAAATCAACTAGTTATAAATAAAAAAAGCTAATTCAAAAAAGCCAGCCGCATTCCTTGACATTTCTCAAGCATTTGATAGAGTCTGGCACGAGGGCCTCCTTTATAAAATCAAAAATAGTTTCCCAAGCGACATCTTCCTAATCTTGGAATCATACTTGAGGGACAGACATGTGGCGAAGCTTCTTCAAAGCTTTACCCTATTTCTGCTGGGGTTCCTCAAGGCAGTGTGCTTGAGCCAATTTTATATTTGTTTCATACTGCTGACTTGTCACTATCAAATCTAGAGACTACAGGAACGTTAGCGGATGACGCAGCTGTTCTGGTGTCTCATAGAGTGATCACAAAATTGCAATAGCTATGCTGCAGACCTGCTTGGACGACAGAAATGGAGGATAAAAGCCAATGAGACCAAGTCAGTAAATGTCACATTCACTAAAAGAAAGGATACCTGTCCTCCGGTACAACTAAACAATATTCTATTGCATCAAGCCGAACATGTTAAATACCTTGGTTTATACCTTGAAAGAAGCCTTACATGGAAAAAACACATTTTCACGAAACGCAAACAACTTGGACTGACACTGAGAAAGTACTACTGGATTATTGAGAGGAACTCACAGCTACACCTGCAAAATAAAACCCTGTTATACAAAGCTATAATCAAGCCTATGTGGACCTATGGCATCCAGCTATGGGGAACAGCATCACACTCCAACATTGAGATCATACAGCGGTTTCACAATAAGATCCTAAGAACGATAAAAAACGCGCCATGGTTTGTACCAAATGAGGCTCTACACCATCATCTGACGATTCCCACAGTTAAAGAAGAAGTAAAGAACTACATGAAGTCATACAAGGAACGAATTAAACGTCACCCAAACATCCTGGCAAGCCACCTTGTGGATGGGACAGGGGCCAGAAGGTTTAAGTACAAAATACCTCAAGACTTCATCAGACAAACATAGCTACATAATAAATAGGATGTGTCATATGACACATACCGACCAAGACAAAAAAAATCCTTTTCTCAAACATGCTTGGAAATTTGAGCATTATTTTGACAACCTTCTTCGAGATAAATCGAAATTGCTGTACTGGCCGTATACATGCGAGCAGCGGCCGGCAAAAGTTGTATGAAAATCCATGTCTGTCGTGTTTAGCGGCCAAATAAATTACATAGTAAACTCATATCTGTCGTGTAATTTAAAAATGGAACGATCTTTTACTCTGAAACATGGCATCCAAGGAGGTAAATTATCAAAGGTTTTATTTATTTTCGAACTGGCTTGCAAACAGAAAGCTGTTTATTGAAAAGAAACAAATGAACGGAAAAAAAACGATGGACTTACGTATGTGTGCCTCGACGTCGCCTCGGCCCACATTTACACGTTTGTCCATCAATGCCTCATTTGCTGGCTGCTGCAGTAATGTACTATAATGTCCAATAGCACTGAGACAGATTGTAAAGAAAGAAGAGATAAAAAAAAAATAAACATATCTAAAAAGAAGTAAACAGTCAGAAAATCATTCTGTGCAGTCGGACGATATACCTGGCTTTGGTCAGCCAGCTCGCGAATATGTATCCTCCGACTGCACAGCATGATTTGCTCTAGGTAGTCAGTGTCAATAACTAAAAAAAACGACGTCTTTCGGCTGAAATGTTGACCATATCTAACAACTGTCAAAGATAAAATGATAATCAAAACCGGCTTTACGTGTTTGCCGAGGTACGGAGGAGTTATTTATCGTTTAACTGTTCATACAATGCCTGCTTTCTTTTAACATCCATCATTTTAAAGTTAAATTCGAGATATAAAAACAAAAATGTTGCATATCATGGCTAAACTCATTTATTCGCTCGGCAAAGACGGTTAAAGCTGGATACAGCTTGATATATGAAAGGGTTGTGACTTGGGTTTGCGATGCAGCTTGAAAAGTGACGGAGCTGGAATTTAAAAAGCTGTTTTTAAAATATCCTCGGGAGGATACATTGTTGTTGCAAAGTTTTGCTTGGTGTTTACTTTTTGGACGGTCTTAGGTCTAGTGTTCGCAAGCATTAAAACAATCATACCGGAGACAAGTCAAGCAGATATTGTTTAGTAAATTGATTGTTTGGTGAAATGTTTGTGCCATAACTCTTAACTCTCATAACTCTTAGGATTAAGGATTATGTGTGATATATTTCAACTAAGCATGATATTCACGATGCTAGATTTCGCGAATATTTTGTTTGTTTTTCCCTTTGTCTAATTAATATACCTATGTTTACATATTTACATACTTATAACTCTGATTTAAAGTGATCAATGAGTCTTCAATCCCACATAATCACTAATAGCTGCACTTGTGTGTAGCTAATTAACATAACCTAACTAGCTTTATCGATGCCGTGAAACTCTGTAATTGGCTTATCTCTTTAATTGTTATCATCTCGCTGTTACTGTGCAATGTGTGTGTTTATTAAGATGCAAGTAACGTTGATGCAACTGTACTGGGCTGTTCATTGACAGTGAGGTGAACATCTTATCATGTAAATTAGTAATAAGCTGTTGAGTTTCCAAATAAATAAATAAATTACTGCTGAGTAGGACGTCCTGGGTTCGATTTCGGGGTCGGGCACAGTTTTATTCATGCATGACCTATACATCCCCTGTCTAGAGTAGTATCAGTGATAGTAACTACAAAAAACTCCAGGTTGTGCAGAACACAGCACTTAAAGTAGCATTTAACACACCTCCCTACACAAATCTATCAAAGCTACATCATCACATTAAATTGCCACAAAATGAAGAATTAATTTTGAAAATATCCCGAATATTCTCCCTTTTTACCGACTTCAACAAATAAATGAGGTAATCAATTCGACAAGTATTTATGTAATATTGTTGGAATTGCACAATTTTCACATAATATGTTGCTCTATATGGGCTTCTAATCACGTTTGCCAAATATTATGAGAGTATGTATGTCTGTTTGTATGTTTGTTTGTATGATTGTTTGTTTGTTTGTTAGTATGTTTGTGCACGCATTTCTCCGAAACTACTTATCGGATCGTGATTATTCTTTTTTTATTGGATTAAATAACTCTCAACTTAGGGAGTGGTGCAAGTTTCGTCAAAATTGGTTCAGGCGTTTTCAAGATATGGAACTTACAGCCAAGCTCCTTAGCGACAAACAGCACGTATGTGTAAATTAAGATGTTATGGGTATTTTGTGAATACCTTAGGTACTTTGCTCACATTTTAGTGACAGGGTACTAAATCTAAAAAGAGAGAAATTAAAACTTTATCACAAACAAAAAAACCGACTTCAAAATGACAATGCTAAAAAGTGCACAATAATATACGTTTTGTATGTCGGTGTCTTTGGTACATCTTGCTTTTATTATTTCTCCACACCAACTTCCAAAACTGAAGTTATTTTGCACATTTTATGTTTAGATTTTGTAGTCGGTATTTTTTTGTGAAAAAAATTTTACGAATCTACGTCATCGTAATTCTCTAGCCGCACACATTGGTAAGAGATTTACCAGATTGTTATATGCCAGGTCTTCCAAAAAGTACAAACTGTCCCCATCATTATTTCCTAGTGGCTTGACGCTAGCTAACTTACCAACTTACCAGCGTAATTGCTGTTACCGTACTTATGTGTACATTGTTTTGTATAGATAATAATTAAGTATCAGTTACTAGACCTAACAATGAATATTAGTTAGTATTCGTTTGCTTTGAATAACATCATGTAATTAAAATATTACCTTAAAAATGGGGTGGGTAACATTAATTTTAAAAATTTGGGTCTGCAAAACCCTACATAATTTACTTAGTTTATTTTATAAACATCCTTAGTTGTTTGTTTTTAATGTTCCGTACCCAAAGGGTAAAAACGGGACCCTATTACTAAGATTCCGTGGTCCGTCTGACTGTCTCTCTGTCTGTCACCAAGCTGTATCTCATGAACCGTGATAGTTAGCCAATTGAAATTTTCACAGATGATGTATTTCTGTTGCCGCTATTAAAACAGAATAAAATAACGACCCATACAACAAACGTGCCTTTTTGCCGTTTTTGTGATAATGGTACGGAACCCTTCGTGCGCGAGTCCGAGTCGCACTTAGCCGGTTTTTTTATTAAACGCTTAATAAAATTTCCTCCATATCCTCTAGCAGTGGTAATTCATCACGTCGACTTGTGAACGGGTGTGATCATCATATTCGCTCAGAGCCCTTTGTGGAGTCAACTCAGCTAGTCACCGTGTCTTCTCTCATAATGTCGCGTTATTAAAAACTGTCTAACAAGGGTTTAGATACACTAGAAGAATACTTTTGGGATTTCAGTATTTTATTTTCTTACTTTGGTCTAGTGTTCGCAAGTGCTACTATTGAGTAACGAGGGACTGGGTTCGATGCCGGGGTCGAGCGAAGTTTTATTGGGTTTTTCCATTTGGTTTATTTTTTTTTGCCCGGTTGATGATAAACATAACTGGTGCAATGTACGTGTGTCTGCTACAGGTGTTACTATGCCCACGCCATCGTGGATAACAGGCGTGATTTTATGTTTTGTTATTTCCTTTGAATTTGAATATTTTTTAGGAGGATAATCTCTTTTGTGGATGTTACATTCTAGGTTCTAGGGCATGCCGGTTTCCTCACGATGTTTTCCTTCACCAACCCGCATTGGGCCCGCGAGGTGGATGAAGGCGCATTCTCTCTCACAGAGAAGAGGCCTGTGTCCCAGCAGTGGGAACATTAAAAAGGCTGATGATGAAAGACTCTTTATTATCCAAATTTAAATACAAAAATACAAGAATGTCGCCAGCCGGTGGCTGGTGATATATGGAGGATGGGATCGTCATCATCTGCCTAGACTTTTCCCAACTATATTGGGGTCGGCTTCCAGTCCTACCGGATTCAGCTAAGGAGGATGGGAAAAGTCATCATCATCATCATCATTTCAGCCGAAAAGACGTCCACTGCTGGACATAGGCCTCCCCCAGGCGTCGCCACATTGACCGATCCCGTGCGTCTCGCATCCAGCGCCTTCCCGTAACCTTAACCAGGTCATCGGTCCACCTAGTGGGAGGCCTTCCAACGTATCGTCTTCCGGTTCGCGGTCGCCATTCCAGAACTTTTCGGCCCCATCGGCCATCCGTTCTGCGAGCAATGTGCCCTGCCCACTGCCACTTAAGTTTGGCAATTCTTCGGGCTATGTCGGTAACCCTGGTTCTTTTGCGGATCTCCACATTTCTGATTCGATCACGCAAGGAAACTCCGAGCATAGCCCTCTCCATTGCCCTTTGAGTGACTGTAAGCTTCCTGATAAGGCCCATTGTAAGCGACTGGCAACACACACTGGTCATAGACTTTCGTCTTGAGACACTGTGGTAAGTTGGACGAGAAGATACCGCGCAACTTCCCGAACGCTGCCCAGCCGAGTCGGATTCGACGGTTGACCTCTTTCTCGAAGTTGGCCCTACCCAATTGGATCGTTTGTCCCAGGTAGACATAGTCGCCCACAACTTCGAGTGTAGAGTCTACGACCTTGATAGGAGTGGGTGTAACATGGGCATTCACCATGACCTTGGTTTTGTCCATGTTCATTTTATGACCCACTCTTTCGGAAGCTCTACTGAGGTCATCGAGCATTTTACTGAGGCTCTCCATGGTCTCAGCCATGACCACTATGTCGTCGGCAAACCGAAGGTGAGTGATGTACTCGCCAGTAACGTTGATGCCAAGCCCTTTCCAATCCAGAACCTTGAAGACATCCTCCAGCGCAGCAGTGTACAGTTTTGGAGAAATGACGTCTCCCTGTCTCACGCCGCGCCGGAGAAGAATTGGTTTCGAGGTCTGATCCTGAAGACGGACTGACATAGTGGCGTTCTTGTACAAACACTTCAACACTTCAATGTACCGGTAGTCGATCTGGCACTGTTGGAGAGACTGCAGTACAGCCCAAGTCTCGATCGAATCGAAGGCTTTCTCGTAGTCCACAAACGCTAAACAGAGAGGGAGGTTATACTCTTCGGTCTTCTGTATAACCTGCCGCAGCGTATGTATGTGGTCTACGGTGCTAAAGCCTTTTCGGTATCCGGCTTGTTCGGGAGGCTGGAAATCGTCAAACCTGCGCGCGAGACGATTCGTGATGACTCTTGAAAACAACTTGTAGACATGGCTAAGAAGTGAGATGGGCCTATAGTTCTTCAGCCGGGCATTGTCGCCCTTCTTGAAGAAGAGTACCACCACACCACTGCACCATGCCTGTGGCGTTTTGCCCTCGAGTATGACGGAATCCAACAGCTTCTGAAGGGCCTTAAGGACCGGTTTTCCACCCGCCTTCAGGAGTTCAGCCGTGATTCCGTCATCACCCGGCGCCTTGTTGTTTTTAAGCTGTTTCAGAGCCATCCTAATCTCGTACAGGCTGACGTCCGGAATATCTTCGGTATAGTGTCGGGTCAATCTAGCTCTTGGGTCGTTTGCTAGACTCGCAACGGGCTTGCTGATTGATGTGTACAACTGCCCATAGAATGTCTCGATCTCCCCCAGAAGCTCCGGTTTGGCGGATACGATCCTGCCATCGTCGGTCTTCAGTTTCGTGAGCTGGCTCTGCCCAATAGCCAGATCCCTTGAAAAAACCTTGGAGCCTTTATTTTGCTTAATCGCGTCTTTAATACGCTCGGTATTAAAGCGGCGGAGGTCTCTTTTCAAGGATTTAGAGATCTGTCTATTGAGCTGCCGGTATTTGCACGCCTCATCTGAAGACTGCAGGATCATCTCACGCCTCTCCTTCATAAGTTTGAGGGTATGATCAGAGACCTTTTTATTTCTATCTGTACGACGGGTCTTGAAAAACTTAGACCCGACCGTATGGACAGCTTCCACGAACCCGTCGGCGTAGTCGTCCACGGAGCTCTCTAGGCACTCGAAACGATTCTGGAATTCGAACTGAAAGCTTTCGGGGTTTTGGACCTGGATTTGTGCTGGACGGAGCGTGGACTTCATCAGTCGAGACCTTTCCAGCTTAATATTAATGTTCAATGTGCCTCTTACCATGCGGTGATCGCTCCCGGTTTTTACCGAATTGATCACAGAGACATCATTGAACATTTGCTTCTTGGTTAACATGATAAAGTCGATCTAATTTTTTGTTGCACCATCGGGGCTCTGCCAGGTCCACTTCCCGTGTTCACGCTTTTTGAAGAAGGAGTTCATCATAAAGAGGCCCTCCTTCTCCATAAAACTGGCCAGTAGGTGACCCCGGTGGTTCCGTCGTCCAACTCCAAATTGCCCCACTTGCAGCTCATCTTCGTCTCGTTTGCCCAGTTTCGCGTTGAAGTCCCCCATGACAACTGTGAAGTGAGTTTTGAAACCATGCATGGCTCTGAATTTTTATTGGGGCGTAGACCTGTATGTGATTAATATGTTTAACGATGCCGAATTGTAGGTTTCTAGTACTAAGAGTCTCTGAGCTATGTTGCGGACGGACGAGCTGACGGACATGGCAAAACTATAAGGATTTATTTATATGTAAAACAAAGGTTTAAATATGTACATACTTAAACACTAAACAAAAGTAAACTATAAAAATTATACATAAACTAACTACTTACACTATATACAAAAGAAAGGTAGGTACATTGAGGCGTCGAAGTACTCCTCCACATCGCTGTAATCCAGAAGAAAAACGTACAAAAACCAGCCAATCTCTCCAAAACAACGTGCTATCAAAAACTGGGTAACAGAAGCAATAGCCAAAAAACTGGCCAATTGCGATTCGCACTCGCGCACGAAGGGTTCCGTACCATTATCGCAAAAAACGGCAAAAAAAACACGTTTGTTGTATGGGAGCCCCATTTAAATATTTATTTTATTCTGTTTTTTGTATTTGTTGTTATAGCGGCAACAGAAACACATAATCTGTTAAAATTTCAAACTGTCTAGCTATCACGGTTCATGGGATACAGCCTGGTGACAGACGGACAGACGGATCGTGGAGTCTTAGTAATAGGGTCCCGTTTTTATCCTTTGGGTACGGAACCCTAAAAGCGTACTTTTAAATATTATGCCTATCCAGTAACATTTTACATCAACGCCGTCCATGTTAAGCCATTTTTCAAGCCATTCACTAAAAGCTTTCTTTGTTTCGCGAGAACTTTTAGCTTTACTATGGAGGTTAAATTTAATGTTCCTTCATTTGCATGCTCCCATTGTACTACTTGATTAAAACATTCCACAGTTTTCCCCTTTAAAATTATGTTAGTTGCCTCCGTTTTGGTTTGATGACTCTGTCTGAAATTTTTGCTAAAAAGTTTATTATTTTTAATAGGTGCAAGAAGTGGTTACTAGTACTGTTATTATATGTTGTGCACTTGCTATTCTCACACGTTCAAGAAGTTTATGCGAAGAAAAATAAAAAGCATTTTGTTAAAAATAAGCTCGTTAAGACCTTGACCAAAAAATCAGCATTCCTATTGGCCTAGCGGCACTGTTGGCGCATGAATTACGGTAGTGAATACGCCTAGATTTTAGAATAAAATCTTTATAAAATCGAATATTGGTCTTTTGAAAAAAATAAAACTTACAAAATGTTCGTTATCAAATTGTCTATCCATTAGTAATAGTATAAAAAATAATTAATGAACACTTTACGAGGAGATGCATGCTATCAATAATTTGTAGCGACTCCATTAATTGTTTATTAATAGAATAGGTATTACTTCAGGGAACTTGCATATAAATAATATTTTAAGTTAACTGTTAATTACCGCTAGTTTAATTATTCTCACGGCCTACGCGCAGATGTTCTTGCATGTTATAATAGGTTATTGTAATGTGCAAGGGACCCTCCTTTGGAACAATGAGTTTAAATTATCTTAGTTTTAAGAATTTAGCTAAGGTTTCTGTGTGATGCCGACGGTTCTTTTGTTAATGTATAACTTTCTATATTTATTATGCAACCCATTATAGCTGTAAAAACCTTTGTGTAACGTGCCGCCCGATCGCATCCCAGCTTTCAACAATTGTGAAGATTCAGTCAGTCTTATTCGGTCTAGGGAAGCGGTCGGTCGGCACTCTTATTCTTTGTAATTTATCTTGAATAAACTAACTCCAACACGTTAACCAAGTATTCATTTTCGCGATTCACGTAACGCCGATATAGCTAAGTAACGATACGTTCCCGAAAGTGGTGACCCCGACGTGATCTCTGTCGTTAAGAGAACGGGTTACCTAGTGCTTCGGTTAGTGCGCGGATCGCGATACCTGTGCGCGAACGAGTGTTGGTTTTTCATTAACGGAAGAAATAGGTGTCAACAACAAAATGGCCGGTGAGGACCAACCCCAGCCCGCTGCAAATACACGTCAAGTTATTTTAAAGCCTTTTAATCCGGCTAAGCCGGAAATATGGTTTGGCGGAGCAGAGTGCTTAATGGCATTGGCAGGAGTAACGTGCCCGCGCTTGAAAGCTGAATGCGTAGTACGCGCCCTAGACACGGAAGCGATGGAAGAGCTCACCGACATACTAGCCGAGTTGCCGGCTTTTCAAGGAGATGCATACCAACATGTCAAACAGACAATGCTGACAAGGTTTGGTGACTCACAAGCAAGAAAAACACGGCTTTTGCTCGAGAACCAGGCGATCGGTGACCGCACGCCATCACAGTTTCTGCGGCATCTAAAAACTCTTGCTGGGTCTTCGGTAACGGACGACGTCCTACGAGCAATATGGATAAAAGGTTTTGCTCACGACATGCAAGACGTGGTTATAACGAAGACGGATGCATCATTAAATCACCTTGCGGATGTGGCAGACCTCATTAACGAAAACCACCAGCTACGATCTAGCCGAAATACTTGCGCCACTGTAGCCGCTGCGCAACAAGAGCCCGCACCGCCGCCTGAAGGACGAATCATGTTGCTACTAGCTGAAATGCAGGCTCAGTTAGACGAATTACGCAAGTCCCGACCACGCAGCCGCTCCAGAGGGAAACCAAGTCGCAGCCACTTAAGAAGCCAATCAAGGTCGAGACCAGAAGGGTGGAAGTGTTGGTACCACCATAAATTCGGCCCTGCAGCAGAGAAGTGTGTGCAACCCTGCGCATATAAAACACCACCGGCGGGAAACGCGAGCGGGGGTTCGTGGTGGCAGATGTATCTAAACCAATAATTGGAATCGATTTTTTAGCGCATTATAATTTAATGGTCGATGCGCGCAACCGACGACTTGTAGATGCAACTACCCAGTGTACCGTTAAGGGGCAGGTAGGTGGGTGCAAAACCGAGTCAGTGAAAACCATTAACGGTGAAACGCCGTACCACCATCTGTTAGCACAATATGTCGACATTACTCGCCTTGATGGGACTATGCAGAAAACGGTCAAACACAATACTCAACACCACATAATTGTTACACCTGGTCAACCAGTTGCGCAGAAGCCTAGGCGTCTAGCTCCGGACCGCCTGATTGCAGCGAAGAAAGAGTTCGAGTCGATGTTAAAATTAGGCATCGCTCAGCCGTCGAAAAGTTCGTGGGCTTCGCCGCTACATATGGTTCCAAAGTGTGAAGACGAGTGGAGGCCGTGCGGTGATTATCGTGGTTTGAATGAAAGAACAGTTCCCGACCAATACCCAGTGCGACATATTGAAGACTTCGCCCAGTGCTTAAGTGAAAAAAAAGTGTTTTCAAAACTAGATTTAGTGCGTGCGTTTAACCAAATCCCTATCGCCGAAGAGGACATTCCAAAGACAGCAATAACTACGCCCTTCGGTTTATTCGAGTTTAAGTTTATGACTTTTGGCTTGCGTAACGCAGCACAAACTTTTCAACGATTTATGGACGAAGTGTTATGTGAACTTGATTTTGTGTACTGCTACATAGACGATATTTTAATCGCGTCTAGTGACGAAACGGAACATTTAAAACACTTAGAGACTGTATTTGATAGGTTAAGGAAATACGGAGTAGTAATTAACCCCGCAAAGTGTGTGTTCGGGCAATCTGAAGTTGATTTTCTGGGTTATCAAGTGTCATCAGCAGGTACACGTCCGCTCCCCGAAAAGGTTGAAGCAATACGTACCTACCCCTTGCCAACCACCGCGAAGCAGCTACGCCAATTCCTAGGTATGTTGAACTCCCCACCGAGAGTGTCTCCACGTTGTCGTCGTGGTGGGGCTTGCGCGTCTCAATGATCTTGGGGCTTCGCCGGTAGAGTTACTCATGCCGGAAAGGCCCAAGTGAGAGACCTGACTAAGAGAGACACACGGAGGGGTCGCTCCTGATCGACCGACAGACGTCGGTTGACAAAGGATGCGACCATGCCGCAGCGGTGCAGGCGCACCAATGCGGCAGACGTATCTCCCCACGAGGGGATTCCTTCGAGGAGAGAACTTTCGGCGGGTTCGCTGAGTCGGGTTGGCCGGACAGCGAACAGAGGCATGTCTAATGCCGCCGTCGGGGGCTTGGCTTAACCACCCGGCCCAGAGGAAGGACACCTCTAAGATAAAAAACCACCTAATCCTAAGCTCGAGGCGCGGCGAGAGGATGAATGGCTGGAGGGACTTCAGTCGTTAGCGCTTCACCTGTAGAGCACCTGCCGCACTCTGCAGTATGTAGGCTTACCTGGGTAAAAGGCTCTGCCCAGGTGGACGTTAATTCCTATACTACTCGTGGGAACAAAATGGATACAATAAATAAAAATAAAAATAAAATCGACGAAGAGGTGAGGAGTGATGCAGGGTCGAAGTCCGACGCTGCATCTGGCGCAAAGGGCTCACAGAGCTTGGAGCGTGAAGTTGAGGGGGCTGCTGCAAAGAACCGAAGGTTCTTCCGTAAGCGCCCCATATCGGGGGATGGCCTGGGGTCGTTCTCCGACGACGAGCTGGCCTCGGCCCGGAAGATCCCTACCAGCAAGCGGGGTGGGGCCCGAGACAGAGGAGTGGGGAGGGGGCTCACCGCCCAGGAGACTGCCCAGCGTGCTGAGAGGCTTGCCGCGAAGGGGCGCCACCCCGGATCGATCAGCCGCAGGGCTGTCCTTTCGGGGTCTTCTGGCAGTGAGCTAGATTCGGAGCTGGACCTGGAATCGGAGCGAACGGCCAGGTTCGCAGAGGTCGTGGGAGCCACAATCCGAGATGTGGCCTTGAAGAGGAATAAGTCCTCAAAAGACAAGGCCATATCGGCGGCCACGGCCTCCATTATGGCAGCAGCGGAGGCTAATAACGTCGGGCCTCCGTCGGATGCAATGTCCGAGATGCGGGCGGAGGTCGCCCGCTTGAAAGCCGACATGGAGCTTCTCCAAGAGGAGAATGAGAAGCTCCGAGTGGACCTGGCCGGGCTCCAAGGAACCGGCCCCCAGGAGATGCCACAGGGGGGGACGCAGCATGGACAAGGCCGGTCCCTGCCTGCAGAGGATCGGGTTCTGAATCTGGTGCGGCAGGAGCTGGCTGCCTTCCATCAACGGTTCTCTGTTTTGGAGGCCATCGTCCTGCGCCCCCCGCTAGCGGCGAGCCAGCAGAAGGCGGCCTCATTTGCTGCCGCCGTGGCTGCCGTGGCCAAACCGGGTTCGTCGGGACAGGCCAATCGTGGGGCCATGGCAGAACCCGCAAAGTTGGCCCCGGCAAAACCGGTAAAATCGGCACCCAAAAGGAGCGGAGTGGCTGCACAGACAGCGATGGCCTCAGCCCGGGTGGCGAGTCAGCCGCCTCAATCCCCCGAATCACCTGCGGCCGACGCCGAATGGCAAGTGGCTGGAGAGAAGAGGAAGGCGAGCAAAGCAGCAAGGGCGGCCAAAAGGAAGGCGAGGCGGCAGCGGCGCAAGAAGCTAAGCGTCGCGGCTAGGCTCCACGCCCCGAAATCCGCAGCTGTAGTTATTACTCTACAACCGGCAGCGGAAAGGAAGGGCGTGTCCTACCGCGACTTGCTCGCGAAAGCGAGGGCGGCGGTGAACCTGGAGGAGCTCGGCGTCGCCGAGGGCATCCGTGTGAGGGTCACCGCGACTGGGGCCCGGATGCTGGAAGTTCCCGGTGCCGCCAGTGGGCCGACCGCTGACGCTCTGGCCGAAAGGCTCAAAGCTGCCTTAAATGCGGACGAGGCCCGAGTGTCCAGGCCCACCAAGTGCGCTGACATGCGCATTTTGGGCCTGGATGACTCTGTGACGGAGAAAGAGGTGGTGGCCGCCATCGTTAGGACTGGGGGGTGCTCTGCCGAGCAGGTGAGAGCGGGCACCATACGTCCTGACGTCACCGGGATGTGGGCCATTACGGTGAGCTGCCCCGTCTCGGCGGCCCAAAAAATAGCCGGGGAGGGTCGTAGGCTCTTGGTGGGGTGGGTTTCCGCGCAGGTGAAGCTACTGGAACCCAGACCTCTGAGGTGCTTCCGCTGCCTTGTGGGCCACCACGTAGGAGCTCAATGCACCTCGGAGGTTGACCGAAGCAACCACTGCTTCCGCTGTGGGCAACCTGGTCACAAGGCCGGCTCTTGCAATGCCACGCCGCACTGCTTCGTATGTGCGGCAGCTGGCAAGCCGGCCGATCACCGGGCTGGGAGCAAGACCTGCGCTCCACCCGCCAAGTCCAGAGGGAGAGGCAAGCCCTCCACCGTCGCCGTGAACACCGCAACTGCAGCCGCCACCACTGCTGCTGCCGATGCCGCTCCTACAGTCGTCATCGCTGCCGAACCCACCGCGGCAGGACCCAAACAGGGGATGCAAGAGGAGGCGGAAATGGAGTGCCAATAATGGCCCTATTACGCCTCCTCCAGGCGAAAATCAACCACTGCGCTGCTGCTCAGGATCTGTTGCTCCAGAGCATGGCGCAGTGGTCGATTAACATCGCCGTGGTCGCTGAGCCGTACTTCGTCCCGCCCAGGGATGACTGGGTGGAGGACCTGAGCGGCTCAGTGACCCTAATTTCGTCAGCCGCCGCCGGTACCCCGTCCCTCGAGGGTGTCAAGAGGGGACAGGGTTGCGTGGCAGCACGGTTCGGAGAGATTGCCGTGGTGGGGGTATACTTCTCTCCGAACCGAACTCTCGCCGAGTTCCACAACTCCCTTGCGGAGTTGAGAATCGTCGTCGTCGGGTACCGCTCCCTCCCTGTGCTTGTCCTCGGGGACTTCAATGCCAAGAATGTGGCTTGGGGTTCCCGGTATACGGACACACGGGGCAGGATGGTGGAGGACTGGGCTCTGGAGACAGGCCTGGTCGTCCTAAACCGGGGTTCTGTCCCCACGTGTGTGCGGATGCAGGGCGAATCGGTGGTGGACATTTCGTTCGCCAGCGTCGCTCTGTCACCACGTGTCATCGACTGGCGCGTCATGGAGGAGGTGGAGACCTATTCCGACCACCGGTATATCCAGTTCGACGTCTCCGCCCAGACCTCAAGCGTGCCGGTCCGACAGACCCCGAGTGGTCCGCGGTGGGCGCTGAAGCAGCTGGACCGGGAGCTACTCCTGGAAGCCTCGATCGTGCAGGCCTGGGTGCCATCACCGGACAGGCCTGCTGATATCAACGACGAAGCGGAGTGGTTCCGGGAGGCCATGTCCGAGATATAAGTGACGTGGCAATGCCCCGGGTCCAGCCAGGACACGCCCGGCGCCAGGTGTACTGGTGGTCGCCGGATCTTACGGCTCTGCGCCAGGCGTGCGTTGCTGCGCGGCGCCGGTACACCAGGCACCGCAGGCTCCGCAACCGCCCCCCGGATACGGAAGCCATTGAGGCGGAACTATACGAGAGGTACAGAGCGGCGAGGACCGCCCTCCGAGCAGAAATCAAGCGGGCCAAGGGATTGGCCCGCGAGGAGTCGCTGGGGACCCTGAACAGGGATCCGTGGGGACGCCCCTACAAAATGGTGCGGGATAAACTCCGCCCATGGGCTCCCCCACTGACACAGAGTCTCCGGCCGCAGCTCGTAGAGGACGTGGTGAGCGCTCTGTTCCCTTCGCGAGGGGAACATACTCCCCCGCCCATGGCTCCGCCTCCTACGGTGACCAATGCGGACCACACCGCCGACGACGATGAAGCTTCGGAGGTGACCGAGGCAGAGCTGAGAGTGGCGGTACGCAGGCTGAATACCAAAAATACCGCCCCAGGACCCGACGGCTTACCTGGAAAAGCCTGGGTCCTGGCCTTGGAGGCTCTCGGGTCTCGACTAAGGGGGCTCTTTAGCGCATGCTTGGAGAGGGGCCAGTTCCCACTTCGTTGGAAGACGGGGAAACTGGTCCTCATTAAGAAGCCGGGGCGCCCTGCGGACTCTCCGTCCGCTTACCGGCCCATCGTGCTGCTCGATGAGGTGGGCAAGCTCTTTGAAAGAGTCATTGCAGACCGCCTCGTTGAGCAGCTGGTGCGGGTGGGGCCGGATCTGGCGGAGAGCCAGTTTGGTTTCCGCAGGGGTCGCTCTACGGTGGACGCCATCATGCGCGTGCGAGCCCTCACGACGGGGGATGCAGTGGCCCAGGGTGGAGTCGTCTTGGCGGTGTCCCTAGACATCGCCAATGCCTTCAACACCATGCCATGGAGCTGCATCAGGGAGGCACTCCGGTATCACCGGATGCCGCCCTACCTCTGTCGCGTAGTCGAGGCCTATCTGACCGACAGGGTCGTCATCTACCCCGGTCACCAGGGAGAGTGGAACCGGCGAGGGATGTCGTGCGGTGTCCCACAGGGATCGGTCGTGGGGCCGCATCTGTGGGACATCGGGTACGACTGGGTGCTGCGCGCCGACCTCCCTAGTGGCGTCAGCGTGGTTTGCTACGCTGACGACACGCTGGTCCTGGCACAAGGGAGGTCGCACCAGGCGGCGGCTGAAATAGCGACACGCGGGGTTGCGACAATCGTCGAGAGGATCTGGCAATTGGGACTCGAGGTGGCCCTGCACAAGTCCGAGGCCATGTGTTTTCACGGTCCTCGGAACGCACCACCGCCGGGATCCCAAATAACGGTAGGAGGGGTTCACATCGGCGTCGAGTCGACGATGAAGTACCTGGGACTCGTCCTCGACAGCCGGTGGAATTTCGTGGAGCATTTCCGACGTTTGGCTCCCAGACTGGAGCGGGCGGGAGCTGCCCTCAAGCGGCTGCTGCCCAATCTAGGGGGTCCAAACGCCTCCTGCCGGAGGCTCTACGCGGGGGTCGTGCGTTCCATGGCCCTTTACGGGGCACCAGTATGGGCGCGTTCCCTGAGGCGGCGACCAGCCCGCCGGTTGAACGCGTCCCAAAGGGTCATGGCCATCCGGCTGGTCCGGGGATACCGCACGGTCTCCGGTGAGGCGGCGAGCCTCCTTGCCGGATTGCCGCCATGGGATCTGGAAGCAAAAGTCCTCGCGCAAATATGGGAGTGGTGCGAGGAGGCGAAATGCCGGGGCGAAACACCGTTGCCGCGACAAATCGCGGCTCGGCGGACAGAGCTCCGGCAGGATCTCATGGCGACATGGAGGGGGCGATTGTCGCAACCCAGTGCTGGGCACGCCACAATTGCGGCGGTAAGGCCCCTCTTTGAGGAGTGGCTTGAGAGGCGTCACGGCGTCCTCACCTTCCGCCTGACACAGGTCCTCACCGGACACGGCTGTTTCGGGAGGTTCCTGTTCAAGATAGGGCGGGAGGAAACGCCCGGGTGTCACCATTGTGTGGACCGCTCGGAGGACACGGTGGAGCATACGGTGGAGATCTGCCCTGCCTGGGTGGAGCACCGCCGTGTCCTCATGGAGGCGATCGGCGGTGACGACCTCTCGCGTCCGGCCCTGGTCTATGGTACGGAGTGAGAGGGCATGGGAAGCTGTCTCCTCCTTCTGCGAAGCAGTAATGCTCGCTAAGGAGGAGGCGGAACGCGTGAGGGAGACGCAAAGGAGACGCCCTCACGCCCCTAGGCACCGCAGGAGACGCCCCGGGCGTCGGGAGTCGCGAGCCGATTCCCGGCCACCGTAGGCGCGGGCTTGCGGATGGAGAGTAATGGGTAGCTCGCCGTCCGATAAGGACCAAGCCCGAGTTTACGGCGCGTAGTGTTCCACGCGCGCCTCAAAGAGATGTCAGCAAAAGTGACGGGGTCCGATAAGGCCGATGCCTGTCTGGGTCGCGGATAAATTTGAAAAAGAGTTACCGCGGCCCTGGCTCAAGCAACTGAAGGAACACGGGTGGGTTTTAGTCAGTAAAAGTCTGACATGCCCTCCCGCTTCACCCAGAGCGGGAGAAGTCATCGGATGATTTCCCACCCAAAAAAAAAAAAAAAAAAAGGTATGTTGAACTATTACAGAAGGTGCATACCTAATGCAGCGAGTAGCCAAGCTAGTTTACATGAATTACTGTGCGGCAACAAAAAAGGGAAAACACCTATTACTTGGAACGACCAAGCTAAGCGGGACTTTAAGACTTGCAAAGACAGCTTAGCTGAAGCAACGTTATTAGTGCATCCAAAGCCCGATGCTGAACTTGCTATTTTCTGTGACGCTTCCAACATGTCCATAGGCGCGGCTTTACAACAGAAAATCGATAATGAATGGCAACCAATTGCTTTCTTTCCTAAAATACTTACGTACCCTGAACAGAAATATTCAGCCTATGACCGCGAATTACTCTCAATATACGCTGCGGTCAAACATTTCAGACATTATGTTGAGGCGCGAAGTTTTACAATTTTTACAGACCACAAACCAATAACTTACGCTTTTAGGAAGAAAAATCAGCAATGTTCCCCTAGGCAATTTAGATATCTAGACTTTATTGGACAATTTACTACAGACATACGTCACATCAAAGGAGAGGACAACATTACGGCCGACTTACTATCTCGCATAGAATCAGTATGTACTGAGATAAACTGGAAAGCTCTTGCATCTTCACAACACAATGACGCGGAGCTTAAAAGCTTAATTGACAATAGAAACTCGTCCCTTAAATTACGTCTTGTTCATTTACCAGAATCAGACAAACCAATTTTTTGTGACTTCTCTACCCTAACAGCAAGGCCTTTTATTACGGAACCATTCAGAAAGTCCGTTTTCAATATGCTTCATAATACCTCCCATCCAAGTGGCAGGGCAACGACTAAGCTTATCACTAAACGATTTGTTTGGCCCTCGATAAATTCTGATTGTAAGTTATGGGCCAGAGCATGTGTTGATTGTCAACGGTCAAAAGTGTCTCGTCACGTCATTACAACACCGGGAACATTTACACTTCCGTCATCTCGATTTGAGCATGTACATATTGACATCGTAGTAATGCCCTATTCTGAGGGATACCGTTATTGTCTTACTTGTGTAGACCGATTTACTAGATGGCCGGAAGCTATTCCCATTGTCAATCAAGAAGCCGACACAGTAGCTCGTGCATTTTATTCCAATTGGATTGCTCGTTTTGGCATACCACTTAGAATCACAACAGATAGAGGAAGACAGTTTGAGTCAAACCTATTCAGAGATCTCAATACCCTGACCGGTACGGCTCATTTTCGAACGACGGCTTATCACCCTGCAGCTAACGGCATGGTCGAGCGTTTCCACCGTCAATTAAAGAGTGCACTAAAGTGTCACAATGCAGCAACCAGTAGTTGGACGCGAATTCTCCCTACCGTTTTGCTAGGAATTAGGTCGTCTTGGAAGGAGGACTTGAAAAGCACATCCGCAGAGTTAGTTTACGGACAGAGCTTACGCCTCCCCGGAGAATTTTTAGGTGACAATCCGACTAACAAAACTACGCAGGCTGAATTTGCTAAAGAGCTTCGATCGCATTTTAATAAGCTCAAGCCTGTCGCTAGTACCCAACACGGAAAGAAAAGCACTTTCATTTTCAAGGACCTTATTACCTCTACTCACGTGTTGGTGCGGAACGATGCAGTCAAAGTTCCATTACAGCAACCTTATGACGGCCCTTATAGAGTAATTTCTAGGAAGGATAAAACATTCGTATTAGATATACGTGGCCGCGAGGTTACGGTATCAATCGATAGACTAAAACCAGCTTATTTCTTAAGGGATGCTAATTGTCATCCAGACAGCGCTACTAATATTGTCGTAGATCTCGCTCCCGAAATCACTTCACGTTCTCAAACCCCATCTGAATCAGTTCCCCAATGTTCACCATCTGTAACTCTGGTTCCTGAACCGCAGGGGCCGCGAAAGTCTGGTAGACGCGTACGATTTCCTGATTACTACCAGGCCAATTTTTCGTGATCTCGATCACTGGCAGGGGAGTACTGTAGCGACTCCATTAATTGTTTATTAATAGAATAGGTATTACTTCAGAGAACTTGCATATAAATAATATTTTAAGTTAACTGTTAATTACCGCTAGTTTAATTATTCTCACGGCCTGCGCGCAGATGTTCTTGCATGTTATAATAGGTTATTGTAATGTGCAAGGGACCCTCCTTTGGAACAATGAGTTTAAATTATCTTAGTTTTAAGAATTTAGCTAAGGTTTCTGTGTGATGCCGACGGTTCTTTTGTTAATGTATAACTTTCTATATTTATTATGCAACCCATTATAGCTGTAAAAACCTTTGTGTAACGTGCCGCCCGATCGCATCCCAGCTTTCAACAATTGTGAAGATTCAGTCAGTCTTATTCGGTCTAGGGAAGCGGTCGGTCGGCACTCTTATTCTTTGTAATTTATCTTGAATAAACTAACTCCAACACGTTAACCAAGTATTCATTTTCGCGATTCACGTAACGCCGATATAGCTAAGTAACGATACGTTCCCGAAAAATTATTTCACGTTTTTATGGTTTTGTTGGAAGGAGATTAGTGATACTTATACCACTTTAAAAAAAAAGTGTACTACAATTTTGGAATCAACATTATGTAGAAATTTAATGTATTTTTATTAATTGATATTTCTTATTAAATAAAGAGTAGATAGCTCTTAAAAACTGCACAAAAACGACTAGCGCGGCGATTTTGCGCCTCCCCGAGCAAAACTTAAAGTTTAAAAAAAATGGGATATTACTAAGAAAACAAGTTTTAAGGTATCTGCCCTCTACAGCGTATCATACCATGACCGTGCTAGGAACGTATCATACACGAAAAGCAACATGATAAGCTCTACTATGCCCACTGAAACGGATCGACGGCTAATTGCGATGGTAAGTCGTGGTGGAGGAAAGAGTGGACTGTTTAACATGTATATTGAATAAGAGAAAGGAAACAAAATGACAACGGTTGGTTGAAAAGATAAACAAGGGATTTAAGACGACGACTAACGCCAACGACCTTGAGGGAACAAAACCCGCACTCGTTTCACACCTGCGCGACCCAAAATTTAGTAGTTTTTTGTACTTTCCTTTTTATTCTATGACTTAAAAAAAAAAGCCTTAAATCAAAATGTAGATAATTAAATTGTCATTGAGATGGTGTCGATTTCATTAAAATACGCCCAGCGGTTTTGGTGTGATTGTCGTGTTTTTGTCCGTTTTAGACATAACTTTACAAATTAAGTACACTATGTTATACGAATAAAACACAAAATTTGCTCAGATCAAATTATTAAGAAAATGGTCTAATATAACATATATTTTTTTCAAAAAATTACGACTAGCCATTTAGACGTGATTCTCATTTTAAAATCAGCTACTCAAGGGAATCGGCGCCTTAAGAGCAAGCGAAGCTGACTGTCGTGGCGATGTGTCGCAGGGCTCGCGCCAGCTCGGCCGTCTACCGACTGGCACCCCACTGTTCTCGGGTCCCTCGTTTACTGCCGCTAGCACGCGGCGGTGTTGAGAGGAGCGGTCTCAACATACTCCCCCCGTTGAAGAGTCTTCAACAAAAGAAACTGGCAGTTTGTGTTGAAGGCGCGCCGAATAATACCCTTATCTTATCTTATCTTATGGAGGGGCCGAGAAATACCTCGGACACTTCGACCCATTGGGATCTTTTGTGGTCCCCTAGATAACTTACTCCTCCTCATTCTCGTTGAAAACCGTTTTCATTAGTCTTACAACGAGACTAGGAGATATGAGCCTATAATCTTCTGGTTTTGGGTATCCAACCCCTAGGAGACTCATTCGCTTACCAGCCAGTGCATCGCATGTGCACAGTAGGTGCTCCATGCGTTCCGTATGTTCCCCACACAACCTGCACATGGGTGTCGCGGTTAGACCCATCTTCATGAGCATGTCGTTGGTTCCAAAGTGCCCAGTAAAGGCCCCAAGCAGGTAGCGGATTTGCCCCCTGCTCATGTTCCAAATGCAATCCCGGGCTTTGAAAGTGGAGCCCAGGAATCTCTTGGAGTGTTGTAGACCGGTAGTAGACAGCCAACAAGTTCGTTGTCTGTGATCTGCAAACTCCCTAAATGCGGCTTTTACGAGACACGTCGAGATGCCTACACATGGTTCTGGACCCACAAAATAATTCGCTGAGCCCTCTCTTGCCAGTTCATCAGCCACTTCGTTACCATGGAATCCTTTGTGCCCAGGGACCCACATCAGTTTTACCCTGTTGTGCTTCCCAAGCCTGTTTAGGGTTTGGATAGCATCCAGAATAAGTCCGGAGTCCACTTTGTAGGATGCCATGGCTTTGATTGCAGCCTGACTGTCACTAAGAATATATATGGATTTACCTTTAGTCCCTCTATCTATATTCTCTTGAGCGCAGGTTATAATGGCATATGTTTCCGCTTGGAATACAGTTGCCATCTTCCCTAAGCTTTTGCTACATTTGTAGCCTTTTGCGTATATTCCCGCTCCTGTACCTGATTCCATTTTGGATCCATCAGTGTACCACACCAGACTATCTTGTTCTGGTGGATCAAGTCCCTTCGTCCAGTCCTCTATTGTAGGGATTTGGACCTTGAAAGACCTCTCAAACACAAACATAGTTTGCATTTTATCGGATAACATGCTTGTTACCCGATCCAGGTCTTCATTCTCATCGAACTTTGTATGGTTAGTCTTTGGCTTAGAGGCATCCCATAGTCCAGCGACAGCGAGACGATGTAATGTCTTCCTTGCCTCGAATTCAACCATCATATGCAGAGGAGGGATATTGAGGTATCTCTCAATCGCTGCCGTAGGTGTTGTCCTGAAAGCACCCGTGATGCCGAGACACACTGTTCTTTGTAACCTGGTGAGTGGCGCTTTGCACGAGGCAAGCTTTGTTCTTGGCCACCACACTATGCTGCCGTATGTGATAATAGGTATTATCATTGTCCGGTACAGCCATCGTATCACTTTGGGCTTTAGCCCCCAAGTTTTACCGTAGGTAGAACGACACATGCCGAACACTCGTAAGGCCTTTGTCGTAATATTTTCCACATGAGTTTTCCACCTGAGTTCTTTATCAAGCGTTACACCCAGATATTTAACTTCGGTGGACCAGGGCAGTTTTATTCCATTGAGGGAGAGCTCTCCTAGGTTTCCTAGTTGTCTCTTCCTCGTGAAGGGAATAATGACTGCTTTGCTTGGGTTGATAGAGAGGTGGTTCACTGTACACCATTCCTCTGTCATCCTCAATGCCTGTTGTAATAATCCAGACACTATGTTCGGGAATTTACCATTGACCATTATAGCTATGTCATCCGCATAGCCTACTGTGTAGAATGGTCCGGTATTGAGCTTGGTTAGTAGCGAGTCTACTACCAAGCACCACAATAATGGTGACAGCACTCCGCCTTGCGGACAACCTCTTGTTGTTTTTGCACTAAGTCTGTCTCCCATTAGTTCCGATCTGACTGTTCTGCTTCTCAGCATATAGTCAATCCAGTTGCACGTGGTATCATTGATGCCATGTTCCTTTGCAGCAGTGCGTATGGACTCAAATGTTGTCTTGTCAAAGGCTCCCTCTATGTCGAGGAAAGCCCCGACACATATTTCTTGTCCCTCTAGCGCAGCCTCGGCTCGACTCGCAACATAGTGCAATGCCGTTTCCGTAGATTTGCCGGGGCTGTAGGCGCATTGTAGTTTATGTAGGGGGAATAATTTCAGAGGACCCTCTCTTAAGTACCTGTCTACCAGTTTCTCCAGAGTTTTCAAGAGAAAGGATGATAGACTAATGGGCCTGTAAGCTTTAGCTTCTTCATAAGTCGGTCTACCCACCTTCGGTATAAAGGTGACTTTGACCTCCCTCCATGCTTTGGGTACGTACCCAAAGGCTATGCAGGCTCTGTAGAGCTTACTCAAATGGGGTATCAAAACAGATGCCCCTTCTTGCAATAGTATTGGGTAGATGCCATCTGGACCAGGGGATTTGAGTGGCTGGAAGCCCGCTATGGCCAGCTTCAGTTTATTTTCATCTACCACTTTCTTTGCCGTGAGCCAGTTATTTTTGGACGTGTGCCTTGTAAGCTCGTCCCTTGTGACTGGTTCCTCTTCATCGCTATCGCGCAGTATACATTCTGGGAAGTGGGTCCTAAACATCACGCCCAGAGTGTCCTGTCCAGTTTCCGTGAGTTGCCCATTCTCATCCCTTACAGATGCTAGTGGGTTTGTCTTGGTCATGGACATTGCTTTGCACAACCTCATCCCATTTGGCAGAGTTTCGATAGAAGTGCAATGCTGCCGCCAATTAGTTCTTCTGGCCTTGCGTACCGCCGTGTTATACCTTGTTAGCATGCTATGATAGCCGGAAAAATCCTTCCTGGCTTTTGCATCATTAAAGGCCTGTCGTGTTTCCTGACGTATTTTGGCTATTTCAGGAGTCCACCATGGTACCTTTTTGCCAAAGGCCTTCTTCTCTGGGCAGTTATCTTCCCATGCACCGATGATGCCTGCCTTGATTCTGTCCGCTTCAAATTCTATATCCAGTATGGAATTGAGCTTACCTTTAGGGCTCCCCAAATTTACTTTAAGGTCCCTCCTGTATGAGTCCCAATTTGTATACCTTGGGTTTCTCCTTCGTCTAGTTTCGGCTTCTCCCGCCGTCCTAAACCTAAAGCATATATAATTATGGTCAGACAAAGAGATTTCGTCCGATACATGCCAATTTTCAATATGAGCGCTGGCCCTGTTTGAGGCCAGCGTAAGGTCAATAACTTCAGTCCTCGCAGAAGTTCTAAAAGTAGGTTTATTGCCTACGTTAAGGATTTGTAAAGAAGAGCTTACCACAAAGTCCAACAAATCCTCCCCTCGTTTGTTGACATCCGAGCTGCCCCAAACGACGTGGTGTGCGTTCGCATCGCAACCAAGTATCAGGTCAAGGTTCTTTTGGTTGCCGTAATCAACCAGTCTTCTGATTAGTGGTGTTACTGGTTCTTTTTGTTCATATGGGAGATAGGCAGAGGCAAGGATGATTCTCCTTTTCTCTGTTCCCGTCCCCACTTGGATCAAGGTTGTTGTGAGATCCCTGTAACAGAAAGTACGTAAGGGCATTGCCTCTACACCGCCCCTGATATAGATGCAAGTCCTCGCGTCATTAGTTGGACAGTCATAGAGCACCATGCCTCCTGTCCCACCTAAGCCTTTTATAGTCCCCTTATACAGATAAGGTTCCTGTATCAAGGCAACGTCGTATGTGTTAAGCTTCAGTTGCCGAGCCAGAAGGGCAGTAGCGGCTCTGCAATGATGCAAATTAATTTGTACACACCTTAGTCCCTCCATCTTGGATGATTTTGATGGGTCTGTGTTGATATGGGAGGGCCTTAGTCTTGAGGCCCCTCCTCCATCGCCTGGCTCTCCTCGAGAGCAGTCGGCGACTCGATTCCCAGGGTGTCGAAGTCCCCGAGGATGTCATCCTCGTGGTCTGTCTCCGACGCCCTGGTCCCAATCTCTGTTGCCTGCGCTGCGCCGTCAGCAGAGATTTCTTCAATGGCCTCCCCATGTTGTGGTGGTCCATCCTCGGAGGGCTCCACTTCTGCTTCCGCAGCAGGCGCCTCTCCCTTGTCTTCTTCCAGGAGCTTGAACGAGTATCGTTCAATCCCTCCTGGAAGAGAGTAGCCCGCGGCCTTGATGACCCCAGCGGACACCCCGTCCATGAGGACGATACGACGGATGCCGGTCTGCTCAGTGAGCGTATTCACGACCTTCCAGTCGTTCGTCCTCAAGGTAGGGTTGAGTCGCTGGAGCAATCGAATGGCCCGGGCAGAGTCTTGCAACGCCAAGTTGCGACTCTTCCATGCCATTTTGACTGGCTTTGGAAGGTCCCTGGCGTCAACAACCTTGAGTTTCAGGGCACCAAGTTCCACATTGGGGATGGCACCCCGAAACCAGTTGGCTGCATCAGAGTTGTCGCAGGATACATGAATTGCACCTGCGACGACTCCGGGAGCAACCGTTAGGACAGGCAGAGGATCCGGCGCCACTTCCAGTTTCTCAATTATGAGCTCCTGGATCGGCACCAAGTCCTCCGCCTTCAAGTACTCCTCCGGGTACTTGACTGTCACGACAGCGAGTTTCACAGCCGCCACCGCATCCCTAAAGGATCCGGTTGAGGATGATTGCCCTTGGGTCTTCATCCTCTTGGCCGCCATGTCCCCGCTGTCCCCGCTGAGAGCAGCACGCGGTCTCTTTGATGGGCCCTCCGTAGGAGTCCCCTCCAGAGCCGCCTGCTGTCTCAGCTTTTGGCGCTTTTTCCTGCGCGCCCCAGATCGTCCAACCGGAAGCCAGCCTGATTCATGCTGGCCGCCGAGAGACGACGAGGTGCTGTCTTTGCCGGTCGCGTCCGGGGCCGCAAGGTCCGAGGTCATACGATCTCTAACGCAAGCGTCCCGTATCGCGCCAGCTTTGGCAGTACCCTTATGCCCGGTGGGCTGGTTTGCAGTTCCGCCCTTCGGTGGTCCCGCAGCAGTGCCGGCCCTCGACAGTGCCGCGACAGTCCCGTCATTTGACAGTCCCGCCACAGCCCCGCCTTGAGACGATCCCACTGCAGTAACACCTCTGGACGTTCCTGCGGAAGGTGCAGTCCCGGCTTGCGCCGGTCCCGCCGTCTGGTGTGCAGTTCCGCCCTTCGGTGGTCCCGCAGCAGTGCCGCGACAGTCCCGTCATTTGACAGTCCCGCCACAGCCCCGCCTTGAGACGATCCCACTGCAGTATCGCCTCTGGACGTTCCTGCGGAAGATGCAGTCCCGGCTTGCGCCGGTCCCGCCGTCTGGTGTGCAGTCCCAGCTTTCGCCGGTCCCGCCTTTTGGTGCGCAGTCCCAGCTTTCGCCGGTCCTTTCGCCTTGTGGTTTTTTTTAGATTTATAATCCATTTAAATCCCGATTTTATATTTCATCCCTCGACTATCCCCACCCGCCATGGAGTGCTCAAGTGGCGATGCTACGGTAGCACCAGGGATTAGTCGAGGGATATAGCCCCCCCCCATTAGTTGCCCACGAGACTGCACGACACCAACTCACACCGCTACCACTAGCGATGCGAGCGAGCGCCGCCGTCTGCAAGCCCCTAATGGGAGTGAACTCGCCTGGGGGCCGTCTGACCGGACCCCGCAGCCGATTGACCGTAGCTGGCTAGGCTACGGCCACCCTTGTGAGAAGAAATCCGGGCCAAAGTGGAGTGTTGCCTCAGAGACGTTAAACCGCCTACGCTCATCGGCTCAGCCACCAGGATCCCATCATCCTTCCGTACGGGTCCCTGCGCACGGCACAAACACGCAGGAGGTCATTACTATCCATCATCTGATTTTTTCCGATGGTGGACACCCAGGGGCATGACCTCGCCACCCCTGTGATAGGGCGCCCGGTGATTTCTGTTACGTCTATTTCATAGGGAATTAGACCAAAAACAGGGCGGCAACCACGAGAAGGAAAATCACCGAACTTGCCTTGAGGATCATCACGACCGTGCGCTCTCCCTCAAGACCACGCCACCTTGCCGTCTCTGAAGGAGTCAGACAAGGTAGGACTGTATCGACAAAGCCAAGCCCCATAGGGCTTGTCGCTGAGGGCTCAAAGCGCAAGTTTGTTAAAACAGCCCAGCCCCTGATACCCTTTCTTTTGAGGATGTCGGCGACCCTTGCGATAATTCATGTCAAAAATAAAAGACGATTCGCGACAATTATTTTTCGTGCTATATTACTTAGCTCATGTCATACACAGGGTGCGTTAATGGCAACTTTGTGATGGGTCTTTTTACACTCTGTACGTAAAGTGCTAGGATAATTGCCAATAATAGACTGGGCAAACTGCTGGGCAACTACTACGGCGTCGCTGATCTGACAGCGATCAAGTGATGGCGCTACGCTTGCTACGTGTATCTGCTACGAAATAAAGAACATAGACGATATTATCATGGACATTTTGTTCCTTGTCTATTTTGTAAAATTGACGTCAGCACAAAGCGAATTTATGTAGCAAGTAAACCCAAATTCTATCTAAACGCATATCTTCATTTATTTACACTTCAATCTTCATTTAAATTCTAAAAATGGTTAACAACGACGATATGATTAAATTTTCTGACAAAAGCTTTCAAAGAATTGCGCAAACAAACTATTTAAAATTCATGAAACGTGTCACTGTGATTCTAAGTGAAACTAACAACGTATGCGGCTAGTTGTGAAATCTAGTTATAATGTTATTCTTATTTTAAGTGGTTCAAAATGTTGACCAAGTTGGGCGTTAAATAATTTATTACACAACTGAGTCTCAGTAGAGACTGAGACTCAGTTGTGTAATGTTTTATTTTCCAGGAACGACAAAACAGTGGAAATATTCTCTTATTTATGCTGCACGTGGCTTTATGAAAGATATCTAGACCCAGAACTTCTAGCCTAGTTATTATCTGGGTTAGTCCAGGATCTGTTTACAGTTGTATGTGTTTTGTTTGTTTTGTCAGTTTGGGTTCATGTTTTGACTAATCAGTTGTTCATTAATTCATCCAAGTTTACGCCCAGTAATCTAATTAGAAATATATTTAATACTAGCTTCTACAAGCGGCTTCGCCCGCGTGAAAGTCAAAAATTATCCCTAGGGAACATATTCCCAGGATGTGAAGTATCCTATGTGCTATTCCTGACTATAATCTATCCCTGTGCCAAATTTCATCCAGTTCCGTTCACCCGTTTGAGCGTGAAGAACATCGACCACACGTGAATAAGTAACAAACGCAGACACACACACACACTCACTCACAAACTTTCGCCTTTATAATATAAGTGTGATAATATATAATATATATATAGTGTGAAGTGTGATGTGATTAGAATCTAAGCCACCAGTTGTGGTTAAAATTTGCACCATGGTGATTCTTTTAAACAAATGCCCAAACTCAAAGCATTTATCCTGTACTATTAAACAAGCAATATTTGTTTAAATATTTGTAATCAAGTTCTCGAAAAATGCTCTAACGATTTCGATAAAATTTGTTTTCGTTGGCGGAAAAATCGATCTAGCTAGTTCCCATCTCATCTGGGCAAATTAGTTTTCTCTGTTTTCACCCGAGCAGAGTTTGGTCACCCATGAACTGCCAAGAAAACCATGTTCAGGTTTTTGATTTTAAAGAAATCGGTCAGTCAGAAAAAATCTGTCGAAATTATTTTTTTACCTAAAAATGTGTCTAAACCATCCGACAACAAAAAGAGATTTGCAAATTTCAGCGCTAAGTCCTTAATCCAATCTTATGCATATCTAATATTCCCTGTAACTTTGAATTATTTTAACCCCTACCAGTGCGAATTAAACATAGAACTCAGGCTTACCGGGCAAAGACCTTATTTAGGACTAAAGGTGACCGAAACAGTCACGCCAAATTATAGCGATTACAAAAAGGATAATGTTTTGGGCTTGGATTTTAGAAATTTTGATAGGAATTTCATTATTCTGTAACATAATACTGTAGGTTGCAATAAAAAAGGTAGTTGTGTGGTTAATGTGAGAGTCAGAAGATTGATTAAATTTATGACTGACGAAGAGAACTTCGGAAAAATTATAAAATTGTCTTTAGCATTTCATTTATGATATAACTTTTGTGAATGCTACCAGTCAAAGTAAAAAGCATAAAAGTTGGATCATCATATTATTCTTTATGAATGTGGTCTTCTGTCCTAAAAAACAATAATCGAGATCAGCACGCAAGAGCGTGTCATACCTACATTCGATATCTCAGTTCCAAAGTGTAAAAAAGTTAATAATATCAAAAAACCCGACTGCTTCAAAAGCGAGCTAAAAAGATATAAACAAGAAGAAAATCTTGCTGTGCAGCCGGAGGTTTCGAACAAAAATAATTGCAACCCCTACAATATGGCGCCCAAAATCCGCCATTTTTTTTTTTCAACGGCACCTATGTAAAAACACTTGGGTGGCCAAGACCTATCTAACGATGTCTTAATTATAAAAATCCGTCAAGTGGTTTGAAAGATACGAGGTAATAATAGTATATTATGCAACTAGTGAATAAAGGACGGATTTAAAGCGAGGGCCATAGATGAATCACGAACAAGTGAATGATTCTAACAACTGAATCACGACCGTAGGGAGTGAGTCATGATGATTGAATCACGAGCATAGCGAGTGATTCAAGTCTCTCTCGATATAAATCCGTTTGTATTCAAGAGTTGCATACTATATTTTATACTATGACTAAGAAAAAAAGAAAGATTTACGCGAAAAGCACAAGGAATAATAATAAATAAATGTTTTATTACCTTCAAAATTTACAAAAAATGTGAATACTCAGGTTTTCACATTTTTTGTAAATTGAAGCTGAGCTAGGTAACAGCATCTGCGTTTGAGGGGCCAGTGACCACCTCCGTTACGTTACATAATTATAATTAATTAAACACCAATGCAATTAATATTAGAATTACAATCCAAATAACTATTCACTAAACATTCCAGACTAAAATCAAAATCATGAAAATCCTAAATATTAACAAACTGAAAATTGATTCGATGAAGAAGTTTGAAAGTCGAATATTCTTTGCACAAGGTGTTTGTACCGAGTATTATATGCGCAAGGAGGTTGTATAGCAATGAAATGGACGTCGAATATATATTGGTGTGTTCTAAATTCAAACACCAAAACAGTGAGTGAAAGTGCTTTTTATTCACTGTTTTCAGTGAATAAAATAAGCTTTTTAGAGGGGAAATAATATAAAGAAGATTACATACATACAAACATACAAGATACGCGTGAGAAACATAACCCTTTCCTTGCAGCCGGGTAAAAAGTCTGGAATTAAGAGATTTTGAGATAAGTATGATAAATTCATCCTCAAACGATTACCCACTATTTCCGAAGACGATAAGTGAATGCAGTTAAGTTATTACACCCAATATTTTTTCATACAGTAATAACCTAAGTTGTTTCGTTTTGGAACTAACACTGTTCATAATGTTTACATAATGTAACCTTATGTAAATAAACATGACACAACACTCGCTCATGACTTGCAGACGACCGACGCTTGTCCATTGTTTCCATAATAATTCACGAAGCATACAGCTCTTCCAACAAAACGTTACTTATCCTGCTTTGTTTAATCCACAGAGCTAAGTACATAATTTATTCTGATAGTGCATTTTAATGCGTTGCATGTTCTTTCGCTTATTAACAATTTCGAATCTCATTGAAATGTTGTTTTATTTAAATGGTAAACAAGGATTGATTGGATCGTATGAGGATTTGAATTGAACCATGTTTGAACATTGTTAAGTGGTTGGGTGTTTGCTAATTGTATACAAGCAATTATAGCATGTATGATCTCGCAGATTATTCCTGTTTTAAAACTACTTATTCGTACCTATTTATAGTAAATAGATAGTTTTAATTCGAAGACATGTGACATCCACCAACCCGCACTGGGCTCGCGTGGTGGATAACGGCCCATTCCCTCTCACAGAGAGGAGGCCTGTGTCCCAGTAGTGGGAACATTAATAGGCTGATGATGTGATAGTTTTGAAACAGAAATAACATGTGATAATTGTGCTATTAAACGCTTTTACAAAAAGGAGGAGGTTCTATGTTATTTTGTTTGTTTTTGTTTATTTTTTGTGTTTTCACCGACTCCGACAACTATGGACCGATTTTGAAAATTCTTTTTTTGTTTTAAAGAATATGTTTCCAAATGGTGGTGAAGATCTGATGAAGAACTTCGGCGATATACAACAGAACTCTTCAATAAATGACGGCAAATCTCTCGGGATTGCTGCAATCGCAAGTCTGGGGGGTGACCATAAGCTCTTGGAGCGGTATCAATTTGAGATCGAATAAGGGACAGATGTATCTGACATGTATACATCTGTCACTTACTCGATATCAAATTGATACCGCTCTAAGAGCTTATGGTCATCCCCATGTTTATTGTTTGCTAGCTGTTGCCCGCGGCTTCGCTCCCGTGGACCACCCCGGAGGACCCATTTTCGGGATTAAAAAATAGCCTATGTCACTCAGGAATAATGTAGCTTTCTATTAGTGAAAGAATTTTTCAAATCGGTCCAGTAGTTTCGGAGCCTATTCGTAAACAAACAAGCAAACAAAAAAGTCTTTCCTCTTTATAATACTAGTATACATAACATATATGTATTGTTTATAACATAACATCACGCCAGTAAGCTCTAAAGGGGTACGCAGATGTGTACAGTTAATCTTGGTACACTGTCATTTCACCGGTTATGTTGCCCATTAGGTACAACTAAAAAGTGAAAAATATAAAAATTTTCTTACAAAAAAATACTACCGACTTCCAAATAAAAACACTACAAAGTGAAAAATTACTTTCTTTTTGGAAGTCGTTGTCTTTGGTAGGTACCATTTTTTTTCGACAACGACTTCCAAAAAGATAGTTATTTTTCACTTTGTAGTGTTTTTATTTGGAAGTTGTTAGTAATTTTTTGTAATTTTTTTTTTTATGTTGTGACAAGAGTTGTCGTGTTACCCAGTAACTGGGTTGTGGAGGTCAGGTAGACAGTCCCTCCATGTAAATGACTTGTAATCAGCTGCATTCGCGTAGTCTTCCGGTTAGCAGTCACCAATCCAGAACCTCGGCCTCATCGGCCATCCATCCTGAGAGCAAGATATGGACACTACGGACATTTGATGGTCGGATTGGACGTAATATGTTATCAGAGAAGATGCAGCTAAAGCCTATATTTGATGTATATAATTTGCCGTTGCTAGTGCTGTTATAGCTTGACAAATTCGTACGTAACACTCCCATGGTTCGCGGGCGCGGGGATGGTAAAACGTGCGTGCGGGACGTGGGTCATCTGACGGGAGCGTCGTCGCGTCGTCGCGCCGCACGTCATTGGGTAGTAACGTCCCCCGACAGTCGCGCGCCGCGCGGATCATGAGAGTGTCACGTACGAATTTGCCAAGCTATAGTTGATCCTTCGATTCTAATCTACATTCATGAAAAGTAGAGATAAAAAACTTTGGTGAGAAAAAAGCTGCAAATAAATGTAATTTGCTTTTACCTTATAAACGTATCTTAGTATCATTAACGAGGGTCGTTTCTTTGAAATATGCTTAGCTTTGACTTCATTCAGCGAAATATACTTAGCTGGTTGTTGACCCCGAGGGACGAAAAACAAAAACTTTAAATTATGTTTTTCTGCTTTTTCTATTACTGTCAAGTCAACGGCAAAGTCAGAGCCATTTATTTGCATTAAGTGTCGTACAAAACATGGTATAAATAAATTATTGGCACAATAACATATTTCGCCATAAGTTGGCATGCAAATATTAAAATATGAGTTAAGGTGCTTACAATAAGCAGATCTAGTACGTTATTTTTATAAGGTATTCAACCTATTATTCAACACATAATTTTTACTGTATTTATCCTGTTAAGTTGAAATTATATGGTTAACAACACATAAAATATAAAACATATAATAACACTAGCTGTTGCCCGCGGCTTCGCTCCCGTGGGCCACCCCACATGACCCGTTTTCAGGATAAAAAATAGCCTATGTTACTCGGGAATAATGTAGCTTTCCATAGGTGAATGATTTTTTTCAATCGGTCTAGTAGTTTCGGAGCCTATTCGGTACAAACAAACAAACAAAAAAATCTTTCCTCTTTATAATATTAGTATAGACAGTATAGATAAAAGGCAGCAGGTAGGAATTACAAAAACTATTAACAAGATAATCTGCCAAGTGCGAGTCGGACTCGCGCACGAAGGGTTCCGTACAACTATCGCAAAAACCGGCAAAAAAATCACGTTTGTTGTATGGGAGGGGTCACTTAAATATTTATTATATTCTATTTTTAGTATTTACTGTTAAAGCGGCAACAGAAATATAGCATTTGTGAAAATTTCAACTGTCTGGCTATCACGGTTCATGAGATACAATCTGGTGACAGACGGAGAGACAGGCAGACGGATCGAGGAGTCTTGTTATAAGGTCTCGTTTTTACCCTTTGGGTACGGAACCCTAAAAAAGAAAGAAAACTAGTTTATTTGGCACACTTACATACACATAACATAGGTACAAATAAAAGGGAACTTAATTTTAAAACCATTACATACATAGTGTGCCCCGCGGCTGCGCCAAATAGCTCCAATTCAGCAAAAGCCAGACAACTAGGAGTTGTCTGACGCTGGTTTTCAACTGAACCTTACGTTGAAGTGTACAGATATGAATCAGTTTTTACGGTGTTAAATACACAGGTAAATAGATATGTCAGAATCCAGATATATAGGGTCTTGGTTTGTCCTACTTAGTGACATACCGGTATTAGATTATAGTCGTGGGCGCAGATTTTGGGATACGGGTAAACTAGAGAAATGTCTCCTGTAACTTCTACATAGCTTTAATTCGAAACAGAGACAATTCCTATCACTATGGTACTAAGTACTACTCTGACTTAAAAGGAAACACTGAGTAGTTCCTAGGCCAAGTATGTCTTGTCACGGCCATGTCCGAACGATCACTGTCGCTCTCCAATGAACCATATCGACACCATACCCGACACCTAGACTCGACCCAGTGCCAAAAAGGTACTTGTGTATCATTTTAAGTAAACAAAATCATGACAAGATCCGACAGATATATGTTAGTGTGTAAAAAACGATTCCTGTAATGATATGATTGTTAGAGCGCCTCGCTCAGCCTCGCGTTATTTTACTTCTGATGGCTGCTTAGCGTCCCTTTTTTGGAACTCGTATTTTTATGCGACGAGTGTGTGCGTTGGATGTATGAAATTAAGCACTGCTTTACTGTAGTTATACTGTTTATTACAATATTGAAGACTTTACAATATTTTTGGATGAAAAACAAAAGATATTCTACTGCTAAAAAACTGTCCACCATATTTTTCTTATATTCTTCTTCTTCTTCTTTCTTTTAAAAAACATAACTAACTAACTAGCTAACTTCACTTCACTCATTGTCATTAGTTTCACTGTCCCGCGGTACTGTTGTAGAGTTGTTTTAGAAAGTAATTTATACAATACTAGCTGACATCCGCGGTTTCGCTCTCGTCAACTGGCTATCTACCGACCTACCACCTACCTATCTTCCCTACCTACCTAACCCTTTTACTTGCAAGTCGCTGCTAACACATCTATATCCGGAAATGGAACGGAACCAAACGCGATCGATGTTCTTAAAAAAATAATCAGCTTAATCAGACGAAAAACGCCAGTAACGTCCGCACGGTGTTTTTGTATGTGATGAGGAATCGGTATGCTAGTATTAGAGAGGGTAGACGTACACTGCCAACAACAACATCGGCTCCGTATTTAATCGCTGTTTATAAATGTTTTATTCGTATTTACTGTGTTGAAAACTAAACTAATAGTAAAAGTATAATACAATAAGGCTGTGAAAGTGTTCGCAAAGGATTCCAAACGTGAACACCGAAGATATACATTAAAACAATATACTGGTTAAACGTCCACATATGTCCACCGTCATTCGGAAAAAAAAACAAAAGTGCAAAGTTATAGAATCTAGCAAGTGCTCAATTTTCAAAACTATACGTGAAACCTACAAAGTGAAAACAGTGTCCCTGATCTGAGGCAACCTGCACAGCGCCCACTGAGGTGAGTCACTAAACGACACATACATCGTGATACTCAAGTATTGTTTCACGAAATAGTTCTACCCTACATCATAAAAATGAATTGCGCGAGCTGCAAACAACTGATAGCTCGAGGAGAATTGCTCAGCTGCAGTACTTGCCATCTACTTTATCACTACCGATGCATGAACATTACCTCATCCTATTATGTTGAAAATAAGAGTAAGTTGAGCAAATCTTGGCGCTGTCCATCGTGCAAAAACACAAGATTAGAACTGATTAGAACTGACCTGACACCTGCGACACTTGACGACACGAAAGTGTCCGTTGACGACCAAGTACATGACGACCAAAGTTTTCTGGGAAATACCGAAGAATATGACTCGTCCCCGACATTTATTGACAACCCTACAATCAAATCACCGACCCCATTGACTGAAGAAACAATTACTTTAAGGAAAATTGGTGAACTCTTAGACACGAAATTGGAACTACAACAACAATCAATTTTATCAAAAATAAAAACAACTGTTCAACTAGAAATTAATAAAGCCATAACGAAACTTCAACAAGAAATAAGCCAGAGAAATGAACAATTTTCTCTGGAACAAACAAAGATCAACACCAGCATACGTCATATAAACGATAAAATTCAGAAACTTGATATTGAAAACGCAAAACTTAAAAAAGATATAGCTGAGCTTCAAAACAAAACCATACAAATAAACGCGAACGACTCTTTTGTAAGTGACACTTCCAAAATATTTGTTATCCACCGCCTTCAAGAATATTATAACGAGACAGAAAAGGACTTAGAGGATAGGGTTATATTTGCCTTTCAAGATACTCTAAATGTCGATCTCACTGGTTATATTGAAGAGCTTAATCGGATAGGACGAAACGGACTTAGACGGCCATTACGGGTAGAACTGGTTAGTAAAAGAATGACCAAGTACATTATAGATAACGCGGGCTTTTTAAAAACTTTAGGCTTGTATGTATCAGGTTTCCTTGATTACTGAAAATAAGGAAACAAAGAGAAGAAAGGTCTTTACTACACCAAAACACCAAAGCTCATAATTCATTTGACTACAGCGCAAGGACATCACAAACACAGAACCATGACGACGTGAACATAACGAGACATACTGATAATTATCTGACTAAACACAACATAAATGAAAATGGTGACGACCGTACATTTCGGAAATCCAGGCCAGCAATTTAAAATCATGTTCCAGAATATTCAAAGCATTTTTAATAAACAACATCTACTGGAGGCTTTCATCAACAATAAACCGAACTATAAAGCAATATGCATGTGTGAGACATGGCTGACACAGGACAAATTAGAAACTCTGCAATTTAGTGGGTATAAAATCGTAGCATCATTCTGTCGTCACTCTCGAAGTGGCGGCGGTGTTTGTATTATGTTAGAGGATTGTATAGAGTGTATAGAATGTTGTGATATTAGAGATATGACTATTGAGTATTGTATAGAAGTATGTGCATGTAAGCTACCAAAGCAAAACCTGATAATTGTTGCTATGTACTGGAATAGAAGAGAGGAAACAACTTTTATTAGCCAATTAAAACAAATAATGTACTGTATAACTAATAAATATAAAAAATTTAATGTCGTTATAGGAGGCGATTTTAACATAAATATTTTAGAAAATAGCTCAAAAACTAGCCAACTGATTAATCTTATGTTAGAGTATAAATTTGTACAACATATAAAAGAACCTAAACGTATCTCACAAACCAAGTCAACATGTCTGGACCTAATATTCACGAACTTTAATGACAATAATATATATACAACCGTAGAAGAATTAGGTTTTTCAGACCACAGTGGAACAATCATACATATGATACAAAACCAACAATCTAAACAATCTGTTTGGTTTGCCAATAAAAGAATTTTTAACAAAAATAACATACTGAAATTCAAGTCCAAATTAAATGAACAAAACTGGAACAATATCATACTGCCGAATAAAAATGTAGACGAGAACTATCAGTCTTTCCATAATACACTGACATATATCTTAGATGAATGTATACCTACACGTCGACTTAAATTGAAAACAAAACATAACAATTATTGGCTAACTGTTGGTATAAAACAATCCTGTAAAAATAAAAGACTATTAAAAATTCTTACATTAAAAATACATAATCCAGTACTTATAAAATACTACAAAACATATGAAAAAATCCTGAAAAAAACTGTAATAACGGCAAAAAAATTATGCTACATAAATAAAATGAGTAAATCAGCAAATAAAGTTAAAACCATGTGGGATATTGTAAAAGAACGAACACATAAAAATATAAAAAGTTATAAGCAAAATATAACATTACAAACGTCAAACCTAGTGAGTGAACCAAAACAAGTTGCAAACATATTCAACAACTTCTTCGCATCCATCGGAGAAAATACCACCCGAGCACCCGGCTGCGACTCAAGAGAAACATCTGTGATTAACCCCACTAAAAATACCATGTTTCTTAGCCCAGTCGATGGATGTGAAGTAAACCGGATCTTAAAAAACTTAAAAAATAAAAACAGTCACGGCACAGACGAGCTCCCACCAACTCTTTTCAGACAGTGTGCTGACGAACTTACCATCCCATTTTATCAATTAGTGAATCAATCGTTTGAAGAAGGCATGTTCCCAAAGCAACTAAAAACATCTTTAATAAAGCCGGTTCATAAAAAAGATGCTAAAACAGACCCAAATAATTATAGACCTATCGCCCTTCTGCCCACAGCATCTAAAGTCTTTGAAAGAGCAATGTGCGATCGTGTATATTCCTTTTGTGAAAAATATAAGATTTTTGATGACTGCCAAAACGGATTTCGCAAAAATAGATCCACAACGTTGGCAGTTTATAAATACATTCAAGAAGCTTTAAATATTCTAAATAACAAACAATATGCAATAGGAATACTACTCGACATGACAAAAGCCTATGATAAGGTGCAATTTAAAATATTATTGAATAAGCTATACGGAATAGGAGTACGTGGAAAAGCTCATGACTGGTTTGCATCATATTTAAAAGGCAGAGAGCAATTTGTTGAGGTGGAGTATTATAATAAAGAATTAAAAGAAATACAGCTCATTAGGTCAGATGGCAGATCAATACATGGTTCAATTCCCCAGGGAAGTGTAGTAGGCTGCTTATTGTTCCTAATATACATAAATGACCTCCCCAAAATTATAGAAGGGCCATGTGTACTGTTTGCAGATGATATTTCTATCCTCACCTCATGCCAAACAAATGCTAATTTGAACGAAAAACTTACCAAAATTCTTAGTTTAATAATAGACTGGATGAACGTGCACAATCTTGAAATAAACTTTAAAAAAACCAAATTAATTACTTTTTACCCCCGGCAAAAAAACCAAATTAATTTAAACCTCACATACAATCAACAAAAAATAGAAGTAGTTAACGATTTCACTCTCCTAGGTATGACAATAGACACACATATAAATTGGAAAATCCACATACAGAAAGTTAAATCGAAAATTTCAAAATTTTCATATGCCCTACGAGAAATAAAAAAAACTACCAATCTACAAACCGCACTAGTTACATACTACGCATATGCCCACTCTTGGTTGAGCTATGGCATAATATTATGGGGAAATAGCACGGACGTTCCCTCCCTATTTATCCTACAAAAAAAGCTGATAAGAATAATAACTAACATAGAACAAACAGATAGTTGCAAGCCTTGCTTTCAGAAACATAAAATCCTCACCTTAGTTAATATTTATATTTTAGAACTATGTAAGCTAGTCCGCAAATACCCAGAGTCTTACAACACACGGGCAGACATGCAAACAAATTATTCGATGCGCCACAAAAACAGACTTGATCTACCCTCCTCCCGCCTCAAATTACACTCTTCTAGTCCGTATGCTATGTCGATAAAAATATATAACAAACTACCGGAATACATAAAACAAGTAAGTAAAACTAATATTTTATTAATAAATTAAAACAATTCTTAATTGGTAAAAGCTATTACACAATTGACGAATATCTGACGGATAAATTCAATTAAAATAATGACAACTGTAATTAACTCGATAAGTAAAATGACATTAATAAATAATTGACTCAAAATATAATATGGACATTTTAATTTTAATTTTGTATGAAATTTATTAAATATAGGTACGTATTGTAATATAAAAACTAAAAGGAATAATTAATATTTAAGAACAACATAATTTGACATGGAAATAAAAAGGTATACGTATAAACCAAATAAAAACAAATAGTAAGAGAATAGTTAACTAAAATGTAGAATGAATGAATGTATAGATTAGGAAAATATTGAGCGCTATTCCTCTCTCCTAGACACTGACTGTATCTAGAATGTTGCTGTGCCCGACAGGGTCCATAATTGTTTCTGTAACTTATATTTACCACCTGTATGTACATTATGGATGCAATAAATTGAATTTGAATTTGAATTATATTATCTGTGACTAAGGTAAGTAGACACTAGGTAAAAGATTTGTCCCTGTCCGTCTTTCTAGTAAGGCCTACTTACAATTTCTTTTTTATTTAATTAAAAAAAAAAAAAACTTAGACATAACTTACAAAATATTTTAACTGGCTAATTTAGGTCAGATTCTATAATATCGTCGGTTCATCTTTTCCTTTGTCTTCCCACGCTCCTTTTGCCTAGTGGAAATGGAAACAGATGGAGGAGGCTTTTACCCACAAGGGATCACACATACTAAAATAATAACTTAATTTTAAATGTCAATTTATATGTAGTTGTGTGAGAAATAAAGCTGTAATAAACAAATAAATAAAATTTAGGTCAGATTGAGTGGTGTAGTCATCTGTAGCCGAACTAGGCAGAGCCTGTATTTTGGCTATCAGCACCAAACCCCTCGATTGTTTTACATACATAGTAGCCATTGACATGATTTCATTTGTATCATGTACATAAGGGTTGTAGCTCAGTTTACTGTTTTGTAGGAGGACAACGCCCAATATGTATAACTAGCTGCCCCCCGCGGCTTCGCTCCCGTCAACTGGCTATCTATCTAACTACTACTACCTACCCTACAAACAGACAAACAAACAATCTCTTCAGCTTTGTAATATTAGTACAGATGTTGATAAAACTCCTGCGAAAATGAACAAATTTGATTACCATAATAAAGGTTATAGTGAGTCAATCTTAAAAGATAGACATGTGCTGCCGCGGACTTTTTTTTAGAAATTTTAAAGAGAAACAATTCCATCAGACATGATATTTGCGTAACTTAAACCGTTTACGCAGCGCACGCAACGGTAGCTCTCAAAATGGAATAATCATTCCCGTTTTTGCAACATTTTTCATTTATACGCCGCTCCTTTTGGTCGTAGCGTCATGATGCGTTCAAACAAACAAACAAGCAAACTCTTCAGCTTTATAATATTAATAATATGTCGCATCAAGGCTGGCCGATAGATGCAAACCATCGGGAAGTCAGGATGTATTCCCTTAGGTTAAGACATCGT
Organism: Orthosia incerta; assembly: GCA_948252205.1. NCBI lineage: Eukaryota > Metazoa > Arthropoda > Insecta > Lepidoptera > Noctuidae > Orthosia > Orthosia incerta. Next base: position 5,077,360 of record OX411749.1, read on the forward strand.
GTGTGGGCAGGTAGGTGGGTCAATCGTGAAAATGAAATCACACAAATTATTCGAGACACTGAGTATATTCAAATAGACCCAAGTTTCATTCCTGCTTACTAATATTACGGATCGACACTGATTCTACGACGTCTTAGCTCTACGGCTGTCAGTACCCAACTGCCATCTTCTGTTGTCCCCACTACGCAAGCGGTTAGAATAAGCGCGCCAATGCGTAGTTGCTCTTGATTGCCGCTAGGGGCGTGCTTGTGATTTGACTTTACGTCCGTACTATTGACTAAACCCGACAAATATATATATTAGTATAGATTGTCTCACGGTCATGACCTCCCAGTTTTCGTATAGTGTTGTTGTAGAGAATTGGATAGGCTTGAACGTCGCGATATTCAGCATTGCACGCTGAGCGACCTCAATAGACTTCAAAGTTGATTGTGATGTCCCTTCCCAAGATGATAGACAATATGTTAGAAGCAATTGGTAGAGAGCATAGTATATCTGCTTTAGCAACTTAAAGTCAGCAATGTGCCTCAGGTTTAAAAAAAAAATGTGCTTTCGTATCCTACAGCACAGCAGCTTAACATGCTCTTTGAAATTGAGATTGCTATATATGTTAACTCCTAGATATATCATTGTATGCACGCGTTCCAGTGTTTATGATATTTCACACGATGCCATATCCAGGTTTTGTCTACATTTAATTTAAGAATATTACTCTGAAGCCACTCACCCACGATATCGAAGCCCCACTGTGCAGCACCGAAAGCCTCTTCCCATGTATTGGCAGCAAAAGAAAGGGCAGTTTCGTCTGCAAAATATATGATTTCACCATGGGTGAGTTCAAGACTCGTGAGACCATTTATGTACACAAGAAATAAGGTGTATATACAAGAAACACTATAAAACCATAATAAATGATGGAAATCACTGCCTGCGTCTGTGTTTCCGAAAGCATTCAACCCGAATCTCTTCAAAGTTAGAGTGAACAGGCTTCTTCTGGGTAAGCTCACTCCATCGTAGACTCTGTCTCTGTCACCTATGACCTAGACTAGAGTCAAGAGCAAACCCAGTAAAAAAAAAAAAAAAAAACAATTATCACTCCAAACTAATATACCCCTCATCATTAAAACCCTAAAGAAACATTCAATTACAATCTTCAAAAAGTACACATCACCCATTTGTTTCTACGAATTCACCCAAAAGTCCTCGCTTTTACAAAGTGTGTACTTACAACCAATTCACTTCGTTGAGCGACAGTCATTTCGCTAAGTGATTGCTCTTTACTCATGTCCTACGATATCTCGACAAGATCCAAGACTACATTTGGTTTGTATGTTTTTATTTGTGTGAGAATGTTGATTTTCTGGTTGAGTTACAAGATTTGTTTGAACTAAAAAGTGCAATGAAAAATTATATTTGTCTTGTTCTGTATCAAAGAACAGTCAGTAAATAGAAGTACATCGTTTAAACGTAACTAAAAGAATTTTAAAAACAATAATAATAAGGGTTTTTATAGAATAACATAGAAAAAGAGAATCGTTGGTACCTGAGATAATGAAAATCATTTATGCACCATATGCACCATTGTGGCACCAAAAAAGGTAAAATTGTTTATTTAAATTTTGTAAAAGATCATCATCTTCCTGCCCTTGTCCCATTAGAGTTCTAAAATACAGGCCTAGGCTTAGTTTAGACTCCAGATCTCCCACAAATTACACACTTTGCCAATATTTCTGTGTCTGACTGAAATTTATAATCACGTTGATATGTAATTTGTGGAGATAAATAAAGTTTTTTTTTTATTGTTTTTATTATGTTACTTGGTTCGTGGGACAATGGCACCTTGGGCTCGGCGTAACACGATTTCTTCTTCCACACCGTCCTGTCCCCTGTCACGCCACGCTATCACTGAGTCCCTTTTCTTTCAAATCACTCCTAACACAGTCCATCCATCTTTTAGTAACATGCATGCATTTGCATTTTAGTGCATGCGTTTCTTTCAACTTTTCTGTCACTAGCGCCACTTTCAAACTTCCTCTAATATACTCATTTCTCACTTTATCCATTCTCGTCACGCCTCACCCTTTTCCTTGCCGAATTTCCTTACGCAATTAGGCTCCTGGTATTTTGGAACACGGGTAGACCATGGCTTGCATTAATAATAAAATTATAATAATACGCTGGAAAGGGAGTCCCCTTTTCTTTCATATCACTCCTCACACAGTCCATCCATCTTTTCTTATCTTCCCCTCCCTCTTCATCTATCCACATTTATATTCATAACTCTTTGAGTAGGTATCATGCGTTTCATCCGGACAAAGGGTTTCCTTTCAACTTTTGTAAAAGGTAATCTCTGGAAATATTGATCCAATATTATGAAAACTGTTTAACGGATAAAAAGCTGCTGGTAATATCACCAGGTGTTATTTTTGTCCTTTTGGTTCGGGCACGGGAAAGAACCCGCGGAAAAAAAAATGTCTTTGCTAGGATATGGCCAAAGAGACTTTTTTATTGAAAAGGCGGTGGTATACTGCACTATTCGCAAACCACTGCAACACCTGAAAGCCAAAATCAACAGTGGCAAAACCCCGAGCACAAAAAAGCGCCGAAGCAATGAAGCTCGACAAAGTCCCGGAGAATGAATTTAACTGTCTTGAATCCCGCAACGAAATTACTCAGAAAAGAACAATATAGGAGTAGGTAAAAGAGACTGCAGTACTTGTCTTCTAAATCAAATAGTCTATAAGTAATGTGATCTACATAACTTTAACTAAGCGAGACAGAGCTCGAAACTTACCCGATGGTCTAAAAGCATGAACCTACTTACCTGCAGTTTCCTCTCTTTTTATTGTTGTTTAGCTAGTAGTTGTGTGCTCTAGAGGCTTGTGACAAATAAATGTGTACTTTCTTTACTTTTTCCATAAACGATACGTTTTTTTTTTTTACCTTTGTTTAGATTCTTTTACCGATTGTTTTGTGAATGTGTGAACATTGTAGGCCTTCTAGATTTCTACATGATTGTTAACATTTTTTAACTTATGATTTCGTTTTTATTTTTGTTTTTTTTTATTTCGTACGACTTATTGTCGGGCATAAAGAGTAACCATGGAGTGTCTTGCCGGTTCTTCTCCATAAAAAACGACTAACCCGAACCGTGCACCTTTTGTCAATGTTTTATAAGTGCCCATGTAGGCCTATGTAAAACAAAAAAAATATTTTGATTTTGATTTTAACGTATGCGAAAATAATGTTATAAAGTTAGGTAAATTACAGAGAAATAATAAGAATTGAACCCAAACTAATACTACAAAATTTCATTATAACAATTCTGCAAAACTCTTGGCATGAAGAAGCGAGAGTACTTCAATTTCTTACAGAGCCAACTGAATGCTGACCCAGAAGTAATGCGCTTGACATGGAACTTGTCCAACTCTACTGATACTCGTATAAATTTAACATTGCTATAACTATCTGATTATGTTCGAAAGTTTTTGTAGAGAGTGCCAAAATAAATTGGCGTTCGATTTAATTTTGAAAACCTTCATATGGGAGTGTTGAATTTCCTAGTAAGATTTTACGCATATTACAGTTGTTCTCGTACATCTAATTTTTAACACTCGACGGTAAAAGAGGGGTGTTATAAATATGATTTATTTTCGTTTCATAACATAACATCTCGCCAGTACGCTCTTAAGGGGTAAGCAGATCTCTCATTTGATCGGTTTTGTTCAAGTTTCATGATATTTGGGTAATTTATTCTGGCGTTATAGGAAACTTACTAAACAACTTGCGTATTAGGTAGGTACAACTAAAAAGTGAAAAATAAAAAATAAACTTTATTTACAAGGAATACTACCGACCGCCAAATAACAAAACTACAAAGTGAAAAATAATTTTATTTTTGGAAGTCGTTGTCTTTCGTAGGTGCCTTTTGTTTGTGTTATGGACACCGACTCCAAAAATAAAATTATTATTAACTTTGTAGTTTTGTTATTTGGAAGTCGGTAGTATTTTTTTATTGTTTAAGTGTATTTGTTTGAAACAGTGACGGAAAACATCGTGAGGAAACCGGCATGTCCTAGAACCAAAAATTCGAAGATATGTGACACTGGGGCCGCGTGGTGGATTACGGTCCAATCCCTCTCACAGTGAGGAGGCCTGTGTACCAGCAGTGGGAACATTAATAGGCTGATGATGATGATGATGATGTATTCCTTTGTTCGCATAAGGACAAATTCTTATAAAGACAGATTATCTGTCTGTGGCATCGTATAGCTCCTAAAACGGATGTACCGATTTTGATTTAGTTTTTTTGTTTGATTCGGGGTATTATCGCAAGATATCGTGTCATAATTAAGTGTTCGATTGATTGAAGCGTGTCTACTATTAGAAATTATGTCGTTTAAAAAGGATGAAATAAAAAAAAATTGTCGGAGTATTGGATTTTTTTAAATTTTTACTTGTGTTTTGAGTTATTTATTAAACATTAAATGGTCCAATAACAGAATGTACAAGAGAGTCTAGCTCTGTATAGTGGCATTCAGTCAGCAATAATAGTTATCAAAGATTTTAAATGTAAGGGATTCATTGGCATGCCTACCGAAATCAAAGTTGAAAAATTCGCACAGCAGTGTACTTAAATTACTCCATGTCCTAATCCAAGCCAAACCGAAACCGCCAACGCCTTGAGCAAGCGCGGTGATCCATGTTCGAGCATTCTCTATATGAGATGACGAAGAGCCTTTACAGACTGGCATTATAATTGCATTTATTTATTATATATACATACTTTTACATTTTTAAATATTATTCTATAAAAAAATAAAATAAAAAACATTTAAAAATACAAAAACAGTAGCCCACCGGTATCGGGTACAGGGTCCAAGCTACCGGTGGTCAAGGCTCCTGAGAACCTCCTGACTATAAGCGCCGTGTCCAGGAGTACCGCTTTCTGGCTCAAGCCCTTGATCCAGCTGTCCAACGAAAGCCTCCTCAGATGTTCGTCGAGGCTCTTGGATGTTATGCCATTGGCCGTTACGACTATCGGCACAATGAGTGCTGTATTCACATCCTACATGTCGACAACCTCCGAGGTCCGCCAGATCAAGACACTTACTTTTTTTATCTCTCAGCCTTCACGAGGTTCTCGTGTATTATAATTATTATTAATCCAAGCCATGGTCTACCCGTGTTCCAAAATACCAGCAGCCTGATTGCATAAGTGAATTTGGCAAGGCAAAGGTTGCGGCCTGACGAGAATGGATAAAGTGAGAAATTTGTATATTAGAGGAAGTTGAAAGTGGCGCCAGTGACAGAAAAGTTGAAAGAAAACCGTCCTATTTTGGTATGGATGATGGATGGACTGTTTGAGGAGTGATTTAAAAGAAAAGGGAGTCAGTGATAGCGTGGCGGCAGACAGGATGGTATGGAAGAAGAAAACGTGTTGCGCCGACCCCAAGTACTTGTGCGTCCGTTTTGTTTTTGGTCTGAGGAAATACGATCATATCTCTCAGTTCCGCAAGGATCTCAAGTTGCTCCCTATCCGTCTTCCCAGGAACACTCGCATATTATGTCTCCTTTTCAACATCCTTTTTAACTCTGCATACCCTGGCTACCTGCGCGATCGTTTTTCGTTTACTCGCCCTGCCGATGCCCTTTGTAGATCCCGCTTTAAACTACATCTCAATTTCCCATCCCATAAAACTCATTTCTATTCCCACTCCTTCTCTGTCCATGCAGTACGATTGTGGAACTCACTTCCACCTAAAATCCGTGACTCTCAAAATGTATCTCTGTTCAAAAAACAAGTCAAAGAACATTATCTCTCTACCATATTGTAATTTTGTATATTATATGTATGTACTTATATTTAGTTAAGGTATATGTGTAATTTATATATAATTAGTTAAGTTATTATAGTATATTTTAAGTTTCCTTATTCCTTTCTACACACTGTGTCTTCGTCTATCATCCAACTGTCCTGTCGCAGGTCTGCTGGAAGAAATTTCTATTGAAATAAGCAGTACCTTTGTGCTCTTCTATCTGTATTCTTTCTTTTCTCTGTAAAGTGTTTTGTGTGTACATAAATAAATAAATAACATGGGATAAGGACAGCAAGATGATGAAAGGGATTGACCCGATTGACTTCTATATTGACAGTTAAAGTATATCTCTAGACTTCCTGAGAAGTTCTTACTTAAGTTTCCAATGTACTGCTGCAGCTTAATTGCGTAAGTGAATTCGGCAAGGCAAAAGGTTTGAAGTTACTCTTTCAAAAAGAATATTTTCACCAATGAAAGCGTCAAATATTTTTTGAGAATTTGTCATACTCTTTCATGGGCTCAAACCCTTATGTACATTAACTGTCAACAAAGAAGTTCATTGAACAAAAACAAGATAAAGTAACTTACCTAGCGTGAGATGTCTTGCAAGGAGCAGGTAATATCCGCTGTCAGGTAAACATTGTGCACAGGTGACACACTATCATGTAGCTAGTTGAGACACAGTAGCGAATACACCTTGAAACTTTTAGTGGTATAGGTATGTACCATTCTTTGAAGTTAAGAACATGAGCTAAACTTTTTTATGATCCACTAATCTATATCTATACTAATATTATAAAGAGGACAGATTTGTATTTTTGCATGTAACGAATACACTTAAAACTACTAGACCAATTTCAAAAATTCTTTCACCGTTGGGTAGCTAAACTATCCCCGGGTGACATAGGCCACTTTTTATCCCTGTATTCCCACGGAAACGGGAACTACGCGGGTGAAAACGCGAGGCGACCGCTAGTAATATTATTAATTCTAAAGTCTGTACGTCTGGAGGTTTCTCAACAGCTGAACGAATTCGACTTCTAAATTGTCATAGTATTTATAGCACATTACTGCAGCGGCCAGCAAAAGAGACATTGAATGACGAACGTGTAAAGTACTTAAGTCGATCAATGCCTAGTTGTAGCCAAGGCTTGTATAGTACTTTTCTCAAATAATGCGCGGCAATTAAAACTAAGTAGTACCTAGAACTAATTTTGTCAAATACGATTACTTTTCAATATCAATGACGAATAACAATATTTTTTCTACCTCGTTCCGTCCGTGTTCATTTGTTTTTTTCAATGAACAGGTTTTTGTTTGCAAGCCAGTTCGAAATTTAAATACAACCTTTGATATGTTACCTCCTTGGTTGCCATGTATCGGAGTAAAAGATCGTTCCATTTTTAAATTACACGACAGATATGAGTTTTCTATGTAATTTATTTGGCCGCTAAACACGACAGATATGGATTTTCATACAACTTTTGCCGGCTGCTGCTCGCATGTCTATGACCAATACAGCAATTTCAATTTATCTCGAAGAAGGTTTTTAAAATAATACTCAAATTTCCAAGCAAGTTTGAGAAAATATCTTTTATATTCCCAGTGTATTCATGTTTGAGCAAATAAAGATTGATATCTGCCTATAAAGTATGACACTCTACTGCAGAGTCATTCTCTGCATCTCAAATTCGGTCAATAAAGCGTAAATTATGTTGTTCTAAAAATTTTAGTCTTGACACACAAATAGTGTTCCAGTACTTGGGAATAATTCCCAACCACTGGATCTTCTGCAAGAGTTGAATCAATATTGGCGATAACCAGAAATGCGCGTGGTATGAACTTCGATGAGTCCCGGAGAAACTTTCTTGGATCTCACAACAAAATTAATCAGAAAAGAACAGTGAAAGAGAAAGAAAATAATAATAATAAATAATAATAAATTTTATTGTTTCAAGAATTACAGATATATAACCATTACGTAGAGGTATTACAGAGTAATCTTATAAACAATTGGTGAATTGGTAGGGCTTGCGTAGGTTGGTAAAATCTGTATACAAAACTGATAAACCCTGCCTCTTAAACTAGGGTATCCTGTATCTTAAGAGACAGTGTTCGGCTAAAGATTATTACATTTTAATTTTACAACAAGCAGAGTGTGTCGATCTACCTTTAAGTTTATAGATGCTTACAGGTTAAAACTGGTTTAATGGATTAGTATGTAAAAATAAGGAAAAATAAAAATAAAAATTGCAGTAAGTGTTTGTGTGTGTGTATGTGTATGTGGGTGTGTGTATGTGTGTGTGTGTGTGTTTGTTAGTAGTATATTTTGGCGTGTGTATGCGAGTGCGTGTATTTGTGCATTTAGGTATTTTGGGAGATTTAAGATGAAATTTATGCGATGAATGTAAGTAAAGATTCTGTTTTTGAATAATCCTGTTGAAGAAGCCAGTTTGTTAATTTCGATTTAAGTTCATTCTTATTAAGGTCTATTATGTTTAGTATTTTATGAATTTTTTGTAGATGTATGTACTTAGTATATAATACTGGTGTTCAGCAAAGACTGTTTTGTGACTGGTGCCCAGTGGAACATTGGTGCGCTTGTTAGGATTAGAACGGGGGACAGAACGATGTCTTCTGAGAATGGATTGAAGCACATAAAGTTGCCGAACTGTTAGAACCCTACAGTCCAAATAAAGTTGAGAAGTAGGATAGCGGTATGGCTTACGAGTCATTACCTTGAGGATGGCTCGCTGAGCTCTTTCAATTCTCAGGAAGTTGGTTTTTATTGCACCTCCCCAAACAACAATGCAGTAGCTGAGGATCGATTGGCACAAGGCGAAATAAACCATCCTTAATGTATCTAGGTCAGCGGCGCTTCTAAGGGATTTAAAAGTGTGGATGAGCCTCAAGGTCCTGGTAATAAGTACATCAATTTGTTTGTCCCATCGCAAGCCTGCATCAATTTGTACACCCAGATACCTCACATCCTCAGATCTCGTAAGCTTCGAGCAAGGGCAAGAAGTTGATAGTTGTGGGCATGTATGAGCTATAATTGAAAAAGTGTGATCTGGCAGATTGTTTTGCCGTAAAGCGAAGGGAATGTAGCAGGTTTTTTTAAGATTTATGGTTAATAGATTTGAATTCAACCATTTTGTTATCTTAGCTAATGCTAACTCTGCGCTATTTTTGACACTATCCCAACTAGGTCCGTTAACAATAATTGCCGTGTCGTCGGCGTAGGCGTAAATCTTGGCGTTTGTGAGGGTCATATTACATAGGTCATTTACATAAATTTGAAATAAAATTGGGCCCAAGATGCTACCCTGGGGAACGCCGTAATATACTGGTTCCTCATCACTTAGGTGCTCCTCAGCCTTTACTCGTTGGGTACGGTTCTGAAGGTAATTTTTAAAAATTTCCAGGGTTATACCACGGATCCCCACCAGCTCCAACTTTGAAATGAGTATCGGAACAGAAACTGTGTCAAATGCCTTAGAAAGGTCCAAGAATATGCCTAGACATTTGGTTTTACTATCAAGATTCTCAGCAACTACCTGCGTCAGATCTAATACTGCATCTTCCGTTGATACACCCGAACGAAAACCGTATTGATTGTCTGCAATAATATGGTATCTATCCAAGAATTTCCTCAGTCGATTGTAAAGAACCTTCTCAAAGACTTTCGAAAGTGCAGTTAATACAGAGATGGGTCTGTAGTTGTTGACACAGTTTCTGTTCCCCCCCTTGTGAATTGGATGGACTAAGGCTCTCTTCAGTGCATCCGGAAAAATACCCTTTTGGAGACATATATTAATGATATGCGTTAAAGGTGGGACTAATATAGAACGAGATTGTTTCAATATTTTGGGTGAGATTCCGTCCCATCCAATCGCACAATCATCGCGTAGTTGGAGTATAAGGGACTCAACTTCAGTCTCATCTACCTCAAGCAAAACGAGAGAGGTGGACGGCGGTAAACGGGGATTTTTTCCGGTCATAGTGGTAGGTCTGCCATCGAAATTTAAGGATGTATTGGTTTGCGATAAGATTTTATCAGCCAGGTTTTTACCTACATTGCTAAAAAAGTTACAAATACTATTTAAAGAGGATTTGGGGTTGTCTTTCATTTTTAATAATTCAATTGGGCTAGATTTTAGTTTATGACTGTTGGTTATATCTTTAATGGTTTTCCAGAGGGCTCTTGGGTTATTTTTTGCTTTCTCAAGCTCATTTTTCTCGTATGCTATTCTAAGTTTTCGAAGTAAACCATTACAAAAATTTCGATAGCGAGTGTAGGTTAATTTAAGAATTAGATTGTCAGGTGCATTTCTTGATTTAACGTGTAGTTTATCTCGGTTTTTAATACATTTTAAAAGCCCTGGTGTCATCCAAGGCTTTATAATTTTTAGTTTTCTAGGTGTTTTAGTTTCTACAGAATGTTTAGCGATAGTTGTGCGTAATATGGATATAAATGTGTTCATTAACAAATTAGGCTCGAGGATGTTATAAAGGAGCGAGAAGTCTGTGGTTTCTAGCTCTATCTTTATTGCGTCGCAATTTACTCGAGTGGAAAATTGGTAAGTTTTGGGTCTGTGACTAGTGTTTTCAATTGCCAGGACTAGTGGTCTGTGATCAGTTATGTGTGACTCCAGAACCAGGGTGGTGACAGGTAAGTTACTTTTCACAAACGAGTGGTCAAGGCAATTGGCAAGACGCGTGGGAAACAGGTGAGTTGGAATCAGCCCATGGGATAGGTTTAGGGTTAAATATTCTAAGCTGCGATCGCTTCTACAATTTGATTTTATATCGATATTTAAATCACCAATCAGGACAGTATTTTGCCAGGTGGAGAGTTTTGTATGAATCTTATCTAAACTATCTAAGAAATTGTCAAAGCTTTCTTTAGAATTGTAAGACGGGGAACGGTAGACTGCTACAATAGCAATTTTTTTATTATCTATTTCGCATACGAGAAAGTTGCCACCCGTACAGTGAGGTTCCCACACTGATATCTGGAGACCTAATTTAACGTATATTACGATCCCGTCATTCTGATTGGAGTTAGTGTTAGTTAAATAAGATTGATAACCCTGCAAGATTGGTAAGTTATTGACTTTACTCAGCCAACATTCAGTCAGGATTACAACATCAAAAGGAATTTTAGTCAAGTGTAACAGCACCTGTAGTTCGTTGAAATTTTTATTTATACTACGAATGTTTAGATGTATTAATTTTATGTCATTATCATATGGTTTTATATACTCGAGGCAGTCATCAATACTACAAGTAAATGAGTTACCTGCGGTTAGAGAGTCAAGCTCACTATTTATATTATTAATTGTAGCCATTAGAAATTAGTGGAGAAAGCAAAGTGGCTTACATATGCGAATTATGATTAGTTTTAAATTCTGTTTCTTGATGCATCGCACGTTTAGGGAAGTTCTAAGGGGAACTAAGTGTAGTGTGTATGGTTGTATGATAGTGTTAGTATGTATGTGTTGCTCATACTTTACAATAATATCTAATAAGGATTTGGTGTGTGTGATTGTGTAAGTAAGAATTGGGTAAGGGGTTGTAGTGTTGAATGTACGACAATGTGAATATATAACGCATAGGGAGTAGTATATATTATGTAGTCGTAAGTAAAAAGGGTTATATAGTCATTTAACTTCGAGATTTTGAAGAGACTGATCAGAACTGACCAGAATATGTTTCTCCCCTTCCAGCTTCCTCAGGAAAATATTGCCATTGGAAACCCAGCAGAACTTGTAAGCGTGCTTCGATGCAAATTCCCGGGCAAGATGATAAAGTTTCCTTGTACTTAAAGACAGCTGCTCGGCGATAAAAATAGGTTGCATTTTACCAGGCATTCCAATGTGCGAGGTGTTGAGCTTCTGGTCTTTAGCCTTCCCATTATTAAATGAGCGCACTGCCGTAACAATCGTTTGCTTAGTGCTTACAGCAGCAAATTCAGCAACAATAGGGCGAGGGGAGTTGGTATTTGTGGGTTTACCAGGAAGGCGGTACACGTCTCGTATATTGGTGTTACTGATGGTTGTTCCCAGGACCTCACTTATCTTAATCACAGTTTTTGAAAGACTGGCACAATCTTCCGAGTCTGTGTAAGGCACATTACGGATTTCAATTCCAGATGAGCGTGATTTCAGCTGTAGATCGATAATCTTTTTATGCAGATGTTCAATATGTCTTTGCTGTGCATCCCGTGTTTTTTTAAGTTCTTCTATCTCTTTCTTCATATCTTCAAACTTCGTGTTGAGAAAACTTATCGATTGAATAATCTCTTCGTTTGACTTCTTAATGGCGGCGTTCGTCGTCGCTTGAATGGCCGTATTTTGGCACTTTATTTCAGCAACATCAGACATGAGTTTAGACATTAAGACAGTTTGCTCCGCTAGTGTTTTAGAGAAGGAGGGTTCCTGTACATCATCTTGGCTGATTTGGTAGTAGGGGCCGCCTTGCGGAGAGTTATCATTGCGTAGGCGTTTGTTACGTGTAGTGTTTACAAATCCACTCATAGCAACAGCGGAGTTGATATCTGGTTCCGATTGTGTTTGGGTATTCAGACTTACTAAAGGAGAGTTGGGCGGGGTGCACTTGATTTTCGACATTATGACCAATACAGTTGAACAAGTCAAACAGGTAATATTGGGTTGTATCAATAGCTCTGACGGCGTAGCGGATCGAAGACTCGTAGCAGGACGTAGGCGCGTAGCTCGTAGCACTGGTGCACGTCGTAGCACAGTCGATGACGTAGCCGCACGGGGTCAGTATCGCTAATTTGGCGCGCGCTCGGAATAACACGGCGGCGCGGTGGGTCACTCGCCGACCGCCAAGGCAAGCGTCGCTGGTTCAAATCCAACAAATCACAGTCACTTTAGGTGTCAACTTTTGGTGGGTCACAAGCACAACAGTATCTATCCCGTTCTAGGACCGCCCAGTGGGAGGCGTCCGCAGGTAAAAACACTTAAGGAGTGACAAGGATTTAAAAATCACAACTCGCAGCCAATCACAGAATTTAGGGTACGGAATTATTAGTAAGTTCGACACACGTCCACTCTGAGCTGCGTTCGGCGGCCGAAATGAAAAAATATTTATGATTTTCAAAGCTGGAGGAGCTCGTGGCTAAATAATAACAGCCGCACTGGTCGATCAGCAAGGTTAAGTAACGCTTGACGAGGTCGGTCCGTGGATGTGTGACCGTTTCAACATACCGAGTTTCCTCCGTGCCTCGGAAAGCACGTTAAGCCGTTGGTCCCGGCTGTCATTTGAAGATCTTTGACAGTCGTTACGGATAGTCAGAAGCTTGAGATCTGACACCAGTCTTGCCAAGGGGTACCGTGTTACCCAGTTACTGGGTTGTGGAGGTCAGATAGGCAGTCGCTCCATGTAAAACACTGGTACTCAGCTGAATCCGGTAAGACTGGAAGCTGACCCCAATATAGTTGGGAAAAGGCTAGGCAGATTGATTTACGATTTTCAAAGCATTGCAATTCTTTGTCTTGGTTGCATACATTTCAGAAGCCAAATTTTTTTCTTTTTAGCACTTATCAGTGGTAGCCTAAAAGTTATAAAAATGATTTTTACGCCTGGTAAGGCCCGACGCGAAAACGATACGACAAACCGCACCCCTCTGTTCTGCCATTTCCACAAATATTTAGGTAACCTTCAGAATAAAACAAGAAGAAATTCATGCTGTGCAGTCGGAGGATATATATTCGCGAGCTTGCTAACCAAAACCAGATGATCCTCCGACTGCACAGCATGATTTTTTCCTTGGTTAGGTACGTCTTTATGTTCGCTTCATAAGCAGTCGGGTTTTTTGAATTGTTTTTTATGTATAACTTTTAAGTATAATGATTGAAAATAATAATAAAATGTTTGCCTTTTTTTTTCGAATTAATTACATTTAAACATATAAGTGGTATACATTTTTGAAATCAACTCTTAAAACCTTTTATTTTGATGTCCCACACGATGGGTTTGGAAGAAAAAAATTGCGCCCCCTCAATATGACGCCCAAAATCAGCCATTTTTCTATTTTTCATTTTTTAATATAGCCAGTGACACTCGAAAGGTTAAGACAAATCGATCGACGTTAGTATCATCGAGAGCAGTGGTGGCCCAGTGAGAGCAGTGGTGGTCCAGTGGTATCGGCCGCGACTTACAGGTTGTAGGTCGTGGGTTCGAGCCCAGGCAGGCGCTTTACTTTGTGTAAATTATTTCATCACCACTGCTCTCATAACGGTGAAGGAAAACATCGCGAGGAAACCGGCATGTCCTAGAACCAAAAATTCGAAGACATGTGACATCCACCAACCCGCACTGGGCCCGCGTGGTGGATTACGGCCCATTCCCTCTCACAGAGAGGAGGCATGTGTCCCAGCAGTGGGAACATTAATAGGCTGATGATGAAGAATCATCAAAATCTGCCAACGCGTTTGGTCTCTAGAAAGCCACATAGAAACATACATACATAGACTGATAAACACATACCCTCCCTCGGCATTCGGGTAAAAATACATTTAATTTTCGTTTTAAGAGTAAAGTTCAACTATGAGGAGTAAAATAAGTAGTTGAACGGTGCATGTAGGCTATTGTTACAATTGACCTACTTCCTGCAGCAGCAGCCAAAGTTTCAGCGGGACAATTAAGTTGCGGCGGTAATTGGAGCAGTATAGTGTCCTTCAGAGCTCGGAGACGGTTGCTGCTTGATTTTAGGATATAGTTATGCATATATATTGTTTGAGTTAAGTTTTGATCGTTTATTCATTACAAAAACGCCAGCAAGACTCTGCACATTGGGAAGAAGGATAAGTAGGGCCGACACCAAGTTAAGGGTATACTAGTCGACGGCACGAACTATTTTGTGCGCGGGGTTTAAATGCATTTTATATCAACCGACAACACGTGTGGAAGAGATAGATGCTGTGATGAGCAGTAGGAAGCTAGTTCGCGTACGCATACACACTTTTGCAAATTTGTAGCGAAATGGAAAATGATTTAGGACGAAACCGAGCGCGCGAAATTTTATGAACAGACCTTTGGCAGTCTAGATACGAGTATCATGAAAAAACGACTAAATCTATCTGTTCAAAATAAAATTATATGCATTGTTGAACTACTAATCTATCCCTGTGTGGAGGCCGTTTGCAATTTTCCGTCTCCTTATGGTATTTATTTGCGCCCAAAAATGCGTTAAAATTAGTGTCGAAATATGGAACTTTCGACGCTCATAACTTTCAAATGTTTTTTTTTTACTTTTTCGCTTCACAGGGCTAGATAATGATGAGACAAATTGATATCACTTTTTATTTTGAACGTACATTGTCAAACAGTGGAATAGTCCCTAGACTACGTTTGTATGGAATTTTTTTCGACTAGTGTAACCTTAATGGGATAAGGTCGCAACAGAAGAAAAGGCCTTCCAACGCTGCGTTTTCCGGTTCGCGGTGGTCGCTGCTCCAGAACTTTTCGTTCCTAACGGCCATCCGTTCTGCGAGCAATGTGCTGTACCCACTGCCACTTAAGTTTGGCAATTCTTCGGGCTATGTCGCGGCTATGTCGTTAACTTTAATTCTCTTGCGGCTGTCTTCATTTCTGATTCAATCACGCAAGGAAACTCCGAGCATAGCTCTCTCCATTGCCGTTTGGGTGACATTAAGCCGAAGCTTTGGATGACCTCCCTCTCGGTGGTGCGACAGCCTAGTCAAGGCTGATGGAGTCCAGTTGATGTGAAACGCACGCCGCAGGCCAATGTCCAGCAGTGGACGTCTTTCGGCTGAAATGATGATGATGAGAAGAAGAGGATTAAAGTAAAAAACACTCGCTAACTGATGGTTGGTACTATCGGTGTACCTCTGTTTAATCCTTCGAGGAATGCAGGCGAGATGTTATGTTATGTTAAAGAAGCTGATAAGTAAGTAGATCCACACCACATAATAACATCCAATACTAGCATAATACTATTCTATGTATTCTTTCCGCCAAGTTTTTTTACACTTATTTATGTACACTATTTCATATCAACATTTTTCTTTTGACAGCCGAACATAGATTTCTTCCGTATTTAATAAATTACTCTTTGGTCCGCGCGCTCTATTGTTTGTCTATGGTTTCGACAAATAATTATTGAGCATCGCGGACGTCGGTCTACATAGGTCTACCTACATTTTAATATGTTTTATATTTGTATAAGGCTTATGTTTAACTTACCACCAGATATAGTAACATATAACAGACAAAAATAGTAAATGATCACCAAAATTAAACCCGCATCTTATTGTAAAATTATAACCAAAGTTTTAACATCTCGCTATCCTGTTTAGGCAAAATGACTCCAAATAAATCATTGTTAACCCAAAAGTAGTAAATGATCACCAAAAGTAGTAAATGATCACCAAAATTAAACCAATGACCAAAAAGATTATAAAATTTCTGGGAGCAACTTGGAAGTAGCGCTCGCCGGCCGCTGCCGCGGCACCGCTCGCTTTGCTCGCTCGGCTCGCGCGCGGTTGGTCACAGTTCTAACCTAACCTAACCTATTTTACAACATTAAATAGCGCAATAATTTGCTATTAAAATTTGGTGATCAATTTACTAAATTTGGTGATCAATTTACTAAATTTGGGTTTCATAGTACAATTTTAGGTAATAGAGGTTATGGTCACAAAGTAATTTTAGGTGGTCATTATATTTATCCCCTTTGTATAATACTTACACATACTTTGACCCACCTTGTGTTTATTTTACTTTGTTTGTTATTTATATATTCTATTTTATTGTATTATTTAAGTATTTTTCGTTTCCGTAAGTGTGTCCATGGCATCCACAGTTGGCCTTATCAGAATATCAGCGCAGCGTTATTTCCTTTTTTGGATATCGCTGCACATGCTGAGATAGGAGCCTTTTTGGTCTCACACGGGGTTTTTATTTTTAATTTTGTTTAATTTTAAGCTGATTTCTCGTGTCTCCTGTGCGGGTCACAAGTAAATACTTTTTCATTCTTTCTTTCTTTAGATCAATCTGTGAAACATTTTAATGTCGTTGGGGTCTTCAAAAGTTTTGGACAGCATAATCTGTCTATAACGTTCGGACTAAGTAGGCTAAAGTGTGGATGGTAGAATCTGTCTCTGTGGACTATTATATCTTTGTATATTTTTAACTAATAGTTTTGTATATGTTACGGACCAAGTGATGAATACGGCATTATTCAGAATGCCCAGAGATTTTGAAAAATGACCAATATGAGTAGTCCATTTGCTAAAAACTATTGAAATGATTAAATTGACCGGGCTTTCTGAATAATGCCCATCACTTATTGGTCAGGGTGATAAAAAGATGTGTTTTATTAAATATTTTAATATTGACATTGGTTTTAATTTAGAATAGGTAAGTACGATTACTATATAAGCATCAAAGTCGACGGAGCACCGCTGCGGGGCGCCTTGCTCGCTCATTTCTGCTCCAGAGTTCGCTTCGCTCGCTCTTGGACTAATTCATTGACCATAGTTATCGAATTGTCCAACAGTAACGTAGCAATATTAATAAAAACCAGAAAAATTGATAAATAATGAAGATTAAATCAGTATTCATTACATTGCTTGATTTGACTTGACTAGATTCATAATGCCCGGGCATTATACATAGTGCCCTGATTAATCACTTGGTCCATGACATATATAGGTACCATATCCAACGAATAGCCATCGAAAAAATGTGCTGAAAATACATTAATAATATATAACGACGTTGACATCGACCCTCAACTTCGGTCCATTAATTGAAGCGAAAGCTCAGTTCGCTGCAAAAAAGTTGGGGATTCTTGCTAAGGTGAGACGGTACTTCACGCCTGAACAGCTGCTCAACTTGTATTAAGCGTAAGTTCGGTCATGCATGGAGTACTGCTCTCACCTCTGGATCTGCCAAATACCAGCTTGATGCACTTGAGTCGATCGACAGACAGCCAAAAGGCTTATTGGCAACGATGCACTGGTCGCCTCAAAGCTCCAGAGCCTTGAACATCGACGCCGAGTTGCCAGCCTGTCGGTTTTTTATCGGTTACATTTCGGGGAGTGTGCGATGGAACTGCACAATTTGATGCCGCCTAGCCCTTTCCATCATCGGACTGCAAGACGTACGGCCATGCGCCATCGGTACAAGGTGGACATCCCTCCCATACGCACAAAGCGTTTTGCTAATACTTTCATTGTGCGCACAGCTAAGGAGTGGAATTCCCTTCCGGGGTCTTTGTTCCCTGATAGCTACAACCTTGGGGTCTTTAAGTCAAGAGTGAATAGGTTTCTTCTAGGCAAGCGTGCTTCACCGTAGACCACATCATCGCTTAACATCAGGCGAGATAGTGGTCAAAAGCGAGCCAATAGATTATAAAAAAAAAATTATAAAAAAACACGCTTTCTTTTTTAGCTGTATTTCCACTTCACCAGCTGCATCGGCCCGTTTACTCCCACGCAGGCGCAGTAAGCAGCTAAGTTTTAACATAAACAAAAAATTGTTATCCTAACTGAAATGTCAAAGGGATGTGTAGGAAGGTCTATCTTGTTTGAGATTGAAATTATGTTGATATGTTTTTGGTAATGTTGCATGATATATTCGAAATAACCATATGCGTAGGTAAGCACTTTGCACAAAGATCCGGAGGGCTGATTAAAACCAACATAGCCTTGAAGTAAAGCTCGACATCAGAGGCAAATGCACAGAGAACGTTGCTGCCCATTCTCTTCTCTGTGTCCCTTAGTCGCCTCTTACGACACCCACGTGAAGACATGGGATGGTGAAGTTCATTACGTCCGACACTATACGGGACACGAAACATTAAGGAGGACATGGCATCCTATAGGCCTATAGCACTAATCCCTATATTTTCTAAGATATTAGAAAAAGTTATATATCTTGCAATCAGTACTCATTTTGAAAAATACAATCTGTTTGCAAAGGAAAAAAAAGGCTTTAGGAAAAATTTATCAATTGACTTAGCAATTTATGATCTTTTAAAACCAATGTATACAAATATTGACAAACGTGTTCCCGTGACTGCAATGTTTATGGACATGACCAAAGCGTTTGACTACGTACACCATGAAATAATTCTGAATAAACTGTACAATTATGGAATAAGGGGCAATGTCCATAGATTATTAGAATCTTATTTAAGTGATAGATATCAGGTTGTAGAAATAAGTAATAATATATAATAATAATAAAAAAATTATTGTTTTCTCTCCACAAAGGTTGACTTACAATCTACTTAAAACTATGTAATTACACATGTTTTAGAAGCTCCTTTGCGGGAGACTGGAGTCCATACTAGGGAAACCCTGTGTTACGGATCTCCAGGCCCTCCCCCTGGAGTATAAAAATAAAATAGTAATCAAATAAACGCAATGAATACAAAAATAATAATAATATATTAGTGATTAATATGCATGTCTGAAGTAAATAAATAAATTAGCAACATAATTTGTACATCATGACCACAATAAAAGTGAGCAAAAATAATAAAAGTGATTGAACTTGTGAGTTGCAGTTGCGAGTGCGTATGTGTATGGTGCTGGTGTGTGAATGATGATAGTTCTCGTGCCTGAAGGGCGTGTATTTTGGAAACTTGATTTGAGAGTATACACAACTCTCGTAAGTAGAAGTTTGTGAATGTTGTACGTACGTTACCTTGTTGTACTATACGGTGTACAACAAGGTATCGTGCTAGGGCCACCCTTATTCTTAATTTACATTACAACACCCTATGATTATTTTTGCTGACGACAGCACAGCTATTTTTACTGGTGAAAATATGGATACTTTTGAAGCAGATGCAAATAATACCCTTACTGTAATAATAAACTGGCTGAAAAATAACAACCTGGTCATCAATTTAGAAAAAACTAAATTAGTCACATTCCCTCGAAAGAGTAAAAACAATTTCAACATTCAACATGATGGTACAGTAATTGAACAAGACAGCTGCGTAAAATTTTTAGGGCTATGGATAGATAATGATATGACTTGGCAAGCACACATTGACACAGTATGCAGTAAACTGAACCAGTGTTCATATGCTCTTTACAAATTGTCTAAAGTTGTCGATCAATCAGCTTTATTAACTGCCTATCATGCCTACGTATCATCAACCCTAAAATACGCTATTATATTCTGGGGCAACGCCACAAATAAAGAATCAGTGTTTAAAGCGCAAAAAAGATGCGTTCGCGCAATTGCTGGTATCTTTATTCCTGAATCATGCGAACCATATTTTAAAAAGTTTAAAATTCTGACCTTTTCATCAGCTTACATCTATGAAGTTGCGGTATTTGTTAAAATAAATAAAAATCTATTTGGTGAACTAAAATAAAAAACATATATACCCCAAATATCTAGTATACCACATAGATCTGCTCTTCTGAGCAAAAGTCTTTTCGGAATTCCTATGCCCACAATAAAAAGATTTCATTTGATTTAATAAAGTCAATAAGCAGCATTTTTTAAGCATAATGTTAAATTTGAAGATACGTACTATAATTTGATAGTAAATTTTATAGGCATAAATGTGTATCTGCTGATGCTACAAGCGTGTTAGGCCGAACATTTTTAATTTATAATAGCTTAAGTTGAAGTACGGCTCATAAAACTATTAATAATTTGGCGCATAAATATATAAGTAAATATAAAAGCTTATGGCTCTCAGCTCTTTGAAAAAGTCTGTAAATCCGACATTATGCATTAATATATCTTAACAACGGACCGACCGTTAACGACGACGGACCTTTGTTAAGATATTCAGAATTTATTTCAGATCGTTAGAAAGAGAAACAAAAACATACTATCGATATACTAAATATTTATTTTGGTCGAATCTGCACATCCGACATGATGCTTCTGATGTCGAGAAAGATTGGACGAAGTCCATTAGACCTTTATTATCCATCAATATAACTACTGGATCATGTCCAACCAACTTCAACTGCTGGAAATAGCTGCAGTGAACATAGCAGTATGTCCTCCGTCCTACTCACAAACTTCAGAAAACGAGGTCCATAACAGTCAAAAAGTCTAATACCTATCTCCGATCTAGACAGAAGCATTAATAACGCCTACATTTCCCGACACTCGCAACAGTTGTGTCCACCGTAAAATTTTAAGATCCCAACCCTAACTTGCTGATATTGAGTTCCAAAATCCACATTTTATATCTAGCCTAAGATCCCACTGCGAAAATCTGCAGGTTTGTTTGTTTTTGATTAAACTTTGTTCATGAATGATACTTGATTAATTTAATAAATTCAAGTTTTTCAAGTGAATCCAAAGCCATTTAAACAAAAATGGTGGTGTCTAAAATAGGAAAAAAATAAGGTTGCCAGCTGTTAGTTAGCCGCTATCTGTGACGTTAATTTAATGGCGGCTAACTGAGAGCTAGATGATATTGCACACGCACCCACGATACAGGAGACATTCCTGGTAAGACAAGGAAAAAATATTAAAAACAGAAAAATAATATGATATATTAGTTGTGCCTAGATGCGGCCAGGCAACCCTGTTCTACTATCAAACATAATTCATAAAAAACAAGTTGTTTCAAAATTAGAACTCCTGCAGTTTTTTGCGGTGGGATCTCATACTCTAATCGGGCATTATCCTTCTTTACAGGGCAATTTAAATAATATCTGCCCGGGAGGATAATCTCGCAATCTTATAGGTTAAGTAGAACAGCCCTCTCAATTTGTCAGTGCAAGCTTGAGATGGATTAACTGGCATTTGCATCGTTTTGGGAGTCAAATAAGGAAGTTATGGGGTTAACAAGTTTTATGTTGTTTTAATTTGTTTAAGTTCAGGTGTAATTTATTAGGTTGAATTTATGATTTATTCAATTTGATTTTCTTTTGAAGTTGATTATTTAAATCTATATTTTAAGTAATTTACTACACTCGAAACAATTATACGTTATTAATTGATGTTAATCGAGGGGATTTTCCCGGAAAATCATTCCTTTCCCGGAAAAAAATGCCGTGTTCATGGCGGCTGTTCATGCTAAGTGAGCAGTGGTGGCCCATTGGTATCAGCCGCGACTTACAAGTTGTAGGTCGTGGGTTCGAGCCCAGGCAGGCGCTTTACTTTGTGTAAATTATTTCATCACCACTGCTCTCAAAACGGTGAAGGAAAACATCTTGAGGAAACCGGTATGTCTTAGAACCAAAAATTCGAAGACATGTGACATCCAACAACCCGCACTGGGCCCGCGTGGTGGATAACGGCCTATTCCCTCTCATAGAGAGGAGGCCTGTGTTCCAGCAGTGGGAACATTAATAGGCTGATGATGTGTGATGTGATGCCGACTGATTTGAGTTCTTAGCCTGGCCAAGAATCGTGAGATAGTTTGACGATAATCTTACTTTGGTATTAGCTTTTTAACCGACTTCAAAAAAGAGGTCTCAATTCAGCCGTATGTTTGTTTTGCCACTGTAGAGACCTCCAATATTAGCTTAATTATTCAATGTTTATGTACACAATTTTTAAGTAGCAAAGAGAATAATTAGACCACGTGAATATATTATTGAAATACGAGTAGTCTTATCTGGCTCATTTAAATCTATACCAATATTATAAAGAGGAATGACATTTTTGTTTGTTTGTTTGTACCGAATAGGCTCCGTAACTACTGGACCGATTTAAAATAATTTTCAAAAATGTTAGAGATCCTTATGAAAATTGCAATAAAGTAACCCAAAGTAGCAAAATTTTGCCTATAAAATGCATTATTTGGCGTGCGCTGAGAAAACTATTAAAAATATATGATATAAAAAAAATATGTACTATATGATTAAAGTACTTATTATTAAGTACATAAAAGTCTTGAAGAGAATATATCTCATCATAGTTAAGTCACAATAGCAGCTTTTGTGTTCTAAAATTTGATTAGATCGCTGCGTTGGTAGAAACAAAAGTTGGTTACATTCGTATTGTAATATTAATTCTTATTCAAATAAATAGTTTAACAAATTTGTAGGTAGGGTAGGGTAGGTAGGGCTAGGTTGGTCGGTAGGTTAGGTGAGTGGGTAGGTAGGTAGGGTAGGGTAAGTAGGGTATGTAGGATTGGGTAGCTAGGTTGATCGGTAGGGCAGGTGAGTAGGTTGGTAGGTGGGCAGGTAGGTAGGGTAGGTAGGCAGGGTACATAGATAGGTGGTAGGAAAGTAGATAGCCAGTTGACGGGAGCGAAGCCGCGGGGGTCAGCTAGCTAAGGTATACAAAAATAGCCACATTCTGCTCAAATATAAGCCTATTTATAAATTCAAAATGAAAACATGAAAATTATTTAAAGAAGTTGCTTTGAGCCCTAAAAACGTCAGATTTACTACGAAAATAAAGCAAAGATTTCAGACGCTGTTCCTCTTGTATTTTTTCTCGTCAAATAAATTACTTAGTTATATATTCAAGGAAGATATCTCAAAGGACGGGCCTTTAATCATCGCAAGTGTTACTTCTGATTTTATACAGTCGAGAAGACCGGCAGAAGTTGAACTTGCCCTCATTTTGCAAATTAAAGATATTGGTCGTTTTATTTGGTCTGTCGATCAAGGAAGTATATTAAATATAATTTAAAAAAAACCTTTTATTTCACCCAATACATTTTTACTTCTTACAAAGTGTTATTTTAGTGGTTATAAATTAATAAAGATTGTTTCACAGAATCATAAAATTGCAATAATTATTAAAATCATATACGTTGTTTTGATGACACTTTTAATTTAAAAAAAAAGTATATATTTTTCACAATCATAATCATTCTTCAAGCATTTATATACTTTTTTATTATTATTAAATTCATATAAAATCAATTATTACAAGCAAATACGAATAAGTAAAAACATATTTCATTAGTTGAGAAAAAAAATCAATCATAATAAATACTGCGATTATTTTTTTGAGAATTATTTTAATATTTTGTTGATTTATGTGATCGACAGGTACATAAATCAACACAATATATTTTTCAACACACTTGCTCATAAAGTGGCTCTAATTTCACCGCAATTAGGCACATAATGATACCTGTTATCAAACTGTGACTTTTCCATTGCTATTATTCACAAGTGAGTTATAGTTTTTTTTTATTTATTGGTTGAGTTGCTTTGTTCTTAAGAAAGTTTCGATACAAAAAAGATCGTGCTCAATAGTACAAATAAATTAATGTGCCTATTGCTTGCTCATTTCATGCAGCTTCGTATTTAAATAGATAATTTCAACTTGTACGTGCTTAATAAATAAAACTTTCACTCAAATATAAATTTTATATGCTCTGTAATTAAGAAAAAAAATAATTCTCTATTTTGTACGTGGCTAAAACACTATCCACGAAAAGCCAAAAAAAAAGAAACCTCATTCTTTTAGTCTATGGCCGATCGCCATTGTTAAATGCACGCGCATAGGAAAACTGATTAATTTTGCCCGCAATTGTGAAAAAAAAATCAGAACTCGTTTTTACTGTTGAAAATGATGTTTTAGTATTATTTTCTTCAAAAGTGTGTTGAAAAACGTCGTATGATACACGTGTGTATTGATGATTACCGTCCTCGGCTCTCTTAAGACCCTCACCTACGGCTCGGGTCTCAATGGCGCCTCAGCGGTAATCACCAACATTGCACACTTGTACCATAATGTACTATTATTATTTTATATATGATATTTATTCATAATATTCGTAATAAGGTTTAAACAATTAAATTAGTCTAATGTAATATTAATTAGGTACAAGGAGGCGCGGGATAAAAATGCCTGGAAGGACAGTGAGACAGTGAAGGCTAAGAAAAAATAAACATTAAAAAAAAATTACATTAACGTGAGTGCAATATTATTGCAGAATCGTTTTAAGAATGAGTCTTCTGTTTTCCCTTTCAAATAGCGATCGAATCCGAATCCCGAAAAGGCGAAAATATTTACCTAATTTACTTCATAAATTATTTATCTGTGTCATTTGGGGATGCAAGTAAGTACGTATTTTCTTTGTAACAATTCAATTTATGAGCATTAAGGGTTTGTTCGGTTTCTCGTTCTCTTTGACACCATAATCAGGGCAATCAGAGGCGCAAATCTGTGAATGTCTGAGGAATGGAAAGTAGGTCGTTGTAGATTGCTTCTGTATATATTTCAGTGCCTCGTTTTCGTCTCTGGTGTGAGAGGCATGAGTTGTACGAGAATGCTAAGCGGTTTTCGCAATTTCTTGCAACTGTTATCGACTGTTTTTCAATTTTCTCACTCGTGAGGGTCTTTTATTGTTATGCAGTAAACTCAGACTATATGAGAAGACTATTCGGCAATCAAGGGCTGAGTCGCAATTTGAATGTTTTGTCTAGCCGTTATCGTTAAACAAAGTTGATTCAGTTAATCAGTTTTATAGTTAAAGGACATTTCTTCCCGATCATGAATCATAGAAAAGATAGCTCTTTTAATTATTGATGAAAAACCGGCCAAGTGCGAGTCGGACTCGCGCACGAAGGTTTTGCGTACCATTCCATCGCAAAAAAACGACACAAAAATCACGTTTGTTGTATGGG
This sequence comes from Orthosia incerta, assembly GCA_948252205.1. Lineage (NCBI taxonomy): Eukaryota > Metazoa > Arthropoda > Insecta > Lepidoptera > Noctuidae > Orthosia > Orthosia incerta. The sequence goes on from OX411749.1 coordinate 5,102,762, forward strand.
AGCCTCACTTAAATATTTATTTTATTCTATTTTTAGTATTTGTTGTAATAGCGGCAACAGAAATACATCATCACGGTTCATGAGATACATCCTGGTGACAGACGGACAGACAGACAGGCAGACCGACGGACAGACGGACCGCGGAGTCTTAGTAATAGGGTACCGTTTTTACCCTTTGGGTACGGAACCCTAAATAAAACCAGTGGTCCAAAAAAACCTAGATTGAATGAGCTAGAAGTCATAATGATAAAAAAAATTAAATAAAGTGATGGTCTTCTGCCCAGCTGTGAGATGGTATTGTCTAAAGAAACAGCTACAATACAGACATTAAAATTAAACCAACACACATTACACTCGACAAACGTATTACAAGACACACACAAAATTTAATTACAAATTAGCCGCTCCATTACCCGGTACAAGGACCGCTTTGGAACAAAATGTCGCTTAAAACTCCGCACAGTAATATTTCCTTGGAACAACGTAAAATAAAACGTACTACAGAAAGTAAAAGAGTATAAAATATAGCAATGGCCGCAACAAATTCTTTTTAAAATGGCGTGTAGTGAGCGAAATATGAAGGAATAAAGTTGTGGACTCAATGGAGGAGTAACGTTGATAGCTTGTGGGTTGTGGGCAGGAATAGAGGCTATATTGCCTGGCTCGTGTGTTAGGGAATTTTGTAAAAGATAGATTTTATTTTTCTTGTGATTTACTGCTTGAACAACGACGCGCAACGTTGGTAACTCAACGCTTTATGATTGAATTAATGCGGTCGAAGACACCCGACTTAATTTCCTAAGTAAAAAGTAATAATTCGAGGTTTGGCTCTCGCCTGCTTCCTCCTCCAATATTGGACCAACTTAAAAGATATTCCATAAACTGAAAAAGAAATATATATACAGTTCCCCTAAAAATAAAAATAATAATAATTAAGTAACGTTGACGCATCTGCACTGGGCCACAGATAATATAATACTAGGGCTGTTCATTGACAGCGAGGTGGACATCTATTCATGTAAATTGGTGATAAGCTGTTGAGATTCCAAATAAATAAATTGCATTGTGTGTTAGGGAATTTTGTAAAAGATAGATTTTATTTTTCTCGAGAGTTACTGCTTAAACAACGACGATTTGAGTATCTCAATGTAACGTATTAGTTAGATTACTAATATTTTTACCATGCTTGCATTGTTTAGTGTTCGTAAGTGTGATTTATAAGAGTGCGGTTCTGGATTTGATTCCTATGTCGGGCAAAATCTTTATTTCAATTATTACGCCACTAAGCGCCTTTTCATAGCCGAAAATTAAAATTAAAAAAATATAATAATATAATAATTATTATTATGTTTTACAATTATAATTGATTCTACTGTCCATTCGCAAAGGTAGATTGTTATGGAGAATAACGGACAAGAAACTCCATACCTACATACTCTTTCATTCATTCAGTAGATTAGGAACAGGGTCCTCACACTTACAAATATAGAATAGAATAGAAATATATTTATTCAACACAGGCACAACAAAACATAGAAAGAGAGTAAAAATAGAAGTGCAAAGACAAATTGCCCATACCGAAAGGGTTACCAACTCAGCATTTGCTGGGCGTCAGACACCCAGCGCTGGTTTTCAGTTGGCACCCCGCTAGTGACACACGGAGGTGGGTAACACAATACAATTTAATCTATACATAATTTGACATGAGTGATACAATTTAAGGATGTGTAAATAAATATTGTACAATGAAATAGTAAAAGTATAAGTGTATAGTAAGCTAAAATGTGTGTGTGGGTTGTAGCGAAAAAGAAAAGAAAATAATAAAGAAAACATTCAAAAATGAAACCCTATAAGTCACAAATATGGTGCATTAGCCTACTAGTATAAAGCCACCAGCCGCACTGTTCGTGAACGCATTATCTCCTTCTTTAATTACCGCCAAAGCCTCCATACCAAATGGTATTGCTTAATAACTAAGTTGGTAATTTAAATTGCAATTGAAAAGGAGTCTACTAGGAAACAAAAAGTGAAAATGCGAAAGTCACAGAGTTCCCCGCGACACAGACGCAACGGGCTCACCACATCCAGTCCATCTATTTTCTAGAATTGGGTATAGTCGTAATGGTGAGTTTCTATACTGCTGTGTTAAATGATAAACTTAATTAAAAAAAAAATGCATACTTAAATTTGATTGAAACATGATTAGATTAGAAACGTAAGTGAATTACCTAATTCAACAACAATGGAACAGGGTGTGAGTCAATAAATTATAAAACCGGCCAAGTGCGAGTCGGATTCGCGCACGAAAGGTTCCGTACCATTATCGCTAAAAACGGCCAAAAAATCACGATTGTTTTAGGGAGCCCCACTTAAATATTTATTTTATTCTGTTTTTAGTATTTGTTGTTATAGCGGCAACAGAAATACATCATCTGTGAAAATTTCAACTGTCTGGCTATCACGGTTCATGAGATATAGCCTGGTGACAGACGGACAGACAGACAGACAGACGGATCGCGGCGTCTCAGTAATAGGGTTCCATTTTTACCCTTTGGGTACGAAACCCTAAAAAAGAAGCAGTAAAATAATTAAAAAAATCAACCAGTTTGTTTTGTCTACACTAAAAATGGCCTTAAGGAGCAGGACCAGCATTTTTCCAAACATTCTTATCTTGAATGTTATCATCTATGCTTGTTTACAAAGTGTGCTTTTAACGAGCATGCAAGTGTGATAGGTATGCTGGCTTTTGATTCCTGGGAATCTGTCGGGAAAATTAGGGTTACTGGGTTTCTTCATAGTAACCAGGAGTAAGTTTAGTCATCAGTTATTAAGAAAAGGCTCGGTAGAAATGTGAATTAAACAAACCAGTGAAAATGTTTTTCCGAAATGAAAAATATTTTCGCCTACCCTTTAACCCTTACTTATTATTTTTTTAGGCTCACTTGAGCCAAAAACTTAACTCAGAGTGAGTTGCTAATATGAGGTTAAACAACCATTATGTCATACATAATTGGCTGAGTTACTAACTCGGAGTTATAGAGCGCGCGGAACTAGTTGGCCGCGCCTTAGGTGGCGACAGGGGTGAGGGGGCGGGTTAGCACAATGGACAATGGGCAATGACAATGTCAATGGGTCAATGGGTAATGAGTCATCAAACCCATTGTCAATGGGTCATCCCGGGTTTTACTGGCGCCCCCGCCTCTCCGTCCCACCGCTTACTTACCTAAGGCGCGGCCAACTAGTTCCGCGCGCACTATAGTAATATAACCCAGGGTGGAGCAAGTGGGTACAGTCGTAATTCTTCTTTTTTTTTATCGATAGGTTCGCGTTTGACCACTATATCGCCAGATGATAAGCGATGATGTGGTCGACGGTGAAGCACGCTTGCCTAGAAGTAATCTATTCACTCTTGACTTAAAGACCTCAAGGTTTTAGCTATCAGGCAACAAAGACTCTGGCAGAGAATTCCACTCCTTAGCTATCTTTTAAAGTTCAAATGTCCGCCGCGGATCTATGGCGAGGGAGGTTAGAACAGGTTAATACTCCATCTGAAAACTGTGGACTGAGAGGCTGGCAGCACACGTTTGGTTTCCTGATCTGGCAATCTGAATGCACACAACACAAAATGTTCTAAGTAGCGCACAAAATAATTTTTAGCATACTGACAACTTCCATACATCGTAGTAAATACCCATTCCAAAGAAATCAGACCGCAGTTTTGAAGTCTAGCGTAAACTGGGTACCTGTTTGAATGAATGAAAACTTCGTATGAATGATATAATGACTTAACTTCCTGCTCACAGATTAAAAAGGAACGAATGAAAACAATTGCGGTTCTCATTATGATACGAGGGCCATTGAGAAGATCGTATTCATTTTGTTTCACAGTGGGCAGTTACTAATTAGATGCATTTTTTATTTCACTTATAAATCTGAGGTACAATTATTTACGACGCGGGCTTTTTTTTGGAAAAAGCAATTTTGAAGCTTATATGTTCGTTGTGTAGGAATCCTTAAGCATAGGACCAGCATTAGTGGTGATACATACGAGAGGCCTATATATGTCGAGCAGTAGATGTCTTACGGCCGTGTACGGGAAGTCGCTGCGTTGAATGACCTCCCACTAGGTGGACCGGTGACCTGGTGAAGGTGGTGGGAACCCGCTGAATGCAAGACGCACACGGAATCGGTCAATATGGCCTCCCTTAGGCCTATTTTCAGTTGATGAGACGTATTTTTGCTAAATGAGATGAAGAATATCAATGGATGGAAATAGAATTCATACACTTTTGAAATATCCATGAAATACATATATAAGTTAATTTAAATATTCGCTATAAAGCACGTTTCAGCCATTCTAAAACTTAAGTACGGACTCAATCATAATAAAAACCGCTTAATTTTAAAATACAATATTTGTCAATTTACTAAAGACAAGTTTGCACAAAGATTTAAGTTTGCTTCAAGCAAATTAATAATAAAAGCTTACCATATTTTCATTAATGCAGTGGCTTTTATCCGTTGTCATGAAAACTCAGTCAACTGGAGTGCAGGCAGCCTCCTCTAAATGTCTCCAAATTTGTGGTTCTAAGATATGCCGGTTTCCTCACGATATTTTCCTTCACCGTTTTGAGAGCAGTGGTGATGAAATAATTTACACAAAGTAAAGCGCCTGCCTGGGTTCTAACCCACGACATACAACTTTTAATATGTCAAATGGTTGTCTGTAAGAGATTGCCTAGTGCGATAAGACCGCCCATTGTACAATTGTGTATGTGAACTTTTGTCCTGTAAGTTTTTTTGTGGTGAACAATAAAGTATGTAATAAATAACTAAATATGTCGCAGCCATTACCACTGGGCCACCACGGGGGAGTTATGTAGCGGCATCAATCACCACCTACGAACTAATGACATGACGTCACAAATCTCGCGCAAGCAAAGTTTTCGCCGCGTTTTAAACGTATAATACAGTCCGAAATCAACCGTCGGGCAGTTGCCCGGACCAGGGGGCCTACTCCCTAAGCTCGAAGTCCGTAGTTTCGACCTTAGTTACGGGCGTTTCCTACCCCCTAACACCTACGGACGGATGATTCGTTCGGGGCCCGAACGAAGAATGAATGACAACACAATTTGACAGTTGTACCTACTCCCTATGCGTTTTTATCCGTTCGAAAAATTGAATTTGACACTTGTTTTATCGGATCGTTATGTCAGATATTACGACATCAAAATAGTTATCGTGCGGTCGACGAAACTTAGAATTCCCAACGATGGCTACTTTTTTAATGCTCGCAGAAGATCTACAGGAAGAGCGGAGGCAACGTCGACGACACGTGCGCCAAAACTACTAGTTGGCAAGTATTCCCGACGTTGAGTTCATAGGGAACTATAGGCTCACTCGGGAATTATTTGAGGATTTGTGTGAGGACCTAATACCTCTCCTCTTTTGCCTCACCACTTACGGCGAAGTGGTTTTGATACAAGAATGAAGGTAAGGATAAAGATACTCTAACTTATTGAGCTGTATTACCAATCCGTCCCACCCATTTACTGTTGTTATTGTTTTATTTCAGATCCTCGCTGCTCTTAATTTTTATGCCCGGGGGAGTTACCAATATGCAGTGGGCCAAATGCACTGAACAGCCCCTCATTAATAATTAAGTAGATAAGGTTTCCACAGAATTTGGCTGAGAGGAACCTTTTATAAAGACAGTAAGTTTAAAAGCTTGTACCATTTTTCTAAGGCTAGTATTTAAACAAGCGAAAAAAAAATCAAATGAAAGGTGTAAAAAATACTGAATAAGGCTTACTGAAATACTAAGTGGGCGACAAACAGTGGGCGAATACAAATGTTTAAAACAGCGACTTGAAAATATAAGTTTGTCGACAGGGCTCCTTTTTCTGTCTGCAGGGTCTAAAGTAACCTAACATGAAGGAGATGACGGGAGCTAAGTTCGCTCGCTTTGCTCGCTCACCTCAGCTCCCGTCATCCCCTTCGAACCTAACCTATCCGTGTCGGGGTGCCCTAAGTTCCCGAGCTCGCTTCGCTCGCTCTTGAACACGAATAAACCCGAACTCCCGCACTGCACAGTGATGTCGCCTCGATAGTTGTTCAGCTATTTTCAAAATAATAATATTCTAAAATAGAAAAAATAGAAACCCAAATACAATTAAAGTATGTAACAATATTATTACCGCAGCTCACAAAAATCTCCTAAAAGGTATTACTCAAATCGGATAAATAGTCGCTTACTAAGTATAATAGTCGCCCATTCAGTATATTTTTCGCTCGGTTAATTATTTCCCTTTTTCTAAAACAAATATCTATAGGTATTTAATAAAATATAACCTGCCGATTAAACAATAACTACCTATGCTATGAAGAGTTTTATACCTATACCTACCTAAAGAGTACACTTAAATAAATTGTATTATTAAAATATTTACAGATTTTATGAAAAATATGGCCACCCAGGCATAGTGTTACAGGGGATTCAGGTACCCACTTCGGGAATTCATGATGACCCCAATAGAAAATGCTGTCGAAGACCCCAATAGACAATAACATGCAAAAACATACTCGGTCCACAGTACAGCGTATATTTGACATTTTAAAAGGCCGATTAAGATGCCTCTTAGCAGCAAGAGAGCTGCATTATGCACCGGTCACAGTTGGTACATAAGCTTCTGAAGGTGGGCTGGTTGGAATAATCCACCCAACGGCTGCCATGGCCCACCTGAAGGACTAAGTGCGGAAACCAAACCCCATAACACAGAACATCGAACACAGTTGGTATTTGTCACAATTTATACTAGGTATAGCTATTTTTTTCTAATAATATATTGAACGGGTGAACAATATTTTTTTCATCAATAAGAGCATATTTTAATTATTTTTTCAGGTAAAATTGTCATTGCCTACTGTGTTTTACACAATATGTTTAATCAGGCGGACTTAGAAGCACCTTCCTTCAGCGAGAAGATCTTCAATTTGGACGTAGTAGACAGGGAGAAGTGTCTATAAATATATTATCTGCCCATCAAGTTCTTCAGCAAGGGCAAAGAGCTAGAGACAGATTAGTGCAATTGCTGGAAAAAAATTAATACTTATGCAGTCTCACAAGAAATCTACAAATAAAAAGAAAGAAAGAATGACTAGATGTATGAATGTGAGTGCAGCAAAATAAGTATGTAAGGATCGTAGCAGGTGGCGTTCTGTAGTTTCTGCCTACCCCCATGGGAAAAAGGCGTGAGTTTTTGTATGTATTATTGACTTTTCACAATAAAAGCATTGTTTTTATTATATTTTTTTTATTTGTCACCATTCACCATGACTTATAAAATAACTACAAAAATAGAACTACAAGAGGCAAAAAAAACGTTTTATTTAGTAAACAAAGTAGTTTTGAATTTGGTAGTTTACACAATTGATTATTTACCGAAATTAAGTTTATACAAAGTAGTTTATACCTATGTACCATACTTTAAGTACAAAAATCGCCAAAATGATAAATGAAAAGAAAAATATTTATTTGTGACCCGCACAGTTGACACGAGAAATAAGCAAATAATTAAACAATAATAAAAATAAAACCCCGAGCGAGACCTTAATGGCCTATGTCAGCATATGCAGCGATACTCAAAAAGGAAATAATGCTGCGCTGATATTCACTTCAACGTGGTTTTCCTTTTACTTATCAGTCTTAAATTTTTGCTAGGACCTTTATTGCTCCTACTTGTCTAAATGAGTCTCAAATACCTAATAATCTGAATAAAATTAACACTTAACACACTTTAACAATCAAAACTTAGATTTCCTTTTATTTATCAGTCTTAAATTATTGCTAGGAACTTAGTTTTTCCAGAATAATCAGCTTTACTTCATCGAGCATCTCATTTCTCCTAGTTTCGATTATCAGCCTTTGCACATTCTCCTTCGGCAGGTTTAGCAACATGGGTGGGTGAGATGGCGGCTGGCTCTCTTACTGGTGGACCCTGTACAACAAAAACTGAATATCATTGACCGATACAACAAAAATATATAATATATTGTGTATCTGTAATTTATTAACCTTTTGAACGCCAATGTCGGCTATAGCCGACATGAGCAAGCGTGCCCTGTGCGCCAACGACGGCTATACTCGACAAAAAACAGGTCGCAGAAAAATACTTGGCGTACAGGGCATAGGAATACCGATATGGCGTGGCGGTGAAAAGGTTAATATTTAGTAAAAAAAATAGTCTACTACCATAAATTATAAATTTTGTTAAGTATTACCATTGAAAAAGCTGGTTGGACTCTTGACTAGGTTTGTGGCTCTCCAATAATCGATAGGATATTAAACTCCATTTGGAAGCGGGTTGGTGTCACCAATGGACCTGTAGCACATGCTGACCGTCTGGCAGCTCCAGCAACTTTCTTGGCCAAATGTGTTTAACAGCCCACACCTAAAATTTGGATATATGGTTAATTTAAATTGCAAGAAAGGTATAATATATAAAAACACTCAACTCGTAAGTACTCCTACAGATAATACCCAGTCAGTAAATAATTAAAAATGTCTTTACCAAAGCTGGGTTAGTCATGATTTTCACATACGTAATCGTGATTGTAACCCCTACTGACTGGGTTATTAGTATTTGCAGGATGACTTACTATCATTGTATGCACTTTACTGAGGACAACACCTTAAAATCATATTAATATTGACGAGTAATGTATTAAACTCACCCTTTGCTAATGCTCCACGGACTTTGTGCAACTTTCCATTGAATTAAGGTTTTCCCACAGCCGTTTTAAGCGAGCTTATGAAGTCGACGAGGGCCTCAATTTGCGCGGAACTTTCTGCAGCGGTTGGGGTCATTCTAATTAATTATTATTGAAAAATAATTCTTCCAAGGTACCTAGTTATTATTTATTTCTTGACATTACATTTGAAAGTTGCCGTCATAAAGAAAAAAAAGCAAAGGTATCAGCAGGATAATGCCGCTTGCCGGACAAACGTGACTAAAGTAATTCATTTCTATATATATAGACATAAAAAAAGTAAATTGTTAAAGATATGGTAATTTCCTAACGTAAAAAATATTAAATTTTTTGTTTAGTAAGCTTGAAACCACAAACTAGGAAAACCGGTAATCGACCGATAAAATAGTGCAACTCTAACGTCATCCGTCGTTCGTTCACGAAAATTGTCTATGATCCCGTTCGAAGCTCTATAACCCGAAATCGTTAGGGGGTAGGGTTCACTCCGAAGTTTCGGAATACTTTCGGACGGCCCGTAACTTCGTCGACGAAGATAGGGAGTAGACGCCCAGACACAATACCCGTCTGGTCGGAGGATCCTCCCTTTTCAACGGAGGTTTTCGGGGTTTTATACACTGTTCCGCATACCTACAAATACATATACACACATACACACACATACACACACACACACATAAGGCATTTGCATGGTATGGTGTAGTTTGAGAGGAGTACGTGGTATGAGAAGGTTGAGGGTCTGTCGTTGTACGCGAGGAGAAATTTTTCAATTAATAATTATTAGCAGTGAAAGCCAGATTTATGTAGTTTCTTCTAACAAATGCAAGCCATAATTACTTTCGCGATGCGATCTACAGATTATATGAGCTGATTGAAGGAATTTGTGACAAATCCATAGAAGTTAATTAAACAGCTCGTAATTTATGTTGTTTAAATTAAAGTCATAACTACTACCTACGAGACACCCAAAACAGTTAAAACACATTTTTCGAAACCAAATCCCTATTTCCACGCAAACAATTTATTACAAACTTGTTTCATGAATCCAAAAATTGTAGCCCTCACAACACACAACAGGGCTATTAAAACTGTTTTAACAGTTATTAAAATTGTCCTGAAAACGGTTTCGTTATAAAACGAAAAAGCTGCTGACCAGACATAATATATGGGATGAATAATGTGACAAGGTGGCTTCAATCTGTGGGAGATTCCGACACTGTCCGTTTTAGATGATTTGTCAGTTTTACCCACAGAACACGGAAGCTGCAGGGTGGCTACTGGCAGGAACTAGAGACGCCATCAATAATAATTATTCGTGCTCACGTAATTTGCGCTGAGCACAACTTTTGACTGTCATACCCATAGTACGGATTCACATTACTGTTGTATCGTGTCGTGACCTTCTAACGCAGTTGGTGGGCTACAAAACTCGTAGCGATGACTTAGGGGCCTACATACGCTTTAGTGCCGTAAAACGGCAACTTTCTAAAGCATACTCCTTAGTAACGGCTACGTTAAAAGGTTTGAAAACAATATATATTTAGTACTGATTCATGTACATAATTTTAAACACAAGGTTTTTACGTGTAACTAATAGTTTCGCTTTAAAAAAAATATTTACAACACGATAATTTTCGCAACTTTTGGAAACTCCTCGAAAACGACTTGGATGTTTAAAAATATTTTACACAGAAAAATTGATGGCTGGAAACAAAACTTTTCAAAAGGAGGTTTAATTTTGATATTTTGGCATCGAGCGGGCGCACGGCCAGTACTGCGTTAGCATTGGGGTGTATATATCGCCTTAGGCTTTTTAAGCTCAACGGATTTTTTTGATTGGTGTATTATATTTTGAATTGTCAAACGCCGTCAACAACTATAAATAAAAAAATCGTTGCAAACATAAAATTAAAACTGACAATGAAGTTGAGTTTAGCAACAGGTCACAGCCTGTATCTTGGTGACCCAGACTTATCGCAGAGTTTATAATTTAAACTGTCCCGCTAGTGCAATGAGGCAATTTATGACAGTGTCTCTTTAAAAATTCATATATAGAAACAAGACCTGTTACTAGGTATAATGCAAGAAACTGTAAAGGCGAGTAAGTAAGTGTGGAGTGTGTGTGTTATATCCGAAAAACTTTCTGTCTCCTCGTAATTCCGGTCCAAAAACCATATTTTTAGTTTAGATTTGGCCTCGGTGTAAGTACTTGCACGATGTAGTAAACGTTTTAGTTATGCCGTTAAAAACGCGTATGGGTCAATACGGCGAAAACCGGGACGCAAATGGGGTTTTAACTTAGGGCAGATTGATTCAATCAGCCAATTTCCTACTCCTTTTTCTGCAGCTGGAGCCAACTACCTTGTCTTTAACCAGATTTAACAGTGACCCTAAGATTTATAGTAATACCTCACCTTCCTTGTAGAAAAGCGCCGCGGTTTTCTCAGGAGTACCATAATGACAGAACGCTGAGCCCATTCCAGCTCCAGCAAGCATTTCTTCAAATAGACGGTGACACTCACTATCACACTTGTTTGTCTGGAAATTTTGATCGTGCCGTCTCTACCAGTACTCATAAACAGCGTGCGAATGACTGGACGTATGAACGTAAATGAAGCGAAAAGAGTATGTATGGAGCGTAGCTGTTGGCATTCCATAGTTACTGCCATGAGTCATAAGCGTCATTTTTTGTCCCTAGGGTCAAAAAATTACGCCTGCCACTGCTAGCAGTGGCCACCTAAAAGTCTCGTTGCTCTCTGGTTTTGCCCACTTACTCTAGCCGAGTAGGGAAACAGGATATATTGAAAATTTCCGCCTTTGAGATAATATATTGGCACTCGATGCCACTTTTGTCTTTTATGGGGTAAAAGGAATTGCGAGGGGATTTTGATTTAGTTGCCTTTTAATGTCGTCTATCTTGGTTAAGTGGGTTAGCGTGCAAACTAGGCCGGGATGTTGTAAGGTCAAAAATTTTTTTACAAAAAAATACCACCGACTTCCAAATAAGAAAACTACAAAGTGAAAAATAACTTTATTTTTGGAAGTCGGTGTCTTTCGTAGGTACCATATTTTTTGCGTTATGGACACCGACTTCCAAAAATTAGGTAATTTTTCACTTTGTAGTTTTCTTATTTGGAAGTCGGTGGTATCTTTTTGTAAAAAAGTTTTTTTATTTTTCACTTTTTAGTTGTACCTAGCTAATATGCAAGTTGTTTAGTATGTTTCCTACACACCAGAATAGATTACCCGAATATCATGAAACTTGAACAAAACCGATCAAATGAGAGATCTGCTTACCCCTTAAGAGCGTACTGGCGTGATGTTATGTTATGAAATGGTATAAACAATAAACAGACATGCGATTGCAGCAGTCCCGAGAGATTTGCCGTTATTTATTGAAGAGTTCTGTTCTATATCTTCGAAGTTCTTCATCAGATCTTCACCAAATTAAAATGGGCCCAATTTCGGAACATGTTCTTCCGAACAAAAAAACAATTTTCAAAATCGGTCCACATTTGACGAAGATATCGGTGAAAATACATTGAAAAAAAAAAACAAACTAGAAGTCGAACATAGAACCGCCTCCTTTTTCGAAAGTCGGTTAAAAATTATGACAGGTTACACAGAGGATGATACTCTTACGAGATTAAACGGTTATTTGTTTTTTTATGTGTTGTATAAGGGTACTGCTATTATACAAATTAATCCAGTAAAAGTGGCGTCTACTTATTATTTGAGTTCTCAGCTCTATTTTGACGTCATTAATTCTTTACCAAGGTAATTATTTCTGTATGGTTCTTGGGAGAAAACAATACGACGCGGCGAAGGCGATTAATTATTACTACCAATTCTCTGGAAATACTAAATACTGTATTGAAACGCTACAAAATGGATTCCCTTCACGCCTTTTTTTATTTGTGCAACTAGCTGGTTACGTTATATGAATTTTATATTTCGATTGACAAGAAAACGAGTCTTAACATGGCAGAATGTTGAGTAAAATTTACTATGTACGGACATTTGAATCAATGTGGCAAAATGACTATCGGCACAATGACTGCTGTATTCACATCCCACATGTCGACAACCTCGCGAGCCAGTCAAGATACTTGCTTTAATTTATAAGCCGAAATTTTAAGTTTAAATACTTATTATCTTGTTTGCGTTCGTGTCGTCCCGTGAATATAGTGCAGATAACATAAGCGTAGTAATCAAGAATATACTGGTATGTATTGTGGTGGGGTCCATATTGGCTCACTTAAAGTTCTTTACCCGAAATTGTTCTTCCTAACGATTTGTAATCCGAATGATCACTCTTCCTAATTTTTTTTGTTTGTTTGTACCGAATAGGCTCCGAAACTACTAGACCGATTTAAAAATTCTTTCACTAAAAGAAAGCTTCATTATTCCTGAGTAACATAGGCTATTTTTTTTATCCCAAACACAGGTGCTGTAGGGTGGTTCACGGTGAACAGCAAGTAATAAATAAAATAAAGTTGTTTGCCTAGAAACATGTGGTAGACTAGACTCAAAGTTAAGTAGGAATAGTTGCAGCTATGGCGGTGCCCTGTCTTTTACGTTGACTCTCCTATGTCACAGACTACATAATAAAATATCCCAAAAAGCCTAAACAGTTCGTCCCCCCACAAATTAATTCGAACATAGTAAGCGAGAAAAATGAGTGTTGTGCAATCTCGCGCCATAATATTGTTTATTTTAGTCCTTAAAATACATCTTCTTTTTATCGAAAATGTTCCTTGAAACATCCTTACCCTATGTACTATAATATCTCCAAAAAGCCAAAACAGCTCGTCCTCTCACAAATAAACCCGAACATAGTTAGCGCGAACAGTGAGTGTTGTGCAAACTCGCGCCATATTTAGTTGTTCTGTTTAGTGTACAACGTTTTTTGTGCACAGTTTTAATGGAAAACGCGAGCTAATGGGATTTCTGACTCCCTCGTATGTTTCTCTCTTTCTTTATTTATTTTCTTCGTATTTTTTTTAATGTTGTCGTACGCTAGCTTACTCGTGTTTTCGTTGAGAGGCAAAATGAGACTGCATTTATTTTTTGAACATAACGTACTTTTTTTTTTTACACGAGCAGATGTATTAAAAACAAATAAGTCGCTCGTATAAAACTGTAAAATCATCGCTGGAACTGAGATCACCAATAGCGTTACAAATAGTAAATAGTTACAAATAGTAACGCTATCGGTGATTTCAGCTCTGTATCTAATTGCAACGGCACAACCTGGTCGATAAATAATCATGATCATTTATTGGCACTGATTACAAAATGGAATTAGCATTTTATTACATATTTTAATTTGCAATTAGGTTGATACAAAACTGCCTGACCCCCGTACTAGTTATAAACTGTACTAAGGTAGGCCAGTTTTAATCTTCCCTGTGCAAAATTGTAGTAATAATATAAATATTCGTAAAAATAATGTAATAATTATTTAATTATATAATTTCGTAATGTAAATAATATAATTCATTGACATAATTGATTTGATTGATTCATTGATTTAATTAAAAAAAAAACCGGCCAAGTGCGAGTTGGACTTGCGCACGAAGGGTTCCGTACCATTATAACAAAAAATGGCAATATAATCACGTTTGTTGTATGTGAGCCCCACTTAAATATTTATTTTATTCACAGATGATGTATTTCTATTGCCACTATAACAACATATACTAAAAGTGCAAGTCGGACTCGCGCACGTTTGGTTCCGTACCTACCATTATCGCAAAACATGGCAAAAATATCACGTTTGTTGTATGGGAGCCCCACTTAAAAATTTATTGTATTCTGTTTTTAGTATTTATTGTTATAGCGGCAACAGAAATACATCATCTGTGAAATTTTTTACTGTCTAGCTATCACGGTTCATGAAATACAGCCTGGTGACAGACAGACAGATGGACCGCGGAGTTTTAGTAATAGGGTCCCGTTTTTACCCTTTGGGTACGGAACCCTAAAAAGATAATGCGAGAAGCACAGGAAAAGTCTATTCGGCGACGCTTTGTGTCATTGGTAATCATTCGACTGGAATGTTGATGTAGATAGGTACTTCCCCCAGTATATTTTGTAAGTCTGTCATTGCAGTACTGAAAATTTGCCTTTTATAGGCTGACATAATTATCATTAAAACAAACACAAACAAATCGAATAATAATATAAATCTTTAAGTCGTGTAACAAAAATGCTTATTACAAATACAACAATTTGCCAATAGTATCTACAATCCACAATCTCGGGTAACCCATATTTAAAACAAGTAAAAAACAACGCTTTATCAAAATAATTTCAGCAATAAAATCCACAGGCGAACAATCACGTACAAATTATTAGAAACTCCGTTTATATTCGCAGAATTTTAGTAGAAACGACCCTCATATATTTTAGGATATATAAAAAGCACACATTTTCTTTGATGGACCACCGTAAAAGTTACAAATACCGGTCAAAAGCGTGTCGGACGCTCAGTAAAGGGTTCCGTGGTTCGGATGGGTATTTCGATGGATGCGTGGCAGCTGTTTCTTGACAATATTACGACCATTCGGCTCTAGAAAAGTGACATTTCATGAACAAAATTCTAGCATTTCGATCATCTTCATCACTACTAATATTAGAAAGAGGAAATTTTTTTTTTTTTGTTTGTACCGAATAGGCTCCGAAACTACTGGATTGATTTGAAAAATTCTTTCACCAATAGAAAGCTACATTATTCCTGAGTGTCATAGGCTATTTTTAATCCCGAAAATGGGTCCTGTGGGGTGGTCCACGGGAGCGATGCCGCGGGCAACAGCTAGTCGCTGATAGAATGAAACTTTGTCTAGCTAGAGCCTCATGTCACAGATTCGTAACGTTTTCTTTATACAAGCTTTTATTTAACTAGCATTGTATCTATGTAAGTGTGTTCGGGTCAAATCTTGTAACTGAATTTTAAAGCAGTTATCCTCCACTGATTAAAATGAAAATTTGCATACACGTTTAGTTTGGATGACAATGCATGGTTAGCTAAGTGAAATCATTCTTAATCCAATATGGCGGACGGGCCAAGATGGCGGACTAGTTATGTTCGTGCACTGCCATGATATAGGTATCAAATGAAAGGGTTTGCTGAGAAGAATACAAAAAAAGCTTGTTTTAAAAGAATAATTTTATTTAATTATAAAATAAAAATCACTCGATAAGGTTAGTGCAGCCAGTTAGTTAGTATTAGTACATATTTTAGGTCCACTTTGAAGCACTAACGAGGTTCATGTTATTTTAGTGGTTAAAGTTAAAGATAAGTTCAAGGTTTGTTGAAAAAAGTCAGCTGTTGTGTTTTATTCAAGGTTCAGAAATAACAAGATCCATGTTCAATAGCAGGCTTTTGTAATGACTGGTTAAAACAAAACATCGTTGTTAAAAATATAAAAGATTTTTCTTTTTCTTCTATTTTAGTTATTTCCATAGCGTTATGTCCTATGGCATTCTGCTGTGAGGCAAAGCCGCTGACATTCAAAACATATTTGTTCTTCAAAAACGAGCCGTTCGAGCAATTTACCAGCTAGGTGCCAGAGTTTCTCTAAGAGATTTTTTTGAAGATATTGGTATTCTCACAGTGGCATCACAATTCATCTTCGCCAATATCTTATATATTAGGCAAAATATACACTTTTACACTTAAAACAGTGATATTCACAATATTAACACCAGAAATAAGGACAAATTACGAGCTCCTTTTCACCGGCTTCATAAGGTTCATAACTCATTTGTTGGGCTTGGTATAACCTTTTATAACAAGCTACCTGCTGCTCTTCTAGATTTGCCTTTTAATGCGTTTAAAGTTAAAGTAAAATCAAACCTTTGTTCAAAGGCATACTATTCTATTAACGACTACTTAAACGATAAAAATAGTTGGTCGCTGTGATTAACTCAAGACAATGTTTGTGTTCTTTCTCCAGAATTAGCTTACCTACTGACAGGTTATATGAGTTATATAATTGTTTTTTATTTTTTATTTTGACAGTTTCTGTCAATTTATTTTAAATTAATTGTCATATTATTGACATAATCAACTCACTACAATGTTTTTTTTTTAATGAGTTGTATTGCAGTATGTGGTTAGCTAGCGACCTCGACAGTGGATCATATATTATTCTTGCCTAACTGTTGATTTATTTTTTACTTCGATGGTCCCAGTTAATCATAATTTTGTGACTTCGAGTTACAGCTGTATTAGCTATATGTAGGCAGGCACGCCCTTTATGCCTGGAGGCTTTATAATTCGGGTACTAAGTACCGTTTACGTTTTTATTATTAGTTTTTATTTTCGCTTGAGTTTAGATTTCGATGTTTTTGTTGGTATAATGGCGTGTGCTAGCTGTCATAATGGAAAATATATATATATTTTTTTTGTGTTGAGTAATGTAAATTATTTGCATACTATTGTATAGAATCAAGTTTTTGTTTTTTTCTAACTGAACAGACAGCTGTGCTGCTGGGGAGTTTGTTGCGCCACTTCTTCTTCCCAGCAAAAGCACTAGGAAGTGGTGAAGGGCGGGCGTTTTTGGGGGACTGTCTTATGTAATTTTGACGTTCGGAAAATGCTGATTCTCAGCTTAGTTTGAATAAATGACTTTTGAATTTTTTGAAACGATTGGTTTTACAAACTGAGTTAACAAAAGATGTTTTTTTTTAAGTTAGCATAAATCATAAAAGGCTTAAAGACATAGGACCTTATTCAATACTCTGACTTTAACTATTTTCCTTAGGAGTCAATGATCCTCCGTGTTTATGTACAGTTATACATATCCCTTAGTTTGCACTATCGATATATGGAGGACAATTCACCCATACGCACTAAACGTTTTGGTAATACTTTTATTGTGCGTACAGCTTAGGAGTGGAATTCCTTGCTGGCGTCTGTGTTTCCTGAGAGCTATAACCTGAGGGTTTTTAAGTCAAGAGTGAGTTGATGAACTTCTAGGCAAGCGTGCTTTTCTGTCGACCACATCATCGCTTACCATCGGGTGACATTGAGGTCAAACGCGAGCCTATCAATAATGGAAAATAAATCATAGTACAAGTTTACCAAAATGTTTCTAATATGAAAAAAAAAGTTTAAAATTAAATGTTTCTATTTTTTTTTCTTGACGGGATGACCATAATGCCTTGAAAGGTGGGTAGGCCTTTGGTGTGGGATGCAACATGTGTTGACACCCTTGCGCCATCCCATCTTCTTAGCACGGCGGGCTGTGATGGGGCAGCTGCTGCTGGTGCAGAAAACCTCAAACGGCGCAAATATAACAACCTTATTGTAAGTTATATGTTTGAGCCGTTTGGGTTTGAAACTTTAGTTCCATGGGGTCCGAGTGCGTATCGACTTTTACGAGAAATTAGCACAAAGCTCGTCGACTCTTTACGTGACCAGAGGGCTGGCCTTTTCTTCGGCCAGAGAATCAGCATTGCCATCCAACGTGGCAATGCTGCCAGCGTTCTGGGCACTTTTCCCGTTGACATCGATGTGGACGAATTTTTTGATGCACAATGAGCTCTTTTCCGTCTCCCTTTTCTATTTTTATATAGGTTTGTTTTTTTTGGAATAATCAATTGTATATATATGTTAATAAATTAAAAATTCATATTTCATTGATCATGAAAAAAAATGTTTCTATAATATTTCCTTTATAGTATATAAGTATGAATACTTTCTGGAAATGTAACATTCTACGCTACTATTCAGGTTGTCCCATTCAGTCCCAGCCTCATAAGGAAGTGAGGAACATGATCCCACTATTTATATTTTCCAAAGGACCGTACTGATATATGGCGTCAATTTCTCACAGCTGTATAGTAAGACCAACATATAGGTAAACACAAAAGAATCATCGTAAAAAACCGGCCAAGTGCGATTCGGACTCGCGCACGAAGGGTTCCGTACTTGGTAAATAGCAATAGCGGTGTACGATTTATGACGTATTAAAAAAAAACTACTTACTAGATCTCGTTCAAACCAATTTTCGGTGGAAGTTTACAATGTACATCATATAGTTTTTTTTATTTTATCATTCTCTTATTTTAGAAGTTACAGGTGGGGGGGGAACACATTTTACCACTTTGGAAGTGTCTCTCGCGCAAACTATTCAGTTTACAAAAAAATTATGGTAGAAACCTCAATATCACTTTGAAGACCTATCCATAGATACCCCACACGTATGGGTTTGATGAAAAAAAAAAATTAGTTTCAGTTCCAAGTATGGGGAACCCCCAAAATTTATTGCTTTTTTTTTTCCTTTTTTTGTGTAAAAATCTTAATGCGGTTCACAGAATACATCTACTCACCAAGTTTCAAGAGCATAGTTTCGGAAAAAAGTGGCTGTGTCATACGGACGTACAGACAAACAGACAGATAGAAATGACGAATCCATAACGGTTCCGTTTTTTGCCATTTGGCTACGGAAATCTAAAAAACAGTATTTCTGAAGCAAGTGAAGTGATATGAGTTGCTTTTGTAGTTACTTTACTCCCAAATAGATGATGCCTTTGGCATGAACTAATATTATAACAAAGGAATCATCCTCCTGCCCGTATCCTACCGCAGCATTTCCTTTTCTGCCATAAATCACTATTTGCCGTAATTTACGTTCGGCGATGCGGCATCGGTACTTGGTGGACATCCCACCCCTACGCACTAAACGTTTTGCATATACTTTTATTGTGCATACAGCTACTTTCTATTTTGTAGTACAGATAAGGAGTGGAATTTCCTGCAAGAGTCTTGTGTTTCCTGATAGCTACAATCTAGGGGTGCTTAAGTTAAGTCCATTTGTCCCTGCAGGGATCCAGCAGAATATCAGCGTCAGGTATATTTTCCTGACACGTGCTGAGCTGGACTCCCATTTGGTGCAACCTTGAGACGCACACCGCACTGTGTTTTGATTGTCAAAATTAATGTTACTGGTGTCACTTTTACTTTTGTTGCGGTTTCCTTTTTCTTTTGATGTTGGCACTTTGTTTTTAAACATACCTACATGAAAATTGTAATAATTTAATTAAGATTTTGTATGTTGTGTTGTGTCTTTTGTGTGCACTAAATAAATGATTTATCTATCTAAGAGTTAAAAGGTTACTTCTAGGCAAGCGTGCTTCACCGTCGACTACATCATCAGGTGAGATAGTGGTCAAGCGCAAGCCTATAGACGGTGAAATAACCGGTCAAATGCGAGTCGGACTCGCGCACGAAGGGTTCCGTACCATTATCGCAAAAAACGGCAAAAATAGGAGCCTCACTTAAATATTTATTTTATTTTGTTTTTAGTATTTGTTGTTATAGCGGCAAGAAAAAATCATCATCTGTGAAAATTTAAACTGTCTAGCTATCACGGCTCATGAGATACAGCCTGGTGGCCTGGTGGTGGTGGTGGTGGTCTGTCCTTTGGGTACGGAACTCTAAACATATAGTCGTATCATCTTTCACACAATCCATTTATCTTTTCATTGGTCTTCCTCTTCCTTTATTTTACATATTAATTATTTATCCATTCACATTCATACTCAAAACTTTATATTCATCACATTCCCTTATGTCGATATTACCGATTTCCACGTATCCAGTGTATGGTCTTTACTTGTGTCTTTTTGAAACTTCTTGATTAATGTTGACCTTCTGACACCTATATTTTTCTGCTGGAAATAGAAAGTATCACATGAGCAGTATTAATTTTACGCTTTGTCGTGTGTACTGTTATATTTGTAGAAATACGACAGCTATTTTGGTGCTAATTGTCGTTGGTATTCTTTTTGCATAGACAAATAAATAAATAATGTCATTTTTTGACACAGAACCTGGTGATCTGATTGTGTATCTGTACCCGGTGGATGGAAATATGCTCGCCTATTACATGGAAAGTAAACATACATAACTGGAGATTATATGGCAGTACTTCTTCTTCATTTCGAGTTGATGTAAATACTTCAAACAGTTTGGGCCACGCCAATCACAGCGTATGTTTCGCAGTCCAGATTTATAGGCACTTAGAGCAAACTAGCATGGGTAGGTTTACCTCTGCCTTACCTTAAGGGGACTACAGCGTGATAGTACGTTATGTTAATTACATCAATTTACATTGTGGACGAGTGACGAGGTGGGAAGAGCAGTGGTGGCTTAGTGGTATCGGCCACGACTTATAAGTTGTAGCTTTGTGTAAATTATTTCACCGCCACTGCTCTCAAAACCGTGAAGGAAAACATCGTGAGGAAACCGTCATGTCCTAGAATCAAAAATTCGAATACATGTGACATCCACCAACCCACATTGGGTCCGCGTTGTGGATTACGGCCCATTAACTCTCACAGAGAGGAGGCCTGTGTCCCAGCTGTGGGAACATTAAAAAGCCTGATGATGATGATGAGATTGTGGACGAAAGCGCGCTGGAATTCAGTACCGTAATTTCGGGAGATGCGACCCTACGCTTATCTCTATAAACTCTACCAAATCGTTCATTTCGAAACAAAAACATTGCAGCAATGTATCTGCCGAGAATTTCTAAGGAACAAACGAAATGACATTTGTATTACAGTTCGCGTAATAAGTTCGCTGATATTTTTCAATGTTGCACAACTCCATTCGGAAGTTTCGAGAAATTATTACTCCTGTGTAGTTTCAAATGTTTGTATGTAGCCTGTACAGGTTGGAACTGCACTTACAGAAAGAAATGTTGGTCGAAGTTTTTATATTAATTGTAACTAGGATTGCAAAAGCATCATGGAATAATCATTTACAGTGAAACCTAGGTAACTGGGCCTGGATATGTACAAAATTCTACAACTGATAATTAAGGTCCCGATAGTTTTTACAACTGATAATTGAGGTCTCGATAGTTTTTACAACTGATAATTGAGGTCCCGATAGTTTTTACAACTGATAATTGAGGTCCCGATAATTTTTACAACAGATAATTGAGGTCCAGATAGTTTTTACAACTGATAATTGAGGTCCCGATAGTTTTTACAACTGATAATTGAGGTCTCGATAGTTTCTACAACTGATAATTGAGGTCCCGATAGTTTTTAACTCCCGACGGAAAAAGAGGGGTGTTATAAGTTTGACGTGTGTTGCTGTGTAGCTATGTATTTGTGTGTCTGTCTGTGGCATCATAGGGTCCAAACGGGTGAACCGATTTTGATTTATTTATTTTTTATTTGAAAGGTGATTCGGTCTAGACTGTTCTTAGCTATGTTTGAATAAAATCAGTTCAGCCGTTCAAAAGTTATACGCGTTTTACTGTTTGAATCGGGGCGTTTTCGCAAGATATCGTGTCATAATTACGTGTTTATTAGATTGCCGATCGAAGCGTATCTACTATGTACTAGATAAATTATGTAGCATTAAATAATAAAAAATCGAGGGTTTTGAAATTTTCCTTGTACATTAAAATACCTGTTTTTTCAATAATTGGGACTCTTTAGCTCACAGTCATAATTTATCCTTTTAAATCTTGACCTGGACAATTGCGACATGTTTGTTTACAACCATATGATCTTTTTGCGGGGCCTAAACCTACTATTACTACTGCTATTTGGGAAACTAGGTAAATGAAAAGACTATATGAGTGATTAAAAATCTAGGTCCCTTGAGATCCCCTAGCTATCCCCGATTTACTGTAGGTGAATTTGAAGGCATTTCGGGAAGAGGAAAGTCCTTGAAACGCGATGAGGGTTGAGTGAGATGATTTATTTTTCTTTCCTGTTCATTCGACCTCTACTATCAAATTGCTGCGATTAATCATTGTAAGACAATTCGTAGGAGATAAACGCTTTATTTTCCATGTTCCCAAAAATAATAGAAATAAAGATAAGAATATTGATTTATAGGATTACCAAAATAACAATTTCTACTAATTACTTATTTCTACCAAAGCCTTATTTAACATAACTGTTAATAAACGGACATAATTTGCACATTTTTAGGACAGGTGGTGTTTATTAAAGCAGATAGTTTATGAAGGACTTGCCGCGTATTATTACTACTTCTCCAAATATCTTTATAAATTATAGCCTATGTGTTATTCAAATGTACAAGCTATATTTCTGTAAAGATTCATCAAAATTCGTCAAGTAGTTTTTGCGTTAAAGTGTAACAAACATCCATCCCTCCATCTATCTATAAATAGTAAGTAGGAAACTTCAAACAATTTTTTTTATTTAAGGATCACCAACGAGTAACATAACAAAAATTTACAGAAAATATATAAATTTAAAAAACATTATCATGTTATGCACCCTCAATTATAAGTAATCACAGCTTACACATTATTGAGTATACATGCTGTTCGGTTTTGGACAAACCTTTTTGAGAAAATATTTGCTGGCGGCTTATGAACCTTAGAATGTTGTATGTAAAGAAGTTGTGGGTGGAAATTGTTCATTCCTACGATCTCCAAGAGGGCAATTGAACACCACCTACCTCGTCTCAAGTCCCGGGTCAGCAGAAGACCTGCAGTATGCACGGCACTTCACAGATAGGCAGCCTGACTTTCTCGAGGTTCAAAGGTCTTGAAGATCGCACACCACACGGTAGTGAGTTTGCAAACACTCCAGATGCTGAAACGTTCAGCTTGAGACACGATCAAGGCACGAGAGGAAGAAACGTTCATCCAGCTCCGGGCGCTAATTCGTACTGCACGCCACGGATATATTGAACCGCGACGTAGGTCGAGGGCAGGTTGGCGACGATTTACCAACTACCCTCAATTTGATAATAAGAATCGAACACATACTCTACATAAAAAATAATACATATTTAATCATATTAAAATCAAAATAACTTTCAAATACCGATTAAATTAATATTTTGATTCAGGTTATGTCCAATTAGTTCTTAATAAAGGCGATGTCAAATTACATCAAAACATTAATAAATTGTAGTTCTAAAAACTAAAAAACACGCTTTATTGGTAAGGATAATGGGTCAAACTGTTTAAATTATTGCATTGTCATCGGTCCTTGATAAGTGTGCAAAGTTTCAAATCAATCCAAGGTTTTGAAGTGGGTAAAAATCACGTTCAAAGATTCCGTTACATTGATACATTGATACATACATACCAAGCTAATAAAAGCGTGTTAAAAAAAATACAGGTTATCTCAATTTAATTCGAATCAAAACAATTTTAAAACATAGGAATAAAATAAAATTAAAATACAGATTATTTCAAAGAAAAATAAAATTTAAATTAAATAAGTTTAAAATGTAAATAATGTCTAATAATATAAATTGTAGGATTGTCAAATTATAAACCTGTAACCTGTCAATTTTATTATTTATAGGCGTGTTTATACGGGGATTGTAGTTTAGGCAGGTGTCTAAACTCAGACCGACGAGCACAGCCTACTGTGATAGGCCTGAGTCACACATCTTTATAACAGTTTGGGAACAAAAACCGTGATAAAATGCGTGACTCAAGCCTATCACAGAGGCCGTGCTCGCCGGTCAGGTGTATCATAAAATTTTGAATTATAATCATCAAAGCTTACTTAGTTTATCACTACGAAAGTAAAGTTAAACCAAACAATCATCACACTAATAGGCAACACAATTCTTTTCCAACTAATTACATCATAATAAAGAAAGAAAGCCAATTCATCAATCTGTTAATTACAGATGAATGAATAGTTTCAGACTCCAGCCATGAATCTAGTCTAGACAATATCTCGTGAAGATCACATATTTTATGAACGGACTCAACGGGTCGATGGCCAATAAACGCATTATGTTCGGCTATGAATCTCGTGGTTATTATGACTGTTTTATGGAAAACGTGGATTTTGGTATCTTTGGTTATCTTTAGGAAATAATGTTTAGTTTCGTTAAAAGTTTTGTAAATAAGTTTTGAGCTAAAGTCGTGACGATCTAAGAAGACGGATTTGACAGCTATAAAAATACGTAAAATAATTAAAATTTAATACTTGCGAATGATACTCGTT
Organism: Orthosia incerta; assembly: GCA_948252205.1. NCBI lineage: Eukaryota > Metazoa > Arthropoda > Insecta > Lepidoptera > Noctuidae > Orthosia > Orthosia incerta. The sequence continues at coordinate 5,127,509 of OX411749.1, forward strand.
GTTATAGTGTATGGGTAACGTGAGGAGCTCGTGGCTAAATAATAACAGCCGCACGGGTCGATCATCAAGGTTAAGCAACGCTTGACGAGGTCGGTCCGTGGATGGGTGACCATTTCAACATACCGAGTTTCCTCCGTGCCTCGGAAAGCACGTTAAGCCGTTGGTCCCGGCTGTTATTTGAAGATCTTTGACAGTCGTTACGGATAGTCAGAAGCATGGGATCTGACAACAGTCTTGCCAAGGGGTACCGTATTACCCAGTTACTGGGTTGTGGAGGTCAGATAGGCAGTCGCTCCATGTAAAACACTGGTACTTAGCTGAATCCGGTAAGACTGGAAGCCGACCCCAATACAGTTGGGAAAAGGCTAGGCAGATGAGGATGTCTTAGATTGTTACGATTATAGCTCTTGTTACGGCGCAGATACCCCTCAGTAACTTATTATAAAATGAGAATCACGTCTAAACGGCGAGTCGTAATTTTTGTGTAAAAATATATTTTACATAAGACCATTTTCCTAATAATTTGATCTAAGCAAATTTTTATTTTTATTCGTATAACATAGTGTAATTAATTTGTAAAGTTATGTCTAACACGGACAAAAACACGACAATACCACTAAAACGCCGGGCGTATTTTAATGAAATTGACACCATCTCAAAGACAATATAATTATCTACATTTCGATCTGATGCTTTTTTTTTTAGTCATAGAATAATAAAGGAAAGTACAAAAAAGTACTGAATTTTGGGTCGCGCGGGTGTGAAACGAGTGCGCATTTTGTTCCATCAAGGTCGTTGGAGACTGTCGCCATCTTAAGGAGCAGTAGCGGCCCAACGTCTCGACTTATAGGTAGTGGATCGAACCCTGCTAGACACTATACTTAGTGTAATTGCCACCAGAGACTCTAGACTAGTGACATTTAGTAAAATGTTGATTAAATTAAATTTTGCATTATCGAAATGTAATATGATCAATCCCCTAAATTTTGGCATTTTGATTATAACCATCGCTGACATCGAATGAAACTTGTATAAAGCTTCATCACTAATTTCGAAACAATGATGGAGTGAAGGAAACGGCTTCTCCAAGAATCAAACATTCAAAGACATGTGACATCTACTATGGATTACTATGTTCCAGCAATGGAACATGGTAACGGGAAAGAGACGTGGTAACGGGAAAGAGACGTGGTAACGGGAAAGAGACGTGGTAACGGGAAAGAGACGTGGTAACGGGAAAGAGACGTGGTTGCTCACAATAGCCCTCATTAGAAGGCTTAAAGTCACCCAAAGATCAATGGAGCTATGCTTGAAGTTTCCTTACGGGATCGAATCAGAAATGAAGACATCAGCAAGAAAATCAAGGTTACCGACATAGCCCGAAGAATTGCCAAACTTACGTGGCAGTGGGCAAGGCATATTGCACGCTGAACGGATGGCCATTGGGGCCGAAAAGTTCTTGAGTGGCGACCGTGTACCGGAAGACGCAGCGTTGGAAGGCCTCCCTTTTAGGTGGAGCGACGACCTGGTCAAGGCTGTGGCAGTCCGGTGGATACGAGACGCACAGGACCGATCAGTGTGGCGATGCTTGGGGGAGACCTATGTCCAGCAGTGGACGTCTTTCGGCTGAAATTATGATGATGATATAAAGCTTATATTACTATGATTTATAAGCCAAGATACAGACAAACAACTAGTATGGCACCGTCCACCCTAATTTGTTAATGTAGATACAATTTGTTCACAAAAGATTTGAAAATTTGATTTAATTTTATGCTTGCTAGGGTTGGTTGATGTTTGCCAGTCATAAAGCCCAAAAATGTCCCCTTACCTTATCCTATAATCAAGGGATATCTATTTCATAATATTAAAAAAAAACAAGGACAAATGGAATATAACAGTCAATCACAACCTTACTAATTCACACCCCATAAATAATTTCTAAGTAAGCACAGCATTAATATACATTTTCGTCACATTTCGAACCTTCCGCAGTAACTTACCGATATATACTGCGGCCGTCAAACGTAAAACACAGAATCTTTACCTTGGGGAGAGCAGGCGTCGGTTACAAATTGAATGTAACCAATCCTTGGTTTACGAGCTCCCTCTTGTGTTCTAAAAGTAAACTATGTTTGATGGCTTACTTGAGGTTTCGTAGTGGAGATCCCAAACGCCCCAGATATGTCTAACTCGTAGCTTTCTACACAAAAGTTATGCGATTGATTGGCGACCAGCTCTTAGACTATTTTATTTACTGTTTATTTATAAATTCGAAATATAACTTATGGTATTTGGATGATGGAACACTAGGAGGTGACGTTGACACCGTTTTAGCAGATTTACAATTCCTGAAAGAGCAGTTAAAATCAGCAGTGATATTTTTCTTAGTGACAGTACCGACAGACAACCGACCCTACAGAAATTCTATGCAATAGCCCCAGAGAATAAAATTTTAGATAAAAGTTCACTGCACACTCACTTTAGATGTTCACTCCTAGGTTTCCCAATTTTGGAAGACAGTTTTTCTTCATTCATTGACGCACGCTAGTAAGGTTTTTATTACATACAGTTTTTGTAATATCGGTTATTTTGATATAGATATCGATATAATATGATATCTAACACATATCCGATATAAGTTACATTTGATATATTGGACCAACCCCTACTACTGTCCAGTAAGTATAGTACATTGTTATCCTAGGGGTGAAAGTAACTTATTTAGTCCCGAGACGGGGTTTGGCGCCCGGAACGAAGTGAGGGCGCCAATAGTTCGAGGGACTAAATAAGTCTTTAACCCGAGGTAAACACTGTGCTTTTCATTACAAATACTTTGTCTCTGTCACCTCTGACCTAGACTAGAGTCAAGAGCAAACCCATCTCGAATAAAAAAAAAAAAAAAAAAACATGAATTAGCTAAAGAAAAAATTATTGCCGCTTTCCCGCATATTTTGTTTGTTTTTTTTTTCTGTGGCCGGCCTGCTATTCAGCCATTATTTTTTATTTTCATCATTGAAAAAATGGTAAATATTTTGCCCAAATCTAAGTTATTTTAAAGAAATTGTTGAAACTAAATTATAATAAAGTTATTTAAAAATATATATTCTTTAATCAATACTTAACTTTAAGTTATTTCAATTTTACTTCGTGGTTGTATAGAAAGTTGGAACATGGTTCAATAGATATGTGAAAAGGAACTAGTTTTTTTTTAAATAATTTGACAGCTGTCAGTTGAAAGCGATTCTCCCTAGGGCTGAAAAGTATTACTTTCAACCCGCTCCTCAATAACTTCAGACCTACTTTCCGAGTATGAGTAATGAAAAATTATACACTTACTTACTGGACAGTTGTGAATAAGTCTCCGGTAGAGTTCACTTTCTGGATACTTTTTAGAGATGTTATGACAACATTAAATACCATTTTTGAGAAAATTATATTTCGGATAGACTCTCCAAAATTAATCTTCATTCGGCTTTTACTCTTATTAGGTATTGTTGTTTTGGACAAAATTTTATGTATTTTCTCCGCTCTTCCCCTTCATGGAAGCAGCCACATCTTTTGGAAAAAAAATTAGAAATTATTCGATGCACTCTGACATCCATCTTAAATGTGGCCTTGGATGATCGAGCCTGGATGCAAGCTACACTACCCATTCGCTTCGGCGGGCTCGGCATCCGCAAAATTTCTAGTATAAGCCTACCGGCGTTCCTGTCTTCGGTCCACACAACTGAAACGTTAACCAAAAAAGATTTATCCCTTTCACTGGTTAACTGTGAAGAGCCGTGCTCGACTGACGTATTGTGCGCCTGGAAAGCGGCTAGCCCAAATACGGCGATGCCCGAAAACCCATCTTCCCAAAGACAGTGGGATGAGCCGCTCTGCAGGTTGGTACGGAATAAACTTATAAATACGTCCACCAATAACGCTGAGCGTGCCCGCCTGATGGCTGTGGGAGATTGGGAGTCGGGCCTCTGGCTACAGGCACTACCGTCACTCAACATAGGTACTATATGTTTCACCCAGAAGGTGAAACGTGTTTGGGATTTTCTGTGGGATTTGTAAAAGAGTTTTTGTTCCGTAAATGGAAATCGGCTCGAAGGGGCAATTATAAGCTTCTCTTTATCTGTATAAAGAGTTTATATTTAATCTATACTTCTATACTAATATTATAAAGAGGAAAAATTTGTATTTTTGTATTTAACGAATAAACTTATAAACTACTGAAAAAAAAAATAATTTTACCGTTGGGAAACTACAATATCCCAGGGTGACATAGGCTACTTTTTATCCCTTGTATTCCCACGGGAACGGGAACAGTACAACCCTATACCCATTATCCAGCCTGCAGATTATTCGGTTAATTAGGATGATCTTGCTTATTTATCGGACCTCAGACTCTTTAGAACATAAATTCACGAAAGACAAGAAACCATATAACGATCATAAGATACAACTTATCAACATTATTTATTTATTTTTAGTTTCAGCCTGTCTGTCCCACTACAAGGCAAAGACCTCCCTTTCTTCATTCCAGTCCGCCCGGTTTAGGGTCATTGTGGACAAATCCTGTCGCTAAGCATTAAGGTCGCCATCTTCGTCTGGGTCAGCCTCGATTACCCCGGACGTTTTCCAGAGGCCTTAGTGCGAGTTTTTATTCACACTCAATCGCGTTAACGTAAACTACAATTTGTATTGAAAATGGATAAGCGCCGTCTGGTGACGGCAAGGCAAAACCTCTTTTTTTGTTTACATTTTGACATAAGAGATCGTTTACGATATCACGAGTGAGTACGTTAAAAAACTCGCACTAAGCACACAGAGCCCACATTGTGGTTGATTTAGCCCATGAACCGTACATCTACATATAACGTCACATTACATGCAAATTAATTGAAATCAGGTGCCATAAATTTCGTGATAACTACCACATATCATAACGATGCCTCATTACCTTCACCGCAGATACACCATACCTCACGCTACTCACGCTAATTATTCGTGCGGAATGTGATCGCACGGAATCGCGGCGAATCGTGTTATTAAACGTAGCACGTTCATATTTCCTAACTAGTGGCGCTACGCAGCAATATGCGTGTAAAATTATGCGGTAATTTTCAGGACAACATAATTATTTTGTGTTGTATTTTAGTTGATGAATTGGTAAATTACTTTTCCGTTTTTTAAGTGGGTTGGAAATGTTGAATGTGTGAGAATTTGTCTCGCTGAACAGAACTCGTACATCAGTCAGATCAAGGGTTTTAAACCGTGCAAGTGCCCATATCATGATAAAAAGTATTTTACAATGCATGTCCTCGAAAATAGCGTTTTCCAAGCAGTCAAACTGTGCGGAAAGTGTCACTTTATTTACTAGTGCTTTTTACTTTCCTGTACTTTTTTAATTTTTAACTCCAACTCCGCCGCATAGAGTTTTTATTATTTGAGAAAAGTTTAAAAAATTAGTTAAGTACAGATTATCATTCATATAAAAGGTAAAACAAAACTAGAACTTCATTTAAGGCGTTTTTAATTACTCTAGATTTTGATTTTGATCAATAAATTAATTTTAAATTTTCATTAAATATGTTTGGCAGAATGAATATTTTGCTCGTGCCTTTTTGCGTTACGACGTGACAGCTATTTGCACATGCGCAGTAGATATGCCCGAGGAACTATGAACTATGAGTTAATCTGTGGCTATGCTGAGCGCCCTTGAATAAGCGCCATTTTATTAATTTCTTGCTTGGTTCAGATATTTTTTTTTATTTCCTCGCACAATGCATAGTAAAATGTTGTATGATACACGTGCTTAAGATGATTTCCGACTCGTGTCGATTTATCCACTCACTCGCTTCGCTCGCTAGTGAATAAAAATACCACTCCTCGGCAATCACCTACTTTCCGCACTTGTAGCATAAATAACTATTCTTTCTGTAAACTACAGCACATTTCTATTATAATGTACTCGAATGCGATTAATAAGGTTGTTGTGACAGAGCCTCTTGTTGTGTGTCATCTACTAACTCGCTGTCTTAGAAGTCACTTGGTTATTTTCAGATAAAAAATACATCTGAAACCACTACATCATATTTAAAAGCCACCTAGACTAAATCCATCTGAGCCTCTTGTTGTGTGTCATCTACTAACTCGCTGTCTTAGAAGTCACTTGGTTATTTTCAGATAAAAAATACATCTGAAACCACTACATCATATTTAAAAGCCACCTAGACTAAACCCATCTGAATCCCACCCAGATTAAGTGAGATCCAACCACATACCCCACTGCCGTACAAAAACTGCAAAGCCGACTCCAATATCATAACTCACGTTAACCAGAGCCATCTCTTTCACACCTACAAAAACCGACAAAGACAGATAGAACTTTTACCAAAAACCCAGAAAGCAGTAAAGGATATTTCGCTAGCTGCTGGAATTTAAAACGTCAAAACCATTAATATACTTCTCGAGTGCAAAATTGTTTAACTTTTCCCATTAAAAGCTGGTGCTGTGCGTTATATAGCTTATAACTTTAGCATATGGGCGCTTGGGGCGGCTTACTGACTGTGGTGGTAGGTTTAGCAGAGTATTTATGCGATAATGCTGAAGGAACCACATAAATTGGTGAGGAGGCTAGATGTTTCTGTAGGCAAATGTGGCTGATTAAAACGGGTTTCCCCGTTTTTCAACAAACCCCAAACACGCATTACTAGCACCGAAAATTGCTCTCACGAAAACGTTGGAAAACTGTTGTTTACCAACTGCAAATAAGTAAATAATATTTTTTTACTCGGCTACGACGAAGCCAAATGGAAAGGTTATGCTTTTAACCTGGTTTAAAATTTTGCCATTAAAAGTTGGTGCTGTGCGTTAGATAGCTTTTACTTTAGCTAAGCAATATTAGCTATACAACGCACATCACCAGCTTTTAAAAGACCAACAAACAATCAAGGTTAAAAGCTTAATCCTCCTTGGCTTCATTGGCTTCATCAATTGCGGGAAAATTTTGTTATGGGAAAATGTGGTCGATTTTAAGGAGCAAATATTGTACTCGTATTAAGTATGTAGCCAATGGCTAAATAACATGTCTAGGTTTGGGATAGGATTCGATAAACTGATACCATTTAGGAATAAGTTTCGATTCAACTGCTTTGTTCAACTAAGTTAGGGTTGGTTTCCAGTTTTATCGGATGCAGCTGCGCTCCACAACCCAGAAACTGGGTAACTCGATACCCCATGGCAAGGACTGTTGGTATATTTGCTGGCTTCTACCCGTAACTGTCAAAGTACTTCTCTGTTTCTATTAACTTATCCTGCCACGATGTTCAAAAATTTTCATTTTCAACACTATCACTTGATAGTTAAATCATCATTATCAGCCTTATAATGTTCCCACTGCTGGGACACAGGCCTCCTTTTTGTGAAAGAGGTTTAGTTAAATACTAATAATACATAATATAATGATGCAAGAAATATAAGTAATATATCCTACAATAGGAAGTCAGAAAGTTTCGCAAAAGTATAAAGTTCAGCTGCCGTTGTCACTTTTTGCTGACAAAAGTGTCAGAGTGCGAACTTGCCCTAACAGACTGCAGAACTCTGGCGGGAATCGACGTAACGCCTCCAGGCATTGTAGCTGATTTGACCCAAATAGAAGTTTTTGTGTGTAGAAGTCACTATATAGTGACGAGGAAAAAGTTCAACTTTTAGGTAGACCTTTTTCCTCGTCACTATATTGTACAACTTTAATGTTTTCATTTTTTTAAGATATATTTGTAGGCCAGTTATAAGCAGGGACTGTTTGGGTTACCTATACACAGGGTTTCTGTAAAGGGTTAAAAAAACAACTCACTGCTGTGCAGAGCGGCTCCAGCGACACTGCAATTTGCGTGAAGAAGATCCTTTACCACCATGAAATACACGTCACTTATGCGTTCGGGTCAAATCACTACGCCACTGTTGCGGCCGCTGTAATCGAAGTTTTTTGACGTAAGTGACCCGTACTACACGGTGCATAGAATCTTCCTTCCGTAAATTGCCAGTGTCGCGGCGTCAGTGTCATCGTCAAGGCTAATCCACGCTGTCAATGTGGCTGAATTTTGGTCAGTACAAATATATACTAAATCATCGATATGAAGAAGAAGCAGCTGTCGCCGGAGCCACTATTGTTGCTCAGAAGTGAAGCTTTGAGAAGCAGTTACCTTATCAACCCAACAGTGCTTAGGATTTTGAAGGGATTTACTAACCCTGTCCACTACTTTATGAACGGAATCCGAACATAACGATAACAAGGTGGAGAAGAAAACTATTATTTAACCGACTTCAAAAAGGGTGCGTACCATTTGAAATAATGACAAAAATTCTAACGATCACATGACCTAATTTCATTTAATATATTTTTTTTTAGTATTATGATGAAATAATATAATGAATTATTGATATAATTTAAGTTTACCTAATTTTATATGGTTTAATAAACATTTTCTATAATGCACATTTGAACTAATATTCAGTTAGTATAATATTTAGTTAGTATGATATTCAAATTCTATAGTAACGTTTAACATAATTGAAAAATAAAGAGGAATACACTGAAATTGAATTCCTTCGAGCTTTGGCCTCTAATTTAAAACTGAAATAAGGGTAGTCAACCTTAACATAGTTTTTTGTCTTCACTTATGACATTGTTGTATGAATGAATAACTACGAATTAATATGTTTTTTGTTCTTTCATATTCACCTCATATTTACTTGTATCAGATCCCCTCTATGGTTGGTGAATCATGTGGGTTAGGTTAGGTTAGAACCATGACCATTAGCGCGCGAAGGCAAGCGAGCGAAGCAAGCGTGCCGCGGCTCGCGGTTCGACTGTACTTGTTTTATGTGTGTTAACACATAATTTTATACTAGGTGAACCGATTTTGATTATTCTTTTATTTGAAAGCTCTTGCTTTTCATGTGGTCCCATTTAAATTTGATCAAGATCTGATGAAGAAATTCGGAGATATAGGACAGAACTCTTCAATAAATGAGGGCAAGGCTCTCGGGATTTCTGCAATTGCACGTCTGTTTATTGCTTACACCATTTCATAACATAACATCACGCCGGTACGCTCTAAAGGGGTATGCATTTAAACCCTATACAAAGCGCAAGTCCGATCTTGCATGGAGTATTGCAGCCACCTTTGGGATGGCTCAGCTAAGTATCAGCTTGCCGCGCTTGACTCTGTGGAACGCAGAGCCAAGAGGCTCATTGGCGACGTTGAGCTGGCGGATGCCAAGCTACACAGCTTGGCTCATCGCCGCAGGGTTGCCTGCTTGTCGGTCTTCTACAGACTGTACTTCGGTGAGTGTGCTCAAGAACTCATCCCACCATCTGCCATCGGACATCTAGACGCACTGCAAGTTATCATCCTTACCTTGTTGCCATTCCACCAATTAGCACCAAGCGCTTCCAAACATCCTTCATAATGCGCACAGCGAATGAGTGGAACTCACTACCTGCGTCCGTGTTGCCGAACGCATTCAACCCGAATCTCTTCAAAGTTAGAGTACACAGGCTTCTTCTGGGTAAGCTCACTCCATCGGCGACTCTGTCTCTGTCACCTCTGACCTAGACTAGAGTCAAGAGCAAACCCATCACAAATAAAAAAAAAAAAGGAAAAGGTGTACAGTACACTCTAATTTCACCGGTTGTGTTCAAGTATCATGCTTTTCGGGTAATTTATTCTGGCGTAACGGTGGGTATTAATATGTATATGTTATAAATATGTACCACAACTAAAAAGTGAAAAATTCAAACTTTTTACAAAAAAAATACAACCGACTTCCAAATAAAAACACTACAAATTCAAGTCGGTGTCAAAAAACGAAGAAACAAAAACAAGAACACCGACTTCCGAAATTGAAGTTATATTTGAGTTATATTTTTTTTTAAGTATTAACTGTTAAACTTGCTGTAATCTTAGCTATATTCTTGGGCTGTCATGAGTGGTACTTCTTTGTTCTATCGAGTAGGTATAATTGAGCAGGTTCAACGAATTGTAGATTTATGGAGCAAAGGTAAGGGTCACACGTTTTGCAGGAATTAAGATTTGATTGCAGTTACAAACTCCTTGATTACGGAGAACTAGAGAACGAGTATTTAATATCAATATTAAAGTAGCGTAATTATAAACTTAGGTGTGTAACTAAATTGCTGTGCTCCCGGCAGGTGCACAAATGCATGTTATTTTGTAACATAAAATAATACTAGCTGCTGCGTGCGTCTTTGCCTGCTCGAAAAGAGTCCTCATGTGCGGTGAGTTTGAACTATCCTAAGCGAACATTTTGTCCAGATCAAGGGGAAGCATAGCATGGCATGGGCATGGTCTACCAGTGTTCAAAGTTTTATTCAAATGCGTTAAGCCGTTGAGATATGATTGATTAACTTAATCCAAACTGCCAAACATACGGACTCAAATATTTTGATTGTTAAGAGGAAAATAAAGACTTGGAAAAAGCCGGAGGTGTGAGGTCTGGGCTTTTCAACTTCGGAGGCGCGTTTTCTTGAATGTTAGAGATCGCTTTGCAGAGTGCTAGAGCCGCGAAGGACGGCATTTGAATAAGGTGATTTTCAAAAAGTAATTTTTCCATGTCTTCAGTTTCTGATTTTGGAATTGAACGTTTATGTATAGTTATAAGTATTTGCTTATTTTTTTATGCATCATTAAAAGTTTGTTTTTCTGAGACACTCAGTACCAATATGTGAAGCAGCATTTTCCAATATGCTCTCTATTAAAAATTAATTTCGAAGTAGACTTACTAATGAGCTTCTTCAAGATTTAATAGCCTGCAGCAACTTTAGTCCAGATTTTGGGCGGATAGTTTAGTGGCAAAAAATTACATGTTACACATTAATATTTGAAATAATCTTGGTACTTTTGTTTTTCAATTTTAACAAAGTGTGTGTGTGTGTATATTATGTTGTGTCTGTGTTTCCAGATAGCTACAACCTCGGGGTATTTAAGTCAAGAGTGAATAGGTTACTTCTAGGCAAGCGTGTTACACCGTCGACCACATCATCGTTTACCATCAGGTGAGATATTGGTCAAGCGCGAGCCTATCAATAATAAAATAAAAAAACATACCTATGACGATGTAAAGGCCCCGGGGGGGGAGGGGGGTTCGCTAATATCCTTAAGAACCACGAAGGTTATATTACTTTTAAGAAACGGACCCCTAAAGAAAATAATTGATGACCCCTGCCATATACCGTAAACGTAGACGTAATAACTTACCTTCATAGTTGTAGTTCATCAGGCTTGCCACAGACTTTGAAAAAACTGCCCAAGTGCGAGTCGGACTCGCTCACGAAGGATTCCGTACCATTATCGCAAAAAACGGCAAAAAAATCACGTTTGTTGTAAGGGGGCTCCCTTTAACTTATTTTATTTTAATTTAATAATAATTATTTGTTGAAGTGAATATACAACTAAATATTCTGTGAATATTTCAAGAGTCTACCTGTTGCCGTTATTAATATCGAGCAAAAAACGGCAAAAAATCACGTTTGTTGTATGGGAGCCCCCCTTAAATATTAATTTTATTCTGTTTTTAGTATTTGTTGTTATAGCGGAAATAGAAATACATCATCTGTGAAAATTTCAACTGTCTAGCTATCACGGTTCATGAGATACAGCCTGCTGACAGACGGACAGACAGACAGATAGACAGACGGATCGTGAAGTCTTAGTAATAGGGTCCCGTTTTTACCCTTTGGGTACGTAACCCCTTAAAATGAAAATATGCAGAGATTCTGAGCTACACTCCATTTCCACTGAAACTACAAAATTAATAAACATTTCTCTACCAATATACCACAACTAAATATTCAGCAAAATTCGACTGAAATTCTCTAAATTCCGACGTTGCCACAATCTCAATACGCCCCAATAGTAAAGCATATTTCAGCTACAGGAGCACGCACGTACAAAGTCCCCTTGCCTCGGATAGGGTTGAATTTCCTTAGGAAGTAGTGCGGACGGAAATTAAGACGTCTCTGCAAGGTTACATGGAGGCTTCGATGTGCCTTTTGAGAATTTTTTCAAAGATTAATGGCTGGATGATGACAGTGTCTGTTTGGTGATGTAGGGTTATAGGCTTTTTGGTAATGTGTGTGAGAGTAGAGACTTGAAATATTCTGCAAGGATATAAATGATACATAGTTCGGTTTAACAAACAGTTTTAGTCCGTACGTAAGGCATTGGTAGTGCACCCTAGGGATATGCTAAGCCCACATAATTATGGGGTACTCTTTGTCACAGATAAGTAAAGATACTTGACACTTTTTAACCGACTTCCCAAAAAGGAGGAGGTTCTATGTTCGACATTATGAATGTTTTGTGTATGTTCACCGATATCACCGTCAATTGTGGACCGATTTCAAAAAATCTTTTTTTGTTTGAAAGAGTATGTTCCGAAATTGGTCCCATTTTAATTTGGTGAAGGATTGACGAAGAAATTCGAAGATATACAACAGAACTCTTCAATAAACAACGGCAAATCTCTCGGGATTGCTGCAATCGCATGTCTGTTTGTTGTTTATACCATTTCATAACATAACATCACGCCAGTACGCTCGGGGTACGCAGATCTCTCATTTCACCGGTTATGTTCAAGTTTCACGATATTTTGGTAATATATTCTGGCGTTATACGAGTAGGTAACTTCCTAAACAACTTGCCTATTAGGTAGGTACAACTAAAAAGTGAAAAAAAAAAAAAAAACTTTTTACAACAAAATACTACCGACTTCCAAATAAAACTACAAAGTGAAAAATAACTTTATTTTTGGAAGTCAGTGTCCATAACGCAATAAATTGGTACCTACGAAATACATTACAGTTTTTATAACAAAAACAAACGTATTAATTATTCTTGAATCTTGATAAAAAAAAAGGTCAATGAGGCGTAAAAACTATTCATGATTTTGAATACAAAGCAATTATTATCAAAACATCTAAGAACAGGCACTGATATCTCTCTAATAACAAACTAATACACAGAAAATAATTCCCGATCTTCTTAATAACCCATTGCAGCCAAGCTCTCGTTAATCCCTGCACACAATGCACTTCCACCAAATAAATTCGGTCCGAGCCGAAGCCCATAAAATCAGCCATCCGAGGCAGAAAACATCTTAGCATCAGACTCATCGGCACCAGGGCCACTTAAGCAAATCCCGAGCATCCCCGATATATTTTGGCAAGCACCTTCTACCCTCAATCACGAGAATTCCTGTTTCGTTAACAATATTGCGGAATAAAATCGTACGGACGCTTCCAAATCGTTCGGTTAGACCGCTCAAAACAAACTTGGACACGTTTTATGGATTTTATAATCGGTCAATGCTGGAACTACTCCAAGCGGGGCATGGTCGGGAATGGGATGGTCTAAGGTAGAATCGGCAGCGGTTTGAATAAACCAGACAGGTGTTTTTTGTGAAGATGACTGGCTCATTTGATGTTTTATAGTAGCCAGTCACGTATTATGCCTGTTATTCATAGACTAAGGGCTTGTTACTCAATTGAGTTTTTTAAATTTACATAAGAACGTTTAAAACCCTAAATGCTATAGTTTGACAGGTTTTCAGGCTGCACACTGGGTTTCAGTAGAGTGTGATGATTACTTCATTTCGAAATTGTCAATTAATAAATTAGGGTGAAGATTTAAGCGAGATTTTTGTGCCTGGATTTTGGGTGCTTGCAATTGTACTTGCATGCTGCCTGGAGTCCAAAGCTTCCTTTATTGAACAACAAGACATTACATTTAAACGAGTTGATAGCAAAATTCATGTACAAAGGCGAGCTTAACTCCAAATGAAATTTTCTTCCAGCAAACCTAAAGCTTCAATCTTTTATAATTATTGTTTTCTTTGGTGGTCATTGATTATCCGATGGTCGCATTAATTTGTATACGTATGACAAAATCGGGCAACGCTGTGCAAATAAACGTGACGGCCGTGTATTTGCGCGATGATTGTTTTAAGTTACTTAATGGCAAGAAATAAAGTGGTGTGACAAAAGAGAAAAAAAATCCTGTTTGTCACACTGGTGTGATAATCTGGTGTGACTACGAGTCGGCAACGGTATATTCCAATAAAAACCAATCAGTATAAATCACTCACAAATACCCGTCGAAATCATATGACTTACACTACATAAGTTCTCGCCGCTTTCTGTTGCCAAGTGGCTGCAAACTTTGCCAGGGTTCAGCGGAGAACGTTTTATGTTGTTTCCCCTATTTTGATGTGATTTGAATTTAATTTTTACGTTTTTATGATAAACTTGTTTACGTGTCTTGTCATGTTGAATAACTCGGCGTTTATGTTATTGAGAAAAAATTGGCAGAGCTAGTTCTACTCAATCTTGGCACTGATCATGAAGTTAGAGAGGAAGTATATTATATCCTGTTTTTGCGTCCTTTGTCACATCACGCATTCATGATTCTATATATTTAGTTTTTACAGCATAGCAAAACATCGGGCTTTATTTATTTTATACATACACTAGCTGTCCCACGCGGTTTCGCTCCCGTCAACTGGCTACCTACCTACCCTACCATACCTACCCTACTTACATGAATGTTGCGTAACTTTAACCGTTTACGCAGCGCACGCAACGGAAGCTCTCAAAAAGGCATATTTTTTCCCGTTTTTGCAATATTTTTAATTTATGCTCCGCTCCTACTGATCGTTGCGTGATGTTATATAGTCTGTAACCTTCCTCGATAAATGGAATATCCAACACAAAAAAAAAAAAAAAACAATTCCAACCTGTAGTTCCTGAGATTGGCGCGTTCAAACAAACAAACTCTTCAGCTTTATAATATTATTAGTATAGATAAACTCACGCCTTTTTCCCATGGGGGTAGGCAGAAGCTACAGAACTTCTTTATTTTATATAAGTTTCTAATTTTTATATTTTATACGCATACCTATATTTCCGGAATAAATTCGCTAAATTATGTTGAAAACTATGGCGTAAGGCGTTGGCCGAATGGTGGCCAAGGCCATAGAAAACAATGTCATCCAAAAGCGACGCGTAGATCCAGGAAACATGGTAGAAATCACTGACTGTTCTGTAGGAGAAATGGAAGCCTATATTTTACTGCTGGGAGTTTCCAGGCAATATGACATTGTATAAAATACACCCGCATGAAAATCTAAATTATCGGAAAGGAACCTACTTACCCTCATGATCATTTCACCCGAAAGATGTCTACTGCTAAACCTACATACCTAGGATCCTATAATCTAGATAAAACTGATCCTGTTAATCCAGGTCATACACTAAAATAGAATACTCTTTATTATGTACACCATATAAGTTACAGAAAGTAAAGACGAAGAAATCATTACACTGGGTGACACAATGGGCGGCCTTATCGCTAAAAGCGATCTTTTCAAGACAACCTTTGGATGGATTTTAAAAAGGAAAGGAAAGGCAGTACTGTAGGTAGTCTTTGGTGTACTATTTATATATAATTTATATAATGTATGGAACAAAAACATAGAAATAAAGAAAAACAACTATTAAAGAGAGAGGTAGTGATTCTTTACCATAGTTTTAAATATGGTCAGAGATTGGGCACGCCTTATTGACACGGGCAAACCGCAACGCTTGAACCGTAAAAGATTTGTCGTAAAAGCTGGTGGAATGCATAGACATCTCTAGTCTGCTACCTATGTTCAAAATGCACCACAATCCGTTCAGTCGTTTTCTCTGGATTAAAACACAAACATACAAACTCTCGCATTTATCACATTAGTAGTAGGATAGGTCTACAATATCGAATGTCCTATATTCCTGAAGGCGCTTTTAGAGAAAACAAAAATACTACATCCATATGTAACCATATATAACTGAATAATTTGAACTAAAGCCTCCAACTACACTAGGTCTATTTGTCTATCGCCTCATGCATAGTTATGTCCTGTTATCTATGGAAAGAGGCCGTATAGCCGTTTTGCGGAAGTGGGTCAATTGTAACAAACAACTTACAATACAAGTAATATTATAAACTAGTTGTGCCCGCGGCTTCGCTCCCGTCAACTGCCTACCCTACCATACCTATCTACTGGGTGAAAATCTCTCCGTGAAATGCAGTAGGCCTAGAAAGAAGAAGAGAAAGAAAAGAAAAGAAAGAAAGAAAGAGCTATTAGACTCCATTTTAAAGGAGTGGCCCGTAAAGGAATGCGGAAAGGACAACATAGGGACAACATAGGTTTCAATCAATCAGCCTAGCCTTTACCCAACAATATTGGGGTCGGCTTCCGGTCTTACCAGATTCAGCTGAATACTAGTGTTTTACATGGAGCGACTGCCTATCTGACCTCCACAACCCAGTCACACGGTACCCCTTGGCAAGACTGGTGTCAGATCTCAAGCTTCTGACTGCTCGTAACGACTGTCAAATATCTTAAAATGACAGCCGGGACCAACGGCTTAACGTGCTTTCCGAGGCACGGAGGAAACTCGGTATGTTGAAATGGTCACCCATCCACGGACCGACCTCGTCAAGCGTTGCTTAACCTTGATGATCGACCAGTGCGGCTGTCATTATTTAGCCACGAACTCCTCCAACAACTTAAGTTTTTAATATTAAAAACGTAGGTAAAGCCGCTGGCAAAAGCCAGTACAACTATATCTAGTTCCATCCACTCAACATACTCATAATATTTTTATGTGTTTATTCTAGCAATAAAAACAAGAAGCGCTTGTATCCGTTTCTAAATCAATTCACGATTTAATCGCGAAGACTCGTAAATATGGCACAGTAAAAGTTTTTTTTTATTTTTTTTCTGAAATGGTAATCAGGCACTTAATGGATTCTTTTAGTCTTATTCGTCTAATGTTTATGTACATTTAAATCTTTTTGAAGTGAATTTGATTTGTTTTCTTTATTTTGATTCTACTTGTTGCTATAACAATACATATAATAAATCTGTAGAATAGTAATTTTTGTGCATCGAAAATATCTCCAAAAAATTGCCAGGGTGTTAAAGGATAACCAACAGAAACTATTTTTGGGATTATTGTCTGTTTATCTGTTTGTCTGTTTATTTGTGCACGAATCACGTGAAATGTACGAAACCAATGTAAATAACTTTTACACATAAACATTGTGTAATTGCGTAACTTGAAGAATTACTTAGTTTTTGTTTCATCGCAATCGGTTAACTCTATCAAAAGTTAGATGAATTTAAAGTGTTCAAGAAGTAAAATTATCACAACAAACGCAATTCAGATACTCGGACAGTTGAACTCGATATTCGATAGATGGCGTTGTGCATTTGAAGTGATTTTCTGAATGGCGGTCTTAAGATTCTCCGCGAAAGAATGATGACTATAGAAACAAAAATGGTAGGTAGGTAAGTAGGGTAGGGGTGGCAGACAGATGACGGGAGCGAAGCCGCGGGCACAGCTAGTCATTAAATAAATAAATGTTTATTGATACAAAAAAAGGTAGAGAGCAGTGGTGGCCCAGGAGAGCAGTGGTGGCCCAGTGGTATCGGCCGCGACTTACAACTTGTAGGTCGGGGTTTCGAGCCCAGGCAGGCGCTTTACTTTGTGTAAATTATTTCATCACCACTGCTCTCAAAACGGTGAAGGAAAACATCGTGAGGAAACCGGCATATCCTAGAACCAAAAATTCGAAGACATGTGACATCCACCAACCCGCACTGGGCCCGCGTGGTGGATTACGGCCCAATCCCCTCTCAGAGAGGAGGCCTGTGTCCCAGCAGTGGGAACATTAATAGGCTGATGATGATGATACAAAAAAAGGTTACAATAATTAGTGTTCACATAAGTATACAGCTATATTGTAGGATCTAAATTGTCACCACTGGTTAATGTACCCTGCCTCTCAAACTAGGTCAACCTGTATCTTGAGTAACTTAAATCAGAAACCGGCCAATATTTCGAAAAAAAAATAATACAAAATATCAAACAAAAGGTGAACATATATAGTCATCGCTAGAGTCTGGCAAACGAAAGTAGAGACTGAAAAATCGCGGCAAATTTAAATATATATAGCAACCCAAAAAACTAGTATGCAATACCTGGAATAACCTAATTTGATATTTTAGAATTATTTATATTACTTCGTCTGAATAAAAATACTATAGGTACATTTGGGTAGGTAATACTTTAGATATATCAATCTGAATAAAAAAAAGCAACAGTATTCTATAATAATTTTAGTTTATTCACTATCAATCAAAATCTGAATCTAAGACTTGCATGTGACAAGATTGATAAAAGTCACAAGAATCATTGTTTTCTACATTAATAATGAAACTTTTTAAATTATTAAATATAGAAAATGTTTTTACAAAAATATAAATAGTGATTACGAATTAAAATAAAGTATCAACTTAGTAGCGTCATACTGAAAATTGGGGTTGACATTAGTATAGCATTGCCATATAAAAAGTTTGCAAATAATTCGAGTGTCTACTTTCGTTTTCCAGATTCTATCACAATGTATTATTATTAAACAAATGAAAAATCAAACCGACTTCCAAAACAAAACACACACATCACAAATCATCAGCCTATTAATGTTTCCACTGCTGGGACACAGGCCTCCTCTCTGTGAGAGGGAATGGGCCGTAATCCACCACGCGGGCCCAGTGCGAGTTGGCGGATGTCACATGTCTTCGAATTTTTGTTTCTAGGACATGCCGTTTCCTCACGATGTTTTCCTTCACCGTTTTGAGAGCAGTGGTGTTGAATAATCCAAAGCGAAAAATACCTTTTGTTTTCCGAAGTCGGTGTTTTTGGTACCAATATTTTTCCGTTTTTCGACACCGACTTCGGAAAAGAAAGTTATTTTTCGCTTTGTAGTGTTTTGTTTTGGGTCGGATGATTTTTTTGTTAAAAAGTTTTTTATTTATCTCTTCTTAGTTTTGGTAGGTGTAACTCCAAATACCATGAAAATCAATTATAGCCAAATCTCATGACGATTCCAATAAGCCCAAACACGACTAGGATCCATTGTTTTTTTTTCCGGCTTCAACATCAGATCAGTTCGATTTTACCATTTTCATCAGTACCATTCATTTATAAATATTTGCTTCATCATAGTCGGATAGCTATTCTATATATCTTGTACCCGTGAAATACTTACCATTAAGGAGTTCCAGTGGCCATCTGTGGTCTTCTTCATCAGTTCCATTTCACCAACTGAAACTTTCTGAGTGTAAATGATTGCATTGTTGATAAAAATACCAAATTCGCTATATGTATGCCTATAATATTTGAGGAGTTCTCTCGTTTTATCTGGGATGCCATCATCAGATCCTGGTTTCCTTATCATGGTACACCCTTGAGATATCTCCTTTCCAGCAATAAAGAATCATCATAATTAGTTCATAAACGACGAAGTTATCCGCGAACACGCATAAAATATATATTTATATTTATTTATTAATTTGTTTACCCTCACAATGGAACGCCTTGCAGCAATTACACCAATATATACATAATGTACGGTCGATTTGAGACACCTCCTCCTTTTTTGAAGTCGGTTAAAACATAAAAATAAAATTAATTCATATTTAAAAGTAAGGTGTGTGTAGGGTGAGTAGTGAGTGTGCAGTGGAGTTTGTGTGTCATTAGCCATCGAGCACTTAACTTTTTCATTCTGTTACTTGATTTGTTTGTTTGTTAAATATGGCAATACTTTTATTTTTTATGCAGTTTTTGTTCTTATACTGATACAAATTATTATGTCTTGCGAACTATGTTTTTACTAGCAAAAACACAGAGTTTTAATATGTATTAATTAGTTTTGTGTTATTTTATTAAAGATTATTTTCTAATAATTAAAGTTACACAAATTGTTACTATTTTAGTTAGTAAAGAATTTCACATGATTCAATCAAATTTTTAAGTCATCAAAAATATAAATCATTTGCCATGCCTTGCCCGACTATGTCGGGGTGGCCACCAGTACAGCGCTATGCAGCTGAATAAAGTGTTTTACATGGAGCCTATCTGAGCTTCACAACCCAGATACCCTTTGTTCCCCCCCGATGGGTTCCCGCAATGTCGAGATGGGGGGGCTCAGTAGCAGGGGCCTGATCACCCACGGTGGAGCGAAAAAGAACTCGAGGGGAGGCCACTCGTCAGGGCTTTTGTCAATAAGCCGACGATGTAGCAGCCAACAACTGAGACGGCCGGGATTTCGTATGGGGCTTCCCATACCCATACGATATCGCGGCTGAGGGTGGAGGCCGCGGCGGGAGAGGAGTGCCGGTATCACCAGCGGCCGAAAAATGGTAGGTGGCGGGGCCATTTGCCAACCTTGACCCGTCACAAGGTGACCAAGGCTGCCATACACAGGGTCGTCTGGCGCCCATGTGCTGGTTTGGTCCCTGGGGTGGTCACGGCGTACACTGTGTTCTGGTGCGCCGGTGATAGGGGGTACTCCACAGAGGAGGGTCCGGTGACGGACAGCCGCGGCGGGTTCGCAGTGGGTGCTAACGCGTGCCCGTGTTCCCGCCATAAGCGGCACAGGACGGCACCGTGGAGTTTTAGTGGGTTCAAGTCCCATATAACTGCGCTATCTCCCCGTGGTAGCGCAGTATGCATGAGCATTCGTCAAAGATATAAACAAAGAACATAAAATAATAATATATACCCTTTGATAAGACTGATTGTTATTGTTGTTTTCGGCTTTTTCCAACTGTCCGTAACGATTGCATTATTATTTCAAGTCAAGTGACTATCACCATTTCAACTTACTTTACTTGACTTAAGATAATTATTTATTGAATTGACTTGACTTAAGATGTCCACTTAAGTAGTCCTCCATCGTGACCGGTTTTAAGCTTCACGCCATTCCGAGGTATGTCGCTTCATTCAATACGGTGCGTCGTTGCCAGGTTTGACGGGGACACTCTTCCTTTTTCCTTGAGGATTCTAATCCATGGCCTGTTTAGGATTGCAATCCATGTGATCGAATTCCCTGCGGTTTTTGTATAGTACACAAATCCTGCATCGCGCACATACAACAGTCCGACATCAACCGTCGGGCAGTTACCCGGACCAGATACAACGCCCGTCTGGTCGGAGTATCCTCCCTTTTGAATAGAGGTTTCTGGGACTTTTCAGCCTGTTCCGCTACATCCAAACTGGTGACCCTCGAGTATGAACGTCAGCGCAGCCTTCGTGCAGAGCTACTTCACCGTGGTGTCATCATCACTTCCTCAAGCTTTTGAGCAGCGAGTCATCAGTCAGCCAGTACCCGCGGTATCGTAAGAGGGTATCCTCTCCCCCAGCATACAGCGGACGCGCATTCCTGGTCATCACCCTCAACCTGCATCATCAATCCGACCCACTGGAGCCTGCAGCATCATCCAGACGCACCGGGACATCATCACCCCGACTCACTGGAACATCATCACCCTAAATCACTGAGGCATCATCCAGACGCATTAGAGCATCATCTAGACGTACTGGGGCATCATCCCGACTCACTGGCACCCATCACGATAGATACGGGTGACTCAACCTGCTCTCGACCGCCGGTCTCCGGAGAGGAGTGATGTAGCGGCACCAACGCCACCACTTACGAACTAATGACATGACGTCACACAAATCTTGCATCGCGCAAGCAAAGTTTTCGCCGCGATTTGAACACACAACAGTCCGACATAAACCGTCGAGTAGTTGGCCGGACCAGATACAACACCCGTACTGAGGATCCTCCCTTTTCAACGGAGGTTTGTGGGACTTTACACCTTGTTCCACTACCTCCAAATGTGTGACCATTCCATCGCCATTTACGACGCTTAATCTGGGTGTCGATCGGGCTCTCGTGGCACCTCTCGGGCCAGTATATTCCGAGGATGTGACGAAGATATCAGTTGACGGGACTTACTTAAACTATGAAAATGTTATGCTCTGCAAGACTAACATATAAACATTGCACTGTAATTCAGTTACCTGGTTTAAAATGACAAAAGAAATTCTGGCGGTTTTCTGCAGTCGACTTTCCACGACTCTATCCGTTGCTTTTACATGAACTCGACGAGTATTCTCAAAGCAAGTGTAGTAGTACTTGCAAAAGCTTAGCCCACTCATACAGAAGAGTATTGTGGCTATTTTCTAGCTCTCGAATATTCCGGATTTCATTCTTTAGAAAATGAATTCCTTTTAATAATAAAACAGTTTCCTTTAGGTATCCCGTCTTGTAAACTGATATAGATGTAGTCTAGGTATGAGACTGACCAAATTGGTTGATGATTGATGGTTGAAAAAGCATAAAGTATATAGCTCGGGTTTTTCAGTGGCCTGGTCCCATTTGTATTGCTTACACGTCTGAGTGGTAGGTTACATACATACATAGATAAACACATGCCATTTTCCCATGCAGAAACTACAAAACGCCACCCACATCGATCCTAAATTACTTCTTATGATTTCTACATGCACGTCGATTGTGAGGCTAATAATAATAATTTAATACAATCTTGTGGAATCGGAAGTGCCTTACTATAGGTATGAGCCCGACCCAGTTCTCGAGAATGGCAATGTCACGTTGTATTGGGATCGGTCTATCATCACTGACAGGACTATTGTTGCCAATAAGCCTGACATAGTGGTGATAGACCGACTAGAGCATCGCGCAATGATTGTTGATATAGCGGTCCCCCATGACGAGAACCTCGTGAAGGCTGAGAGAGATAAGAAAAGCAAGTATCTTGATCTGGCTCGCGAGGTTGTCGACATGTGGGATGTGAATACAGCAATCATTGTGCCGATAGTCGTTACGGCCAATGGCATAATAGCCAAGAGCCTCGACGAACACCTGAGGAGGCTCTCGTTGGGCAGCTGGAGTCTGCTCCAGGAGCCCTGACCACCGGTAGCTTGGACCCTGTTCCCGATACCGGTGGGCTACTATTTTTATATTTTTAAATGTTTTTCTTTTTTGTAAGTATTTTGTAAAAATATTTAAAAATGTAAGAAATAAGGAAGAAATTAAATAAAGGAAATAATTTAATAATAATAATAATTTCTACATGCATCTGACCTTTTTGAAAAATATCCCCAATAAGCAATAGCACCATAAGAGATCTCTGGCGTAATTTTTACCAAAATTTAAATATTTCTATGTAAACATAATTCTTAGTCTCCTTCACGACTTCTACTAACCAACAGAAAGAAAGATCTACTACGTATTACGCGGGCAAATAACTATACCTATACATCTAATACCTATTATATACACCCAATGTAATTAATACTTAATCTCTACTTCAGCCTGAAAATCAGCCGAGTAAGAAAGAAAGAAACTTCTTCATATTAATATTCTTTACGACATCCACTAACAGAAAGAAATGCCATCTACTTAATCACAATGTACTTCATCCTTGTCATAATTTAATCAGCATCCTCTATATAATTAATTCCGAACTTTTTTATTTTTAAATACTGGAGACACAGACATAAATCTAACTAGATATCGCAAGTCCAACTGAAGTGAAAACCAAACATTTACCGATAATTCAAAATGTTGCATTCTCGGCTAACTTTTTTTGTAGAGTTTTTACAGCTGAATATTTTTTTTAATTATTATATATCGATAGGCTCGCCTTTGACCACTATCTCGCCTGATGGTAAGCGTTGATGTGGTCGACGGTGAAGCACGCTTGCCTAGAAGTAACCTTTTCACTCTTGACTTAAAGACCCCAAGGTTGTAGCTGATAGCTACAACCTTGGGGTCAGGAAACAAAGACTCCGGCAGGGAATTCCACTCCTTAGCTGTGCGCACAATGAAAGTATTCGCAAAACGCTTTGTACGTATGGGAGGGATTTCCACCATGTACCGGTGGCGCATTGCCGTACGTCTTGTTGTCTGATGATGGAAAGGGCTAGGCGGAATCAAATTGTGCAGTTCCATCGCACACTCCCCGAAATGTAACCGATAAAAACCGACAGACTGGCCACTCGGCATCGATGTTCAAGGCTTTGAAGCTTTGGGGCGACCAGTGCATCGTCGCCGATAAGCCTCTTGGCCCGTTTGTCAATCGACTCAAGTGCATCAAGTTGATATTTGGCAGATCCGTCCCAGAGGTGAGAGCAGTACTCCATGGATGACCGATCTTGCGCTTTATACAATTTGAGCAGCTGTTCAGGCGTGAAGTACGTCTCACCTTTTCAAGGATCCCTAACTTTTTTTCAGCCAACTGAGCCTTTGCCTCAATGAATGGACCAAAATTGAGGGTCGATGTTAACGTAACACCAAGAAGGTCGAGATGGTCCGTTATCGGCACGGGCAAACCACGGAATGATGGAGCCGGGTGGAATAGGCTCTTTTTTGCGGATAAAAGACACGCCTGGGTCTTAGCAGCATTGAAACTGACAAGACTGGCATCGCCGCTAATACGGCATAAATAATTAGGGATTTTTCAAGATTTCGGTTTGTGTCTGGAGCGGATAACGCTAAACGAAACAGCTCCAAGTAAGGGCAATGCTCTCACTTTTACTCCCTTTGTTGACACGCGAAGTATATACAAAATACATTCGCGTCATCTATTTTCTTATTTTTAAGAATAATAGGCTCGCGTTTACTCGTTTTTAGGGTTCCGTATCCAAAGTGTAAAAACGGGACCCTATTACTAAGACTTCACGATCCGTCTGTCTGTCTGTCTGTCTGTCTGTCCGTCTGTCACCAGGCTGTATCTCATGAACCGTGATAGCTAGACAGTTGAAATTTTCACAGATGATGTATTTCTATTGCCGCTATAACAAAAAATACTAAAAACAGGATAAAATTAATATTTAAAGGGGGCTCCCATACAACAAACGTGATTTTTTTGCCGTTTTTTGCTCGATATTAATAACGGCAACAGGTAGACGCTTAAAATATTCACAGAATATTTAGTTGTATATTCACTTCAAAAAATAATAATTATTAAATTAAAATAAAATATATTAAGGGGGGCTCCCATACAACAAACGTGATTTATTTGCCGTTTTTTGCGATAATGGTACGGAACCCTTCGTGAGCGAGTCCGACTCGCACTTGGCCAGTTTTTATTTTTTTTCGTAACCACTATTTCATATGATGGTAAGCGAAGCGAAGTCCGCTTGCCTAAAACCTAACCTAGTAATCTATTCACTCTTAACATTCGCGTTATCTAGTCACATTTATATCTGTGACTGGAAAACTGCTAAAGAACTCTATTGCATGAAATTGATTAATTACTTCGCCGCCAGGCGCCAGCGAGCGTTGCGGAGACATCCACTTTATATCGGTTTCAATAAAGTTTATCTTTCCAAGTTGTCTCCATCGATGGGCTAATTACTCTGGTTCGTTATTAAGGCTTTACTTTGATACTGTGGAATTAGATTAAGTGTGTTTTGATTTTAACTTAGGTTGTTGATTGGAGAAATGAGCACAAACTTATGTAGTACCTACTTAAGAACTTTAGTCCGATGACCTGGAGATGGTCACAAATGGAAAGGCCAACTAGATAAGCCAATCGCATGGTACTTGGGAGAAGCTTTGTCCTATAGTCCAATTCTCTTGTCTAAGATGAAGATTGTGATACTTCAGAACCTAGTCCAATATATTATAAACGTGTGTTGGTGTTTTCGAGCGTATGGCACTCGTGGGCTGCAGCTGAAAAGCGTCAGGTGGTATACTCTGTATTACCATTTGGCATTATGCTGAGCTGAGGCCCTTTTGGCATTAATAGTTTTAATTATTAATTTTGTTAAATTTTAAGGTGTTTTTGTTTGGAATGCCAATAAACACATTTTTATTTCTTTCTTTCTTTACTAAGCCATCATCACCATCATATTATATTCCTTGTCCCATGTCACGGGACAAGGGAAAGCTATGATGTTTTCGACGTTTTCGGCGCAACACGTTTTCTTCTTTTATTCTATCCTATCAACGGTCACGCTACCACTGACTTCCGTTTCATTCATTCTACCTTTCCTTTGCCTCACTATATTAAGCCATAAGACAGTTAAAAATAATGGTAGACCAGGTTCTTTAGAAAATAATTAGGGATGTGACGCGACTAGTCAGTATAGCCGACTATCCGGCCACTTTCGTAGTCGGTGAATATTTGGCAAAGAGCACCGACTATCCTGCACTGTTGGTGGTGGTTCTTCTACTTGAATTTGCAACTGGTAAAAATCGTCTGTGGTTGTGGTTGTTCATACTCGTAGTATTTGCTGTTTTTCCCTGCCCCCCACGAGAATTTATCATTTGGCACCGGTTACACCTGACTCTACAGGTATCATTGTACAATTGGACAAAAAAAAACCAAACATGAGACTTTCTTTTTGACATGATTAAATCTTAATTGAGCTCTTTCACAAAAATAATAAAAAAATCCTACACAACACACTAAAATAATAACCGCTCTGACCCGTGCAAAAGCATAAATTAAGAAACAATAGTCCGGTCAAATTAGACATAAATCAAAGTGCATTAATTCGCATAGAGCTGAAAATTAAAAGAAAGAAAAAAAAAGAAAAATTGTTTATTTGCGCCAGGCACGACGCATACCATAACAACAAAAAAAAATAACATAAATACAATCATTACAAAGTATGCGTCACAACTACGCAAAACGGTCATCGCTCAGCATAATGCTGGGACTCATGTGCGAGACAGAGCCACAGCGCTGGTTTTCAGCGATAGCCGGTGTCGACTGGGTGACTCTGAACCAATAAAACCTCAGTAGCGAGTGAATTAGTACGAATGTTCGGCACACCATTATAAATGAAATGTAAAAAGTCCCCATCGATCCCACACTTAGAAGGGGAAGCAGAATTATCAAATGATTATGAATGAGACGGATAATTTTAACTTACTTTTTAGAATTGACATGGCTTTTATCATTTCCAATAGTATCAGTTTTTACATAATTTTTAATAGTATTGAATTAAACAGGATCACAATAGATTATGGAATAGCGAAGTAAACAAAACATATTTTGACACGCTCGTACACGGTGGTTGCGAAATGGCCGAATACCCCCTTTGCAACCGACTAATCAGGTATTTGGCAAGTCGGCCAAAGTCATAGTCGGCACATCTCTAAAAATAAAATAATTCAAATAAAAAATAACTTAAGTTAGTTAATTTTCATTACCAACCAAAATACAGTGGACAAGCTAGTTAATGCTAGTTTATTTAAACAGGTGGCTTAATAGAGCACAAAATTTAAATGTGCCTAATTTGAGATTTGCAAGCAAGTGCTCTGAACTGCGGAGTTATTTTGGTCAGCCTTATTTTTAATTTACTACTGTTTGTCTGGCCAAAGATAGCTTAAAAGCTTTTCGCAGTATGTTTACCTTACAATATGTCTACTTTTTATGGAACATATTACGCGAAGATTTGGGCCTTCCTGTGTAATACTAATTTAGATATGAATGTGAAAATGTGTGTGTTGGGATAAAATGTATTTGAAAGTTTGATAAAACGACTTTGCACGAGAGTGACACCGCGGGCAGAAGGTAATTTTAAATAAATTGTTAGTAACGAAATCCAGCTTCTTCAGAAATAAATTAGTGACGCATACAAAATTAAATGCAACTCAAATGATGCAATTGTCTCTTGAAAACTCATTCAAGCAAACAGTAGCTAACATGCGTATAAAAAGTCACATTGTTTTTGCGATTCGTTTTATACATTTTATCTTAGCATAAATCGAAGAAATTTATGTAAACCTACAAATCAAATTTGCTGTATAGACCGTCGGCTGCATTCTGGTGCTGCAAATTTTTTTTTTCAGTTTAAAACTTGTCAGAAGTTCAGGAGTCAGATGCGGGCTGTCCGTGTAAAGTTTCTGGAATGTTTTCTGTTATTTTTAAGGTTCCGTACCCAAAGGGTAAAAACGGGAGCCTATTACTAAGACTCCACTGTCCGTCTGTCACCAGACTGTATCTCATTAACCGTGATAGCTAAACAGTTGAAAACTTCACAGATGATGTATTTCTGTTGCCGCTATAACAACAAATACTAAAAACAGAATAAAATAAATATTTAATTGAGGAACCCATACAACAAACGAGATTTGTTTGCCTTTTTTGCGATAATGGTATGGAACCCTTCGTGCGCGAGTCCGATTCGCACTTGTTATAGAATATTTTTGTTTTTCGCATTTTGAGAAGTTGTTTCAGGGAGCTTTTTAAGCAGTCCTGCAGTACACCGACACTGTCTAATTATAAATAAATTAATGTTGGCCGATTTGCCTTTAGTCAATAGGTATGATTAAGAAAATAGAATACATTAAATTATGTGTTACAACCACAACTGGAAATTTGCTGAAACATACTTTTAGAATAACTACAACTACATACACATATTTTCAAAATTTTATTTCGAAAATAAACTTTACTTGAGTCCCCACATATTTTTTCTGCACCCTATTACTGTAAATCTTCACTTAGTAAGCATATTAACTAGTTAAGATATCATATATCAAAATAACGATCTGATACTTTAATTATAAGTCAGTAGATAGGTCGATTTATTTATTGAGCGTATATTTTATTCTTAATAAGCAATTTGTTCCTGTTATAATTTCATTTTTAATAAGGTTTTTTGTAGTTACTAATTGGTAGTTCGGTAGCCAATCAATGTCAGATTGTAATTTGTACTCAGTGGCGTAGCGTGCCTAGGCGGGCCCCCGTTTAAACATTTGTTTCGGGGCCCTTATGAAAAGTAATGATTTCTCACAAAAAAAAATGTTTACATAAATTTCTGTCTCTCTCTTATAAATATCTGTCACTTTTGCCAAAAATTTTACCAACAATTCAAATTAAATTTACACTCTCCTTGCCTTTTTTCGGCAAACTGATTTATTAAATCATTTATAGCTGATGATGACTTTAGTTTTTCTAAAGTCATCATCAGCTATAATCTGCCTCTATGGACAATAGTGACAGGTCTCACAGGCGAAAATAAATTTGGGAAGTTTTTATTAATTTTTGCTTACGCACGTTGATCGGCGGTAGCTACGCCCCTGTTTGTACTTGTGTTGTGTGGCTTGTTCTCTTGGTGAGGCAAATTATGCATTGGCAGTTTTTGCGTTTTGCATTACAGATTAAGAGCAGTGGTAGCTCATTGGTAACGGCCCCGTGTTACATATCGTAAGTCGTGAGTTCGAACCCAGGCAGGTGAATTGCTTTGTGTAATTTTTTTCATCACCACTGCTCTTAAAACGGTGAAGGAAAACATGGTGATGAAACCTATTATTATTAGGATGACTGTGTCCCAGCAGTGTCAACATTATAAAGCTGATGATGATTACAGATTAAGCGAAAGAACACTAACGAGCATTAACCACGCATGCTCGCTCGCCTTCAAGCTCTCATTCCTAATTGTTCGCTAGCATTCGTTCGCTTGGTCCGTACCCGCCAAAAGGCTAGCCAATTGATAGCCTGTACCTATTACAGTTTAATCAATATGGCCTAGTTCAAGGATCGAAAATTAATGTAAGAAATTGACAAACGCGTGTGCTTGGTTAATTTAATTTTCAATGGCTAATTGCATCTTCTTTACTTAAATTGCGTTTAATTTGACACGTGTCGAAAATATCTTTGCAGAACCGAGTGTATTTATCTTTTATACCCGGCTGCGAGGAAAGGGTTATGTTTTTCGCGCGTATCTTGTATGTATGTATTATTCTTTATTACCTCATATCTTTCAAACCGCTAGACGGATTTTTATAATTAAGACATCGTTAAATAAGTCTTGACCGCCCAAGTTTTCTTAGTTAAGTGACTTTAAAAAAAAGAAACATGGCGGCTTTTGGGACGCCATATCCAATTTTTATGATTATAAAAATATATACCCGATTTTACCCTTTGGGTACGGAACCCTAAAAACTGAGAAACCCACTAACATAAAAAGAAAATATCCCACAGAAAAGTTCTTTCAACCTATGATGAGGCCCATCAAGCGATGCAATCCAATCTGAGGGCATTGTGGAAAATTCTAGAACATTTTTCATTATTAGATGGAACATCTTCATTATTTAACTCTTCAGTTCGTCTTCGTGAACAAATTGGAAAATACGCCTGAGGCCCTTTTAATTCTGTGGAAACTTATCTTGGAGATATTGGTTAAATTCTTTTTGAAGAAAAGCCTTATTTTTTGCCTTATTTTTTGGAGTTAGTTTGGACTGGAATTTTAAAAGTATAATCTTGATTATCTCAATTAATGAGAGTTGATTTAAAGTAGTTACTTATGCAGGGTTCTAAAGGATACATTTGATTAAAAATATAATGGCACGACGTGGTACTGCATAAATTCTATTTTTTTTTCTTTTTGTACAAAACTTTAAAGTTGTTAATGATACTATAGTCATCTATCGTCAAAAATTAAAGCGAGACAAAAAAAATCTGTTGAACAAATATGTAGATTAAATAATTTCCTACTGTCTCCAATAAAAAATGCGGTTACAAAAATAAATATATAACTGACTAACAAAACAGAACACTACGATGTCTGTACGAAGTCGGTGTCTTTGGTACCTATCTGTCCTCGTTTTTACACCGACTTTCGAAAAGAAAGTTATTTTTCGCTGTGCAGTGTTTTATTTTGGAAGTCAGTTTTTTTTTTTTTGTTAAAACGTATATTATTTTTCTCTTTTTACTTTTGGTACCTTATTATTTGCCGTGAAAGTACGCAATATTAAGGATTACTCAAACACTACTCATCAGATCTTGATTATATTTAAATGGGACCACATGATAAACACCAGCTTTCACATTAAAGAAAATAAAAATCAAAATCAATCACCTAGAAAAAAGTTTTGAGGTAACACTAAAAAAAATTACAATCGAATTGTACTTTTGAAGCCGGTCAAAAATCAACAGCTAGCTCTAATCGCTCTTAATCGTCTTTGAACTCATCATCACTGATTTCTAAGTCACTAGAACATTCTTAGTCTTAGGGACTACTATTAAGCATTTGGTTAAAATAAACATCAAACTTATTTATAACCCATTTCAAGTTACTAAAAAATCCCCTTCTAACTTTATTATTCTCTCTCTATATTTCCAATTTTCTATACAGCGAAAAGCCATTAATAAGGAAAATTCTTAGTCTTAGGGACCACTATTAAGCTTTTGGTTAAAATAAACATCTAATTTATTAATAACCCATTTCAAGTTACTGAAAAATCCCCTTCTCACTTTATTATTCTCTCTCTATATTCCTAATTTTCTATACAACGAAAATCCATATACAAGGAATATTCTTAGTTTTAGGGACTACTATTAAACTTTTGGTTAAAATAAACATCTAATTTATTTATAACCCATTTCAAGTTACTAAAAAATTCCCTTCTAATTTTATTATTCTCTCTCTATATTCCCAATTTTCTATACAGCAAAAAACCATTAATAAGGAATATTCTTAGTCTTAGGGACCACTATTAAGCTTTTGGTTAAAATAAACATCTAATTTATTTATAAACCATTTCAAGTTACTGAAAAATCCCCTTCTCACTTTATTATTCTCTCTCTATATTCCCAATTTTCTATACAACGAAAAGCCATATACAAGTAATATTCTTAGTTTTAGGGACTACTATTAAGCTTTTGGTTAAAATAAACATCTAATTTATTTATAACCCATTTCAAGTTACTGAAAAAAATTCCTCCGCACTTTATTATTCTCCCTCTATATGCCCAATTTTCTATACAACGAAAAGCCCAATGAATATTCTTAGTCTTAGGGACTACTATTAAGCATTTGGTTAAAATAAACATCTATTTTATTTATAACCCATTTCAAGTTACTGAAAAAACCCCTCCTAACTGTATTATTCTCTCTCTATATTCCCAATTTTCTATACAACGAAAAGCCATATGTAAGGAATATTCTTAGTCTTAGGGACCACTATTAAGCTTTTGGGTAAAATAAACATCTATTTTATTTATAACCCATTTCAAGTTAATGAAAAATCCTCTTCTCACTTTATTATTCTCTCTCTATATTCCCAATTTTTTATACAACGAAAAGTCATATACAAGGAATATTCTTAGTTTTAGGGACTACTATTAAGCATTTGGTTAAAATAAACATCTAATTTATTTATAACCCATTTCAAGTTACTGAAAAGACCCCTCCTCACTGTATTATTCTCTCTCTATATTCCCAATTTTCTATACATCGAAAAGCCGAGTTACGTGGTCGTAGTCCAAATACAGCTAGACTTTTCGCGTGTATATTTGTAAAGGCGCCACAAACGTGCCGACCAGAGGCATACACGTCAGCCATTGAATTGTCTGGCACGTATGTTTAGTGTCAATTTTCGCGTCAATAAACGCGTTCAGCGCGCATTTGCTAATGTGACCGGGGTTTAATGTTAAACATGATCTGGAAATTCAGTCAAAATCATTTCATTTTTGATAAAAGATTATTCTTAAGGGTACACTAGTCGAAAATTCTTCCATACAAACGTAGTCTAGGGATTATTCCACTGTTTGACAATGTACGTTCAGAATAAAAAGTGATATCAATTGGTCTCATCATTATCTAGCCCTGCATGGAAGCAAAAAAGTAAGAAAATAAAATATTTGAAAGTTATGAGCGTCGAAAGTTCCACATTTCGACACTAATTT
The DNA here is from genome assembly GCA_948252205.1 of Orthosia incerta. NCBI lineage: Eukaryota > Metazoa > Arthropoda > Insecta > Lepidoptera > Noctuidae > Orthosia > Orthosia incerta. The sequence goes on from OX411749.1 coordinate 5,160,158, forward strand.
TAACGCATTTTTGGGCGCAAATAAATGCCATAAGAAGACGGAAAATTGAAAAACGGCCTCCATACAGGGATAGATAAGTAGTTCAACAATGCAAATAATTAAATTTTGAACAGATACGTTTAGTCGTTTTTTCATGATATCCAGACTCCCAAAGGTCTGATTATAAAATTTCGCGCGCTCGGTTTCGTCCTAAATCATTATCCATTTCGCTACAAATTTGCAAAAGTGTGTATTCGTACGCAAACTAGCTTCCTACTGCTCATCACAGCAACTATCTCTTCCGCAAGTTTTGTCGCTTGATATAAAATGCATTTTAACCCCGCGCACAAAATAGTTCGTGCCGTTGACTAGTGTAACTTTAATTCTTAAACACCAAAAACAATATTCAATACAATGTGATAGTAAAGTAAATGTACATGTATTGTTGACATTTGTTGTTAGATGGGATCATAGAAACAGGTGCAGGCTGGAGGAGCTATACAAGACAAATAGCTCTGTCCCTTTTTCAATGTCGCGAAATTATCAGGGGCCTTGGCTCCTGGTCTTGCCATAATGAATCTTGCTATATTGAATTATCAAATATATTTTCATAATTTCCTGATACAAAATGCGTCCATAAAATGGTGTGATTTTGTCCTTTCAGTTTTGCTACTCCCGTATTCCAAATTCTAAGGCAATTAATTATTGTGACAGTTTTAGGTGCAACAAAATTTTGTCGTAAGTTAACAATATGCTTAGTGGATATGGAATTCTAAAATTGGCAATACTGCTGTACACACCGCCGAAGCAATAGTAGTACATACAATCGACTTGTCCTCCATTGCAACCAAATATGACAAAAATAGGATCAAAGAACTATGATGATGTAACACGGATATGATTCTAGAGATCGTGTATTTATTATAAGAGATAGGATCCTATGTATGATACTAGATATATGGTAGTGTAATACTATTAACTATTAATAATACTAAGAAAATTGCAAAAATAAACAACGTCTCAATCAACCGACCTAGCCTTATCCCAACTATTTTGGGGTTGGAACCGGATGCAGCTGAGTACCAGCTTTTACATGGAGCGAGCACCTATCTGACGTCCGAATAAATGGGATAATGGAAATAGGATATTTGACTTTGACTATTGACTTTTGACTTTTGTCTTAGACTTTTGACTTTGATTTTTGAGACCCCTTGGCAAGACTAGGGCCAGATGTTCTGGCTTCTGACTAACCATATCGACTGGCAAGCTTCTAAAAATGACAACCCGGACCAACGGCTTAACGTGTTTTTCGAGGAACTAAGGAGTCTCGATATGAAATTCCATCCATGAAGGCAGACCCGTACGGTTGTTATTACTTAGCCACGAGCTCCTCATATTTCTTAATAAATAAAAACAAATAACAACCATAATAGGTACTCATAAAACATTAAAAATATTAAGACGTAATACCACAAAAATAGTTGCCAAACTAAATAATTGTGGCGTTTCTGGCAACATTACATTATATTATTTTCGGAAAACAGGATGAGGTTGTCACATAAAAACGGAGATGATTGCCGAAAGCATTTGTTAGGATAATAAATACTTGTGTATTAATGTCTGCTTTAATAAATAGGTTTCTTATATAAGAGAAGAGGAATCTTTTCCTGAATACTAACATTCGTTTTGGTCAAATAATGTACCTTCTACGTTTTTGTGTGATTGGTAATGAGTATGAGTAGTTCATTATCAGTGCGACTTGCTTGAGTTACGTACTTGAGAAAGTCTGTTTTAAGGCGATTTCAAGAGAAAAACACTCTACATTGAGTAATTTTTAAACGTAAACCATTACATTTATTCTGTGGCTGTGAATTCTGAGAACTTGCAAAATACGTCTTTAATTACGAAATTAACGTTAAATGAATCCCTTACTTGCGCTGGATTGGAATCCCCAAGGCAAAAGCAAGAGTGGCCGTCCCCGTCAGACCTGGCGTCGCACTATGTTGGCGGAAGTGACAAGTATCGGTATGACGTGTAGCAAGGTGAATTGTGAAGCTCAGGACCGATCGCGATGGAGGACTATTGTTGACACCCTTTGCCCCATCCAGGGGACGTAGGACATTAAGTCAGTAAATCAAGAATTCCTTGCATAGATCTTCTATGAATTTATGGTAAACTTGGCATCGTTGCAGTAAGGTTGATTGTTAATTAAATGCAGGCATTGGATGTTTTTTATTTTCAATTACTAATATAATTTTTTAGTAAAAAGTTGTAATTTAATTAAAATTACAAGCGTTACGTAATCTCTCATCTCACGCAATCCGAGAGTTACCACGTTTTAGGTGTTGGCAGCGTCTTAATGAATCTATGCCCAACAATTGATGATGACAGATACGTCTTTTCATAACGTTTTTTGTTTAACATCTACCAATGCATAATCTTTGTAATAATGCTGCAACTCAGGCAGAAACGCCGTTTACATATATTTTGTCCAGCCGAATCTAGACAGATTGGTGCAGTCGGCTAATCTGTGGCTCATAAAACACGTTACAGGGATTGATTTCGTGGCGTAGCGTTTTGGCATGACATCTCTCATGGGCGCAGATCTGTTTTAGGCTTTGTCAACGTCTTAATAAACCCATAATTAGTCGGTAATAAACATGTTTTTATCCGTAATTTCATTTGTTTAGCATCTACGAAAGCCGGATCTTCGACACAGCGCTGCATCCCAGGCAGAAACGCCAGGACTAATTAAAATGTATTACCTTCAGCTGAGTCATGACACAAATTAATGTAGTCAGCTAATCTGTAGCTCATAGAACACGTTCCTGGGATTGATTTAGTGGCGTAGCGTTTTGGCATTTAGCTTGGCACGAAGCCTTGTGTGATTACTGTTTCATAGTGTATAGGATATATTGTAGCTCCATAAATATATAGCCTATTATTAACCCCTTGTATGAACGCAGGTCTACACGAGACACAATGGCTTTGTCTTGTGTCTCGCATACAAGGGGTTAAATAAGTAAAATTTTCATTCTTGTGATTATATAATAAGTCACATGTTTGTAAAACGATTTATTCTCTATTTATATATAGTCAATTAAACAAATGTAAGCTTTGAGTTTATATTGCACTTAACTTTAAGTAACTTTTCACGATAAAAGTAGATTCATAGCTATTTCTGTGTGGCCGCTGCATGGTGGTTTAGTATCTAGTATTGCGACACCAACATTAAAAATGTAACTCTTTATGTGATCAGTGGTAACGCCCTTTCCTTCCTACTGTGTCACTGGTTCAATAAACACGTGAGTTTACTACTCCGCCGTTTTATTTTATTCTTCCTTGGCACCAACGCTACCAGCACCTCATCAGCACCCAACACACTTACACCACTGCACTTTGATCCGGCTCGAAGGACCAATGTGCAGCATTACTCATAAAAAGTCCCAGAAATACAGTTTTTTTTACAATGTATTGGCTTGATTTGAAAATATTTTATGTTTAAACTCCAAATATATATTTAAAATACATTAAGATCGAATGTAATGTTTCCAATCTTTACATAAAAGATCAATATATTAATCTCCAAAATAACAATTATTTTCAATGAAACAAGGGCGAGATACATTTATACTCACTCAACACTATACTTTATAGAAAAATTTCTAGCTCATTGCCCACAAGTTGCAATTTTTGAGTTAGGGCACTTTCATTCTGGGGGTATGTATAATGAAGTTTAAATACAAAATATTATTTACGACAGAATGTTCATTTCCGATGAACTTTGAACTTTTGAAGTAAAAATCTTATCAAAAATAATCTGTGTCACAACATATCAAATACTCAAAACTTTACTGTCACATAGACTGAGTTTTTAACCGTTTGTTGATGCGCGAGAACGCTACAAACGCGCGCACAACGTGATTATACGTCCCCCGCACATCCCACGTTCCTACATTCAATCCAACTGTGTCACGCCCCGGCGAATCATAATCTTTGTCGTGACAAAAACATCATAGTTAATGTTAGTTTATGTTATCATTTTATTTTTACGTGACTTTGAACTTTTTTAGTTGCCCTTTACACCTCTTGGTGCAGACCGGAAGCTCTCAATCAACGTGGAAGTCTGAAAATAGTTTGAACTGTAATTATTTCTATCAGTTGCCCTTTGCACTTGGTGCAGACCGGGCTTTCTCAATCAACTTGGAAGTATAAAGTGTTATTAATACTCTTTTAACTTAATGTAATTTATTTTTAAATGGTAGGAAAGCTGGTAAAGGAAAATAGTTTTGTAGTTCTATATACCTAGTTCACACGGAAGTCAAAACAAAACAACAATAAAGAACTTAGTTCTGAATTCAAATTATTATACACGATAAATCTAATAATTGATGGACGTGGAAATTCGCATTCGTTTGTATTCGGAAAAATTTCTAGCTCATTGCCCACAAGTTGCAATTTTTGAGTTAGGGCACTTTCATTCTGGGGGTATGTATAATGAAGTTTAAATACAAAATATTATTTACGACAGAATGTTCATTTCCGATGAACTTTGAACTTTTGAAGTAAAAATCTTATTAAAAATAATCTGTGTCACAACATATCAAATACTCAAAACGTTACTGTCACATAGACTGAGTTTTTAACCATTTGTTGATGCGCGAGAACGCTACAAACGCGCGCACAACGTGATTATACGTCCCCCGCACATCCCACGTTCCTACATTCAATCCAACTGTGTCACGCCCCGGCGAATCATAATCTTTGTCGAGACAAAAACATCATAGTTTATGTTAGTTTATGTTATCATTTTATTTTTACGTGACTTTGAACTTTTTTAGTTGTCCTTTACACCTCTTGGTGCAGACCGGAAGCTCTCAATCAACGTGGAAGTCTGAAAATAGTTTGAACTGTAATTATTTCTATCAGTTGCCCTTTGCACTTGGTGCAGACCGGGCTTTCTCAATCAACTTGGAAGTATAAAATGTTATTAATACTCTTTTAACTTAATATAATTTATTTTTTTAATGGTAGGAAAGCTGGTAAAGGAAAATAGTTTTGTAGTTCTATATACCTAGTTCACACGGAAGTCAAAACAAAAAAGCAATAAGGAACTTAGTTCTGAATTCAAATTATTATACACGATAAATCTAATAATTGATGGACATGGAAATTCGCATTCGTTTGTATTCGGCAATGCGATGTTTGCCGAGGGACAATAAGAAAATAGTTGTACTGTACTTATTTGAGAGCATTGGTGGCCCCACTGGGCCAACTTGTAAGTCGCGGCCGATACCACTGTATCGGCCGCGACTTACAAGTTGTAGGTCGTGGGTTCGAGCCTAGGCAGGCGCTTTACTTTGTGTAAATTATTTCGTCACCACTGCTCTCAAAACGGTGAAGGAAACCGGCATGACCTAGAACCAAAAATTACCCGCACTGGGCCCGCGTGATGGATAATGGCCCATTCCCTCTCACAGAGAGGAAGCCCGTGTCCCAGCAGTGGGAACATTGTGTTGTGTGTACTTATTTGACAATTTTAAAAAGTACTCGTATTTTCAATTCGACATACAATTCTTCTAGCCTCTAAAGTAATAAAAATCTCCATTATGTTCAAAATATTCCAATCCTTGCAATCGATTGCGCTACACGCAAGAATATTTGTATAGACTATTAGATTCTGTCTGATTGGCAAAAAACAAAGAGTAGTCAAAGAGCGCTCATGAATGTATAACTATTCAAACAATTGCCGCTGAAGCCTGAGGCTACAATATAATACTGTGTCGATATTTGAGAATTATGGTATTGAAAGAAGACTGTGATTCTGAAGAATTTGACGGTCGTATGGAATATAATTTAAATTGATGATTGATAGTGGGTAGGGTAGAAGGGGCAGTTTTTGAGCTGTCTGTTCTAAATTCATTTTAAGGAAGTTTTACAACATTTGTCTATTATTATCAGTTCCTATAGGGTTTGAACCAAACCCTATAGGAACTGATTATATTGAAGCAACACAGTATTATATTGAAGCCTGAGGCTACAATATAATACTGTGTCGATATTTGAGAATTATGGTATTGAAAGAAGACTGTGATTCTGAAGAATTTGACGGTCGTATGGAATATAATTTAAATTGATGATTGATAGTGGGTAGGGTAGAAGGGGCAGTTTTTGAGCTGTCTGTTCTAAATTCATTTTAAGAAGTTTTACAACATTTGTCTATTATTATCAGTTCCTATAGGGTTTGAACCAAACCCTATAGGAACTGATATATATATTACTTTAAAAAGTTTCTGTTTGTTTTCATGTACGGTAATGACCTATTTTCCCATTTTTTAAAAAAATGTTTTTGTTCAAATTGGCCCCACTCATGGGGCAGTTTTGAATCACTCTGGGGCAGTTTTAAAATAGCTTTATAAAATGAAAAATACGCGTGTCGCAAATCATTAAAATGTATTGTCATGTCTGTTATTACAATCATTACTAATTTTAATTACAAAATAGTACTGAAATAAGCTCAGGCTCTAATTCTCTGAATAAACAGCTGGTAATCATGAAATGATAGTTCTTAAAGACAAAGACAAAGACAAAGATATTTTATTTCAAGTAGGCCACCAAGCGGCACTTTTGAACGTTAGGTACATTAAAATTTACAAGTTATAAAAGTTGATTATACTTAAGTAAATAAAATATGAATAGCAAACATACCGTACAACAATACTCACATAGCAGTCAAACTCTTACGATCTTTCTAACAAATATTTACTTGCAACACACAAAAACAATGAAATTGTTTATTTTTACTTTGACATCCAGAATGAACGAATGACTGAAGTGACATATGACAAGATGAATGTTGCCAACATTTAAAACGCATAATAGCCATAGATAACACGAAAGTCCCATTAAAAAATAGTAAAATTCAAAACTGCCCCCTTTTCCTCATGTGTTTTTGCGCAAAGGCCAAAATATGCAGATTAACCTTTTCCCTGTCCGATGAGCCATATATGACATGTGTGTGTGTGTTTGTTTAACTGTTGTGACTGTTATGTGGACAGTTAACCTGTTAAACAGTCTTGTTTAGGTATTTTTTTTTTATTGCAAATAATCATCAATACATTCAAACTTACGTAGTTACTAGTTTAAACTGTCTCACGGTAACTGTTACGGTATATCTGCTAACATTTGCGGTTAATCGAACGGTTAATTTTTGCGCATATTTTGCGTTTGCACGAATCGTTTTTTACTTAAGTGTACGCAGTTACTTAAGTATAAATTAGACTGTAAATGTTATTTCTGTTAATGTTGTTTGTTTGTTTGAGAGCAGTGGTGGCCCAGTGGTATCGGCCGCGACTTACAAGTTGTAGGTCGTGGGTTCGAGCCTAGGCAGGCGCTTTACTTTGTGTAAATTATTTCATTATTTCACCACTGCTCTCAAAACGGTGAAGGAAAACATTGTGAAGAAACCGGCATGTCATAGAACCAAAAATTTGAAGACATGTGACATCCACCAACCCGCACTGGGCCCGCGTGGTGGATTACGGCCCATTCCCTCTCACAGAGAGGAGGCCTGTGTGCCAGCAGTGGGAACATTAATAGGCTGATGATGTGATGTGTGATGTGTTATTTCCAATCATAATACATTTGATCATCTGCACCATTGTGCTTAGTGTGAGTTTTTTAACGTACTCACTCGTGATAACGTAAACGATCTCTTATGGCAAAATGTATACAAAAAAAGAGGTTTTGCCTTGCCGTCACCAGACGGCGCTTATCTAGTTTCAATACAAATTGGCGTTAACGTTAAGGCGATTGAGCGTGAGTAATAACTCGCACTAAGGCCTCAGATAATCAAAAGGTTCACCTTGTGGGTGTTCTTCCAATGCCTTTTAGTACGCGATCGCTAATCCAAAAACTATCGATCGCTATTCGGCCGCATCCGACCAGTATTTATGTAATATTCATAAAATAGATTATGTATAAAATCAATAGCATCGCTTTTATAATCAACATTCTTAACAATAACAATTAATAACTCTCTCACCAACAACAACTAAGAAACTGAAGAGAACAGTGTCCATTGTTGAATTCAAAGAGCTATTAATAGTACCTATTAGTTCAGGGTGCCCTGTGTACAATACAATTGGAATCAGTTGCATTGACGAACAGAAAGCGGTCCTGAATAGTAATAACTAAACAATGGTATTTTTTATTTGTTATTATGCGGGAGTAAGTAGTTTTGAAGTAAGAGGCTTATAATATTTAAACTATAAAGTGCCAGCCTGAAGTTGTTGACAGATGAAAATTGATGGAATGAATGAATGGATCAATGGTGCCTTTTAGATAGGCTCAAGAGTAGTGCTTGGTACCTGCACTACTCTCGAGCCTGAGTTGTTGGGTTCGATATTCGATTCAGATAAGTGTTATTAAGATTAAGCATCTGGAATTAATCAGTAGCCGAGATACAAACACAGACTCAAAGCACGGCACAAGCCTGTTTGAGAACAAATTTCCGTGCGTTCAAGCGTCTTAGCCATATCTATTCATCATCTGCCTAGCCTTTTCCCAACCATATTGGGGTCGGCTTCCAGTCCTACCGGATTCAGCTAAGTACCAGTGTTTTACATGGAGCGACTGCCTATCTGACCTCCACAACCCAATACCTAGGTAACACGGTACCTCTTGGCAAGACTGGTGTCAGATCTCAAGCTTCTGACTATCTGTAACGACTGCCAAAGATCTTCAAATGGCAGCCGGGACCAACGTCTTAACGTGCTTTCCGAGGCACGGAGGAAACTCGGTATGTTGAAATGGTCACCCATCCACGGACCGACCTCGTCAAGCGTTGCTTAACCTTGATGATCGACCCGTGCGGCTGTTATTATTTAGCCACGAGCTTTGCATCCGTGGTGCCAGGCAACTGGGATTTTCCCAGTTGTAAACAATCCTTTGTGCCTATTGGCCTTGTTTCTTCTGTCTCCTGCTTGATACAGCAATTCGTATTTTTTGCTTTACTCCCTCCGTTATTATTTTCTGTTTAATTTCGTTGCGGGACCCAAGACAGTTAAATTCATTCTCCGGGACTTCGTCGAGCTTCATTGCCTCAGCGCTTTTCTGGTGGTCGCCACTGTTGATTCTGGCTTTCAGGAGTTGCAGTGGTTTGGGAATAGTGCGGTGGGATTGTCCAAAAAAAACCTGTTTGATAGCAATAGGCGCCACCTATAACATAGAACTTCGACTTACAGGTAACAGGCAAAATGTGGTTGTACTTGTGCAGGGTAATCTCTGCCTACCTTTTATCGCAGCATACAAACATGCATGACGTAAGTGTCTGCGACAACGTTTCAACAGCATCCAGACAAGAGGTGACGCCCATTTTTCTTCGAGTGAACTACTAAGTACTGAACAAGTTTGACGCAACCATTGCTCAATTCTCTAAAAACCGCATTACAATTACCAACCAGTCGCAACACTGATCAACAATAAATATATTTACGATGTTCGTATAACATGGCATATAATTTAGAGTCACAGGGCCTTTCTCTGGATGATAATAAAACCGCCCATTTGGCATCCCTCCCATGACAATCACGGGGTAAAACGTATAAATCCACGTCCTTTTGGAGCGGTGACTATCCGCGGTACAAAGTGCAGGGATGTTGCAGAAGGTTCAACCCGGATTTCTTGAATATTCTCTGTTGGTCAAAAACAATTAAAATGCTATCTACAGGGTAGATTTCTGAATCGAGTATTTGGAGTTCAAAACGTGTCGAACCTTTTGATGCTAAATTAGAGTTTGAAAAATACTCAACTTCAAATGCTCAATCCAAAAATCGGGAGTAAATCACATTGTAAATTCTATCTTTATATATCGAGTAAATAATTTAATAAGTGGGTTAAATTTTCTAGCATGGTGGAGGAGGTGGAGGTGGCCCTTCTATTTGGAGTGCTAGTAGACAGTTGAGTTGAGTAGCGTGAGAAACCTAACTTAGATCCCTGAAAAATAACGTTCTTTTCATAACCCGTGAACAGGGATGTTTCCACCCTATTGCATGAAGTATTGACACAGCTTTTAAAGCTCTATTTGTGAATCGTCTTCCTGCATTTGGCGACAAGCTTTGGCTTCTTGATTATCTGTAGCCTAATATAACAGTAATCAACAAACTATTATCTTAGCTTTGTTTGGGTAGAACTTTCGCGAGTAAAACTACAGTCAAACTAATTGATTCTATATTTTGTCATCATGACTCAACCTCATTGCTAGTTTTAAGAAAAATAACAGAGTAATCCTTCTGTCCATAGCCGGTCTACTGTAACACCCAAGAAATAGTGGTTTATTTAAATTCCCCGACATCTTGGGGGTCGTTTGGGTGTACAATCACTAAGATAAATGCTGCGACATTCCACGCGGTCATCAGATATTGTGGCAGTAAAACGAATTGTACGATGTATGTTTGTGTGTGTGTATGTTTATGTATGGCTGGGAAATAGGTCACACTTCGGTTGGCGTGAAAGCGGAATATTATTTCTCCAAGATGACAAACATAAGCTTGGTATATTTTATGTTTGTGTCAAACTGCCAAGGCAGTCAGACATAAACATAGATAGGACATATCAAGTGTTCAAATGTGACTGCTAAACGAATAGTTCAGAGTTTGAACTATAATCAGGTGAAGTATTGTAACATATATAGTCCATGGCCTTCGTAATCAAGAAGCTGAATAGTCATCACCATTTCAGCCAATAGATGTCCACTATTGACAATCTACAATCGATAACGCTAGTAGAAAACGAATCAATGTATGCGAATGACACATCTGAATGCTAAGTCACGTGGTCAGATCATACAAATAAAAGGCGTTAACGATTGTAGAAAGAGATTCGATACGAAACGTTTGCAACTTGGCTAGAATGTTCGCTTCCTATACAATATGTGACTAAGACATCACTGGTGAAAAAGTGAGTGTAATAATTAAGGTTTTTTTAACCGAATTCAAAAGGAGATATATTTTATTTCGTTGTGTTCTATCTTAAAACTTTTTACTAGAGGAACCGATTTTGATGATTCCTTTTTTATTTGAAAGATCATGTAATCCCATTTAAATTTATTGAGTTTGATGAGGAACTTCGGTGATATAAAACATAACACTTCCATAAACAACGTCAAATCTTTCGGGATTGCTACAATCGCTTGTCTGTTTATTGTATACGCCATTTATATTTTTTGTTTCTTTTATGAAATAATATCACACCGGTACGCTCTAAAAGGGTACGCAGCTGTGTACTGCAGTTCACACTGGTACACTCTCATTTCACCGGTTATGTCAAGTTTTATTGTATCGGGGTAAAATATACTGGCATAACTTTGGGCATTGTAAGTACTTTATTATAAAACTTGCTCATTAAGTACTACAACTAAAAAGTGAAAGTGAAAAATAACATCAATTTCGGTTGGCGTCATAAAATGAAAAAACAAAAACAGGAACACCGACTTCCGAAATTTAAGGCGATATACGAGAGTATACGCCCCGCTCAATGCCAAAATATCAATATTGAACCTCCTATTGAACAGTTTTGTTTGTAAAATATTATTTGATTTACATATGCTACGTTAGTTATAAAGAAATTCCAGCCATCAATTTTTCTGTCTAAAAATATTTATAAACATTCAAGTCGTTTTGGAGGAGTATCTATAAGAAGCGAGAAACTAGCGTGTTTTTAATTATTTTTTTAAAGCTAAACCATTTGTTATACGAAAAAACTATGTGTTAAAAATAATATACATGAAACAAAAATAAATACATATTTTTTTCAAATCTTTTAACCTAGCCGTTACTAAGGAGTATGCTTTATGCTTTAGAAAGTTACCGTTAAGTTATTTTTATTTGGAAGTCGGTTGTATTTTTTGGGAAAAAAAAGGATATTGTATTGTATTATCTTGGTGTACAATAAAGTACATATTATGTATAACGTTATAATTATAGCAGTTATGTAAACCTAAGCCTTACACATAATGATGGTGGTGTTATCAACTTATCCCAAACTTAGCGCTTTAGGTACAATATACAAGGCAAAACAAAGTTCTACCTTAACATCTTCAGGTAAACCAAGATAATTTAGATCAATAACATGGTTATATATGTACGCGAACTTTCGGCATATACTTACCTACATAATAAGGAAGCCTCGAGCGTTCACTAATTATGTGAAGAAAGACCTTGTTCATATTATACGTAGCAAATATATTGCTGTTTCTTGAGTAGTAAAGGTAAATTAGGGCAATTCTGTTTTGTATTTTGTACCGACTGCCGAAGGAGGGTAATGTGTTTATCAGTCTATGAATGTATGTATGTTTGTTCCTATGTGGCGTTCTAGATACCAAACGCGTTGGCCGATTTTGATGGTTCTTACGTCAATCGATTTGTCTTAACCCTGCGAGTGTCACTGGCTACATTAAAATGGAAAAAAAAATGGCGGATTTTGGGCGCCATATTGTGGGGGACCAATTTTTTTTTTCACTTTTATTTTTAAATGTACCTAATTCTAAAAAAAAAAAAATATATAAATAAAAAAAGTTAATTCAAAGTCAAGTCGAAGGATACATCAGGTTTTGGTCAGCCAGCTCGCGAATATGTATCCTCCGACTGCACATCATGATTTTCTTCTTGTTTACGTCTTTTTAGTTCGCTTTTTAAGCAGTTGGGTTTTTTGATTTTTGAATTAACTTTCTTTATGTTTTCATAAGAAATGAAGGTCGTTACGGATAGTCAGGACTCCTGACTCAGGAGCCAGGAAATTTGACCCCAGTCTTGCCAAATGGGTCGTGTTACACAGTTACGGGGTTGTGGAGGTCAGATAGACAGTCGCTTCATGTGAAATACCTATTGGTATTCAGCTGCATCTGACTGACTGGAAACTGAGATCAAGATAGTTGGAAAAGCCCGTAAAATAGCCAGGCTTAGATTTCTACGCCGTAAATGAGCTGTCCAAAAGTGGTAACCCACTATTTTAGCTGTAGAATTAAAACCGCCAGTCAAGTTCAATTGTTAGGCTATTTGAACTTGATTGGCGGTTTTATATTGATATTTAAACAAAAATTCTAATAATAATTAACACACTAACATTAATTCTTAAGAGCAGTGGTGGCCCAGTGGTAACGGCCCCGACTTACGAGTCGGAGGTCGTGGGTTCGAATCCAGACAGGCACATTGCTTTGTGAATTTTTTTTCATAACGACTGCTCTCAAAACGGTGATGGTAAACATCGTGAAATCGGAAAACCTAGAACTAAAAAAAAAGTTTGTTAAAAAAATCAAAAACCCGACTGCTTGTTGGAGGATACATTTTCGCGAGCTGGCTGACCAAAACCAGATGTATCCTCCGAGTGCACAGCATGATTTTCTTCTTGTTTTCATCTTTTAGGCAGTCGTGTTTTTGATATTTTTAATTAACTTTTTTTATTTATAACTTTTTAGTTATTTTTTTTAGAATTAGTTACATTTAAACATTTAAGTGTTACATATGTTTAAATCACCTCTTAAAACCCTTTATTTTGATACCCCACACGATGGGTACGGAAAATAAAAAATTGGTTCCCCACAATATGGTGCCCAAAATCCGCCATTTTTTATTCTACACACGTTACCCTCCTTCGGCAGTCGGGTAAAATTTGAAGACATGTGACATCTATCAACGCGCACTGGGCCCACGTGATAGATTAGGGCCGGCCCATTCCCTCTCCCAGAGAGGAGGTCTGTCTCACAGCAGTGGGAAAGTTTAAAAGCTGATTTTACTAATCTTATATGCTAGGAGGATTTATTGAGTTCCGACTTAATTAAAGCGTTTTTATTTGCCGTTGTAGCGGCACCGACGCCGCCACTTACGATTAATGACATGACGTCACACAAATCCCACGTCAGGGTCAACAGTTTGGAGGTAAGTGGGACAGGGTGTAAAATCCCACAAACCTGCATAGAAAAGGGAGGATCCTCCGACCAGACGGGTGTTATGTCTGGTCCGGGCAACTGCCCAACGGTTATCGTCTGACTTTTGTATCTCAAACCGCACCGAAAACTTTGCTTGCGCGATGCAGGATTTGTGTGACGTCATGTTATTCATCGTAAGTGGCGGCGTCGGTGCCGCTTCACCGTAAAAGAGCCAGTCTTAGTATTCTTCACCATAAATGAGCAGTATCAAAAAAATACATTCTACCATTTTTGCCGTAGAATTTATACCGCCAATCAAGTACAAATCACCCCATATATTAGTTTAAATCAAACATTTAATTTTATTTATTTACTCTAATCACACGTCCACTAAATACCAGCGAAACATTTCAAACAAAACGCGCTAATATTTGTAGTGCGAATGAAGCTGCGATACCAGCAGCTAATTGTGAACCAATGCATTAAATGAAGTGTTTGTTTAACAGTTGCCAGTGGTTAGTGTACATACACTTGTTTGTTATGTTGTGGACTAATAACAATTGGTGTTGCATGAGTTTGAAGCCTTTTCCTATGCTGGAGTAAGCTTCCATTCTAACCAAATGGACCTGAGTACCAGTATTGTACATGAAGCGACTGCCTCTACAGCCTAGTATAGATAGTTTAAGGTTACACTAGTCGACGGCACGAAGTATTTTGTGCGCGGCGTTAAAATGCCTGCTATCTCATCCGACAACTCGTGCGAAAGAGATGCTGTGATGAGCAGTAAGAAGCTAGTTCGCGTACGAATTACCACTTTTGCAGGTTTGTAGAGAAATTGATGATGATTTAGGACGAAAACGAGCACGCGAAATTTTATAAACAGACCTTTGGGAGTCTAGATATCATGAAAAAACGACTAAATGTATATTTTCAAAATTAAATTATTTGCATTGTTGAACTACTAATCTATCCCTGTATGGTGGCCGTTTTGCAATTTGCCTTCTTCTTATGGTATTTATAGCCACCCAAAGATGCGTTAAAATTAGTGTTGAAATATGGGACTTTCGACGGTCATAACTTTCGATGCAGTTCTTCCTAATGATGGAGAAGAAGTCATCGACGGAAGCATTCACAAATATTGCACAAGCACTGCAGTACCTGGGTTTTTCAACACTGCCCTCAGAGTGTCATTGTACTGAATAGGCCGGGCGTTGTAAGCCCGCCGCGTAAAGTTGCTCCACAGACTGCAGAAATATTTTTTACTCTATTATCTAACTTCTTTGTACCCGACTGCCGAAGGAGGGTAATGTGTTTATCAGTCTATGTATGTATATATGTTTGTTCCTATGTGTCGTTCTAGAGACCAAACGCGGCCGATTTGGATGATTCCTACGTCAATCAATTCGTCTTAACCCTGCGAGTGTCACTGGCTACATTGAAATTGGAAAAGAAAAAATGGCGGACTTTTGGGCGCCATTTTGTAAGGGATTTTTTTTTCTTCCAAACCCATCGTGTGGGGTGTCAAAATAAAGGGTTTTAAGAGATAATTTTAAAAACATAAAACTTATATGTTTAAATGTAACTAATTCAAAAAAATAAAAAAAGCTAATTAAAAAAATCACCGATGCACAGCATGATTTTTTTCTTGTTTACGTCTTTTTAGTTCGCTTTTTAAGCATTCGGGTTTTTGATTTTTTAATTTACTTTATTTTCAAAGTTTATTATAAGGTACTACTAAAGTAAACTTACCTGTAATGGGAGAAAAAATTATTGTATTATTAACCATTCAAAAGTGCGTTATAAAACGAATTCAACGCGGACGAAGTTGCGGGCAACTGCTAGTATAAAAATATATTTTCTTACACACTATTCCCCAAACTTTTACATTTTATAATTCATTTAAACTTTTATCTGCATGTCATTCACCTCTGAACCTCTGAACAAATACAAAACTGCGTGAACCCATTCGAGCAAACTTTTTAAAACCTATAAAAGAAAACTTTTTATGGGTTCTAAAAGTTCGAGCCCATTAAGGACCTTCAACCGCAGCGTTTCGTTTAAAAATAAAGGGAATGTACCCATTTCCAATTATACAGCAGTATGTTACTTTGTTTTACTTTTATCGGCTTTGTAAAATGGTATTTTAGCGATACTAAAATATAATAATACAAGGATGTCACCGTACCACTACAGGACCTAAGGCCTCTTCTGATCATAAATGGCACGAGCATTTATCACCATGGTTGCTCAAGGCGGGATGGCGATTTCAAACCTATAATAACTTTAAAAGTTCAGGGTTCCTTACGATATTTTGCTTCATCGATGATGTCAGTGACGTCTAGGATTGAAAATCTTTTATTTCGATTTTATTTAGATTTTCTTAGGTACCTAAACGATTTTATTTGTTGATATTTTGACTATTTCTGACAAGAAAGCCTAGCCTGTTCGTCGGAATACGGCGATGAGCTACCATTGCATAGAATCTCCTACCGACACCCATAAAACGTTAAGGGAATATTTTCATTGTGCGTAGGTACAGCTAATATTAAAATTTTCTGCCGGAGTCGGTGTTTGCTGATAGCTATAATCTGGGGATTTTTTAAGTCAAAAGTGAATAGTTTACTTCGAGACATGCGCGTCCCATGGTTGAACACATCATCACTTGAAATATTTGTCAAACGAGAGCTTATCAATTAAAAAAAAAACAATTTCAGAGACCTTAAAGTACCTAATTCTACATAAAACAAATCTTAGTCCTGCCAAAACCGTTTAGCCAGCATCTGTGGCTCTTGAGACAAACAGACGCAACCTCCTGTGAATACAAAGAGCCACGCAATCAAAGCTGCTCACTCACATTTTGTTACGTACTCCTCAAGTTTGTTGGTGCCTGCCCAAGTGTAGCTTAGGAAGAGAAGGTGGTTGGATGTGGCATAAATAAAGTCCAGAAAGTAAAATCTACGACACGATTGATTTATATCACACCAATAAGCGAAAAGCTTACAGTCACCTAAAGGGCAATGGAGAGGGCTATGCTCAGAGTTTCTTTGCGTGATCGAATCAGAAAAGTAGAGATCCGTAAAAGAACCAGGGTTACTGACATAGCCCAAAGAATTGTCAAACTTAAGTGGCAGTGGGCAGGGCACATTGCTCGCAAAACGGATGGCCGATGGGGCAGAAAAGTTCTGGAGTGGCGACCGCGAACGGGAAGACGTAGCATAGGAAGGCCTCCCACCAGGTGGACCGATGACATGGTGCAATTGCAACTGCATTATCTATACTAATACGTGCATTATTGCCTATCGACGCAATTTAAATTGCGTTGAGCCATCAGAAAGATCCCTTTGAATTTAGCAGGGGTATCTTATTACTGCCAAAAGTAAGCTTTAGTTATCAATGAATGACCAATGTCACCACCAGTTTTCAACCACGTCGAGTTGGTAAAGCTTGGAACATATTTTTTTAGCCGAAACAAGTGCACCACTGCACACAGGCCAGCAGCCTGCTTGCGTAAGTAAATTTGGAAAGGCAAAGGGTGGGGCCCTTGAGTAAAGAGTATGACAAATTAAATAATTAGGTATTGCCAAAATTATTCGACGATTTCATTGGTGAAGATACTCTTTTGTAAACAGCCCAATTTATTTTGCCAATACTGAATTATTTAAAGAGGATGACAAAATAAGGGTTTACCCTTTGCCTTGCTGAACCACTTACGCAATTAGGCTGCAGGCCTATGTGCAGTGGTGCACGTGTTTCGGCTGATAAATTATGTTGATGATTGTTAGAAGTACAATGTCACTACCATTTTCCAACTTGTCCACCTGGTACTGGTGTAGGATGTAGGGTTTACTTAGTTTAAAGGCACATCAGTTTTGACGTACAATTTTAAGAGGACAATTATCTTATACCGATGTTTAAGTCCTAATTCTAAAAGGGTTTAAGTATGAGTGGATACTTGCCAGTATTTTTTTAATTTGGACTTCCAATAACTTAAGCTTGGAGGTATTAAATTTCCAATACTAATTGGTTTCTATTGAAAATAATATTCCTGTCTGTCATGTCCAATTGTCTTCACAGCTCCCAAACACGTAGGTAAGAGTTCAGGCCTTCTCGTTGAGTTCAGAAAGTTGTCGCGGCTTCAGAGTATGTAACTTACGTTATTGTAAACGTATTTAAAGTTTTCTGAGAAGGTTTCAAGCTATTAGAATAAGCCGAATATCATAGGTACTGCTTTTTAGGGTTCCGTACCCAAAGTGTAAAAACGGGACCCTATTACGAAGACTCCACGATCCATCTGTCTGTCTGTCTGTCCGTCTGTCTGTCTGTCCGTCTGTCTGTCTGTCCGTCTGTCTGTCTGTCCGTCTGTCTGTCTGTCCGTCTGTCACCAGCCTGTATCTCATGAACCGTGATAGTTAGACAGTTGAAATTTTCACAGATAATGTATTTCTGTTGCCGCTATAAAAAAGAATACTAAAAACAGAATAAAATAAATATTTAAGTAGGGCTCCCAATACAACAAACGTGATTTTTTGGCCGTTTTTACGATAATGGTACGGAACTCTTCGTGCGTGAGTCCGACTCGCACTTGGCCGGTTGTTTGTTTTACAGTAGCTTTCTTCATATTGTTATTTCTCCACTGTTATTTTCTGAGTACCAAATTTTGTTGTGGGATCCGTGACGGTTGGATCGTTTCTTTAAAACTCGTCGAGCTTCGTTGCCTTGGCATTTTTCTGGTGGCCGCCACATTCACTGTTGATTCAGACTTTCAGAAATTTGCAGTGGTATGGATTAAGGCTGTAGGCTTGTTTCAAATACAAATAGCTTTATTCTAGAGGATTACTTATGTTTCTGGCTGTATTAAACCACGTGCAGACATCATGAGACATGTGGCAGTATTTTATTATAGACGGGGGTCCGTCTGCTCTACTCCCTCCACTGTGAGCATAATAATTATGTCGGCGGATTTGATTGTCGATTCTTTAATCTTGTGGAATACATCTCCATGTAAAAAACTAATTTTCAGTTAAAATCCCTATTCCCCAATAGGGATGTTAAGTAAAAATTAGTTTTTTGTCCGTCAGATAGATTAATAAGAAAACTGGTCAAGTGCGAGTTGGACCCGCGCACGAAGGGTTCCATACCATTATAACAAAAAAACAGCAATAAAATCACGTTTGTTGTATGGGAGCCCCACTTAAATATTTATTTTATTCTGTTTTTAGTATTTTTATTACAGCGGCATATATTATAGCGGATACAGAAATACATCATCTGTGAAAATTTCAACTGTCTAGCTATCACGGTTCACGAGATACAGCCTGGTGACAGACGGACAGACAGACAAACACACAGACGGACCGCGGAGTCTTAGTAAAATGGGCCTGTTTTTACCTTTTGGGTACGGAACCCTAAAAACATTGAACACGTTTTTTTTCCTTTTTAAACGTAAATATAAAGTCACGAAGATATACTGCGTTGATATATCGTGTGACGTCACGCTGTTAGTACACTTTATACTGACATAGTGACGTCACAATCCCTCACTCCTGAACTATGATGCGCTTTTTCTTTGTTAATTTTTATTGATTTGGTAAAGCAAAATATAAGGGTCCAATATTATTTAATAATATCACTGACTGACTAAATAGAATTATGATTTTCTACCCAGGAAACAACCCTAATATAATATGCGTTGCATGCCTCGTAGTGTATGCGTGGTCATAGGTTTATGTGGAGTTCGGTGCTCATCGTTACCTTACGCCGTTTTTTTTGCGGCGTAATTTTTTAGTAATTTTTTAAAGTGTGTGGGATGAAAAAAATGTATGGGGAGGTGTGTTATTTTCATTGATTATTGTGGAATAGGGTGTATTTACGCAAATAAAATTAAAACTTTTTGAAATTATGGTTTGTTTTTTTTATTTCTATCTACTTTTGTACACAAAACTTGGAAAGTTTTCCTTACACTGACTTTACACAATATTTACAAATAAATTACATGGCAAAACTGGAAATATGATAGATAATTTCATAACGATTCTAACAACATAAATTTCATACATGGGTCCCATACAAAACTTTCGAGAAATCGGCGTTTTAGTGAGACCGGGCCGATAGCGCAAAATGGCGCCGAGGTACCGCGCCCGATGGGCGATGTTCGGGATTTCAGGTGCGCATCTGAGTGGATATTCAGTCAAGTTCGGCACAAATCGGGAATACCCGAGATATGTATTACTCGTAAGTGCTACAGATTAAGGGGGGATAATGTGTGGTATACGTATTTAAACACGTAGATACCTACATAAACATCGTAATAAATTGGCTATCGTAGTGATAAAACAAATTACATCATGTTCTTGTTTGATTAGGGACCTAATCTTTGTTTACAAAAACCCAAATCTCAATTAATGCACACGTAGGTGAGATAGTCTTTCTCGATAAAATTGGTACATGTTTTTTCAATTAATCTGTTATTTAAATACCTACCAATTTATTCAGAAATAACTATTTTATTGTGTTTTGTCTTAATATTCTTAAACAATAAGTTTCTGAATGAAACCTAAAAATTTATCACAAGGCTCAGAGTTTGTTCAATCCTTCTTTCTATTATTATAAACGCGAAAGTTTATGAGTTTGGGTGATTGGATGTTTGTTACTCTCTCACGCAAAAACAACTGAACATATTTTGATTAAACTTTACAATAATATAGCGTATAAATACATTAAAATAACATAGGCTAAAATGTACTAATATTTTGGAGGAAGCACTTATTCCAGGCAGTAGGAGCCGCGGGCGGCAGTTAGTCTTCTATAAATCGAACAAAACAAAAGCGTATTGACAAAGTACCAACCATAGTTTAGTCTATAGTCCCTATAATACTATTGTTTAATTCACAGAATAAAGAAAAGAATAGAACCGCATCTCTACTCAGCAAACAAAAGGAAATCCATTAGAGCTGTGCAGTGTGTAATAAAGTTTATGTGATTAATGATACTGCATCACATTGTTCTGTTTTGTTTTCTTTAGTAAACTTGTTTTTTTTGCATCATACGGGTGTATTGGAAAAATATTTCACCTTTTCAAAAGCATTAAGTTTTTTAGGGTAAAAACGGGACCCTATTACAAAGACTCTACTCATGAACCGTGATAGCTAGACAGTTGAAATTTTCACAGATGATATATTTCTGTTGCCGCTATAACAACAAATAACATAATAAAATAAATATTTAAGTGGGGCTCCCATACAACAAAAGTGCATATTTTGCCGTTTTTTGCGGTAATGGTACGGAACGGAGATGGTGACAATGTCATTAGAATACACAGTGGTTTTGGTGCGATTCTCGTTTTTTTGTTTGTGTTAGACATGACTTTACAAATTAATTACACTATGTTATACAAATACAACTCAAAATTTTCTGAAAATGGTTTAATGTAAGTGTAACATATATTTTTTCAAAAAAATTACGACTAGCCGTTTAGACGTCAAAGGAAATTTAATTGTCTATATTTTGAACTAAGGCTTTTTTTAAGTAATATAATAATAAGGTGTACTTTACAAAAACTATTGAATTGTGGGTCGCGCGGGTGTGTAACGAGTGTGCGCTTTGTTCCTCAAGGTCGTTGGCGACTGTCGTCGTCTTAACGTCCTTTTTGAGGAACGGGAGGCTCGGTATATGGTCACCCATCCACAGACCGACCTCGGTAACCGTTGCTTAACTTTAAAGATCGACTCGTGTAACTGTTATTATTTAGCCACGGGCTCCTTGGCCATCCATTCTATTAGTAATAAGTTTTTTTCAAACCCAAAATAGCCATTCTCCGAAGCACTAACATAAGCCGCTCGTTAACAAAGATAGGAATTTAATCGGAGACGAGACGTTGATCAATTTATCAGCAGTATTGTGGGGTTATTAAGCCGAGATCTAATTAATAACGTGCGTCAACTAAGTCGGTGCTGCCAGTGGGGCGGTAAGATGGCGCTTGATTTAATTATGATTGGGTTAAACCCAATCATAATCAGCTCAGGATCTCTTAAAGAGATCCTGAGCTGAAGCAACTGACTAGAAATCGACCCGGACTAGACCTCAAAATAGTTGAGACAAGGCAAGACTGATCAGGTAAAAGATTCCAGGGACAACGGATTCGGCGTCATCCGTCACCGTCAACATTAGAGATTACAGCGCGTAGTGTTATAATACATTAGTGTCTTTATAATACACTAGCTGTTCCGCGCGGCTTCGCTCCCGTGGAACCCTCCACAGGACCCGTTTTCGGGATTAAAATATAGCTTA
Source organism: Orthosia incerta (assembly GCA_948252205.1). Taxonomy (NCBI): domain Eukaryota; kingdom Metazoa; phylum Arthropoda; class Insecta; order Lepidoptera; family Noctuidae; genus Orthosia; species Orthosia incerta. The sequence goes on from OX411749.1 coordinate 5,182,347, forward strand.
TGTCACTCAGGTCAGGAATAATGTAGCTTTCTATTGGTGTAAGAATTTTTTAAATCGGTCCAGGAGTTTCAGAGCCTATTCAGTACAAACAAACAAACAAAAAAATCTTTTCTCTTTATAATATTATTAGTATTAGTATAGACAAAGACAAAGATATTTTATTTCAAGTAGGCCACCAAGCGGCACTTTTGAACGTTAGGAACATTATTATTTACTTTTTTGTTAAAAAGTTTGTTATTTTTCACTTTTTTAGGGTTCTGTACCCAAAGGGTAAAACGGGACCCTATTACTAAGACTCCGCGGTCCGTCTTTCTGTCACCAGGCTGTATCTCATGAACCGTGATAGCTAGACAGTTGAAATTCTCACAGGTGATGTATTTCTATTGCCGCTATAGGAACAAATACTAAAAACAGAATAAAATAAATATTTAAGTTGGGCTCCCATACAACAAACGTGTTTTATTTGCCATTTTTTACGATAACGGAACGGAACGGTCGTTCGCGAGTCCGACTCGCACTTTGCCGGTTTTTTGTGGTATATAATGGACAAGTTCTAGAGTAAAGTACTTATAATGCACACAGTGATGGCAGAATAGATTACACAAATGAAAACTCCTAAAAAAGCCGTACACAAACTAAAATTACATCGTCGACGTAAACAAAAATGTACATAAATAAAAAAAGAACATAAAATGCAAACTACTGGGCCAAACTATGTCTATTTACATCAATTTATTACACCACGATAAACTTCTAGATAAAGTTGTTCATATAAAATTGTAGAAACAAGTAAGGGTGTTCTTTTATTTCATATTATTTTACCTTCTTTATCATTACAGTTTTTCAGGCTAAGCCCGAATCACTACTAGTAAGTAATCTACTACTGCCATTTATACACCACTGGCAGGTAAATGTATATTTCCAATTTGGAAAAAAAAATGTTCAGTTTAAGAAATTGTAACTAGAATACTAAAAGTGAAAACAGAATCAAAATTGATCGAAAAACTAAAGAAATAATTTAATTAAATATATCTGTCCCTCTTTACGACAAAGCCGTTTTCTATAGCAGTCAGTCAGGGTCCGTCGCGTCGTGCCATCTGACATCATGTGGCACGTCGGACTTCTCTTTATAATTCTCAAGTTTCACGCTCTTATCTCGTGTCTCCTGTGCGGGTCACAAATAAAGTGTTTTCTTTCTTTCCTTTTCTTTCTTTATAACTTGGTCTCTGACCGAGATTTAAAAAAAGATCTTTCATACTTTTGTTTTTAAGTATTTCATTTAGCAAATAAAAAAAATACATTCGTCATCACGCAGCATCTTAACGCCCCGACAGATTGTCGAAACTATAACGTTTAACGGATTAGTTAAGACGTCAAACTAAGTTCGACGGTTCAAGTTGCCGGATCGCGGTGTTGCTACTTAGAATAACTTATGACTATCTGACATAGTTTTGATTTAGTAGTTGTACTTATGTACACTCAGGCGTGAATTTTGATTCAAAAGTGGCAGATATTTGATCAAAACTCAAATTTAACTTAGGTGTATTGAAATTCATGACAATTTGTTGACCTTTCCGTTGTATCTAATTGTTGGGTAGAAATTAAATAGTTTACACCTAATCAAAGCAGAATTATTTTAAGAAATAATTTCCTTAAAAATTTCTTTAATTTTCGAGGAGCTCGTGGCTAAATAAGAACAACCGCACGGGTCGATCATCAAGGCTAAGCAACGCTTGACGAGGTCGGTCCGTGGATGGGTGACCATTTCAACATACCGAGTTTCCTCCGTGCCTCGGAAAGCACGTTAAGCGTTGGTCCCGGCTGTTATTTGAAGATCTTTGACAGTCGTTACGGGTAGTCAGAAGCTTGAGATCTGACACCAGTCTTGCCAAGGGGTACCGTGTTTACCCAGTTATTGGGTTGTGGAGGTCAGATAGGCAGTCGCTCCATGTAAAACACTGGTACTTAGCTGAATCCGGTAAGACTGGAAGCCGACCCCAAGATAGTTGGGAACAGGCTAGGTAGATGATGATGATGTCTTAGATCTAGTTTCTGAATTGACAATTTTGTGCTAAAAACATCTCAAACCCTTCTTTAATACCAAAATTTGTCAGGACTTCAGGTGGAAATAGAGTTTTACAAATACTCTACGACAAATTCTTAATACAAAAATTGGGGGTTAGTAACAGCTTAGATGACTGTTTATGAGGATTAAAAAAGCATAGATTTAGGCCTAGACACTCCATCTTGCTGATTGACTAACACTTCTTCAATCACCCGATATTTTAAAAATATTCCCACAAAGTTTATGTCCGTATTTATAAGAGAAGAACTACTAATATTATGGTAACACACAATCCATTACCTACTCTCCTAAAAGCAGATCACTCTCTTGCATCTCCCGTCATTAGACCGTGTCACCGTCATACATTAGAATTATAGTCTCCGTTAAGCCAGTGGTGTGCAACCCAAATGATCTATCAACTAATTATTATTAGTAAGTACACAAGTTGTAACCTTGCAACTGACGCATAGGCAGTCCACGTTTTGCACTTGCGGGCGTTGCACACAGGGAGTTCCGGGGTGATCTTAAGACGTAAGTTTTAAGATAGTGATATCCCTTCTACGTGCTGATAGTGATCACTGGGGTAATCTTTAGTGAGGTTAAATCCCACACTCTCTGATCTTTTCCCCAAGAGTCCAGGCGCCTTTTGAAGTTTGCCCCCCGTTAACAAAAAAAAGGGCAGTCCACCTTGCTGATTGGATAATATTTTGCCACGGTATGAAGTATTCCCATGAAGTTTCTCATAATGCGAGGCAAGAACTACAAATGTGTGGCAACATACCATCCATTATTCCTCTTCTCGCTCTTGCAACCCCAGTCATTTGATCGTTGGAAGGCCGGATCGTTGAAAGGAAGCTTTAGACCACCCCTGGTTTAAATCACAGTCACCACTCCAGAACTTTTCGGTCCCATCGACCATCCGTTCTGCTAGCATCCATTACTGACTCCTCTAAAAGCAGATCACTATATTTCATCTCCAGTCATTAGACCGTGTCACAGTCCTGAACATCAAATACATTACACCCTCCATTAGCCAGTGGTGTGCCACCCAAATGATTTATCACGAATTGCAACCTTGCAACTGATGCCATAGGCAGTGCACCTAGCTGATTGGCTAATATTTTGGCACGTCATGAAGTTTTCCATAAAGTTTGATACCATTCATCATCATTAGCCTTTTAATGTACCCACTACTGGGACACAAGCCTCTTCTCTATGAGAGGGCCCGCGGGCCCAGTGCGGGTTAGTGAATGTCACATGTCTTCGAATATTTGGTTCTAGGACATAGGTCTCCTTACAATGTTTTCTTTTACCGTTTTTAGAGCAATAGTGATGAAATAATTTACACAAAGTAAAGGCCTGCCTGGGTTCGAACCCATGACATACAACTTTTAAGTCGCAGCCGTTACCACTGGTCATTGGTACCATTAAGATACAAATGTATGGTAACATAATTATCCGTCCCAAACATTGGATACATTACACTCGTTAGCCAGTGGTGTGCAACCCAAATGATTTATCGACTAATTAAATATGCAGCGACGATAAAATTAGAAGCCGGTGCAACGCGGTCTTAATGAGAGGCAGTGGTTGACAACAATTGGTGATATACTGTTTGTGAACAGTAATGGTCTCATGTAATGTAACCGGAAGAGGATTTATAAATATCATGATTTGCTAGAAGAGCTTCCTGAGTCTATCTAAGAAATCTGTTAGAATTGATTTGGCATGGCCGTAAACTCTTGTTATCTATCGTAAAGATTCACGATCTTAATGGGAGGCAGGGGTTAAAAACCATTGAAGATATACTGTTTGCGAACAGTCATGGTATCGGGTTTTGACACTGAAATAGTACCATTTTTTTTTTGTCAAAATTGGCTACGAGGACCACATAGCCACTAGGACACATAGGACACTTTGCCTATATTGTATTTTTTTTATGTATATGATTTCTTTATAATATTGCTGTTGGTTAGTTTTAACTCATTGTAAGTTCGATGCTGTGATCATCGATCGACATCCAATAAATTGCTATTAATTTGAGTGTCTGTGACTCAAAAAATGGTTGGTACCTAGTAGTACTTAAAACTTTTAATTTTGTTATTAAGGACTGATTCCAATAAAATAAATTTAACAGTGAACGAAGAAGATGCATTGACATCACCGTTGTATCGATTACCCACGAGATATGATGTAGATCCAGTTCTATCCCCCTGGGTTGGTTCCCGCATTGTCGAGGTGGGGAGGCTCAGTAGCCGTGGCTGGGCACCCACGGTGAAGCGAAGAGGAACTCGAGATGGGGTCACTCGTCAGGGCTTTTGCCGATTAAGCCGATGACGTAGCGGCCAACAAGTAGGTTGCGGTGCCGTTTGGGCGACATCGAAACTGAGGCGGGCCGCGATGTCGTATGGGAGGAATCGCGGCTAAGAGTTGGAGGCCGCGGCGGGAGAGGAGTGCCGAGTATTACGGTGCGCCGCCCTCCCTACCTTCCGTGGCCTGGACGGGATCGATAGCGGACGCGGTGGGGCCAAAGCGGAGGAGGTGTTTCGGTATAGCGTTGGCCGCTCAACTTATCAACTGCGGCCGAAAAGTGGTAGGAGGCGGGGCCACTGACCTGACCCGTCACATGGAAACCAAAGGTGCAATACACGGATTCGTCTACCACCCATGTGCTGGTTTGGTCCCTGGGGTGGTCACGGCGTGGACTGTGTTCTGGTGTGGCGGTGATGGGGGTACTCCCCAGAGTAGGGTCCGGTGGCACAGCCGCGGCGGGTTCACGGACGAGTGCTTACGCGAGCCCGTGTTCCCGCCGTAAGCGGCACAGACAATGAGGGTATGAATGAGCAATTCTCCAAGAAAAAAAAGTTTAGTTTTAGATATAGAATTTTAAATAACGTATGTTCTCCTTTTATGTCCCTACTGCGGGTTCCCTAGTCATCTACGTACATTTTCAACATCAATTAATACCTAATCAACTGCACTTCGCTTTCATTCCATCCGTGTTGATACTCGATAATTACACAATAGGTGATATCCATTGCATGCTCGACTTGAACCCGTTTGATTTATTAGCCAATTAGCCACGCATATAGCCGCAGCTAGATTTTGTTTGTATAAGACACCATGTGATCGAATATGCTGCTTTTGATTTTTTATGAAAACGCTATACTATTTATTTATTTATTTAGGGACAACAAACAGCAGTGTGTCTTTGGTACCTATTGTTTTTCGTTTTGAGACAACGACTTCTGAAATGAAAGTTATTTTTTATTTTGTGGTGTTTTGCTATAGAAGTCGGTTTAATTTTTTTGTTTAAAAGTTTTAATTGTTCACATTTTAGTGTTGGTAGTTCATATTACCATGAAAATCATTTATAGCCAGAATATATCTCATGACAATTCCGATAAGCAAACACAATTAGGATTCATTGTTTTATTACGGAGTTCCAGTGCCGACCATCCAGTTTCACAATCAGGGGGGTGACCATAAGCTCTTAGAGCGGTATTAATTTGAGATCGAATAAGGGACAGATGTATATGACTTGTATACATCTGTCTTGCTTTCAATTAGAAAACTTTACATTCTAAATGTGACCTTAACCCTGCATAAATGTCTTTCTTTCGACCCGACTACTCAGAGCAGAAGGCGCAGAGATATTGTGGCCCGCTCTCCAGGAGTTCGGTCAGCTTTTGCTCAACGTCAATTTGTTACTCAATCCACTTACATCTATAATAAATTGAATCTTAAGTGTCAAATATACCCCATGCTGTTATATGATTGTAAAAAAACAATAAGTGATTGGTTAAGATCTATAACATACGAAGAAACAGAAAACTTTCTGGTTAGAGTAAGCTAACATGCTGGATACCCAACATATACACACACAAACACATTCGCACGCACATACACACACAAACACGCGCACGCACAAACACACACACAAATAATAACGCATGCACAATACACACACCTACACATACCGAGCTACTTTAATAATTTATTTTTCCTTAATTTTTCTATCTATTCATTAGCTTCATTAATTTCATTGTTAAGGTACCACTTGAAGGAAGAGTGAGACAGCTCCGACACAAGTACTATTGTAACTTAATGGGGCTGCCTCAGTTTATGTATGACACAATGTTTGAGATGAATAAATATTTTTGTATTTTTTTTTTTGTCACTTACTCGATCTCAAATTGATACCGCCCCCCAAAACAGTTCGATGATACCATTTTCATCAGTCCCATTTATTTATATGTATTTGCTTCATCATAGTCGCTGAACTATTACCCATATCACGGTACCACACTCGTGACATAGTTATCATTAAGGAGTTCCAGTGGCCATCTGTGGTCTTCTTCATCACTTCCACTTCACCAAATGATACTTACCTAGTGCAAATGCTTGCCATGTTGATAAAAATAACAAAATCACTACATGTTTGCCTATAATATTTGAGGAGTTCCCTCGATTTCCATTGGATATCATTATCAAATCCTGACCTAATCACCATCTGGTATAACCTTAAAAAAAAAACAAGAATTTCCCAAATCGGTCCAGGCTTCTTTGAGTAATCGGGTAACATACGTAAAATAAATTGTGGTTCAAAAAACTAAAAAACACGCTTTAATGGTAAATTGAACTAAAAAGTCGCTAATTATGAAGATCCTGGTAAGGATAATGGGACAAACTATTAAAATTTTTGCATTGTCATCGTTCCTTGATAAGTGTGCAAAGTTTCAAATCAATCCGACGTTTTGAAGGGGGTGAAAATCACGTTCAAAGATTCCGTTACATTGATACATACATACCAAGCTAATAAAAGCGTGTTAAAAAAGATGGCAACGAATTGAGAACATCCTCCTTTTTTTTAAATCGGTTAAAAAGATTGCAGTTTACACAAAATACTGTCATTAATTATGAGTTGGAAACATTCTCTTGATCAGAACGCATAACGCTACGGTGTGCGGTATACGGTGCTGGACACATACATTCATGTCACCTTTTATTTCTTACCAACATTCTATGTCCTGTAGGCTTCTGCAAACAAGCACAATGCTGTTACAATCGATAATGTTCAACAACGTGTTTAAACTACCTTCTGGCAACAGTTTCGTCCGCAAGACAGTCTAAAATTCTCAGGGAACGGAATATAATGTATTTCATGTCATAATTCAGGACATAGTCTACTCGAGTGGAAAGTTTCATCAGAATTTGTTCAGCTGTTAATACTTGAAGTGTCAACAGACAGACAGACAGAGTTACTCTTGCATTTATAAAATTAAAGGCATGGATGTGGATAGATATTTTCCTTTGAAAATTTCGTATCTTTGAAAGCCTTTAAAATCCATACTGTCAAAGTGGTTTATAGTACATTACTGCAGAATACAGTAAGTAAGCCTTCCTGGCCAAGTATGAGTTATATTTGAGGCCAGGATGGCTTTCTTACTGGTTGAGGTTTGTATAATGCTTTTCTCAAAAATGAAAGAAAGTTTAACAACAAATTCGTTTAATTAATATTGAAGGTTACACTCATATTAGGGCAATTACTGATAGATATTGTGATCGATTTACCGGAGGCATTTATATTTGTTTGTTGTACGTCTTGATTATCGGACTCAAAAATATATCTATCTCATAAAATGTCATACCAAAAAGAGAGATAGATATATATTTGGAGCGAGAGGAGGGAGCTCCTATAACCATTTTATAATGGCTAAACTCTAATATGTGTCTGGCTGGTACTATGTTTTTTATTTCTAAGCAGATCTGAAGAGCATCCTCTTACCTACTGTCTAGAGATGGGTGTTTTCGGTTTTTTGCACAAACGGTTATGTAACCGATTTACAGATTTCATATTGATATTGAAAACGGTTTTCAGATTTCGATATCATTTAGTACAGTTTGCATAAGTTAAAATGTTATTTAGATGAGCAAACTAACAACGAACGCGAAATAATACTTAGAAAGAGAGGTAGCGCATAATTATGGTTCCTATCGTTTGTAAAGTTTGCGTTTTGTTCGTAGTTCGTACGTTTCCGCATTGTTACGGTTTTAAGTTTTGACTTATTCGTTCTCGCACGCTAGTAAGGTTTTTATTAGATACAGTTTTTGTTATATCGGTTATTTTGATATAGATATCGGTATGATATGATATCTAACACATATCCGATATAAGTTACGTTTTGATATATCGGACCAATCCTTACTACTGTCCAGTAAGTAAATTACATACTTACTTACTGGACAGTAGGAGATTCCAAATTTAAAATCTCGCTTCTTACTGGACAGTTGTGAATAAGTCTCCGGTAGAGTTCACTTTCTGGATACTTTTTAGAGATGTTATGACAACATTACATAGCATTTTTGAGAAAAATAATAAAACGTAGGTACTATGCAGTAGTTAGATCATTGTTTATTGTTTACAAATTAGAGGTTATCCACGGGAGGAATTCTGTAACACGAGTGAAGACAGATGGAGAGCTAGCTTGGCAACCTTCGCTGGGTCCGAATGAAACCACACCGACCTGAAAATAAAAATATTATAGAAGAATAGTTTTCTTTCTATTCAAAGTTCAAAAGAAAAACTTCAGATTTTTTGTGAAAATAGGGTTACTAAATGAATTGAGTCGAATTAAACCTACACATATTTTCAATGAATTTAAGGTTTATTATGAATCTTATCTTTAACCTTTTACTAATTCTTAAAAAATTACCCACCTACCACATTTGAAATGTTATTTAAGGTTACACTAGTCGAAAATTCTTCCATACAAACGTAGTCTAGAGATAATTCCACTGTTTGATTACGTACTGTATTTGAAATTTATGAGCGTCGAAAGTTCCACATTTCAACACTAATTTTAACGCATTTTTGGGTGCAAATAAATACCATAAGAAGACGGAAAATTGCAAAACGGCCTCCATACAAGGAAAGATTAGTAGTTCAACAATGCAAATAATTTCATTTTGAACAGATAGATTTAGTCGTTTTTTCATGATATCTAGACTGCCAAAGCTCTATTTATAAAATTTCGCGCGCTCGGTTTCGTCCTAAATCATTATCCATTTCGCTACAAATTTGCAAAAGTGTGTATTCGTACGCGAACTAGCTTCTTACTGCTCATCACAGCATATATCTCTGCCGCACGTGTTGTCGGTTGATATAAAATGCATTTTGACCCCGCGCACAAAATAGTTCGTGCCGTCGACTAGTGTACCCTTAACCGCTCAACCCCGCTCAGCTGAGCGGGGAGAGATTTCCAAACCTAGCCGTGTCTTACCGACTTATTTAACTAAGTTTCTTTCGATCTTACAATCATAATTGCGTAGTTTTCTCCATTTGACTTTTGTCTTGTACCTTTGTCTAATCTTGTTCGTGACATTTCTTGCAAGTTGCTCTTTATAGAGATCTACATAAGCTTGCGAATGTGCAACTAGCTTCATGTTTTGTACTAACCGACTGTTTGACAATTCTAGTCTAATTGAAATAAATTATTTGAGTTTGAGTTTGACCTACACGTTATTCAAATAATCAGTTATAAATTGTTATTATTGAATTAATATCCTGAATTTGAGGGTTTTTTTTTTGTCGTGGTAAGTTAGAGGAAGTTTCATAATAGAAGTAGTTACATACAGTTCCAAAGTTTGGATTCAGTACAAACTTACCAAAATCCTATTATTCTGCTGCAGAACAGTCAGAGGTCCACCAGAGTCTCCATCACAGGTGCCCTTGCCACCCGTCCCGCCGGTACAGAGATGACTGGCTGCTATCGTCACTTTGAAGCTGTTCTGACAGACTGCGTTGGTGATGATGGGCACCGCAGTCTGGTGCAGGGATGTGGTGGTGGGGAAACTGTTTTGAGCTGAAAGCAATATAGATAAAAGAAACTATTTTTTTTTAATGGAAAACCAAACTAACAACTAGAAAATTATTTTCAATAAAATTAAATTAACTAGCTGTTCCCCGCGGCTTCGCTCCCGTGGCCCACCCCACAGGACCCATCTTCGCGATTATAAAAATTGTCAACGACATTCAGGAATAATGTAGCTTTCTATTGGTGAAAGAATTTTCAAAATTTTTAGCACACGTCTACTAACTATAAACTACCTCCCTGCCAAATTTTAACTATGTAGCTCAAAAAATGAAGGACTTTCATACAAACTTGCGAGACCCCTTAGACCCCCTAAATTCGACCCTGTCGCAAAATCCGTTCTTAGCGAAAGTCTACTATCTATAAACTATACCTACCTGCCAAATTTTAAGTTAGTAGCTTAAAAAATGAAGGACTTTTATACAAACTTCCGAGAGGCCTCAGACACCCTAAATCCGGCCCTGTCGCAAAATCCGTTCTTAGCGATCGTCTACTAACTATAAACTACCTCCCTGCCAAATTTCATATTTATACGTCCAGTGGTTTTCGATATTTCGTGATAGCTGAATGAGTGACCTTTCGCTTGTATATATAATAGAAGATAGATAATAGTGTGATTAGCAAAATAAAATATTTTGTTATAAAAAGCGTGGGGTATTTTTTATTATATTTTCAAAATTACTACATTTACCAATATCTTTCAATAAAATATTTTTTTTGTTAGTCACACTATTCTTAATTTAAATTTATTTATCATCGATAAAATAAAGGCGAAACAGAGGAGGTTCGGTTCAATGACACAAAAAATATCCTTTTGAGGTACAGGGGGGTAACCATACGCTCTTAGAGCGGTGTCAATTTGAGATCGAATAAGGGACAGATGTATCTGACGTGTATACATCTGTCACTTACTCGATCTCAAATTGATACCGCTCTAAGAGCTTATGGTCACCTCCCTGAACCCGAAACGGAAAGTGCGAAGCCAATTAACACGGCATAAGTCCAATTGTCCACAATTAGATATTCATTCTAAGCATTTAGTATACGGCAATATCAGTAGGATAACGAGAGAATTTAAAAATATATTATATAAAGTATAAATTAATTTCAAGGAAGGTCCGGTAACACAGGAACATTAATGAACTTTTCCTTAATTAATCGTTTATCTTTCAGGAAAACCCACATCTATTTTTGTAGGATTAGTGTTTATCTATGAGGAATGGAATGCAACGTGGTGAGAGAGAAGGAATGACAGTGCGAGAAAGAGGCAGAAGGTAAAATGTCAGTAGACTGGGTGTTGGAGTTTGAGAGCTAAGACGAGAGGACGTTCTAAATTATTTTTGAAGATTTTAATTGTGTCGTGTGAAATAAAAACCAAAAGTAAACTGTTTAGCATTTTACTTGCCCCGCAAATCCCACATTTCTACATTTTGGGGGCTCGTCCGGGATTGCGGGCATTTGGTTCGAAGAAGGAAAAACGTTAAAAAAAAGACGATCGTGAAACGTAAAAAACGGTGGAAAAATTACGACGAAGACGAAAGGAAGACACATTATAAAGACGAAAGACGTATTACAAAGGCGAAAGACGATGGCGGAAAATAAAGACGGTAAAGACGCATTTTCCAACATGTTTGAAGTGACTCAATTCAGTGGTGAAGACCATACCTATGCATCCACAAAATGGGCTCAAGATCTCGATGACAACGCGGAGATATTTGAATGGACTGCGAAGCAACGGCTTATCATTGCACGTAGGTCTTTGACGGGAACAGCAGGGCTGTGGCTCAAGACGGAAAAAGTACACAAAACCTACGAGGAACTGAAGGCAGCCGTGCTGAAGGAATTCCCGGATGCCGCGAACACCAAAGAAATGCACGAGATGATGGCTGCACGTAAGAAGCGTAAAGACGAATCCTATTATCAGTATATGCTCATTATGAAAGAAATGGGGAAGCGGGCCAAATTTCCCGACTACGTCGCCATACAGTACGTAATTGACGGCATTCAAGATATGGAAAACAATAAAGCTATTCTTTATGGCGCTAACACCTACCCAGCTTTGAAAGAAAAGTTATCGTTGTACGAAAACATCAAGAAAAAAGTTGCTAGACAGAACGTCGAACGACCTGCAAAACAAGCTTCTGCACCAGGAACTGGTCAGTCATGCTACAACTGTGGGGAGAAAAATCATAAGGCAAGTGCATGCCGAAACGGGATAAAATGTTTTAAGTGTAACCAATTTGGCCATATTAGTTCTAAATGTACAAATCCGAGCGCAACCGGAAGTGGCGGAAGTTCGGTCGGGACAGCAACGTCGGTTAAACAGCCAAGAGTGGCTGGAACGACGAATCAGCAGACACCGCAGGTGCGTCCATTGGTAAAGCAGTTCGATGCCGCTGCCGCCGGTACGAAGAAACATTCGGCTACATGTTCGACTTTATTCGGGATGACGACGGCACCCGAAGACGGATCGGGCGGCCATGAACAATGTTGCAAGATGGCAGATGACGTAGATGTCATGCAGATTGTAAACAAACCGAGTGACCGGCTTAATAAGGCGATGAAATCTATAAAAATATGTGACAAAATAATAAGTGCGTTGGTAGATACGGGCAGTGACGTTAACCTAATTCGTACCGACCTGTGGAACGAGTTAAATGTGCCATGTAGTAATGATAATACGATGTTATCCGGACTTGGACTTTCGAAAGTAAGATCGTGCGGCAAGATTATTGTATGTTTACAAATAGACAACAAGAGTTATGCTGATGTAATGTTTCATATAGTATCTAAAGGGTCCATGCCCTACAAACTTATTATTGGTCAAGAATTTTTGCAAAACGTTGTGATGGTAGTTCGTGAGGGCGCTGTGTTGTTTTTGTCACAAGATGACGAATGGTTGACTAGGGTGAATTGTTGTGTGAGAGATGTGGATGTTACAGGTCATATCTCTAATCCCAGCATAAAGATGGAAGTTGAGAGGCTGATTGAAGAGTACAAGCCTGTTCAGACGAGGGAAGCTCCAATCGAGATGAAGATAGTATTGAAAGACGATGTGCCAATAGCCCAGCGACCACGGAGGATATCACACATGGAGCAAAAGGTAGTAGAGCAGCAAATAGATGAATGGTTGCAAAATGGAATTATACAGGTGAGTTTTTCCGAGTATTCTAGTCCTTTGGTACTTGTGAAAAAGAAAGATGGGTCTACCCGAATTTGTGTGGACTACCGTTTACTAAATAAGAAGATGGTCAAAGATGAATTCCCGTTGCCAATCATTGAGGACTTGATTGATAATTTGAGAGATGCAAAAATATTTAGCGGGTTGGATCTTAAAAACGCATTTTTCCATCTTAGGTTAAGCAAGGAGTCAGTGCAATATACATCCTTCATAACTCATCATGGGCAATTCGAATTTCTGCGTGCACCGTTTGGTCTGTCCATATCGCCTAAATATTTTATGAGATTTGTCTCCATTATTTTCAGAGAGTTAATAGCAAAAAGAATTATGGCAATATTTATTGATGACATTGTAATTCCAGCTGAGACGGAAATTCAAGCATTGGAAAGACTTACTCAGGTGTTAGAAGTAGCCTCACAATATGGACTTGAAGTTAATTGGAAAAAGGTGAAATTGATTAGCCGTGAGATTGAATATCTGGGTCATTTGATCAAGAATGGTGAAGTTAGACCAAGCCCAGAAAAGGTGCAAGCCGTTGTAAGGTACCCTGAACCTAAAAATGTTAAACAAATTATGAGTTTCATTGGCCTAACATCTTATTTCAGGAAGTATATCAAAGATTATGCTAAGATTGCTAGACCATTAACAAATTTGTTAAGAAAGGATGTTCCATTTAAATTTGAAGACGAACAACAATGTGCTTTCAAAACATTGAAGGAAAAGCTGACCAGTGATCCAGTATTGAAAATCTACAACCCCAACTTACCTACGGAGTTGCACACCGATGCGTCCAGTCATGGTTTGGCCGCAATACTACTGCAATTGCATCCAGATGGAGAACTGCATCCGGTGCATTACATGAGTCATAAGACGACTGACGCTGAAAGTAAATACTCAAGCTACGAACTGGAAGCGCTTGCTGTTGTGGCAGCTGTCAGGAAGTTTAGACACTATTTATATGGAATTTCTTTTAAAATCGTTACAGATTGTAAAGCTTTTGAACAGACATTAAAAAAGAAGGATTTGACGGCAAAATTGGCTAGATGGGCATTCATGCTAGATGAGTATGACTATAAGATCGAACACCGATCTGGCAGTATGATGCAGCATGCAGATGCTCTCAGCAGAAACCCATTTGTTGCTGTGGTAAGTCTGCAAGAAGAGATAAGAGTCGGACAGGAAACAGATGAAGAACTCAATGCTATTAGACAGCTGATTATGAAAGATGGTCAATATAATGACTTCTGGATTGATAATGGTATTTTGTATAAAGGTGAGGAGAATCGATTAGTAGTTCCAAAGATTTTGGAGAAAGAAATAATAAAAAGGGTGCACCTAAACGGTCACTTTTCATTAAGAAAGATGAAAGAAGCCATAGGAAAAGATTACTACATAAGAAACATGAATAAAAGAATAGAGGAAGTAGTTTTAAGTTGTATACCTTGTTTATTAGCAACAAGAAAAGAAGGAAAACAAGAGGGCTATTTGAACCCATTAGATAAAGAAGGAATACCCCTGCATACATTGCATTTAGATCATATAGGACCATTTACTGAAACAAGAAAACAATATAATTATATACTTACCATGATTGATGCGTTTACTAAGTTTACATGGTTTTTTCCTACTAAGTCCACAACAAGTGCAGAAGTGTTGAATAAATTAAGATTTCATCAGCAGATTTTCGGTAATCCTACTAGGATTATAACAGACAGAGGTACAGCTTTCACCAGTGGGGAATTTGAAGAGTATTGTAAAGAAGAAAATATCCAGCATTTTACTTGCCCCGCAAATCCCACATTTCTACATTTTGGGAAATAGAGTTGAGAAATTATATGATACCACGGAAGGGTCAAAGAGAACATCTAGTTCAGCAGATAACATGAAAAAATGGCCAGGTAACGACGAATGAAAAGAGTGTTGTTTGTTGTTTATTTTATTTTTTGTTTTAAATGTGTTGTCATGTGTGTGTATTGTTTAGCTGTATTAGATAGCACTGCTCAGTGTCCTCACGAAAACCAAGTTATGTGTTATATATTGCTAGGTGGTACAAGTTTGGATAGTACAAGCTATTTTGTAAATTCAAAATAGATTTAGTGTTTAACTCAATTGTTATTATGTTCTTTTGTTGTGGTTTGTAAGTGGATGCATTAGCAAAGTAATTTTATGTTAATTGCAGTTAATTTATTAGGATTTAATAAGATTTTCTATGCTTACTTATATATTTTTGTTGTGTGTTCTTATTTAGGTATAAAATATGGGACAATGTTCTAATTTAGTAACACTGTGTTTAGTTTAGAACTGGTAGTAAGTATATTGTTTAAGTTAAGGTATGGTGAATTTGGAAAGTTATGCCAGTTGCAGTGAGTGTGTATAGCTGCTATGTGAATGAGGTGTGGAAGAGTACCATGTGTGGAGCGTATGCATATCTGGGGACAGATATGGGAGCAGGATGGCCGAATGTAGGATTAGTGTTTATCTATGAGGAATGGAATGCAACGTGGTGAGAGAGAAGGAATGACAGTGCGAGAAAGAGGCAGAAGGTAAAATGTCAGTAGACTGGGTGTTGGAGTTTGAGAGCTAAGACGAGAGGACGTTCTAAATTATTTTTGAAGATTTTAATTGTGTCGTGTGAAATAAAAACCAAAAGTAAACTGTTTAGCATTTTACTTGCCCCGCAAATTAAAAAAGTTATTAAGTTATTAAGTTGTTAAGTTTTCATAAAAGAAAACAACCTTAATACCTAAAAACACAAATACAATACTTTTCATAATATTAGTTTAAACCGAAAAACCTGTGGGAGTTTCCAGTGCCCCAAAATTTTTATAGGCTATAAAAATTATGAAATTAATTGGAAATCGTGAATTTCGCTTGGGGGCGTTAATTTCCATTTGTTTGGGCCCGTTTTGGTACATGTTGGGACCACAAAGGGGCTTGTTCATGCCGTCCCGGCCCTTTACAAGAACGCCATTTGTTCGAACCAGGATAACCGATGGGAAGGTACTGTGTTTTCGCATTTAGCGCAGAAATGTTAAATGTTCATTTTAGAAGGTAGTTTTTGGGATTTTCTGAAAAAAATATGTTGGTCTTATAATATAGAAGCTTGTGTTTTGGGCAAATCAATTTCAAACAATGAACTACGAGAGAAAATGATTACATAATTACTTTGCAATATTTAATCTAATACGGAAGAAAATTACCTAAACTTATAAACAGACACGGATTCCAATTAATTAGCGAAAAAATTAGATTGAAGATCTATATTTATGACATGGATATCAATAAAACAGATAATAATATGACTTACAAGACAATAAATTATGAAGTATCTGGTTTTTTGTTGATATTAAACTATCATTTTAATATTATGTAGATTATTTATTGTATTTTCATGCTAAGTCATGCTAACCCTCCAGCACCCTTGGTTGATTGGTAGAGAATGCCTCAGGCATTATGCCAGCCTATTTCCTTTATGTTGCATGAAGTTTTAACTTTTAATCACACTTCACACTAATCACACTATATCACACTAATATTATAAAGACCAAAGTTTGTGAGTGTGTGTGTGTGTTTGTATGTTTTTACTTCTTCACGCTCGAACGGGTGGGTCTGCATGAAATTTGGCACAAAGATAGATTGTAGTCGGAAATAGCACATATGATACTTTTTATCCCTTGGGATGATTTTCGAATATCACGCGAGTGAAGCCGATGGCAGAAGCTAGTAAGTAAATAAAACCTGATTTTCATGATTTTACTAGAAGGTATACCTACTCCTTACTGTGGTCAGATTTTGATTATAGTTTTAACTTAAGGTTGCTGGTAGCTTAACGTTAGGTAGTCCCACATATGAACAATAATATGGTGATTTTTTTTGGTGAGTTGACAATATTTCATTTAGGTGGCGAAATAAATAGATATGAAAAGAAAAACCTATGAAATTGCGAAAAACCATTTCTGCCGTTTCTGTTGTTGCATTTTCATCCCCTGAAATATTGTTTATGACACCCAATATAATATAGTCCGGACAAAATAAACGTTAACACTTGCATAAATTCAAAATTCGCTGAAAACTAACAAAAACATACAAAATAAAAACAAAAATATTGTAATGAATGAAAAGGAAATTTAACTAACTAGCTAAGTTTTTATTTAACTTTTTAGTTTTTAGGGAATTTCGTTTTTAATTGTTAATTAAATATTTTATTAATTTTAATCTTATTACTAACTATTTTAAATCATAATGTTTTTGTGGAAAAAAACATACCTGAGGGGTACCTCTACCTCAGGTACCCCTTTTTTCGGGCTAACTTGACTGGACTTATAAGCAATCGCAACCACTCTCAGTCAGAACGTATAAGGGAGACAAACCTATAATGTAAAATAAAAGAAACAATGCATACCATCGCTGTTCTTGCCAAATCCGGAGACTTGACCGGTTACACCTGCGAAGCTCTGGTTCACATCAGCTGTTGCCGGTAGAGGGATCACTGCGATCGTAGCTGAAAACAATACAAAATAAAAGTTAATGTCTGAAGGTAGAACAGCATTCATAATTGCGTTGCACACCTAAAGATTTTGAAAGAAATTGAAATTATATAACTAATCTGCCTATACTTTACTTAACTACGAGTGTGTTGAGTCAACTTCCAGTCTAACCCTCCCCCTTCCCCAACCCGAGGTCGTGGCCCGCAGAGGCTGGGGGTTGCGGAAGTATCGTTGTTCCCGCAACCCCCAGCGTAGGTGTGAGATGGAACACCCCTCCCGCCCCAGGGCGGAGGACATCCAATGGGGATTTTCCAGGCCAGAAAAAAAAATGCTTCCAGTCTAACCAAATGCAGGGTCCAGTATTTTACACGTAGCGGCTGCCTATCTGACCACTACAACCCAGTAACTAGGAAACACGGCAAGACTGATATGTCAGATTTTCTGTCTTCTGATTATCACTTACACACACATACACATAACAAGGATCAACAATGACAACCGGCACCAACGGTTGTTTACCGAGACACGTAGTAGTCTCTGACGTCTCTCGTAATGATCGGCCGGGCGGGAATCGGGCAATTGCGCGGTATCTTATCGTCCAATTTACCACAGTGTCTCAAGATAAAAGTCTGTGACCAGTTTGTGTGGCCAGTGATTACCTACGGGACTGGGTCGCTCACAATGGGCCTTATCAGAAAGCTGAAAGTCACCCATAGGGCAATGGAGAGGGCTATGCTCAGAGTTTCCTTGCGTGATCGAATCAGAGTTACTGACACATCCCGAAGAGTTGCGAAACTTAAGTGGCAGTGGACAGGGCACATTGCTTGCAGAACGGATGGTCGGTGGGGCTGAAAAGTTCTGGAATTACGACCGCGAACCAAAAGGCGATGCGTTGGAAGGCCGCCCATTAAGTGAACCGATGACCTGTTTAAGGGAATCCGGTGGAAGCGAGACGCACGGTGGGAGCGGTCAATGTGGCGACGCCTTGGGGAAGTCTAGCTTTTTCCAGCAGTGGACGTCTTTCGGCGGAAATAATGACGAATGGATGGTCGGAATCGAAGAAATATTGTATAATCGCTGATTTTTTTGGGACTACCACTTTTCTGTCTAGAATCGGTAACGTCAGAAAGATAAATGGTGTCATAGAGCATCTGAGGTCATACATAAATTTCACGTTACAATAAATCAAATAGTTTTATTTCTTTCCTTAACTTTGCAAACCGGTCACGATGCATCGTAACTTATTTCAGTTGTAAAAACCATAATACTTTAATATTTAAGCAATAAAATTGCTTTAAGAAGCCTGTCCCGCAGTTTCTGAGTCGGACGTGCAAGACATTATAATTTGCACCTACAAAGTACTGCTTTATCGTTTCTTCTTTTTGCACTCTTGCTGTTAGGTTAGCTTGGGAAGTACTAGAACTACAGAATGAATGGGTAATGTTATCCATGAACTTTTAGCTTCCAGTTATGCTTACCTACTATAAGGTAAATTACCTATTCTACAAACATTCATATTTGTTCGTGAACGGCCGCCATCAGTTGGGGATTGGTCATAACTTAGCTGCCTCGGACTGTTTTTAATTACTTATTGTATTTTTAATTTTTGTATTTTTTTTTTATTATTTGAGATGGGTTTGCTCTTGAAAACTGATGGAAAAGTGTGTCCGTGGAGTTTTCTTCTCCATAGAGACCTACTGACGCTTTCGAATGTGCAACTAAATTCATGTTTTGTTTGACAATTCAAAAGTACCTTTAAATGGTTTGGTTGAAATGAAGAACATTTTGATTTTGGTTTTTTTCTGTCACCTCCTTAACATGACGTCATAGTAATGCTGCGTGCTATGTCGTATGCTACGTCTAGTTTAGGTGTCGCCAGTGTCTGTGTTTCTATAACTTCAAAGGTGTATATGAATACCGATGAAGTTACATGCGCATGAGATATTTAACGTGGTGTTGCAGATTGGGTCTTTAGTCGACGGTTATCTATCTCTATCAATTTGGGTTGGAAGTAAGTTTTTCAGGCAAATAACTAAGTGAATGTTGATAATGCTTGAAGATAATTCGCCGATATAAACGTCATTAGTCGCTACATACTCCGTCAGGATTTTTTTTTTGGGGAAAGGACATATGCAATACTCTCATTGAAACGCTAGGTACCGCACAGCAGCCTATGGCTAAACTACGCATATCTCTCTCAGAGTCTGCAACCTTGGACCTCGCTATGCACTAAGGCGTCGTATACAAAAGAACCGAGGAAGGGGACGGTCAACTTGACTTTGACGCCAGATATTGTCGATATCTTTTAGCAGGGGATTCCTGCCTTATCGTTCATTGACAACACGTTTAAATACAGGTGACGTACTCAAAGTACTTAGCACCGTCTTGTCATTCGTTGTCAACACAGACTACAGAGACGCCTTTGCGGCCACTGCACTGCTAGCTACGGCATTGACAAAACAAGCGCATCATTTACGTATAGATATCGACAGCCCATGACAATTGAGACTATAGCTTCAAGGCATGTTACTGTGTCGTGTAGTGTTGTGGCACCGGATTGTAATAAGTTTATCGCAGTTGCGTGGGCACAAATATTATTATTAGTAATGGTGTCTCTAGTCAGTCTAGTCACTGCCGGTGCGAGGCGTTCATTGACAACATGTAGTTATCTGCTACTCTTTATCTACGTTTTTAAGTATTGTAGCGTTATGTAATAAAAATAAATAAAACTTTTTAACGCAACGATAACGTATAACTTGAATTAAAATAAAATACACCGAAAACATGAAAAAAGTGAAAAAGTAAAACATATTATTTTAAAAAATGAATGACGCAATAGACAATATCGTATAAATTATTTTAAGTATTTTGTAAAATAAACATATGAGTGAAATTATGGCAAGGCATAAAATAATAAAGCGGAAATCACGTGCCTAATCTTCAAACGCGGTTGCAACCGGTCCAATGATGGCTTAAGCATACAATTAAAGTACGATACCGTAACATGACACAAGTAAGGTAATAAAAATTTTAACTACGGTAACTTAAAATGTAATCTACATAAATATAAAAAAATTAAAAAATATGATAACAGACATTCTTTATTGGATGAACCAAACCGTCTTCCGTAGAACCTCTTCAAACAATCACGATTTTTTAATAAAATATGTTCGGAACCCCGAAGACTGTAGGTACTCCTGAGGTCATTCGTTCTGTCCCGGAGTAAAGAGCCGAAAGTCGGCTCAACTGATATCAGTTTTGATTCATGATGCATAAACTCTTGTCAACGACATGGTTATTTTTATGACAAGCTTGTCATCATAGTCTTGGCAGGACTGTCTGTCGAACGACAACTACTCGTATGAGGCATGCCCTGGTAGCGAAACGATAGTTGGTGTCTCTGACAGAGCTCAGTTGCAGAAACATGCGGTCCGCGAGCTCCGGCGCGCCCGTGGACCCGAATATCACGTTCCCTTGGCCCAACGACAAGGAATGGTTTCCTGCCATTTCCGTACAAGAATTGACATAGCTATGGTCATATTGTCGCTGACAATTTAAAACAAACTTTTAAACAGTTACTTTAAAAAATACCAATAATAAATTTAGTAGAGGATAACAGAGCCAAACATTTTCATCAAAATTATTTGTGACAGTCTTAGAAAAAAATCGTCTTCTGTTTTCTTGACAAACGAAATATGAAAATTTGTAAAATTATAACCGGCCTGCTTTGACAAATTAAAAAAAAGGCTAAAGCAAAGCGTCTTGTAGCGATCACGCTACAGTATGTACCACTTCAGTTGAGTGTTTAACTTCACTTGTTTAGCTGTGTCACCGATTGAAAACACACTAAAAAAACATCCTTGGAATTTAATTATAATTATACCTATGATTGAAGCTTAGTTCTTGGAATAAGTTACAAAGCAATTAGAACAGAAATGAGGGGATTTTGTTGCCAATGTTGACCATTATTACCATTCTTGCTTGCCAAAGAATATTTTAATGATTCTTACTCTTTGTGAACCGTGGGTTTTACCGTGGTTCTGAACGATGATCTGGCATTAGGTATTTTTATTACGACATATGATTAAGGATCTCACCGGTGGCACGACGCATTCCAGTTACGTCGATGAAAGGTATCACGCACGTATTTTTAAGAAAATTTCTTGAGCAAATCGATCGGATTGCATTGAAATTTCACTTTGTAAAAATCGCTTACCAATCTATACTAATATTATAAAGAGGAAAGATTTTTTTGTTTGTTTGTATGTACCGAATAGGCTCCGAAACTAATGGACCGATTTGAAAAATTCTTTCACCAATAGAAAGCTACATTATTCCTGAGTGACATAGGCTATTTTTAAATCCCGAATATGGGTCCTGTGGTGTGGTCCACGGGAGCGAAGCCGAGGGCAACAGCTAGTGTGATATAAATCGAATCGCGCCAAACCATTAGGAATGCCGCTAAGAGAGTTGGCAAATATGAGGTATCTTTTTGCCAGCAATGGGACAACATAGATTTAGTAAAATTACTTAACAAAATACTCACTACTTAACTGCACAGCAGCAATCTTGACCATAGCAATATCGTTCAGCAAATAATTCCAAGATGAATGCATAGTGACGTCAGTTGTTTCTACCCTTGTCCCACCAGTGAAAATGGTAAGGGAGCCGAGCATAATGGTGAACTGCGTTGCTTGGCTCTGGCCGTCAAACCAGCAGTGGGCTGCAGTGAGGACCCTGGTTGCTGAGATTAAGCTGCCGCCGCATACTGAGGTTTGGCCTCCGGTTAGCCTGGCTATGATACCTGCCTGGGGAGTGAAAATGGAAGGTTAGTTTTAATTCTTTTGATGAGAGACTACTGTTAAAATAAAACAGATGACTTTTTTTAGGGACAGATAATTATAAAGATCCAGTATCGGTATCTGCGCCTTCTTCAAAGCAACTGTAGAATCGATAAGAGTTGTTTTGAATTGAATATTGGTAAAAATTATTCAAATTGCATATCGATAAAAATTACTATGCCATATTTCGTTTTTAGGGTTCCGTACCCAAAGGGTAAAAACGGGACCCTATTACTGAGACTTCACGATCTGTCTGTCCGTCTGTCACCAGGCTGTATCTCATGAACCGTGATAGCTAGACAGTTGAAATTTTCACAGATGATGTATTTCTGTTGCTGCTATAACAACAAATACTAAAAACAGTATACAATTAATATTTAAGGGGGGCTCCCATACAACAAACGTGATATTTTTGCCGTTTTTTGCTCGACATTAATAACGGCAACAGGTAGAAGCTTGAAATTAATATTCAAAGTATATTTAGTAGTATATTCACTTCAAAAAATAATAATTATGAAATTAAAATAAATTAAGGGGGGCTCCCATACAACAAACATGATTTTTTTGCCGTTTTTTGCTATAATGGTGCGGAACCCTTCGTGCGCGAGTCCGACTCGCACTTGGCCAGTTTTTTTAGAATAATAAAGGCACGGAGTCTCATTGCTAAGAAAAAAATTGGTTCAAATAAATCTCACTAGATGGCGCGACATGTATTTTACACACTATTCTATTGAATTGTGTGTAAAATTAACACTTTCTGGAATTGAACATAAAAATTGTATGTTCTTGATTAATCATCTCTCCTAAGTACAAAATTATGGAATATTGGGCTCTTGATTGACATTTCAAAGATTATTTGAACGGATCATTTAAAATTGATGCCAAAAGATGGCGACTTTTTAATTTCTGAGGTATTCCACTCGATTGTTAAAATTTGCATTGTAACACATTTTGGTGCAAAAAAATACTATAAAACGAACCTTCACTGTATTTAAAGAAAAAAATATTCACGAACCTAGTAAACCCTTTTACTTGCAAGTCGCTGCTAACACCATCTATTGCCGTGAAACGGGATCGAACGCGATTGATGTACTTACAAAAATAACAAGATTAATCAGATGAAAAACGCTAGTTACGTCGGCACGGTTTCTTTATCTGTATGCCAGTATTATATTATCTGTGATAAAAGTAACTTTCTGAAACGTATACCATGTTTCTGGGTCTCTTTTTAACCGACATCAAAACAAGAGGAGGATCTCAATACGGTAGTTCTTTTAAAAGTTAATTTGGCTAAGTAAAACAAAATAAATAACAGTACAGCTTACCTGATGAGGAATAGCAGTAGCAGCAGTGACTGTACTTCCACCAACAATCCTCGAAGACTGCCTCTGAGTCTCCCTACTCAATATCCTCAGGGCTTGTGGCACCCCAATCTTCAAATGATACCCATATGCAGGCAAATTTTCCACACTCTTACAGTATGAAGAATGAAAGAAAATAAATAAACAAATTATTAATTTACTGAAACGCATTGTTAGTTGTTAATGTAAAGGTATTATGGCCTCGTTATCCTTAAGACGGGTGATTTTGTACTTGTAATAATTGGTTGCTTATCAGTGTTTGATAAAGATTAGCGACAAGAGGCGCGACCACACTGCGAGTATTCGTGCACGCGTGTATGTAGTTGAAATAACTATGAAAAAAATAGGGATGTTTCCAGGGTATAAAAATAATAATTATGTTTAGCCCGTCAGTGATGTTATCAAATAATATTGGACCCGTATGTTTTGCTTTATCAAATAAATAAAACGTGATAAAGATAAAGCGCATCAAAGTTCAGGAGTGGGGGCTTGTGACGTCACTTTGCCAGTATAAAGTGTAGCACACCGTGACCTCACACGATATTTCAACGCACTGTATCGTCGTAATTTTTTGTTTACGTCGCAAAAGAAAAATTACGTGTCCAATATTTTTAGTTTATCTAACTGACGGACTAAAAAGATATTTTTTGTCAACTATCCTATCCTATCCTATGTTAGCGCATATCAAACCCATATATTTTTGACTTTTCGACAATCGTTTTCGTTGATTGAATGTCAATTTGTCTAGAGGCTCTGGCTTGTTTTAGGTAGATAAAAAGATTTTTCTATCAGAAGAAAAAACATGTGATTTATTGTTACAATAATAGTCTAAAAATAAGGGCCTCAAATTGTGAATGAACCTATTGAATTTTCATAATCATATAATTTATGCTCGAATGCTTAAGTTATGGACGAACCTTTAGGGTTTGCCTGGGTATTATTTAAGTACAGGATTTGTCCTATTATTTTCGACGAGTTTTGTTATCAACTCTATGTTTGGGCACCACCAGAGGAGTAGATGCGCCACAGGGAGCTGGGCTTTCATGTATTGGCGAGTTCAGATAAATACGCCAAAAACACATTTTCACGTTGCTCTTCCATTGTAGGACACGATCGTTGGTAGCTCATTTATTTATTTATTTATTTATTTATTTAATACTTCAAGCACACAAATGTACAGAGGCGGACTTAATGCCTTAGGCATTTTCTACCAGTCGACCTTTGGGTGATGCAGAGACAACTAGTG
Organism: Orthosia incerta; assembly: GCA_948252205.1. Taxonomy (NCBI): domain Eukaryota; kingdom Metazoa; phylum Arthropoda; class Insecta; order Lepidoptera; family Noctuidae; genus Orthosia; species Orthosia incerta. The sequence goes on from OX411749.1 coordinate 5,207,402, forward strand.
GTAGGTGCAATATTGACGAATAAGGGTTATGCAAAAATATATATAAAAAATAAATACTATATAATTATAACATATATACACAAAAGAATAAACTAAATATATAGACATACTTAAACATTAGTAATATTAGATTAATAATTGAAAAACATTAGCGTTGTGACGATACTGCTGCCAACTTCTTGCGAATGTGCTCGCGAACTTTAACTTTGAAGGTTAGCCGGTTGGTTGCCATCCTGATTTCCTGGGGGAGCGAATTCCACAGAGAAATAGACTGAACGAAGAAAGAACAGTGAATGAAGTCAGTACGGTGAGTGGGACATTGAAGAAGGCGGTTATGGGATGACCGCAGATTTTTATTGTGGTTATCGCAGATGTATTGAAAGTGAGGGGCCAGGTAACCAGGGGAATTAGAAGAGGCGAGAAATGAGAATAAGGTGGTTAGTGCCCTTTGCTCTCTGCGCTGGCGTATAGGCAACCACTTTAGAAGCGATCGATGCGCAGAGATATGATCATATTTACGCAAATTGAAAACAAATCGAATGCAGTAATTTAGAAGACGGTCAAGTTTGTTGAGAAGATCTGCATTCAGGTCATAGTAGCACACATCACCATAATCGATGATAGGAAAAATTAGGGCCTGCACAAGCATTGCCTTCGTGTTCGATGGTAATAAGTTTTTCATACGATACAGAGCCCGCAACGTTCCAGTGACCTTCCGACTCACACTAGCGACTTGAGTACGCCAGTTAAGGGTATTATCGATGTGCAAGCCCAAGTCCTTTACATCAGTACTAAAAGGAACAACTTTACCGTCAAATAAAACAGGTGGCAAAGTTGCACCATCCACTTTAGCGATGCTTCGGTGACTCCCAATGATAATCGCCTGACATTTATTGGGGTTTACTGCCACACCGAATCTATCGGACCAAGTTTTTATAGCCGATAAGTCCCTGTTTAATCTACTGATAACGTCAGGTATTTCGTCAATACTCCCCTGACAGTACAACTGCAGGTCATCTGCATACAGATGATACGCACACTGAAGTTCGAAAGTAATGAGATTTATGAAAATAGAAAAAAGAAGAGGAGAAAGAATGCCGCCTTGAGGAATGCCAGTTTCCAAATTACACCATTGAGATGATGAATCCCCAACGCGAACCGACTGCTGACGTTCCCGAAGGTAAGAGGTAAACCATTCCAGTGCATCGAGAGAGACCATCAAATAGGACAGAATGGCTAATAGGATGTCGTGACTGACGGTATTGAAGGCATTCGAGAAGTCGACCAACACTAGTACAGTGACTTTGGTATCCTCCAAGCCTACCCTCACATCGCCAGTCACTTTGAGGAGGGCGGACACAGTGCTGTGCCCAGGCCTGAATCCAGATTGCAGAGGGCTAATGAGTGAATTACACTGCACAAAGTTTGCAAGTTGTTTGTGGACACAAGCCTCAAGCACTTTGGATAGGAAGGGTAGAATAGAAATTGGACGGAAGTGGGTTGGAAGAGTAGGATTGGAAACTTTAGGTAGTGGACGAACATAGGCTCTACGCCACAGGGAGGGGAATACTCCGGAAAACAAAGAAAAATTTACAATATGGGTGATAGGAGGTAGAAGGTGATCCAGAATAGCTATGATCATATCACGAGTGATATTATCACAGCCCACCGCTTTGGATTTGATGGAGAGTATGATTTTTCTGATCTCGCCCGGCTCAACTGGAACGAAACGAAAAGGTTTTATGAGTGGACGCGTTAGACCAGAGATTAGAGACAGAGTATGTTGCTTGGTTAGACGATCCATGGTAGGCACAGTGGAGAAATGACGGTTGAGATCGTCTAAGTCAATAGAATTTGGAAGGTCTAAATGACGCGGTTTGCCGATACCAAGTGTTCCAAGGAACTTCCAAATATCGGCAGAAGAACAAGAAGAAATATTTTCTAGAATGTGGCGGCGTTTAGCATTGCGTATCATCTGGTTACATCTATTCCTCGAAGTCTTAAAAAGCGCCCAGTTCTCATCAGTACGATCCCTTTTATATTTTCGGAACGCGCGGTCCCTGCGTCGCATGGCCATCTGTATTCCTCTGGTCATCCAGGGCGCAGGAGGACGTTTCAATTTTACTTTTTTGACGGGAGCATGGATGTCATAAAGTTTGACCACAACATCATTAAAGACCGCCAACTTTTCGTTAACCGAAGCGGCCTCCATCATAATTTCCCAATCGATCATAGCTGCATCCTCCTTAAGTTTCTCAACGTCCATCCTGGCAAAACAACGCCTGTACAGAACCTTGGGTTTAGGTTTAGGAGGTTTGAGGATATAGCAAAGGAAAATCATGTCGTGATGAGAGAAGCCAGGAGCGTCATGTTGACCATGGGAAGAGACAAGTGAGGGATTCGAGGTAAGGATAAGGTCGAGCCAGGTGTCATCGCCACTTTTATTATGATGAGTAGCCTGCAGCGGCAACACGTGCAGACTAGCTGACTCGATAATATGGAGAAGTTTACAGGCTCGAGGGGAGTTTTGGGAAAGAAGGTTTGTATTGAAATCACCCATGATAATGTGGTGTGCATACTCAGAACCCAAAGATTCAAGAACTGATTCGAATTCAGTGAAATAATCAACAGAGGGGGGACAGTAGACTACACCAATAATTGTTTTGGCTCCTTTGACGCAAACTTCAAGGAAAATAAACTCCGCAGAGGCAGAGTAGTTTGAAGAAGAAGTAGCTAGTATTTTATAAGGAAAATCACTGCGAAGATATATTGCCACACCACCCCCTCCCTTACCAATCCGATCATTCCGTATAAGAACGAAACCGGTGAGCGGGTAAGTGGTGGACAGAAGATGCGGTTTGAGCCAAGTTTCGGAGATCAGGATAGCGTGAATGTTTTTGTTGTTAAATGCGTCGTACAACTCGCTATAGTGACTGGGTACGCTTTGCGCATTAATGTGACACACATTCACCAACCGACTAGACTCATCATTAAAGTTATGTTGCAAAAAGTCACCAATGGTGCCACCAAGAGAACAAAAACTCGCGTCGCTTGAAGAGGCAGCAGATTCGTTAGCTGAGAAATAAGACTCATTATCTAACATAAATAGAAGAAATTAATATACTATGTTTAAAACGTATTACCATATACCTATACAAATATAAATATGCTATTGCTAAAACAAAACAACTAAGGTGCTGCATTTACTATTTCTGGCGGGGTAAACTCTTATCTATAATGTTCATCTTCTGCTCGAAAACTTAACATTTCTAAAATAATTTACCACAGCGACAAATACGATAAAAACAAAATATGAAAATTATGGGAAATGACGCGCAAGCATTTTTTTTTCATGCGCCAAATGCAAGGTGAGCGAACATAATTACTTTCTTTTACAAAGTCGGTGTCGAAAAACGGCAAACAATAGGTACCAAAGACACCGACTTCGGGAAAGAAATTTATATTTGGCTTTGTAGGGTTTTGTTTTGGAAGTCGGTTTGATTTTTAGTAATGGTGTACCAACTAACTAAAACTAAGAAGAGAGAAATAAAAACTTTCTCACAAAAAATAAACCGACTTCAAAATCAGTTTTTATGCTTTTATAAAATTAAGTACCTATGGATGTAGATACATGAATTGCATTGAAAATTCACCGTCGCATTGTTTCGTCGCCCATGTCTATGAGAGCCTTTAAAATCAATACTGTCAAAGTGGTTTAAATAATAAAACGTAGGTACTATGCTGTTAGATCATTGTTTATTGTTTACAAATGAGAGGTTATCCACGGGAGGAATGCTGTAACTCGGGTGAAGACAGATGGAGAGCTAGCTTGGCAACCTTCGCTGGGTCCGAATGAAACCACACCGACCTGAAAATAAAAAATAAAAATATTACATAAGAATAGTTTTCTCTCTGTTCAAAGTTCAACAGAAAAACTTCAGAATTTTTATAAAAATAGGGTGTGGGTCTAATATTCATGTTATTGAATGAATTGAATCAAATAAAACCTACACATATTTCCAATGAATTTAAGGTTTAAAATGTATTTTAACCTTTAACAAACTCTTGAAAAATTACCTACCTACCACATTTGAAATATTACTTTTCCGCTCAAACCCGGTCAACTGAGCGGAGAGAGATTTCAAAACCTAGCCATATCTTATCGACTTCATTAACTAAGTTGGACTCTTAGAATCATAATTGCGTAGTTTTCTTCATTTGACTTTTGTTCGTGAAATTTCTTGCACGTTCTTCTACGTAGAGATCTACTTACGCTTGCCAATGTGCGTCATGGTATGTACTGACCGACTGTTTGACAATTCTGGTCTAATTGAAATATAGTACATTACTGCATGCTGTGTCTATCGCATCATATTGTATACTATGCTTGTATCATATTGCTTGTATTATTAGAATAAACAGTGTAACAATTGTAGATAGGCCAATAAATAAATAAATAAACGGCCTGGCAAAAGTGGCATTGATGGAAGAACGTGTAAATGTGGGCCGAGGCGAAGCCGTCAATGTTAATAAAAATGGACGCTATGTCTTGCCGTCAACGGCGTACAAATATTCTAATTATATTTTTTAATTAATAATTAAAATGAATAAATAAAATGTCATAATACCATATTTTTAAATTACACGACAGATATTTACTATGTAGTTTATTTGGCCGCTAAAAACGACAGATATGGATTTTCATACAACTTTTGCCGGCCGCTGCTCGCATGGATTTGGCCAGTACTGTCTAAGTATGTTTGAGAAAAATATTTGAGTTTGAGTTTGACCTCAACGTTATTCAAATAACCAGTTATAAAATTGTTTTTATTGAATTAATATCCTAAACATCATGGTGAGTTAGAGGAAGTCTCATATAGATGTAGTTACATTCAGTTCCAACGTTAGGAGTTAGTACAAACTTACCAAAATCCTCTTATTCTGATGCAGAACAGTCAGAGGTCCACCGGAGTCTCCATCACAGGTGCCCTTGCCACCCGTCCCGCCGGTACAGAGATGACTGGCTGCTATCGTCACTTTGAAGCTGTTCTGACAGACTGCGTTGGTGATGATGGGCACCGCAGTCTGGTGCAGGGAAGTGGTGGTGGGGAAACTGTTTTGAGCTGAAAGAAAAAATAGATTAAACAACAATTTTTTTTTTAATAGACAACCAAACTCGTATATAATAATAGTGTGATTATCAAAACAAAATGTGTTATTATAAAAAGCGTGGGGTGCTTTTTAAGATATTTTCAAAATTATTACTTTTACCAATATCTTTCAATAAAATATTAAAGCAATTGACATCAAGCACCCCAAGCTATGTTAATCACACTATTCTTAATTGGAATTTATTTATCATCGAAAAAATAAAGGCGAAACAGATGAGGTTCGGTTCAATGACGCAAAAAAATCCTTTTGAGTTACTAAACCCGAAACGGTAATAAATACGATATATAGAAAATAGAAGCGAAAATTTAAAAATATATGAAGTATAAATTAATTTCAAGGAAGGTCCGGTAACACAGGAATATTAATGAACTTTTCCTTAATTAATTGTTGATCTTTCAGAAAACCCACATCTATTTTCATAAAAGAAAACAACCTTATTACCTAAAAACAAAGATACAATGCTTTTCATAATATTAGTTTAAACCGAAAAACCTGTAGGAGTTTCCACTGCCCCAAAATTTTTATAGGCTATACAAATTATGAAATTAATTGGAAATCGTGAATTTCGCTTGGGGGCGTTAATTTTCCTTTGTTTGGGCCCATTTTGGTACATGTTGGGCCCACAAAAGGGCTTGTTCGTGCCTGTCCCGGCCCTTTACAAGAACGCCATTTGTTCGAACCAGGATAACCGATGGGAAGGTACTGTGTTTTCGCATTTAGCGCAGAAATGTTAAATGTTATTTTTAGAAGGTAGTTTTTGGGCTTTTCTGGATAAATATGTTGGTCTTATAATATAGAACCTTATGTTTTGGACTTAGAAATCAATTTCAAACAATAAGCAATAAACTACGCGAGAAAATGAGGACATAATTACTTTGCAATATTTAATCTAATACTGAAGAAAATAACTTATAAACAGACACCGATTCCAATTATTTAGCGAAAAGATTAGATTGAAGATCTATATTTATGACATGGATATTAATAAAACAGATAATAATATCATTTACAAGACAGTATATTAACAAGTATCTAGTTTTTTGTTGATATTAAACTATCATAGTGAGTGATTATTTATTGTATTTTCATGCTAAGTCATGCTAACCCTCCAGCACCCTTGGTTGACTGGTAGAGAATGGCTCAGGCATTTTGCCAGCCTATTTCCTTTAAGTTGCATGAAGTTTTAACTTTTAATCACACTTCACACTAATCACACTAATATTATAAAGACCAAAGTTTGTGAGTGTGTGTGTGTGTGTGTTTGTATGGATGTTACTTCTTCACGCTCGAACGGGTGGACGGATCTGCATGAAATTTGGCTTTTTGTGGTGAATTGACAATATTTCAGACAATGTAAGTGGCGATAGTAATAGATATGACGGAATACATAAAACAAGTAAGTAAAACTAATATTTCTATTAATAAATTAAAACCATTCTTAATTAGTAAAAGCTATTACACAATTGAGGAATATCTGACGGATAAATTCAATAAAAAATTATGACAACTGTTAACTCGATAAGTAAAATGACATGAATAAATAATTGACTCTAAATATAATAAGAATATTTTAATTTTGTATTAATTTTATTAAATATCTGAACACTAGAGAGGTAGAGGACGACCTCCAGCTACGTGGTGGACTAGAATGACGAAACTCCTATTGGTGGAAAAGTTGCCCAACCCGACAACTCAGGACAGATTGTCCTGGCGCCAGAAAATTAGGAGAGTCGACCCCACCTAAAGTAAGATAGTGCTAGGAAGAAGAAGAAACTATTTAAATCAAATATACGTATTGTAATATAAAAAAAACTAAAGGGAATAATTAATATTTAAGAATAAAAAGGTATACGTATAAACAAAATAAAAACAAATAGAAAGGGAATAGATAACTAAAATGTAGAATGAATGAATGTATAGATTAGGATAATATTGAGCGCTATTCCACTCTCCTAAACACTGCCTGTATCTAGAATGTTGCTGTGCCCGACAAGCTCCATAATTGTTTCTGTAACTTATATTTACCACCTGTATGTACATTATGGATGCAATAAATTGAATTTGAATTTGAAAAGAAAACCTATGAAATTGGGAATAACAATTTCTGCCGTTTCCTACATTTTGTCGCATTTCCATCCGCTGAAATATTGACAATCATGTCAACCAATCTATACTTAATATATAATATTATAAAGAGGTAAAATTTGTAAGTTTGTATGTAGGGGGTAATCTCTGGAACTAATGATCCGATTCTAAAATTTTTGTCACTGGTAGAAAGCTACATTATTCCTGAGTGCTATATAACATCACGCTACGACCAAAAGGAGCGGAGCATAAATGAAAAACGTTGCAAAAACGTGCAAGAATATTACTTTTTGAGGACTTCCGTTGCGTACGCTGCGTAAACGGTTTCAGTTATGCAATCATGTATGTAGGGTAGGTGTAGAGTAGGGTAGGTAGGATAGGGTAGGTACGTAGCCAGTTGACGGGAGCGAAGCCGCGTGGGACCGCTAGTATAATATATTCCGGTCAAAATAAACATTAACCCTTGCATATATTCAAAAGTAGCTGAAAATTTACAAGAAAAAAATAAAAAGTAAAATATAATGAATAATAAGGAAATTTAACTAAATAGCTAATTTTTAATTTTTTAGGGAATTTGATTTTTAATTGTTAATTATTAAAAAAAATATTAATTAATTTGATTTTTATCATAAATCATTTTAAATTATGTTATTATGAAAAAAAATATTTAAGGTCAAAGGGCACAAAAATCAGTTTCTGAACAAAAAGAAGTGGGAAGTTAGCTACGGAAGATACCTGAGGGGTACCTCAGGTACCCCTATTTTTCGGGCTAACTTGACCGGACTAATAAGCAATCGAAACCACTCTCAGTCAGGACGTATATAAGGGAGACAAAGAAAGAAAGAAAGAAAGAAAACTTTATTTGTCAAACATGCGTTTACATGACTAATCAGACATGCATGGTATTGAATTAATAAATATTGTGAGCGTCCATGTTTTGCCAATAATGGCGTACAAAATTTGTAGGTATATTATTTTACATTTAAACATTTTACATGCAGTCATTCTAAATATCATTACACAATACAAAACAAATAAATAATAATTGATTTAAAGATATTATAGTATAATTAAGTATATTACAGTCCAAATAAATTAAATAATGTCCAGAATATTCATTACTATGCAGTCAAATAAAATCATTCAAAAGTCAATTGCTACTTTTGGCAATTCTTTCCATTGCAGCCCATTTTTAACAAGGATACATGCACCACCCCTTTTTTGTTCTATTCTACAATAATGTGCAGCCAAATTATAGTTAGGTAAAAATAATAAATTTTGATACCCTTCCATGATAAAGTGCTCAGTAATACACAAGATATCAACATTTTTCTTTTTCTTAGATAGCTCCTCTAGACATACCAACAAATCATCTGCTTTATTTATTAATCCTGCTATATTTTGATGCAATATGTTGATATATCTATTAGAGAAAAAACAATTCACTTTCTTCAGTAACATTGCTTGGTACAGTGTTAGGCAAATTTGTCACTTCATCAGAAGAACTACACGTATTTAAGTCCCTATATAGTTTAAATTCATTCATCATTAAACTTATATTATGCAATATATTGGCCATACCGCGATTATTTACAGTACTACTACTCTTAGTGAACATACTAAAATCATAAGCAAGATAATAATTAGAATCAAACAAGTAAGCATAATCATATGTACAAGCATCCAAATAGATTAAATTATTAAAGGTTTCAATTCTCGAATTAAACATTGTAGAGTAATCATTTAGTTTGAACGTAGGCGCACATAATATGATATTTGTGTGCTGTAATTTTGACAGTGTTTCACGAATACTGATAGCTAGTTCGACATAGTTCTTTGTCCGACGAAAGTCTTCTTCCCCGACCAATATCACGCAGTAGTCATTCATATTGTAGTCCTTTAATTTGAGATCCAAGTCAGAGATAAGGTACTCAACACCACAGTTCGGTGTCAGGTAGTGGCAGATTCCATAGTTAGGGAATATATCTTCTACAATTTTTATAATTTTATTATTTTTATTGCTACTTAAAATACATATTTTACTTATTCTAGGTTCGTTCGGTTTACTGTTATAGTTTATTTGTGTAAGTAATTGTGCTTCAGTCTTTTTGTTTTTATTGCCAGTACTGTGGATAACGCCATCTGTGATCGATTTATCCAACTGTTGATGATTTAGAACACTGGTTGGCGATGTGGATTTCTTAGCTCTAGTGGTAAATCCTTCACATTCACTAGACTTTTCTGTGTTTTTTCTCAAACACTGGTTGATTTTTGCAGATTTTTTCTTAATTTTCGGTGTTTGTAGCTTCAACTTAGCAGGGGAGCATGCCACTGTTTTGTACAGTGTATTCTGCTTCTGTAGCTCCTGGTTAAGGTGGTTGAGCTTCGTATCTTCGTACCTATAATATAAAATAAAAGAATCAATGCATACCATCGCTGTTCTTGCCAAATCCGGAGACTTGACCGGTTACGCCTGCGAAGTTCTGGTTCACATCAGCTGTCGTTGGTAGAGGGATCACTGCGATCGTAGCTGAAAACAAAACAAAATAAAAGTTAATGTCTGAAGGTAGAACAGCATTCTAATTGCGTAGCAAACTTAAATATTTTGAAAGAAATTGCTTATACAATTAATCTGCCTATCCTTTTCTATACTACTAGTGTATTAGGGCCAGCTTTCCAAATGCAGGTAAGTACCAGTATTTTACGCGGAGCCGCTGCTTATCTGACCACTACAACCCAGTAACTGGGTAACACGACAAGACTGGTGTCAAATTTTCTGGGTTATGATTATCAGTAATGACTGTCAAGGATTTACAAATAACAATCGGGAACAACAAATGTCTAACGTGTTTTCCGAATACTACTAATATTTGAGATAACATTAAATATTTAAATAATCTCAATTTTACAGCCTGATTTTGACTTCTATTGCGTTGGTGATATGACAAATGGCAGCTGTAAAAAACAGTTAGTTTTGGCACAGATAATATAATAAACAGTTAGTTTTGACACAGATAATATAATAAACAGTTAGTTTTGGCACTGATAATATAATAAACAGTTAGTTTTGGCACTGATAATATAATAAACAGTTAGTTTTGGCACTGATAATATAATAAACAGTTAGTTTTGGCACAGATAATATAATAAACAGTTAGTTTTGACACAGATAATAGAATAAACAGTTAGTTTTGGCACTGATAATATAATAAACAGTTAGTTTTGGCACAGATATTATAATAAACAGTTAGTTTTGGCACAGATAATATAATAAACAGTTAGTTTTGGCACTGATAATATAATAAACAGTTAGTTTTGGCACAGATAATATAATAAACAGTTAGTTTTGGCACTGATAATATAATAAACAGTTAGTTTTGGCACTATTAATATAATAAACAGTTAGTTTTGGCACAGACAATATAATAAACAGTTATTTTTGGCACTGATAATATAATAAACAGTTAGTTTTGGCACTGGTAATATAATAAACAGTTAGTTTTGGCACTGATAATATAATAAACAGTTAGTTTTGACACAGATAATATAATAAACAGTTAGTTTTGGCACACATAATACAATGAACAGTTAGTTTTGACACAGATAATATAATAAACAGTTTGTTTTGGCACAGATAATATGGTGAACAGTTAGTTTTGGCACAGATAATACAATGAACAGTTAGTTTTGACACAGATAATATAATAAACAGTTAGTTTTGGCACAGATAATATGGTGAACAGTTAGTTTTGGCACAGATAATTAATGAACAGTTAGTTTTGGCACAGATAATATAATGAACAGTTAGTTTTGGCACTATTAATATAATAAACAGTTAGTTTTGGCACAGATAATATAATAAACAGTTATTTTTGGCACTGATAATATAATAAACAGTTAGTTTTGGCACTGGTAATATAATAAACAGTTAGTTTTGGCACTGATAATATAATAAACAGTTAGTTTTGACACAGATAATATAATAAACAATTAGTTTTGGCACACATAATACAATGAACAGTTAGTTTTGACACAGATAATATAATAAACAGTTTGTTTTGGCACAGATAATATGGTGAACAGTTAGTTTTGGCACAGATAATACAATGAACAGTTAGTTTTGACACAGATAATATAATAAACAGTTAGTTTTGGCACAGATAATATGGTGAACAGTTAGTTTTGGCACAGATAATTAATGAACAGTTAGTTTTGGCACAGATAATATAATGAACAGTTAGTTTTGGCACAGATAATATAATAAACAGTTAGTTTTGGCACAGATAAAATACGCAAAATACGCGCTCAGTCGTGGAGTTGCGGAAAACAGCCCGTTTTAACCTAACCTAACCTAACCTTTGGCACAGAGTATATAATTTTTGGTAACAGGTTTAAGTTTTTTATGCCATCCTTATCCTTACGGGTTAGAACTCAAAATCGGCTTAATGGGCTGTAAAAAGGGGTTGTAAATAATTCTGTAATGTTATTTCAAATCGAGTATAGTAGTATTTGACGTCTCTGTATGTAATGGATCGGGCGGGGTTCTGGCAGTTGCATGGTATCTTCTCATCTTCTCAAATTGTCAAGCTTGCGTTATCTGCTGTTGAAAATACATTCAAACAATCACAGCAGATAACGCGTGCTTGACAATTTGTCACATTAATTTTGCAATAATTTTGCTTCCAGAAATTTATGGTAATCCTCTGCTCAGCTTGCATTCACGGGCACATATATTATTAGTACAGGTAAAATCAAACTAATGACGGCTCAGAGACTCCACGGGGTGCTGCGCAGTAGCAAATTCATGTGACAGTCTGAGTGGCGAGAAGCGAAAAGCGCACTTCACAGACGTTATGAAGTCGGAATGGACCTAAAAGGACGTCTCTAGTCAGTCTACTCGCTGCCAGAGCGAGGCATTCCGTGTTCATTGACATGTATTATCGTATCTGCTACTCTGCATCCGAGTTTTGTAGTATACGCACCACTTCAGTCGAGTGTTTAACGTCACTTGTGTAGTTTTTTTTTTAATTGTCTATAGTCTTGCGCTTGACCACTATCTCACCTGATGGTAAGCGATGATGTGGTCGACGGTGAAGCATGCATACCTAGAAAAAACCTATTCACTCTTGACTTAAAGACCCCTTGATTGTATTGTTACCGATTGACGATACATTAAAGATTATTCTCCTTGGAATATTTTTTATCGTTGAACCTGAATTCTTCGAATAAGTTACTAAGCAATTGCAACAGAAATTATGCTGGGTTTTATTCCGAATGCTGACTATAATCCATTGGTTTCCCAATCAATAATTTGTCCATTTTAGATACCATTCTTGATTGACCAGAATATTTGAATGATTCTTGCTCTTTGTAAACCAGAGGATACTAAACATTTTATGAATCGCACATTACCGTATAGAAGAAAAAAAAATAAGCCGACTGCTTAAAAGGCCAACTAAAAAGACGTAAACAAGAATCATACTGTGCAGTCGGAGGATACGTATACGAGTTTTTGTTTACGTCTTTTTAGTTCGCCTTTCATGCAGTCGGGTTTTTTGATTTTTTTAATTTACAATTTTTTTTATAACTTTTTAATTTTTTTTTTTTAGAATTATGTAAATTAAAACATAGAAGTGTTCAACATTTTTGAAATCACCTCTTAAAGCCCTTTATTTTGATACCCCACACGATGGGGTTGGAAAAAAAATATTTGGGCTTCCATAATATGGCGCCCAAAATCCGCCATTTTTATTGGGGTTCCCGTACCCAAAGGGTAAAAACGGGACCCTATTACTAAGACTCTGCGGTCCGTCCGTCTGTCTGTCCGTCTGTCACCAGACTGAATCTCATGAACCGTGATAGCTAGGCAGTTGAAATTTTCACAGATGATGTATTTCTGTTGCCACTATAACAACAAATACTAAAAACAGAATAAAATAAATGTTAAAGTGGGCTCCCATACAACAAACGTGATTTTTTTGCCTTTTTTTTGCGATAATAATACGGATCCCTTCGTGCGCAAGTCCGACTCGCACTTGGCCGGTTTTATTCTCCAATTTAAATGTTATTTGCTCACAGGGTTAAGACAAATCGATTGACGTAAGAATCATCAAAATCGGCCAACGCGTTAGGTCTCTAGAACGCCACATAGGAACAAACATACATAAATACATCCGTACGCAAAATACGCGCTTGGTCGTGGAGTTGTGGAAACAGCCCGACTAAACTAAACTAAACTACATACATACATAGACTGATAAACACATTACCCTCCTTCGGCAGTCGGGTTAAAAAAAACAGTTAAAATGACAATCGAACCTCATAGGATCGATCAATTCTGTCACAATTTTTCCTTGATATTTTAACTTAGTTAAGTAGAAGAAAAGATAATGATAGCTGGATTAAAATGGAGGATCATTTTACCAGCAGTAAAAAAAAGAAAAATTCTTACTACTTAACCCCACAGCAGCAATCTTCACCATAGCAATATCATTCAGCAAATAATTCCAAGATGGATGCATGGTGACGTCAGTTGTTTCTACCCTTGTCCCTCCTGTGAAGATGGTAAGGGAACCGAGCACAATGGTGAACTGCCTCGCTTGGCTCTGGCCGTCGAACCAGCAATGGGCTGCAGTGAGGACCCTGGTTGTTGAGATCAAGCTGCCTCCGCATACTGAGGTTTGGCCTCCGGTTAGCCTGGCTATTATACCTGCCTGGGGAGTGAAAATGGAAGGTTAGATTCATATTTCTTTGGATGAGAGACTCCTGTTGAAATAAAACAGATGACTTATTTTAGGGACAGATATAAAGATTCATTATCGGTATCTTCCAAGCAACTGTAGAATCGATAAGAGTTATTTTGAATTGCATATCGATATAAACGATTCAAATTGCATATCGATGAAAAATTACTATGTCATATTTAGCTTTTTTGAATAATAGGCTAAAAAATAATTTTCTAAAAAGTATACCATGTAAAGCCTCTCAATTCGGTTGTTCTTTTAACAGTTAATTTAGCTAAGTAAAACAAAATAAGGTCAGTGGGTCGTCTTAGGGGCGGTTTACCTGATGAGGAATAGCGGTAGCAGCAGTGACTGTACTTCCACCAACAATCCTCGAAGACTGCCTCTGAGTCTCCCTACTCAATATCCTCAGAGCTTGTGGCACCCCAATCTTCAAATGATACCCATATGCAGGCGAATTTTCCACACTCTTACAGTAAGAAGAATGAAAGAAAATAAATAAACAAATTATTAATTTACTGAAACGCATTGTTAGTTGTTAATGTAAAGGTATTATGGCCTCGTTATCCTTAAGACGGGTGATTTTGTACTTGTAGTGATTGGTTGCTTATCAGTGTGTGATAAAGATTAGCGACAAGAGGCGCGACCACACTGCGAGTGTTCGTGCGCGCGTGCGTCGGTGCTCCATAGACCAATTGAAATTTGACCAATTGGTCTATGGGGAAAATGACATGTTTCCATCGTCCAATTATCAATTGGGCTATGGAGAATTGAGCAATGTTCCGCTGCCCAGTTTAATAGTATAGTGTAGCCTTGTCCATAAGTATTTAAAAAAAATATTCAAAACAATTTTTAAAACCGCTTAATAATCATTTACTGAATAATCACGACATAACAATTCATTTTAACAAAGATTACAATACAAATCAATGTGAACGTCTATCTCATTGAGTCCGTTGGGATCCTAGAATTGGCGAGAACAGTCTTCGCAATACTCTCATCCCGGAGACATATACTGTCATTTGGCAAGTTATAGAAAAAAATGTCCTTAAATACACCGTGAAATTTAAGTGGTTGTTTTCCCGCGGCAGAACGACTTGCCTTAAGGAGTACTTTCGAAGCAGAGAGTTAAAATAAAAAAATAACGATGTTTTTGTTATAAAATAATTAAAAAAAAAAAAACAAACTCGAAAAAGTGAGTAACAATAGTAACTTGTAGGTACTAGGTACTACTCGCGTCACCACCGTATTATTCACCGTAGTACCTAGTACCTATAAGTTACTATTGTTACTCACTTTTTCGAGTTTATGTTTTTTTTTTTTAATTATTTTAAAACAAAAACATCGTTATTTTTTTATTTTAACTCTATGCTTCGAAAGTACTCCTTAAGGCAAGTCGTTCTGCCGCGGGAAAACAACCACTTAAATGTCACGGTGTATAGCTATCGGCATTGGCGAACTTTTAAATGTAAACCACATGTCAACAACCATACATAATGACAAAGTTTTCGGTGAAGCGGTCATTTCAAACAGTTTACATATTTTTTAAGAGAACCCGGGCTATCGACATAGCCCGAAGAATTGCCAAACTTAAGTGGCAATGGGCAGAGCAGATTGCTCGCAGAATGGATGGCCGATGGGGCAGAAAGGTTCTGGAGTGGCGACCATAAATCGGAAGACGTTGCGTTGGATGGCCTCCCACCAGGTGGACCGATGACCTGGAGAAGGTTGCGGGGATCCGCTGGATGCGAGACGCACGAGACCGGTCAATGTGGCGACGCTTGGGTAAGGCCTATGTCCAGGAGTGGACGTTTTTCTGCTGATATGATGATGATGACATACTTTCCTATCCTTTCATTGAAGATTATATTTTAATTAACAATAATTAGCTAACATTATATTGTATTTATAATATTTCTGAATTCAGTTTGTTGTGAACCAAAAAATATAACAAAGGCTTCTTTGAACCCAAAGTATAGGAAACTGGAGTGAACTCAGGGTTATAATGGAACATAGTTTAGGTTTACGTCCAGTGTTCTCCATAGCCCAGTTGGTATTTGGAAGATGGTAACATGTAATTTTCCCCATAGACCAATTGGTCAAATTTTAATTGGTCCGCGGAGCACAAAAGCGCGCGTGTATGTAGTTGAAATAATTATGAAAAAATAGGTATGTTTCCTGGGTAGATAAATAATAATTCTATTTAGTCCGTCACATCACATCATCAGCCTATTAATGTTCCCACTGCTGGGACACAGGCCTCCTCTCTGTGAGAGGGAAGGGGCCGTTATCCACCACGCAAGCCCAGTGCGGGTTGGTGGATGTTACATGTCTTCGAATTATTGGTACTAGGACATGCCGGTTTCCTCACGATGTTTTCCTTCACCGTTTTGAGAGCAGTGCTGATGAAATAATTTACACAAAGTAAAGCGCCTGCCTGGGCGACGACGACCCACCACCTACAACTTGTAAGTCGCGGCCGATACCACTGGGCCACCACTGCTTTGCAACCGATTCACGCGGTTGTATGAAGCTTTATCTCTGTTCCGTTTATCTACTCATGTGTTTAAACCGTATAAAAAAGAGGTTGGGTCGAGCTCTAATCTAAATACGTAGATGCAGCTGAATATTTGGTTTTTTTACATGGAGCAACTGGATATTTGACCTTTTTAAATTTGTAACTGGGTATCCTCAAAGTAAGACTGCTTATCTATCTTTCGGGATGCTCACAACCTGTAACGACTGTCTAATATCTTAAGGGTTAACGATATGTAATGGATAAAAACTAAACATTAAACAGTACCTAATCAATGTCAGCTCAGCTATTTACAAGGAAAGACTACATAAATAAACACACATTTCGTTTGTATCAATTCGCAAACAATTAATTGTGCCTTATCAGATGTGATTGCAATATCTTGGATCATAACTAATATATTTTATTAATGTAATGATAATGCATAATTGTATTTTTCCTCTTAAGTATTTTCGTGATAATTATCTATTTATCAATACTTATTACTAATGAAATAAGGCGATAGATATTGCCCAATAATTTCACTATATTATTATGTATAATTAATTGCTCATACTTTGTTCTTATGGTTTTACTCGTATATTTCTCGGAACAACAAAATTAAGTTCCTCCCTACCCTGGTCTCCTCCTGTCAGGCCGTCATAGTCCAGAAGGAGGCCGCCGAACATGGGAGGAAGGTAATAAAGACATCGGGGAGACCTGCATAAGCTTCACTCAGATTGGGGACTGTATTCATCCACCAAGGGACTACAAGTGTTGCCATGATCAGCGAAGCTTAGGGAAAACGCGTCTTCAGTCTTTTAAGAGGTCACGGGGTTCCACGTGCTGAAGGTGATTACCGGCGTGGGTTTATTGAGATAAAAATACCAAATTCCCTGTTTTTTTACCCAAAAGTCCAGGAGTCTTTTGATGGTTGCTGCGTAAAGTCAAAGTCAAAGTCAAATGTATTTATTCAATCAGGCCACTAAGCGGCACTTTTGAACGTTAACAATTAAAATTTACAGGTAATAAAAATTGATTCTACCGTGCATTCGGAAAAGTAGCTTGTTATGGAGAAGAATGCACAAGAAACTCCACAGTAGTTGTGTTGTATCCTCCATAGTGTTGTAGTGGTAGTTGGGCAATTCGAAAAAAAAGGTCCTCCCATTCCGATTAATTATGGTGACTGGGCATGATCTTTAAATGCACTAAAAACTTTACTTATCTAAATTTTAATTATAACTAACAAAATGCAACAAAACTCTTGGGAATTCACTCCAATTGCACGAAAATATGTCCAACCTCTCACGTAATTCGTTGAGCACACAGACTGTGCGGGTGAGAGGTGTTTTTGCCAATAGATTGGTTCTAGCAGCAGGCACGGCCAGCAGTGGCGGCCGCCGCCGCCTCCACACGTACCGGTCTGGCACGCACAGCTTCAGGTGACGCAGCACACCCGGGTTATGTACTACTCCACGCAGGAGCTTTAGTGCGTATCTGTTCAAAATAAAATTATTTGCATTGTTGACTATCCCTGTATAGTGGCCGTTTTGCAATTTTCCGTCTTCTTATGGCATTTATTTGCGCCCAAAAATGCGTTAAAATTAGTGTCGAAATGTGTAACTTTCGACGCTCATAACTTTCAAATATATTTTTTTTACTTTTTTGCTTTTAGGGCTAGATAATGATGAGACAAATTGATATCACTTTTTATTTTGAACGTACATTGTCAAACAGTGGAATAATCCGTTTGTATGGAAGAATTTTCGACTAGTGTACCCTTAACAACAGGTGAGATAGTGGTCAAGCGCGAGATTTTAAAAAAATACATAGGCAACGGTGAAGGAAAACATCGTGAGTTAACCTGGACTTATACACCGTGAAATTTAAGTGGTTGTTTTCCCGCGGCAGAACGACTTGCCTTTAGGAGTACTTTCGAAGCATAGAGTTAAAGTAAAAAAATAACGATGTTTTTATTTTAATATAATTTAAAAAATATTCATCAACTCGAAAAAGTGAGTAACAATAGTAACTTGTAGGTACTAGGTACTACTCGCGTCACCACCGTATTATTCACCGTAGTACCTAGTACCTACAAGTTACTATTGTTCATCACTTTTTCGAGTTTATGTTTTTTTTTTTAATTATTTTAAAACAAAAGCATCGTTATTTTTTTACTTTAACTCTATGCTTCGAAAGTACTCCTTAAGACAAGTCGTTCTGCCGCGGGAAAACAACCACTTAAATTTCACGGTGTATAGTAAATGTAAGACTGAAATAGCCAAGTCTTTTTCAAGGTTCTCGGAACGTACTCGTTCTTTTAACTTGGACTTTCATTTTCATTCAATACATACAACACAATTTGTGTAGAAATAATTCAGTAACGTCTGGGGCGTCTGGGCACTTGCTCTATTGAGTACACATTTGTCAAGCTGAAGAATCATATGCCAAACTCGAGAGTTGTGGTTGGTTGGCAGTTGATGGAGGTGTGGATTTGCAGTTGGATTCGAGTATAAGCATCTGGAACCGTATTCCCTTTTCTCCTTAATTTTCACTTACCTTACACGATACCTTTCTGTTATTTTCGAACATTTTTCCATCTTCCCGAAAAATAGTCTTGTTAAAACTCACGGATATTCACTATCAAAATTATTTCTGTTAATACTATAAATATGGTTTTCTGTATTTTATGTTAGTCAATTACATTTCCGTAACTCAGAAGTACAATCCCGTACAATACTTTCCGGCTTTCACGCGGGCGAAGCCTTTGGCTTAAGCTAGTTTGTTTAGATAATTAACAATCACACAAGATAATGATTATCAATTACAAAAATATATCCAATGTTATGAAATTTATGACACAACAGAATCTCAGTGACAAACTGTGATCGGAAATTTCGATCTAAACAGGAAAATAAAATAATTATCTAATAGATAAAAAACTAATAATAAACAATTAAATCCAATTTGGAATAGGGGTTCTCCCAATCTCAGATTTTTATATAATTAGGTACATTTCCTTGTGTGTAAGTTATTTACTTTATAGATATGTAGAAATGTGAGAGTTTGGGCAGATGTGTTTCTCAATAGAACAAAAATGACTGAACGCATATATACGAACGCTTAGGGTGCTGTATGACGCTTCGGTAAGGAGTCACTTGGAGCACAGATGAGGAACCCAAATCACCGCATGATTTGGGTTCCTCATGAAGCGAAATACAATGTCATGCTGGAGCGAGTACAAAATAAATTTACAAGACACTTATATTTCAAACTTTATGGAGTTTACCCATTTTACCCGCTAATGTATCCTACACTGTTTGTACTGGGAATGGTGGGGTACAACGAACTCAGAGTGCGCCGGGAATTTACACTCGCGGTATATGCACTAAAGCTCCTGCGTGGAGTAGTACATAACCCGGGTGTGCTGCGTCACCTGAAGCTGTGCGTGCCAGACCGATACGTGTGGAGGCGGCGGCGGCCGCCACTGCTGGCCGTGCCTGCTGCTAGAACCAATCTATTGGCAAAAATACCTCTCACCCGCACAATCTGTGTGCTCAACGAATTACATGAGAGGCTGGACATATTTTCGTGCAATTGGAGTGAATTCGCAAGAGTTTTGTTACATTTTGTTAGTTATAATTAAAATTTAGATAAGTAAAGTTTTTAGCGCATTTAAAGATCATGCCCAGTCACCATAATTATAACTATTTGAATTATAAGATTGTTAATTATCTAAACAAACTAGCTTAAGCCAAAGGCTTCGCCCGCGTGAAAGCCGGAAAGTATTGTACGGGATTGTACTTCTGAGTTACGGAAATGTAATTGACTAACATAAAATACAGAAAACCATATTTATAGTATTAACAGAAATAATTTTGATAGTGAATATCCGTGAGTTTTAACAAGACTATTTTTCGGGAAGATGGAAAAATGTTCGAAAATAACAGAAAGGTATCGTGTAAGGTAAGTGAAAATTAAGGAGAAAAGGGAATACGGTTCCAGATGCTTATACTCGAATCCAACTGCAAATCCACACCTCCATCAACTGCCAACCAACCACAACTCTCGAGTTTGGCATATGATTCTTCAGCTTGACAAATGTGTACTCAATAGAGCAAGTGCCCAGACGCCCCAGACGTTACTGAATTATTTCTACACAAATTGTGTTGTATGTATTGAATGAAAATGAAAGTCCAAGTTAAAAGAACGAGTACGTTCCGAGAACCTTGAAAAAGACTTGGCTATTTCAGTCTTACATTTACTATACACCGTGAAATTTAAGTGGTTGTTTTCCCGCGGCAGAACGACTTGTCTTAAGGAGTACTTTCGAAGCATAGAGTTAAAGTAAAAAAATAACGATGCTTTTGTTTTAAAATAATTAAAAAAAAAAACATAAACTCGAAAAAGTGATGAACAATAGTAACTTGTAGGTACTAGGTACTACGGTGAATAATACGGTGGTGACGCGAGTAGTACCTAGTACCTACAAGTTACTATTGTTACTCACTTTTTCGAGTTGATGAATATTTTTTAAATTATATTAAAATAAAAACATCGTTATTTTTTTACTTTAACTCTATGCTTCGAAAGTACTCCTAAAGGCAAGTCGTTCTGCCGCGGGAAAACAACCACTTAAATTTCACGGTGTATAAGTCCAGGTTAACTCACGATGTTTTCCTTCACCGTTGCCTATGTATTTTTTTAAAATCACGCGCTTGACCACTATCTCACCTGTTGTTAAGGGTACACTAGTCGAAAATTCTTCCATACAAACGGATTATTCCACTGTTTGACAATGTACGTTCAAAATAAAAAGTGATATCAATTTGTCTCATCATTATCTAGCCCTAAAAGCAAAAAAGTAAAAAAAATATATTTGAAAGTTATGAGCGTCGAAAGTTACACATTTCGACACTAATTTTAACGCATTTTTGGGCGCAAATAAATGCCATAAGAAGACGGAAAATTGCAAAACGGCCACTATACAGGGATAGTCAACAATGCAAATAATTTTATTTTGAACAGATACGTTTAGTCGTTTTTTCATGATATCCAGACTCCCAAAGGTCTGATTATAAAATTTCGTGCGCTCGGTTTCGTCCTAAATCATTATCCATTTCGCTACAAAATTGCAAAAGTGTGTATTCGTACGCGAACTAGCTTCCTACTGCTCATCACAGCATCTATCTCTTCCGCCCGTGTTGTCGGTTGATATAAAATGCATTTTAACCCCGCGCACAAAATAGTTCGTGCCGTCGACTAGTGTAACCTTAAGCGATGATGTGGTCGACGGTGAGACAGGCTTGCCTAGAAATTCTATCTATTATAGGCTCGCGCTTGACCACCATCTCACCTGAAGGCAAGCGATGATGAGGTCGACGAGGGAGCACGCTTGCCTAGAAGTAACCTATTCACTCTTGACTTAAAGACTCCTAGATTGTAGCGTTCGAGAAACACAGACTCCGGCAGGGAATTCCACTTCTTAGCTGTTCTCATAACAAAAGTGTTTCCAAAACGTTTTGTGCGTATAGGTGGGATGTCCACCAACGGCTCAACGTGCTTTTTGAGGCACGGGGGTATCTCGCCATGAAGAGATGGTCACCCATCCACGAACTGACCTCAGCAAGCGTTGCTTAACCTTGAAGATCTACCCGTTCGGCTGTTATTATTAAGCCAAGAGTTCATTTTCGACAATTAAGTATAGTAACATTAATAAAACAACATAATAAAATATCCTTTAACAACAGCAAATCTAATAGCCATTTCAGATCTTCAAAAACCACCCCGTTAACCCGAAATCGCTCATCTAGTATTACAATCTGTCACTGGCTCATCTCGGTTCCGTACCAGTTATTATTCTTTTTTTTTCTTTATTCTTATTAATAGGCTCACGTTTGACCACTATCTCACCTGATGATAAGTAATGGTGTGGTCGATGATGGGACACGCTTGCCTAGAAGTAATCTATTCACTCTTGACTTAAAGTCTCCCCGGTTGCTATCAGGAAAAACAGTCTTCGGTAGGGAATTCTACTCCTTAGCTGTACACTCAGTAAAAGTATTCCCAAAACGCTTTGTGCGTACGGGTGGGATGTCCATCATATACCGATGACGCATCGCCGTTCGTTTGTAGTCCGATGATAGAAAGGGCTAGGTGGAATCAAATTGTGCAGTTCCATCGCAAACACATCTTATGGGAGTGTATTCTTTGGCAGAATGAACGCAATATTATGTTGGATAATGTACAGACTGCATCAGGAGTTGTTTACTATACGGACCTTGTGGAAACTAGAACATATTTCCGTGCGTTCAAGCGTTTTTGCCATACCTATTATTGGGAACAAATATAGCAGCTCACAATGCCCAAACCCATTAATATTAATGCAAATTTTTATCCGTGGTGCTAGGCAACTGGGCTTATCCCAGTTGTAAACGCCCCTTTGTGCCTATTGGCCTTGTTTGTTCTGTCTCCTGCTTGATATGGAGGGAAGTGGAAAATTGTACATTTTCCTACTCCTCCGTTATTCTTTTTTGATTAATTTGATTAATTTCGTCGTTCCATGACAGTTAAATTCATTCTCCGGGACTTCGTCGAGCTTCATTGCCTCGGCGCTTTTCTGGTAGTCTCCACTGTTGATTCTGTCTTTCAGGAGTTGCAGTGGTTTGGGAATAGTGCGGTGGGATTGTCCAAAAAAGAAAAGTTCCATCGCACACGCCCCGAAATGTAACCGATAAAAAACCGACTGGCTGGCAACTCGGCGACGATGTACAAGGCTCTGGAGCCTTGACTCGACCAGTTTCTCATTGCCGATGAACCTCTTGGCTCGTTTTTACCGATTTAAAAAAAAAGAGGTATTCATCTATCGACTCGAGTGCATCAAGCTGGTATTTGGCAGATCCGTCTCAGAGATGAAAGCTTTACTCCTTGCATGATCGAACTTGTGCTGCAGCTGTTCTGGCGAATAGTACCGTCTCACCTTCGCAAGCATCTCCAACTTTTTGGAAGCCAGCTGAGCCTTTGCCTCAATGAATGGACCAAAATTGAGGGTCAACGTAATGCCAAGAATCTCAAGATGGTCCGTTCGGTCGGTATTTTTGTCGTATTAACGGTCACACCCCGGAAAGAAAGAGCCGGGTGGAATTGGCTCTCTTTTGCGGAAAAGAGACACGCCTTAGACTGACGCAGCATTGAAACTGACCAGATTGGCATCGCTCTATTCGGAGACTGCTTTCAAGGGCAGGTTCAATTGCTCAACCAAGACCTCCCAGTGAGACCGGATCTTAGGCCCAGTAGCCCGAGCATCAGACACGTACCTCGCAGCAACAGTCCTGTCGTCTGCATACCCAAAGATTTTAGAAGATCGTTTATGTGAAGCAAGAATAATGTTGCTGAGAGCACTGACCCCTGAGGAACCCTAGCATTATTATCAAGTTTGCCAAACGAACAGCAATATAAGACCACTTGGATGGATCGATCCCTCAGGCGCAATCCAAACACACAAACCACTGGCCAGACCGAATGAATGAAGCTTACCAATGAGGCTTTCATTCCAGACCCTGCCAAAAGCCTTCGAGATGTCGAGAAAGATGGCAAGCGCTTCTCCGTGCCTCTCGATGGCCTCACTCCAGACGTGAATGGCATACGCTAGAAAAGCCCCGGTTGATCGATTTTTGTGGAAGCCATATTGGCAATTCGCCTTACTTTTCGCAAAACCAGAGGCTTACTATTCTATCACTCTGCCTATTCTTTTCCAACTATGCTGGGGTCGGCTTCCAATCTAAATGGATTCAGCCTATTATCTGTATTTTATTTAGACGGACTATCTGAGCTATCTGAACTCCACAACCCAGTCTAGGTAACACTATATTGACAATACCGTTCTCAGTATGTCCAGGTGACGAGTGACAGTGATGGAGCGGTTAAATCCTCTGGTCCTAAGCGCGTGAATAGGGGTGTACCGCAGGGATCGATCCTGGGCCCGTTACTCTTCATACTTTACAGTGCTGACATCATTAACTGCCTGCTCAACACAAAGTTCCACTTATATGCTGACGATCTGCAGATGTATCTATCTTTTCATCCCACGCAGGTTGTTGACACTGTAAAAAGTTTGAATGAGGATCTTGATAGGATATCAGCTTGGTCTATAAGAAACGCCTTAGTTTTGAACCCAGCTAAGTCTAAATTTATTTTAATGGGATCTAGAGATTTTTTGAATAAAATGGGTAATGGGAATTTGGACTTGAAGATTGACGGGTGTTCCATTGAAAGGGTCCGGGAAGCCCGTAATCTTGGGATACTATTTGACGAGCACCTGCACTTTGAGACCCACATCATGGAGGCTGTGCGCAACTGCTTTTACAGGCTTAAGCTTCTGTATCGTGTGCGTCCCTACATAAGTGTGGATATGCGCATTCTGCTTTGTGAATCACTAGTTTTATCTAAGCTGAACTACGCTGACACGGTGTATGGGTCGTGCATTCTAAGTAGAAGTGAAAGGTTGATTCAGCGAGTACAGAATGCTTGTGCGAGATTTTGTTTTTCCATCCCTCCTAGATCTCACGTAACTCCTTTTTTAAATAAGGGTAATTTGATGAGAATGTCAGATCGTAGAAAGCTGCATCTGGCGACCCTGCTCTTTGGCACAATTCTCACAAAAAAACCGGACTATCTGTTCAGTAAATTGTCCTGGTCGCGTGATGTAAATAAAGTCAAAACGAGAGCTTCTGCCTACCTGTTGTTGGCGCCACACAGAACTGCTGCATTCCGTGGAAGTTTCAAATTCGCTGCCTCTCGTATCTGGAATGATCTTCCTCCACCGTTTCGAGCTATAAAAACGATTGGAACATTTAGTACTAAATTCAAGCAGTACTTATTACTTAAGCAGAAGGAAACCGGAAGATAAGCTTACCCGGGGTTTGCACGCAGTTAGTATTACTGCCATTAATCCATTTTCTTTGTTTTGAACTTTCTTGCGAACACCACACCACATACCAATAACATTCACACCACTCCGTTTTATCCAATACTAGCATAATACTATTCTATGTATTCTTTTCACCAAGTTTATTTACACTATTTCATAACATAATAACATTTTTCTTTTGACAGCCGACCATAGATTTCTTCCGTATTTAATAAATTACTCTTTGGTCCGTGCGCTCTATTGTTTGTCTATGGTTTCGACAAATAATTATTGAGCATCGCGGACGTCGGTATAAATAGGTCTACCCACATTTTAATATGTTTCATATTTGTATAATACTAACACATACTCTGTTCCACCTTCTGTGTTTATTTTATTTTGTTTGTTATTTATATATTCTATTTTATTGTATTATTTAAGTATTTTCCGTTTCCGTAAGTGTGTCCGTGGCATCAACAGTTGGTCTTATCAGAATATCAGCGCAGCGTTATTTCATTTTTTTTTTTTGGATATCGCTGCACATGCTGAGATAGGAGCCTTTTTGGTCTCGCACGGGGTTTTTATTTTTAATTTTGTTTAATTTTAAGCTGATTTCTCGTGTCTCCTGTGCGGGTCACAAATAAATACTTTTTCTTTCTTTCTTTCTTTCTTTCAATACCTCTTGGCAAGAGTGATGCTAGATTTTCTAGCTTCTGTAACGCTGTAATTTTTGGCTGTAGTTTTTTCATCTTAGCCAGCTAAGATGAAAAATTTACAGCCGGGACCAACGGCTGAACGTGCTTTCCAAGGCACAGAGGAATACGCTATTTAGAGATGGTCAACCGTCCACGGCAAACGTTGCCTTGAAGATTGACTTGTGCGGTTCTTATTATTTTAATAATTATGTGTAGGTTTTTTTAAACCTGTATTGTCCCACGGCTGGGCCAAGAACTCCTTCATAGCCTTTCAATGTTACCGACGTGTTGTTTTTCCAACCAATCTGTCATAAACACCTCTAAGTTGTCACGCCAGCGTTCCCTAGACCTTACTCGTTGACCACGGCCGTCCTCTGTAGTTACACAGATAAAAACTGAGTCTAA
This sequence comes from Orthosia incerta, assembly GCA_948252205.1. Classification (NCBI taxonomy): domain Eukaryota; kingdom Metazoa; phylum Arthropoda; class Insecta; order Lepidoptera; family Noctuidae; genus Orthosia; species Orthosia incerta. The sequence continues at coordinate 5,233,925 of OX411749.1, forward strand.
AATGATTAAACCTTTACAACAGAAAATCTAATAACCATTTTCAACCCTCAACGCTCATCTAACCTGTCACTGGCTCATCTCGGTTCCGTACCAGTAATTAATCAATTCGCCTTACCTTTCGTAAAGACAGAAGCCCACTATATTCACGGGTTGTTTAATTAGCTTCGTCATACCTTTGACACGGCCGACTTTTTGTACCCCAAGGCTATAAGGGTGATTAATTACGTTCTAGTCGGGAGTGAGCTGATTCTGCGTGGATAAAAATAGACTGTCTTTTGTTTCTTAGTGGTGTGAGAGAGTTGCTGGTAGTTCCTTTTGGGAGGTGGCTGAAAGACATAAGAGGCTCTAGCCCTTAATGATTATCATGCGTAAAATTGACGCATGTGTTCTATCTAGCTGTATTAAGAGGTTTATTTATTAAATTGAATAAACCATACGTCATTATAATTATATTCAAATACAGGTAAGTACAAATAAAAATGCCACAGATAATTTATTTATGTTTATGTATTTATAAAAAAACTAAAACTAAACTTCTTCCATAAATTAGCTAAACTTGTGAACATTATTTCTTTCATCATAAAAGTTATTATATTAAATAAACTAGCTGTTCCCGCGGCTTCGCTCCCGTCATCTGCCTGCCAAAGTGCCAACCCTACCATACTTACCAGTCTACTACACATACTCAAACATATACATACTACATACCAATTTTTTTTCTAGTGTCATTCTTTCGCGTAAAATCTTAACACCGCGATTCAGAAAATGACTTTAAATGCACAACGCCATCTATTGAATAGCGAGTTCAACTGTCCGAGTAACTGAATTGCGTGAGCTGTGATAATTTTACTTCTTGAACACTTTAAATTCATCTAACTTTTGATAGAGTGAACCGATTGCGATGAAACAAAAACTAAGTAATTCTTCAAGATACGCACAATTTTATTATATTATATAAAACTGCATTACCACTCACTGACTGATTGACATAATTGTTCTCCCAGATGGTGAAGGGGGAGGTGGGTATATTTTGACAGATTCGTAAACAAGTCACTCTCGCGAGTATGGGAAAAGTCCCAAACCTCCCCTTTTCCTCCCCCCTCCTCCCCCCCTCTATCGTATCTCGGAAACTAAGGTACCCGTAGTATGTTTTTTTTACGGATTCGTTTAGAGGAGACTCGCAAAAGTAAAAACCATTTTTCAAAGTTGACCCCCTCACCCCCCTTCTCCCCCCCTTTAAGCGAATCTCGAAAGTTGGAACATTTGGAACATTTCTTTTTTCAGGTTCATATAAAGGGGCAATGCTATAGTCACAAACGAACCATTTTTCAAAGTTGACCCCCTTGCCCCCCTTCTCCCCCCTCCCCCCCCGTTTTGGCTAATCTTTTTTTTTTGTTTTTTTTACGGAATCGTTTAGAGGAGGCTCGGAAAAGTAAAAACCATTTTTCAAAGTTGACCCCCTCGCCCCCCTTCTCCCCCCCTTGAAGTGGATCTCGGAAGTTGAGAGACTTGGAACATTTCTTTTTTCAGATTCATATAAAGGGGTAATGCTATAGTCACAAACGAACCAGTTTTCAAAGTTGACCCCCTTGCCCCCCTTCTCCCCCCTCCCCCCCCCGTTTTGGCGAATCTTTTTTTTGTTTTTTTTACGGATTCAGCGTAGGGATCCCGAGTGGAGCGAACCTACGAGACCGAGTGCAGCGCAGGGGGGAGGTGGCGAGCGAAGCGAGCCGGCGACCTCCGTAGCGTAACGAAGGTTGAGTGGGTGAAGCGAAACTCAGTGCCTGGCGACGAATGCAAACATTAGGGTTATGTTTTTTGGAACAAAGTGTAGGGTAGGTGTAGGGTAGGTGTAGGGTAGGTGTAGGGTAGGTGTAGGGTAGGTGTAGAGTAGGTGTAGGGTAGGTGTAGGGTAGGTGTAGGGTAGGTGTAGGGTAGGTGTAGGGTAGGTGTAGGGTAGGTGTAGGGTAGGTGTAGGGTAGGTGTTGGGTAGGTGTAGGGTAGGTGTAGGGTAGGTGTAGGGTAGGTGTAGGGTAGGTGTAGGGTAGGTGTAGGGTGGGTGTAGGGTAGTTGTAGGATAGGTGGAGGGTAGGTGTAGGGTAGGTGTAGGGTAGGTGTAGGGTAGCTGTAGGGTAGGTGTAGGGTAGCTGTAGGGTAGGTGTAGGGTAGCTGTAGGGTAGGTGTAGGGTAGGTGTAGGGACAAAAACACGCGAGCTGCTTGCAGCTCGCGCACCAGGCAAATACTAGTTTATGTATAAAAGTTATCTACATTGGTTTCCTACATTTCACGTGATGCGTGCACAAATAAACAGACAAACAGACAAAAACTCCAAAAATGCTGAAAATGGGTTCTGTTGGTTATCCTTTAACACCCTGGCTATTTTTTTTGGATTTTTTTTCGATGTACAAAAAACATTTTTCTACAGATTTATTATATGTATTGATTGATGACGTAGTTTAGCAGAAAGGACTCAACCCACAAAAAGTCATTTTTGAGTTATCGAGGTTTGAAGTTAAGGTGTGTATTGCTGTAATGATGTTGTATTTGGAATATTTTGAAATATTGTCACTTATGGCAAAATATACAAATTTTTTTATGAGTCAATTTGTATTACATAGACTAACTCATTTTTCGAGTTATTGGGAAAAATGTGGGGTTGAGTCGTTTCTGCTAAATTAGTTTTAACATTAAGGAGTGTTTCTTTTAATTTCTCAAAAAGGATCCAAGTAACATAAAAATGTGAACAAACTGATATTTAATAAAAAATCGTTTATTATTTTGCAATTTACGTATTCATTCAGAAAGTACAATGTTCTTAAAATGTTATTACTATTCTTCCCCATCATTATCATCACACAAATCCGGCTCCACCTCGAAATCTGGTTCCGCTCCGAACCCATCCACATCTTCCTCAGATTCCTTTCCTTTTAATGACTTGTAAAAGTCGAGGCAGTCTTTTGGGATAAGATGGAACATTGATTTTAAATCGTCCAATTTTGCCTGTGCAATTTCTTTGCCATCAGGCCAACGAAAACTGAAATCATCCTCAGAAATATCTAAGACTTTTCCTCTAACTTTTTTTTCAATGTTGAGCTCTTTAACTACTCCATCTATTTTCATAAAAATTGAATGTTTAAAATTCTTTTTAATACAAATTTCTTTTGTCTTTAGCCAATTCACTTTTTCTTTCAAAATAAATGTTTTTCTGTTTACTATTTTCTTTTCAATTTTAGCTGTGGACAGAAAATCCTTCATCTGCATTCTGTAAATTTAAAGAGGATTCTTTTTTTTGCAGCTTTTCATTACGTTAATATAATCTTCGGCAGTATATATTCTTTCATGGAATTTAAGTTGGTATTCTATTTTGGAGAAATCGGTATCATTCGGTAAGAATGTGTGGCTGGACTCTAGGTATTTAAATGTGATGGTTTGGAGACTAGGGTGTGAGTTTAGTAACGCCTTAAGCATTAAAACTATTTTAATATTGCGATTTTGTCCTCCGCAACAGTCACTCCATAGTGCCAGCTCTTCAACTCTTGGGTCAATATTATTTTTAATGTATCGAACCAGACACGATCCGACCTCTTGTGCTCCTCGACCGGCTTCACCTTCCAACCATATGTTACAGTGGCCGGTGTCATTGGAGCCAGCATGTATGCCATTATTGTACAGCCATAGTTGGCGTTTATAAAAAACGATATTGGTAGGGATGCGCGGCAACGGGAGAGTTTTCTCAAGGTCGAATGTTAGACATTCCAAGGTTTTGTATGTTTTGGCTCGTGCTAAATCGTCATTCATGTTTTGTCGCAGGTCTTGTGCTCGTTTTAAATGATCTTCCTTTTCTTCCTCCAATTTCAACTTTTTATCGGACGATGTGCAGTTTTTAATCTTTTGTGTTAAAGTATCACACTTATTGCACGTGTCTTTTTTTAACGTCTTGCAGCACAAATTAAAACAATTATAAAATATTCTTTTAAAGGTTTCAAACGAAACAGGCTTCTTAGATTCGCCGTGCAGGGTTTTGTTTTCTTCCAGATAAAATACGTAAATTTTTGAACAGTCATCCCTACTTTTAAGTACTGAGTCGTTTTAGTTAAATAAAAAATATACTAGTTTCCATGAAAGTAATTTAACTGAAACGACTCACATAGTTTGGGTCATTTTAGCTGAATGCAAAATCGGCTTGTTTCTTCGTAAATCAATTTATCAGAAATGATCCACACAGTTTGAGTCCTTTTAGTTGAATAAAAAAATGTACTAGTTTCTATGAAGGTATTTTAACTAAAACGATTCAAGTGTTTTGAGACAATTCTGTTATATTAAATATAGACCTGTTTCTTTGAAGTTGGATTTATTAAAAACGACCCAAGCAGTTTGGGTTATTACAGTGGTTTGTAGAAAAATACCCGTCTCTATGTGGGTTGGTTCGCATCATTAAAAAATCATACTTATCTTTATCGTATCACGGATCTTTTTTGCTGAGTAAAAGAACCAACCTTTAGGACCTTTTTGGCATATTTATCTCATTTTTGACCATAGTGTGGGTTGAGTCCTTTCTGCTAAACTACGTCCGTCATTGATGATGATAATTTGCATATTTATTCGGAACATATTATAGTTACATAAAAGTCAGTCGGAAGCAGCAAGATAAGCATGCGTCATTTTGACTCACGTGGACGGTATATTTTTCAAAATCGGTGATACTTACCTCGTCGACAAGCACGCCTCGCGGGAGTGATATGAAGTTTCGAATGACGTTATTGCGACGCACGCTATTTCGAAAATCTTTACGAGTGGTACGCCAGTTCGAAAACACATTGATTCGAAAACCGCTATATCGAATGACGTTGTCGCGAACACGCTTATTCGAAAAACTGTTTGGCTGGTAAGTAGTAGTTTGAACGTCTTGCTATCGAAATCCACTATTGCGAATAGCATATTCTAATCTGAATTTGTTTGGGGATCGAACTCGTGACCCAGTGATTACCAAGAACTACCTAAGCTACGATGATAAAACTGACACTGAGCTGTTTGTCTATACCTCTAAGTATAAATGATTAGCGGTAGCTCTCTGCGATGAATGAGATGTCTTAAACGCACAGCGACGGATTCTCAGTATTTACAAAGAAAGAGCAATATTTCGAAAACGCATGCGTCAATTTTACGCACACAATATTTATAGGGCTAGACAAGCGTCATTTGATATGAGCGATGGCGTTTGTCAAAATGCCAAAATGTAAGAGATTTATCATGTGACTTCGATAGCGATTGACATTTCTATACATTTTTAAAATCACTATCACCAAGATTTCGATGAAATAATGTTACTTGTATAGGGTCTAAGGAATTAGTCGCTTCTGAAGGTTATCTAAGCTATTATTGTGCCAGTGGAAAAGAGAGACGGAGCGATGCAGGACAAGTAGGAAGGCTTTTTATGGTATTTGTCGTGGTCTTGACGCAGAACGTCACTTTCGCAAAATATCATCTTGAAAAATTTGGTCACTATCGTTCAATGTCACTTTCGCAAAACGTCATTTGACAAAATGCCAAAATTACTAAACTTTTTACGATTACATTTTGCGAAAGTGTCGTTCCGCGTCAAGACCTGTGTCGTCAACTTTTTCAAATCAACTCTTTTTCTAGTTACCTGTATCCCCTTTGTACAATGGATACTATACATTTTTTTCCAAGAAAGTCATTAGCCATTTCATTTCAGGTATTATTTAAAACTAGCCCGTCCATGTACAACTTTGCCCGTGTTTTCGCTTATACCTATTATTGTGAACCCATGGTGTGTCCAAAAAAGATGGATTACATAAAAAACTAGAATTCTTCCTGTAACGTATTCATTTAGATAATCCAGCTGATAATCAGGCTGTGTTTCAATTTCAACCAATTCCGTATCGAGATTGAGTCGCAAACAATTTTAATAATTAATTAATGAATTTTCGTAGACCGCATATATGTGTATCCTCTCTAAAAGAACAGAATAAATAATAGAACAAGTGAAAGGTCCAAAACCTCAAAAAATCTCACAATCCAAAATGGCCGTCTATAAATCAGAATCCCAAAGAACAAACGAAGCTCTCCGACGAATAAAACAAAAGGAATTTTAGACACATTCCCGGAATTTCAGCGCCATGATTTACAAATCTTGAACATATTACTTACTATATAAGGCGACCCTATCCAACCCCCTTTTATCTAACAGTCCTCTAGGGTGGATTTACAGTGGTTTGAATAAAATATACTTTTTGTAGAAAATATGAGAAAGGATGGAAAACACTGGAGGGACGTGGATGTACGCTAAACAATGACTGTCTGTGATAAGAGGGGGTTAGTTTTAACCTAGATAAAAGTTTTTTATATAGTGGCCATCGTATTGTGAGAAATAAATAAATAAGGCTTTTTGTTCCTGTTGTCAATGGATTCAGAAACATATGTTATTTAATTACATTACATTAGAATCTATAGTTAAGGTATGAACAAGGATTTTTTGGTTCATGGCATAAATTGAAACAAATTCTGCCATCTTGTTTTTCATACAATTTCCACAGACAATATCTCAATATATATTTGGTTATTTATTTATTTATTTAACCATTTATGCACACACACATATACAGACAATAAGGAAGAACAGAAAAATATGTACATAGGTGATGCTTATTTCTAATGAAATCTCTTCCAGCATACCTGCGAAAGGAAAGGGGAAAAAAGAGATGTAGACATCGTGTGTAGAAGGGAAAAATAAACACATAAAACAATTCAGAGCTAAATAATATAAAATAATTATTAGATACAAATAAAATATAACTGTTAGCGATCTTTATATTTAATTGAGCACACTAAGTGATTTTTCTATGTTGGCAATAATTTGTTTGATATTTTTATGCTTGCTACAAAGATGGACTGTTTTTTGTCAGGTTGGTAAACGACAAGCTTGCGCTTATCGTTTCCCGCCCATTTCGAGAATATAAATATTGTAGCTCTTGCCATCAAAGGCAGTCTATTTTTGATCGAGGCTACATTAATAAGTATTAGGGTAAGTGCTTTATTAACTGTATTCTATAAACTGTGTTCTATAAACTATGTTCTATAAACCATGTTCTATAAATTATTTTCCATAAACTGTGTTCTGTGTGACTGTGTATTTGATAAGAGAATACACTGGGTGAGTAAACCCTTTCTAAGCATTTTTATTTACATCGCCATCCCCGCCAAAATACCCACACAAGATTTTAGTCTTTTAAGTAAAAGCTGACATTTCAGAAGTGGGATGAGCCCAATTTTTTTTTTTTGTGTTTTGTACATAACACGTTTGCTAAACGCTCACTTTCAAGGATTTATAATGAGGAATATGAGTAAGAATAGAGATAATTTGTTTGATATTGATATGTTGGTTGCATGACATTGCACATTGGTTCAGGATACTCCCTGATAGTGTGTAGTTTTGTGTAGATAGTGTGTAATTCTGTGTGGGTACGTGGCCGGAGCTACTCTCCGGTAGTACTATAACTCAGATCATTGCACATTCTAGGCGAATATATTCTGTGCTTTATTGGGGCTACCCTCCAATATCGCAGAATGTTTAGTCTGGCCAAGCTCAATCGATAAATATGATTTCTCGGTACTGATGTGGGTGCCGCATATTAAGTCAGGGTAACTCCCTGAAGATGTGCAGTAAAAAAAACAGGTGTGCAGCGTTTTGTGTGAGTGCTTGGCTGAGGCTACTCTTTGGCAATACCATAGCGCGAAATGATGTACACTACGACTGGATTTATCGTGTGCTTGATCGGGGCTGCCCTCTAATGGCGCGGGATATGTCTTGGTCGTATTGTATCTTTGAAATCATATCTAAATTTTAAATTTTTGCTACAAGTATGGTTACGTACTCATAAGCTTCTATAAGGTAATTGAAAGTGCAAATCTTTGACTATCCAGTAAATTAAAAAGTAAGAATCTGTGCGGGTATGGTGATGACATGTACTCATCTTTACTCTTAGCCTCATGTTAGAAAATACTTATTGAAGTAGGGTACCTCAATAAAATTAGAGAATAAAACTTGTTGGTAAGTACCGTCTACTGCTAAATATTCGTGTGAAATAAGATATTCGTTGTTTTTAAGTTTATATTTTAACAAGCCAAGTATTTTAGTTTTTGTGTTTCGTGTACAATAAAAAAATAAAAATGAGCTTTACCCTGTTAGTTTCATAAACGAAATAGCGATTTGAATTTACAAAAAAAAAATTAGAGAATTCATTCTTTTTATGGCCGGGCTTTACGCTTCGCAGTTGTAAGCTGCACCAGCAGCCATAGCTTACTATGCTACTAGCGTATGATGAGATACAAAGCTAGTTGGAATTTGTTTTTACTTCTTGTTGATTTTTTTTAATGAGAATGCAGGTGTAATATGTGTAAAGTTGTGTGAGATTTAGCAGGTTCGTTTTTTTCGTATAGTTTTTTTTGTTGGATATAGATAGTGGTAGTGAGATAATACTTTAATAATTTTGTTTTGTGTTCTTTGTAGTGGGTTTAGATTAGATTTAGCGGCTGATCCCCACACTTCGATTAGGTATTCGATTTTAAGAATGTGGGTGATGCTACATTGTAAGAACACCTTAAAAATATTAATGTATATCATAAATCAAAAATTCGAGTTCATTTTACAAGAAATGAAGTTTCAAATTAACTGTCGTTCAACGTTGTATAGTTATGGAAGGAAGTACAGAACCTAATGTCGGTTACAGAACCTTATTATTAAGTAATTAGATATTGAAAAAAATTAAATAACAAAGATATTTATTAAATCGATTTTTTGCTAAAGGAATGTCTGTTGGAAAAATTTGCTTATGGTGGGTCATAAATTAATCCAACCGTACCTATCGATCCTTGACATTTCGTTCGTAGAGGTTTATAGCCCTACTTTCGAGGATGTGTATAGATTATGTCGATTTGCTAAGGTTCTCATCTTGGTTATTAGTTTAAAATATCATTTAACATAAACTTTATAACCTTGCCATTTCTTGGATACTGTTAGAACTATTTCAATATTTAGTTACGGGGTGTTTATATAAATAAGGCCAAAAAGTAGGTACCTTTTAGATGGTCTGATTGGAATGGATTATTGCGTTTGATGATGAGTTAGAAGAGTTGGAAACAGACTTGAAAGAGTTTGATTTTTGATGTTGAGTTAGAAGAGTTGGAAACAGCGTTAGAGTTAGAAGAGATAGAACAAGTATAATAAAATAAAATAAATGTTTGTTTGATATATATATAGATAGTGAGTTTGATATATATAAATAGTGAATTTGATAAATATAGATTGAGATTGATGAATATAGATTGAGATTGATGAATATAGATTGAGATTGATGAATATAGATTGAGATTGATGAATATATATTGAGATTGATGAATATAGATTGAGATTGATGAATATAGATTGAGATTGATGAATATATATTGAGATTGATGAATATATATTGAGATTGATGAATATAGATTGAGATTGATGAATATAGATTGAGATTGATGAATATATATTGAGATTGATGAATATAGATTGAGATTGATGAATATAGATTGAGATTGATGAATATAGATTGAGATTGATGAATATAGATTGAGATTGATGAATATAGATTGAGATTGATGAATATAGATTGAGATTGATGAATATAGATTGAGATTGATGAATATATATTGAGATTGATGAATATAGATTGAGATTGATGAATATAGATTGAGATTGATGAATATAGATTGAGATTGATGAATATATATTGAGATTGATGAATATATATTGAGATTGATGAATATATATTGAGATTGATGAATATAGATTGAGATTGATGAATATAGATTGAGATTGATGAATATAGATTGAGATTGATGAATATAGATTGAGATTGATGAATATAGATTGAGACTGATGAATATAGATTGAGATTGATGAATATAGATTGAGATTGATGAATATAGATTGAGATTGATGAATATAGATTGAGATTGATGAATATATATTGAGATTGATGAATATAGATTGAGATTGATGAATATAGATTGAGATTGATGAATATAGATTGAGATTGATGAATATGGATTGAGATTGATGAATATAGATTGAGATTGATGAATATAGATTGAGATTGATGAATATAGATTGAGATTGATGAATATAGATTGAGATTGATGAATATAGATTGAGATTGATGAATATAGATTGAGATTGATGAATGTAGAATGAGATTGATGAATATAGATTGAGATTGATGAATATAGATTGAGTTTGATGAACATAGATTGAGTTTGATGAACATAGATTGAGTTTGATGAACATAGATTGAGTTTGATAAACTTAGATTGAGTTTGATAAACTTGGATTCAGTTTGATAAGCTTAGATTGAGTTTGATAAACTTAGATTGAGTTTGATATTGATTGAGATATATAGGGATAAAGAGATTGATAGATAGAGATAGAGATTGATAGATAGAGATAGAGATTGATAGATAGAGATAGAGATTGATAGATAGAGATAGAGATTGATAGATAGAGATGGAGAGATTGATAGATGGAGAGATTGATAGATGGAGAGATTGATAGATGGAGAGATTGATAGATGGAGAGATTGATAGATGGAGAGATTGATAGATGGAGATATTGATAGATGGAGATATTGATAGATAGAGATAGAGATATTGATAGATGAAAATAGAGAGATTGATAGATGAAGATAGACAGATTGATAGATGAAGATAGAGAGATTGATAGATAGATATAGAGAGATTGATAGATAGATATAGAGAGATTGATAGATAGATATAGAGGTAGTTTGATACATAGAGGTAGTTTGATACTGTCAATTAAGACATAAAGGGTGAATTTTGGGGTATTGGTTTCTTCAATGATTACTATGAAATTTTGGAAGTTACTGATTTATTACAATTATTACAGACACAAAAATATTTCGACCGCTCGCGCGATTGGCAAGATGCGAAGTGGTACATAGAATAAAAACATTTTCACTCACACCGCCACGATAATTGCGCCTAGCCGAAAGCTGCAGGCAACGTAACTTAGTAGCACAGCATGATGCTAATAGACAGTAAGCAGGTGAGCCTAAACATCCTCCCACCCGTTGAAAGGCTTGTCTTTCAACAGTAAATCTTCAGTAGTAGGTAGCGGACATAGCTTGATAATAGGCCGGCGTAAAACGCCTCTAGCGGTTTTCAAATCAGCCACTCTCGAAACTCCATCCGGACCAGGGAACAATCTAATAACCCGTCCAAGGCGCCAACACAATGGAGGTACATGATCTTCATGGATAAGCACGAGGTCTCCAATATGTAGGGATTTTGTGTTCGTCTTCCATTTCAGTCGTTGTTGTAGTTCGTGTATATATTCACGCTGCCAGCGTGACCAGAAATGCTGATGAATTTGTTGCAGTCGAGCGTATCGTTGCAGGTGACTTTCTTTCATGTTTTCCAGGCTTGGTTCAGGCTGTGCTTTCAGAGGTCTTCCAATAAGGAAGTGCCCTGGGGACAAAGGAAGGTAGTCATCAGGAGATGAGGACAAAGGACACAAGGGGCGACTGTTCAAAACGGCCTCCACTTGTGCGAAAAGTGTAGATATTTCTTCAAAGGTAAGATGGGTATTTCCCATGACTCTTTTTATATGGAATTTTGCAGATTTGACTCCGGCTTCCCAGATGCCGCCAAAATGAGGAGCGTGAGCAGGTGAGAATACAAATTTTATATTTTCCTGAGTTGCAAATTCAGATAAGTCCCTATTATGTAATTTAAGAAAAGCTCCTATCTCTTTAGCAGCAGCTACAAAATTACCCCCGTTATCACAAAATATTTCATTGGGTTTGCCACGACGGGCAATAAATCTGCGTAATGTCATTACAAATGCGTCCTTAGTAAGGTCACAGACCGCTTCCAAATGAACGCACTTATAACGTAAACACACAAATATGCAAAGGTAACATTTGCTCACCTTTGCACCTTTACCTTTACGATTAATTATGTAAAAAGGTCCAGCGAAATCTATGCCCACTGAGTTAAATGGGAAATCTGCACTCACACGTTGTGATGCTAAATCACCCATTTTAGGACAAAGAGTTTTGCCTCGGACACGACAACATCGCACACAATTATGAACAGTGCGCCGAGCTAACCTTCTGCCATTTAGCGGCCATACTGATTCCCTTATCAGTGATAACAACAGCTGCGGGCCAGCATGCATGTGCCGTAAATGTTCTCTTTCAAATAAAAGTTTAGTCAAATGATGGGATGAATCTAGTAGTATTGGATGTTTTTTATCAAAACTATATGGTGAAGAACTTATTCGTCCTCCAACTCTAATTAAATTGTTGTCGTCTAAAAAAGGTGACAAAGATAGTAATTTAGATTTAACATTTAAAGGTAAGTTTTTAGATAACGCTTTGTATTCACTAGGAAAACATTTAAACTGAACAACACGGCATAGATAATAAAATGAGTCATTCAACTCATTAGCGCTGAGAGCTAAAATCTGTTTGTTATGAATATTACGAATGTTAAAACAAAATCTTTTTACCCATGCAACTATTCTTATAAGTTTGTTTAGTTTGCTATATTTCTCAACATCTATTATAGGTTGCTGTCTGTCAGTGATAAGGTAAGTATTTATTTCGTTTTGGTCAGATAAGGTTTTATTAGGTGTAATTAATGAATTTTGTGTTTTATTTTTTGTTTCAGATGGCGATTGCTCTGCTTGCCTCGTCGGTGTGAAAGCTGAGGCGAGCGGAGCAGGTAGAACGGTCTTGGGTGAGTATTTAGTTCTAGTTATGATCTTAAGTGTAGTTTTAGATTTGGTTTTATTTTTAGTTTCAGGTACATCATTGATATCAATGTGATCTAAAATTGGCCAATCGTTTTCACTATTAATTAAATAATTTGGACCTGACCACCACAGGCTATTGTTTATTATCTGATTGGCATTTACACCTCTAGAAATAAGATCGGCTGGGTTCATGTCCGTGGGAACATATCGCCATGAGTAGGCGTCAGTGAGCTCAGTTATTTCAACCACCCTATTCGCGACAAATGTTTTGAGTTTGGTCGGATCAGCTTTGAGCCATGCTAGCACTACACTGGAATCGCACCAATGCACGATTCGTGACGGCTTGTAACGAATAGACTCAAGAACACTTTTACATAGTTTAGCAGCTAACAATGCAGCGCAAAGTTCCAATCGCGGTATTGTCATAGGATTTATACGAGCTACCTTAGATTTGGCGGTTAATAGTCGCACCGTGAAGTCACAGCTATTTTCCGTGCTTCTCATGTACACACATGCTCCGTAAGCCTTCTGTGAAGCGTCACTGAAAGAATGAAGTTCTATTAATTTCGGTGAATCGCATAACACTCTTCTAGGTATTTGTAATTTTAATAGACAGTTCAAGTTACTCGCAAATTCTAACCATCTTTCCTCTATTTCTTGGGGGACAGCTTGGTCCCAGTCTACCTTTTGTTGCCATAAATTTTGAAGTATAATTTTTGCTGTAATTATACATGGACCTAACAGCCCTAAAGGATCAAATATCTTAAATGCATTTGATAATATGCGTCTTTTTGTTATGTTGTCATGATTGCGATATGATTGTACAGGAAAGTTTAACTTATCAGTTTTTGGCTCCCACCCTAAACCCAGCGTGCTTGACGCTTCACTTATAGTTAATTTGTCTTGAGTATTTAGAGATGAATTTTTAAATAGATTTTTTGAATTAGTTTTGTATTTGCGTAAATTGAAACAGGCTGACTTTAGAGCGATGGATATGGAATTTTGAATGTAAGCTTATTGTTTTTCATCATCACAACCAGTGATTAAATCGTCGACATAAAAGTCGTTTTGTATTATGTTTTTTATAGTTTCGTCCCCACACTCCTCGCCCACCTGCCACAGACAGCGAGTGCTTAAATAGCTCGCACTTGTGGTGCCATAAGTAAGAGTATTCATTTGCATCGTTTTGATGGGCAAAGACTCATCTTCTCTCCATATAATTAATTGCAAGTTTCTACAGGATTCATCTACTCTCACTTGTCTGTACATTTTTTCAATGTCCCCAGTAATTAAATATTTATATTGACGTGCTCTTATGAGTATGGAGAAAAGAGAATCCTGTATATTTGGGCCCACCATAAGAATGTCGTTGACAGATATACCCGAGGAGGTGGGGACGGATCCATCAAAAACGACACGGACCTTAGTTGATTCACTATTGTCTTTAAATACAGCATGGTGGCTTAAGAAGTATGAGGGAAATGGTTTATTTTCAGGTGCTACAGACATGTGTCCTAGCTCTTCGTATTCTTTTAAAAACTCAACGTATTGTGTTTTTAATGTAGGGTTTTTCCTAAAACGTGATTCTAAATTAAACAATCTTTTTTTTGCAGTATTATAGGATTCACCCAAGTTGCTTGGAGAACTATTTAGAGGTAATTTAACATTAAATCGTCCGTCACTCAAACGAGCCGTATTTTGCAAAAAATGTTTTTCACAAGCCCTTTCCCTTTCGCTGAGAATGGCCTTGTTTGGGAGTTCTTCAATCTCCCAGAATTTGGTAAGTAATTTATCAATGCAAGATTCCTGAATCTTGTTATTTTTTGTAATTATGCTATTATTGCAATGTATGCTATTAAAGTTATTTTTATTTATCGGCCCGGCTATTAACCAGCCAAATTTGGAATTTCGTAACTTTAGATTATCTGGGCCTATGGAAATTTGTTCATTTCCTAGGATGTCCCAGAATAGATCACAACCAATCAAGATATCAACTTGAGAAGGTTGATTAAAATTAGGATCGGCTAATTTTATGTGTTTAGGTATTTTGAATTTAATATTAACGTGGTTTTTCGGTAAATAACCAGTTAACTCATTCATGACCAGCATGTTGTAAGTAACATCAAACTGTTTATAGATAGATTGCAATTTAACAATGCAGCTCTCCTCTACCCTATTAGACAAGTGGTTTCCGATACCTATAATATTAATACTAGTTATTGGAATGGAATCAAGTGACAGTTTATCTCTTAATGATTTTGTAATAAAACTGCCCTGGCTACCACAATCGAGCAATGCACGCACTGTTTCATATTGATTGTTATTAGGATTGTGAACTTCAATCAAAGCGGTGGATAGGAGAACATGATTTAATTGATATTCTGATGAGTTAACGTTTAAAGATTCTGACTCTGAATGTGCATGATTATTATTAACTGACTGGCTAGGGTTATGCAGCAGACGATTATGTTTTTGTTTACAGTCAGGACATGGTCCAAATCCACAAGCCTTTGATGGATGCCCCTGTTTAAGGCAGTTAGAACAAAGTTTGTATTTATTTACATCTGCCCATTTTTCTTGTATAGTTTTGTTTTTGAAACTAGGGCATTCATATATTTTATGATTTTCACTGCAGATTATACACACAAATGAACTTGAAGTGACTTTATTAGTAGCTGTTGCTGCCTTAATAAAACATTTTTGATATTTTTCCTGTTTGTTGTAGTTATTATTTTGTGCGTTGTTATTCGAACGAATTTGATTGTTTAAAACCTGTGAACCCTTTTGGTGGATGTTATCTGATTTATTCCTATCTAAAGCTTCAAGCACATCAGCGCGATCTATCAAAACTTGTTTGAAGTTTTCTAAGGTTGGAATATTGTTACCAAGCTGGTTTCTAAATTCCTCCCATTTTAGAAGTGTATTATTGTCTAATTTTGAAGCTAAACTAAATATGACACACATATCCCAATTATCTGTGGGCATTCCTAGACTAGATAATGCTCTTAAGTTTTTTGTAACATGGTCAACTAAAAATCGTAACGACTTTACCGTTTCCCTGCTACATGAACGTATGTTAAATAATGAATTCATGTGATGATCAATCAGAAGTCTTTTATTATCGTAGCGATCACACAACAATTGCCAAGCTTCCTTGTAATTTTCAGATGATACTTCAAGATTGGAAATTATGCGTGCCGCGTCTCCTTCAAGGTAAGACATTAAATAATGAAACTTATGTACCGGTGATAGTTGCTTATTACGGTCAACTAAGCTCAAAAAAGAGTCTCTGAACTCGAGCCACTTAAAATATGCACCGTCAAACCTTGCAATTTGTATACGAGGCAACCTGATACCAGAGTCACAAGGTTCAAATCGGGATTCATGACAGTCATGACTACATGATTGCACACATCTGTCCAACAAACTCTTTGCGGTGGCAAGCCCGCTCACCATATCATCTTCAATTTTTTCCCGCTCCTCAAGTTCTAATGCCAGGCTCCCACTATTTAGGACTTCAATCTGAGTTTGCAACTCATCAAATCTAGCTGATAATTGTTCAAATCTACCAAGTTTAATCTTTAATTCAGCTATTTCCTCATTAGTTAATGAATCCGAAGACGACAATTTATCCAAAAAGTTTTTAAACTTGGTAATTTGACGTTTAATTGAGCTACGCCTGACAGTCAATTCGCGTATTTTCTTTAAATCGGTTTCTTGCGACATTTTTTTTAAATATAATTTAGTCAAAGCAATATATGTTAAGTAGATAATGTAAACTATCAAGCAGAGTAACTCAACCAAGTTTCAGCTTAAAATTATAATTTTGAAAGTTACTTAAAGAATCTCACGCTCCTCAATTCGCCGTCACCCGCCGACCAGCAGTGCTATTCTCTAAGGATACAGCCTTGAGCGCAGTGCTGGTGTCAGCGACGAATCTAAGTTTGGTATTCGCTAAGCCGCGAATAGCGACACTAGCGCTCTAAGCTGTGACGGCCGTGAGTTAGAACTACTCAATGTCGAGCAAGTTGACAGTTCTTCATACATTTTGGTATTCCGTAAGAAAAAACAGCGTCGAAGACGCTCGCAGCCTGGCTTACAGCCTCGTTTTTATCTGTCAAATCCAAAAGCCACTATTTTTGCGCGTAACGTAATTCTTCTTGGATTTTAATCTAACTAATATTATAGGTAAATGTGAAAGTTTGGATGGGCAGTTTTGTTGGTTTAAATGTTTGTGGATGTATGTTTGTTACTCAATCACGCCAGTGTTACATACTCTTTGAATCACGCCAGAACGGCACTGGATGAAATTCTGCATAGAGATAGATTATAGCTAGGTAAAGGAATAGCATAAGGGATACTTTTCTTCCCAATATAATGTACCCTTGGGATAAGAAAACACTTTTCACGTGTTTGAAGCCACTGGCAGCAGCTAATAAAATATTGTATTAAAATATTTTTTTACCAGCTTGCCAGTTTGTTAGCTTGGTTAACTAAAGCTACATATATTAGAAGAAGCTGAGAAAATTAATGATTTTAGCTCGACAGGCGAGAGAATTAGCAACGTTGATAACAATATCCTGGGATAGAGACACTTTATCCACAGTTAACTTCAGGCTTTAATAACATACCTAAGTATTGGAAAACGACTTAGCTCTTAGCGTACAGGCGTTTTAAATGTTTAATGTGAATTTTAATTTATATATTATGTAACTAGCTGTTGCCTGCAACTACGTCTGCGTAGCATTAGTATTTCGAATAGCCATTTTTTTTATTTCAAGAAAAAATATTGTAGGTTTGTGGGCCGCCTTACTAGAGATATTATTAATTCATCATACAAACTTAAGGAAGATTTCCATGATAAAAATTATCCTATGAAGGACATAGGATAGTTACCTACGGTCTCAAACTGTTTCCATAGGTACCATCAGCGGTTTAAGCGTGAAAAGATAACAGACAGTTACTTTTGCATGGATTGCATAGGTTAATTAGTAGGATCTTTAATTAAAATTATATGTCATAAATATATTTAAATAATATTTGTTGTGATGTGAATCATGTTTATTGGTCCGGCTTCATCATCATCATATACGTCTAATGACTTCCACCACTGGACATAGGCCTCCACCAAGCGTCGCCACATTGACCGGTCGCGTGCATCTCACATCCAGCGGAACACCGCAACCTTCACAGGTTCCTGCCGGCTAGATACTCAATCTTAATAGGCCAAATTCTTGTTTGTACAAGCAAAATTGTGCATTAAGACTGCAAAACAGATTAATATGTTTATTATGGAAAATAAACAGACATAATATACATATTGACTAATAAAAAAAACTCAAAATGATAAAACTTAGATTTATTTATTGAACTATTTTCCAGTAATAGAATTTTATTCTATAAATATCTTCAGTGTATCTCCATTTGCCTTTGTGAAGGTTGTTGTGAAATGAGCATTGGATTAGATGGCCTCATACCGTTAGCAAACGACACCTGCGAGGAGCTGTGAACATAAAAATGCAATAAATTACTATTAGAGGTAAAAAAATATGCAGGATACTATGTATAACAGCATCACTCTCTCTTTCTGAAGGAACAGATATTATAGGGAGACACATAGTATTGCTGGTTAATTGATTTTTTGGCTACTTTTAAAAACACCAACAACTTGGTCCAACCTGGGAATGAAAAGTGAGAACACTATTTAATTATCTAGAGCTGCTTACACTGCACCAACCAACAATGCATGAAGAGGCAATTGAGGCATCTCTGCTTTGAGGCACTGCAAGACATCTAGCCCCATCTAGCCTCAAAGTGTAATACGAAATATAAACAAATTATAACATACCTAGTAAGACTTTTCTAAAAAACTTCATCACTTGTTTTGTGTTCGGCTGGTTTTCCATTGTCATATTGTTCTTACGCCAAGATAGCCCTGGTTTTACATCCTGCAAATTTATTTCAACGCAGTACTATCATATTTGATCTAGAGATAAACATATTATAGGTACCTACTGCACTTCACTTTTTTGGAGAACAATAATATTGTCACTGTACCTAAGTATATTAAAATACTTACATTTCACACAGTCACACAACTATGTTAAAATCATATATGTAAATAGTTTTAAATAAAAACAAACAACAAATTATCAAACAAAAAGAGTCGGTTGCGATTTTGCGTTTTGTGGCAGCGTCACACCACACAGCGCGTTGCTTTTACTTACGAAATAGGCAAAGAAATTGTCATTCAGCCTTAAGATGCAATAATAAAAATACATTAGTTAAACTATTATAACTATGAAATCGTTTGTAGTTTCACTCTATTACTTAAAATACTTAAAGATATACCTATATTATACGTTTTAAGGCCATAAAACTCTCAGTCGAGATTTATCGATTGTAATTTAAAGAATTTGTTTCAAGCCCTAATTCGTCTACGAAATTATGACGGGAGACGTCAGTCTACAGTTCGTCGACGACCATAACCGCGCTAGAGAATACCGTTTGAATCAGCGCTGCACGATCGGTCGATCTCGAGACTGTCTCGAAGACGAGCTCGTCAACGAGCACAGCCAAGAAACTGTCTCTTAGAGAATAGCATGGCAGGAAACCGGATTCACGCTGCGAAGCACGGAATGCAAGCTCTGCTCGTACCCCTGTGGTGCCAGCGTGATGTTCCAAGGTATCTGGAAAATTCGGCGAAAGATATCAAAAACTGATTGGGAACATTATTTTTTCCTAGAATGGCATGACAAATACACGATGTAGGTAGACGAAAAAACTAATGAAAATTATTTTAAATAGCAATTTAGATAATTATTCGGCTAATTTTTATGCCAAATTAATGGAATGAAATATTAAGGATGGTTTTTAATGAAGTATTCTGATTTCACAGTGAATTATTTGCGGTTCAATTAAGTTTGATGAAATAAAATTTTGAACTTCAATGATACCCTTCAGCAATACCTAAATAAATACCTAATTAAAATGATTGCACAAGTAGAAGGCACGTTTTAGGATAGCTGACGGTATGATTTAGAAATAGGAAGTTAGGTAAGAATGAGAAAGGAAGGGCACTTAACTTATGATGATCCGGTTCACATGAATTTTCTGTAACTGATTTCTCTGCAACTGCCTTTTCTTCCGTACACCTGTGTTGATGCTTTAGCTGCAACGATGCTTAGGCTTCAGGATGTTCGTTGGGTTCAGCTTCACGACGGGAACTCGGCCTTTTGTGGTCTCGATGATCACGCCACGTCGACGACGAACCAATTTTTGAAAATTTAGGTTTTTTGTGTCCTGTCACGGTCGCCAATTTTATGTCAATTAAGACATAAAGGGTGAATTTTGGGGTATTGGTTTCTTCAATGATTACTATGAAATTTTGGAAGTTACTGATTTATTACAATTATTACAGACACAAAAATATTTCGACCGCTCGCGCGATTGGCAAGATGCGAAGTGGTACATAGAATAAAAACATTTTCACTCACACCGCCACGATAATTGCGCCTAGCCGAAAGTTGCAGGCAACGTAACTTAGTAGCACAGCATGATGCTAATAGACAGTAAGCAGGTGAGCCTAAACAGATACATAGAGGTAGTTTGATACAGAGGTAGTTTGATACATAGAGGTAGTTTGATACATAGAGGTAATTTGATACATAGAGGTAGTTTGATACATAGAGGTAGTTTGATACATAGAGGTAGTTTGATACATAGAGGTAGTTTGATACATAGAGGTAGTTTGATACATAGAGGTAGTTTGATACAAAGAGGTAGTTTGATACATAAAGGTAGTTTGATACATAAAGATAGTTTGATAAATAGAGATAGTTTGATAAATAGAGGTAGTTTGATAAATAGAGGTAGTTTGATACATAGAGGTAGTTTGATACATAGAGGTAGTTTGATACATAGAGGTAGTTTGATACATAGAGGTAGTTTGATACATAGAGGTAGTTTGATACATAGATATAGTTTGATACATAGATATAGTTTGATACATAGATATAGTTTGATACATAGATATAGTTTGATACATAGATATAGTTTGATACATAGATATAGTTTGATACATAGATATAGTTTGATACATAGATATAGTTTGATACATAGATATAGTTTGATACATAGATATAGTTTGATACATAGGGATAGTTTGATACATAGGGATAGTTTGATACATAGGGATAGTTTGATACATAGGGATAGTTTGATACATAGAGATAGTTTGATACATAGAGATGGTTTGACACATAGAGATGGTTTGACACATAGAGATGGGGGGTTTGATACATAGAGATGGGGGGTTTGATACATAGAGATGGAGGGTTTGATACATAGAGATGGGGGGTTTGATACATAGAGATAGGGGGTTTGATACATAGAGATAGGGGGTTTGATAGATAGTTTGATTTATATAGATAGCGTTTGGTGAATGAATATAGCGAGTTTGATTTATTTATATAGATAATATGTAGAGAGTTTATTATACCTACCTATACAGTTTGATACAGATTATGATATACATAGTTAGATTTTAGGGATAAAGAGAATGAAAAATGTAAAATAAAGCATATAATAAATAAATGTGTGTATGTTAGAATCAGTTAGAATTATGACCAGGTTTCAGATGTTAGGGTTTTAATGACCAGCTACTAGATATTGGTTTAAGTCTCAAGACTGTTTTTACACAGCAGTTTAATAAATGCCACTTTGGTGTTTATGTATTGTTGTGTGTTTAAAAGCTAGATGGCGGAAGAACAGAGGATACCTAATGTCAGTTACTATCAGAATGGTATACAAGAAATGATTTTACCTTTGGTCATATCGTTGAGATTATTTTAGTTTATTAGAGAAAAGTTAATTTGATAAAAATTTCCAGCACTCTGAATGAGGCTTGTCATTACAATGCAATAGTTGATAACGATGCAACTTGAAATTCTAGTGATCCTGAATTCTAATTTACAAAGACTTAATTTAGTTCTGAATGAAAGTCAAAATGAATCGTTGGTATTTTGTTTATTGCCATAGATGATTTTAATATATTATCTCAGTTGATCTGATTTAAGTCGGAGAAATTTGCTACAGTGAGCCATTGCATGCTCGAATTGCAATGAAATAATAGTGAGCAATAGATTGCCATTTATTAAAAAAAAAAAAAAACATTTAGAGATTCTTTATATTAGTATTTCTTTATTTAAATATATTGTCTTAGCAGGTGTAAAGATGCCTATCGAATTATATGAAATTGATTATTCTGTAACTTGCTGTGTGTGATTAGTTTTATCTTACCGCAATGAAATTAGCATGCGCAGCTAGATTTTATTTGGTGTCCGATATCACCAGCAGTTGATGAATTTGACTGAAATTTTAAAGAATCTGGTAGACAATTTTGATTATGACTGATGGTGACCACGATGTCTTGCAAGTCGCATTGTATATATACCTGATTATAATTGGATGCTACATTTTATAAACATTAAATTTTAATAAAAGTGACAGAAGTAGTTTTGAGACACTGCTGAGCTGGGATCTAAGCTCTTAAGTAAATTTTAGAATGGGAGACCGTTCTCCGCAGTTGTGGCAAATGCAAAATGAAACCTTGAAAATCCTCACAAAGAGGACATAGTCTAGTTCTAGTGAATATATTGATCGTTAGTTTCGAAACTGGATATGTACGCTTGACATTTTGTATTGGTAGAATTTGAATTGGAATTGACATTGTATTTTTTACCTTTGACATTTGTATTACCTAGTGGAATATGAATTGAATTATATTTTTTGTTTAATCTTGACATTTGTATTAATGAAATCTAAATTGAAATTGTATTGGTAGAATCTGCATTGAATTGAATTATATTTTTACTCTTGACATTTGTGTTGATGGAATCCAAATTGAATTGATTTGATTTTGTATTTCTCTTTCTTCACATTTTTAATTGAATATTATAAAAGTAATAAATAGTTGAGATAGTAATTTGGTTGATTAATCAATATATGTTGATTGTTTTGTAATATATAATATTTTTTGGAAATAAATAAATGAAATGAATTATATTATTGTAATTTGAATTTGAATTTGAATAGTCGGGCCAAAAGAGGTTTCAGGCCTTTAAAGTATAATCTATAAAGATTTGTTAAATGTGTTCTATGTTTGTAGATTATAATGTTGTTTACATGTTATAACTATTATGCTTATATTTAGTTTTTCTTTCTTGTTGTTGTTTGTCACGTACGAGGTCGTACTTAATAAACGGATGGCCGACTGTTAGCGATCTTTATATTTAATTGAGCACACTAAGTGATTTTTCTATGTTGGCAATAATTTGTTTGTTTTTTTTATGCTTGCTACAAAGATGGACTGTTTTTTGTCAGGTTGGTAAACGACAAGCTTGCGCTTATCGTTTCCCGCCCATTTCGAGAATATAAATATTGTAGCTCTTGCCATCAAAGGCAGTCTATTTTTGATCGAGGCTACATTAATAAGTATTAGGGTAAGTGCTTTATTAACTGTATTCTATAAACTGTGTTCTATAAACTATGTTCTATAAACTATGTTCTATAAATTATTTTCCATAAACTGTGTTCTGTGTGACTGTGTATTTGATATGAGAATACACTGGGTGAGTAAACCCTTTCTAAGCATTTTTATTTACATCGCCATCCCCGCCAAAATACCCACACAAGATTTTAGTCTTTTAAGTAAAAGCTGACACTATCATATACATACATACAAATAAAATAAATATTATAGCAATAACTACGTACCTACTAATATATATGAAAAAGATAATAATACAGAACTATATACAACTATGATGGAATGGAAAGGTAGTGTCTTTTCACTTATCTTTTAAAAACTGAAAGAGTTTGGCAATCCCTTATGTCAGGCGGAAGAGAGTTCCACAAACGCACGGCGTTCACAGTGAAGGAGTAGGAATAGAAGTCGGTAGTGTGGGAAGGGATATTAAGGAGATTTTTAAGATGCTTCCTGCAAAGTGCATCGGAAGGACGGGAGTAGGAAAAGCGTTCACGGAGGTAGGAAGGCGTCTTGTGTTATCTCAATTGATAACTAAAAACGCCGCCCCTGACAATGTCTGAAGATCTTTGCAAAGAACTATTCAAAACTTAATTGACATAGCTACTCTCCAAATTCAATGAAACCTTGTTTACCCAAAAATAATTATCAGAACTAAGGAGAAATTGTCTTATTTGTCCAAAACCCAGGACACAACCTGTCAAAAATGCTTCTAATTTCCCTACATATTGACAAGTTTTTGACATTCATGGCCGCCGAGAGAGATTGCGACTTAAGCATGAACGTTTTGAAGTAAATATTAAATTTATATTGACCCCCAGATATCGTTATTAACATATCTACTAAAACACTACTTAACTATAGATACTACTCAACTATTTAACGTTATGTTTATTTTAGCCTTAGGCCTAGTTTTTTTTATCCGTAGTTAACTCAATGGTTAAATATGCTAACCAATGGTTTAAAATTTTTCGGTAAAACGCGTTTATACGTCATTTGTTAGTCTCATAAAGCCAAGTTCGAGTCGGACTAGCAAACGAAGGGTTTCGTACAATTATCGCAAAAAAAAGCACAAAAAACACGTTTTCGGTATGGGAGCCCCACTTAAATATTTATTTTATTCTGATTTTAGTATTTGTTGTTATAGCGGCAACAGAAATACATCATCTGTGAAAAGTTCAACTGTCTAGCTATCACGGTTCATGAGATACAGCCTGGTGACATATGGACAGACAGACAGACACACAGACAGACGGATCATGGAGTCTTAGTAATAGGGTCCCGTTTTTACCCTTTGGGTACGGAACCCTAAAAATGGTCAAATAATTAACTCTCCAATTTATTTGGATTTATAGGATATTACCACTTGTGAGGCTAAAAACTGAAAAAAAAATGGTGATTTAGCGAAAATTGCAACCATTGGTTAGTATAATTTATTGGTTGAATTAACTACGTATACAAAAACTGTGCCTAAGGTTGGTAGGTAATATGTTTAGTTATTTGATTAAAACTTGACCCGCTTCAAGGGAATGAATATGGTAATACTTACTTAACTGTAATAAACCGGTATTTTAAACTTACTTCTCGAATAGTTCCCTAGAGGAAGATTCATATACTTTGAGCCTATGTTTTAGTGCTGAAATACACCAAACTGAAAATGAATATAGATGATTCCTTTTGTTCCTCTTTGCACATTCACACATAAACTCACGCCCTTATCCCATGGGGGTAGGCAGAAACTACAATACGCCTCCTGTTATGATCCTACCATTCCCCTTTTTGCTTCGTTTGTACTACATCTGGCCATGCACGCACATCGGTTATGTGTTTTACGCACCTGGGCCTTTTTTTATCCATTGTAGGCTCGCGCTCGACCACCATCTCACCTGATGGCAAGCGATGATGAGGTCGACAAGGAAGCACGCTTGCCTAGAAGTAACCTATTCACTCTTGACTTAAAAACCCTCAGATTGTAGCTATCGGGAAACACAGACTCCGGCAGGGAATTCCACTCCTTAGCTGTACGCATAATAAAAGTATTCTCAAAACGTTTAGTGCGTATGGGTGGGATGTCCACCATGTACCGATGGCGCATCGCCGTACGTCTTGTAGTCCGGTGATGAAACGGGCTGGGTGAAATTAGATCATGCAATTGCATCGCACACTCCCCGAAATGTAATCGATAAAAAACCGACTAGCTGGCAACTCGGCGACGATATTCAAGGCTCTGGAGCTTTGACTTAACCAGTGCCTTATCGCCGATGAGCCTCTTGGCCCGCTTTTCGATCGACTCTAGTGCATCAAGCTGGTATTTGGCAGATCCATCTCTGACATGAGAACAGTACTCCATGCATGATCGAACTTGCGCTTGATACAAGTTGAGCAGCTGTTCTGGCGTGAAGTATCTTCTCACCTTTGCAAGTATCCCTAATATCCTTTGTCTCAATGTATGGGCCAAAATTTAGTGTCGATGTCAACGTACTTCAAATACGTCTTTCTTTTTTATTAAATTCACCATTTTGCAATCAGTAAAACACAAAGTAGCTGCTTTCTCTTCTCCGTTTAGACGTGGTTTAGACACAATAATTTTAAAATTACGCGCCATTAATAGTTTTTTGACAGCTGTCATAGTATTGCCAGCACAAAAAATTATGAGCAATGATAATGTTGGCAACATGATAAATTGTATGTCCTAAGGTGTGCAAGGTGGGTTGTTGAACTCTGTCTTTTCTCCCATATTCTTTGTTTAAAAAGTGCGTCATACTCATAACCCACGGATAATATTTAACGGATTCAAAGAATAATAAAGACTTTACATTACTTACATTTTTTTATCCCCAATGATTTTTAGAGGAAAAACTATATTTATATTTTTTTTCTTTTTCATTGGCAATTAAGCCGATTACGACTATTCTGCCAGGGTCATATTTTGAGTTAATCTCCCTTTGTTTCTTTGTTACCATTGGCAAAAATGAAAAAGAACAATAAAAATCATAAATTCTATGTATTTAAAATTAACCTTCTTATTTAAAAAATAATCTGTATTATTTATGGCACGCACTTCAAATAATAACAACCAAATTCAAAAATATTTCAATATTTTTTTATTTGTTCTACTTATTTACTTCAAAATACATTGGAGATTCGTAGCCC
The DNA here is from genome assembly GCA_948252205.1 of Orthosia incerta. Lineage (NCBI taxonomy): Eukaryota > Metazoa > Arthropoda > Insecta > Lepidoptera > Noctuidae > Orthosia > Orthosia incerta. The sequence goes on from OX411749.1 coordinate 5,260,454, forward strand.
AAACTGCAGTAAAGCGCAAAGAAACTTCTTCAAAATTAAGATCAAGGAAGATTCTAGATTCTACAACTTTCCGCAGAGTTCCTCGCAATTAGTGGCTACAGTCTAGAAATCTAGACCGAAGCAATGAAAACTTGAACGATGCACCTCTGACGTCAGTTATGAATGACGTCATTAGAGTCCATTTAGAAAGCTGCGGCTGCCTGATTTTTTTTGTTTATAATTTCTGATGTTCTTAACTATGACCAGGATTTTTAGGGTTCCGTACCTCGAAAGGAAAAAACGGAACCCTTATAGGATCACTTTGTTGTCTGTCCGTCTGTCTGTCAAGACCCTTTTTCTCAGGAACGCGTGGAGGTATCAAGCTGAAATTTACAAATACTCATGTCTACTGTCTCTTAAAGCTGTGAATACATGATACAGCTGTTTATGCCGCAAATTATCGACACCCGCAAGGGAATCAAAACCTACTACCCGTGAACTCAGAATCTTGAAATTTGGTACGAAGCAACGTCTTATAGCACAGATAAAGGAAAAATTGCGAAAACCGTAAATTTTTAGTTACATCATATAATAAATAGTACATTATTGCAAAGGCCGGGCAATAGACAATTGCAGGTCGAGTATGAGTTTGAAGGCCGAGCCGTAGGCGAGGACTTCACTAATACGAGACAGGCAAAATAATTGCCATTTCCGCCGAGGCATATATAATGCTTTTCTCAAAAGAATGCAGGGAAATGAAAAAGTAGTTAAATTTCCTTAATTTTTAAAGTTAATGCAATTTTTAACATGAACTGTACATTTCAGCATGGAATAAATTGCCCATAATGTAGATGGCTTTTTAGTTTTAGAAATCTCATTAAAATACGCCAAAAATACTGTTTCGGAGAAAATGTTATTTTTTATCGTTTTTCCAAATCATAAAATGTTCATATACTTTCATGTATTTTTCTTTTGACTTCGCTGGAAGCAGGTTTTCCATTGACAATTTGGCTTCTGATCTTAAATCTGGTGGACCTTGAACCGTTGGAACCCATTTTAATTATTACATTTATATTTATTCAATATTTAAATAACAAATCAAGACGAATTTTCAGCTTTGCCGCCGATTTTCTATTTATCATCTGTGCCGAAAGGCAAACGCATTTATGGCTATACAGCCACATGAACGCATTGTACTAAGCAAAGAGACTTACTTTACGCCAAGAACGATAAAAGAGATCCAATCAAAGAGTATCTAATAACCCCAGCACGCCGTTACATACAACATTGCTGGAGCGTTGAAATGTTCCAAATTCAAAAAACGCTCCAGCAATGGATTTGGTTTTCATTGTCCGTAAATTCAGTACTTCGCGTGTTCTTTTTTCTAAAATAATGACAATATTTCATTAATAATAATTTTAAACTTACTATCCCTTTCTTCATGAACGCGTAGAGGTATTAAATTGAGATTCATATCAAATACTCAAGGTATGTCCAAGGGGAAGGCGAGGTAGACCGAGACGTAACGCACCGGATCAACTCGGGATGGATGAAATGGCGACAGGTCACTGGCACAACTTGCGACCCACGGATGCCCCTCAAGTTAAAGGGTAAAATTTACAAGTCCGTGATAAGACCTGTCGTACTGTATGGATCAGAATGTTGGGCCGTGAAAAAGATGGAGTCCGGAGTGACGAGAATGGATAAAGTGAGAAATGAGTATATTAGAGGAAGTTTGAAAGTGGCGCCAGTGACAGAAAAGTTGAAAGGAAACCGTTTGTCCTGGTATGGTCATCTGATGAGGAGGGATGAAACGCATGTTACTAAAAGAGTTATGAATATAAATGTAAATGTGGATGGATGGAGAGGGAGGGGACGGCCAAAGAAAAGATGGATGGACTGTATGAGGAGTGATATGAATGAAAAGGGAGTCAGTGATAGCGTGACAGGGGACAGGACGGTATGGAAGAAGAAAACGTGTTGCGCCGACCCCAAGTAACATGGGACAAGGGCAGGAAGATGATGTTGATCAAATACTCAAGTCTATAATACCTTTCAGCTAAGGTTTGTACGGAACCCTCGAAACGCGAGTCCGAATCGCACTTGGCCGGTTTTTATTTGTAAGAATGAAGTAGTGGCAATCTTAGTGTTTCAATAATATGATTTATTCGTTTATCCACGCTTTGGTACGCCTTGCAACAATTACACCAATGGAGCACAAACTTACCTATGCCCACTATAAGTCAAAGTTGACTGTTATGAACGATATTTGGTCAATAGGGTTTTCTACTATGTTTGAAAAAGTAATTCAAAATGTTGATTTCCTAATAAAAATCCACAAAAATATAACATTTCGGCAAAATAAACACGTTTTCTTACCATAAAAATACATTTAAATTTAAATCTTTTTTATGCCCACAAAAACGCTGTCTGCCATTTTGGTGACGTAAAACTGGTATGTAAAAAAAAGAGTCATGACGGCCGGCACTCATTCAACATTTGATTGTTGATAGCTGCTTAGACTGAATTGACAACTAATAGTTTTTGGTTTTGCCTATATGAAGTCACGCCATGGCGGCTCGTGTTTTAGGTCACGTGATATATACATTAAAAACATCGATTTTTTATTTAAATATAATAAAATATTATATAGTTTTATGACTCAAACTCAGAATATATAAGTATATTTCTACACTAGCTGTACCCGCGGATTCGCTCTCGTCATCTGTCTGCCAACCCTACTCTACTTACCTTCCTGCCTGGCCTGCCTACCCTATTTATCTACCTACCATTTTTGTTTCTATAGTCATCATTCTTGCGCGGAGAATCTTAACACCGCTATTCAGAAAATGACTTCAAATGCACAACGCCATCTATCGAATATCGAGTTCAACTGTCCGAGTATCTGAATTGCGTGTGTTGTGATAATTTTACTTCTTGAACACTTTAAATTCATCTAACTTTTGGTAGAGTGAACCGATTGCGATGAAACAAAAACTAAATAATTCTTCAAGTTACGCACATTTTTTGTATATAAGTTATTTACATTGGTTTCGTACATTTCATGTGATGAATACACAAACAAACAGATAAACAGACAAAAAATCCAAAAATGCCGACAATAGGTTCTGTTGGTTATCCTTTAACACCCTGGCAATTTATTTTGGAAATATTTTCGATGTACATAAATTACTTTTCTACGGATTTATTATATGTATTGATGATGATGATTGATGATACATATTAAATTTCATCACATTTCATAATTTATTGTTCACTACCGAAAGTACCCTATTGTATCTTGGAGCTTGATTACTATCTTTTAACTTAGTTCAATGCATATACTCTCTGAAGGTGTAGTAAGGTACTCGTACTACACCGATATTTCGTAGGTTATGAATTTACGATAAAATCCAATAACAGCTTACTAAAATAATAACAATTTTACTGATGAAATTTTTGTATTTTTTTTCAATCTTTGAACATATTCTTTATTTAAAACGTACACTTCCTTCCAACGATACAACCAAAGCACTTTCCAAATTTTTCAATCGCATTTTTCCGTCATTAAACTGATAAGGCTAAAAATGGCCCTTTACACCTTCTACAATGACGCCATTTTTCAGAGGCAACCCTGTCTCACCTGCGAATGGACTCTTTGACCCAAACCTTCAATGGGAACATTGGAACCCTCCGGATGGCCCGTCATCGAGATACCCTTGTTATATACCTACGAAGGTCGTTTAGACCCCAGAGGTATTGTATATTAAAGCTTCGTAAAAAGTTTTAAATAGCCATTTAGATAGTTATACCTCTCTATCGGGAAGTATTATGAGTATCCTATCCAGTCTTTTGTGATGGTATAAAAATCCGGGCAAGTACGTGTTGGGTTTCGCATATTTAAGGTTCCGTACCAAACCACAAAATAAAGTTGGTTGTAATAGGAAAAACTGGCCAAGTGCGAGTCGGACTCGCACACGAAAGGTTCCGTACCACTATCGCAAAAAACAGCAAAAAAACACGTTTGCTGTATGGGAGCCCCACTTAAATATTTATTTTATTCTGTTCTTAGTATTAGTTGTTATAGCGGTAACAGAAATACATCATCTGTGAAAATTTCAACAGTCTAGCTATCACGGTTCATGAGATACAGCCTGATGACAGACAGACAGTCGGATCGTGGAGTATTAGTAATAGGGTCCCGTTTTTACCCTTTGTGTACGGAACCCTAAAAAATTCAAAGAAACAACTGATTTGTCAATATATTGGTATTGTTGAGTAAAACATACGCAATAATAAATATCGTCACGAAATTTCAAGTTCGAAGGTTAATGGGAAATTAAAAAATTCTTCGGAATAAAATTTTGTAAGAAAAGCTGATTTTGGTGGCTTCTCATTCCTTTGGATTTCTATTATTTTTTAAATGAAAATACAATATTTATTTACTTAACGAACTCTAAACAACGATAGCTCACTCGATGGGGTAGGTAATTTTTTTTATAGTTCCCGTTTTGCTGTATGCGAGCCCCCTTAGAAACATACAACCCGAATCTCTTCAAAGTTAGAGTGAACAGGCTACTTCTGGGTAAGCTCACTCCATCGTCGACTTTGTCTCTGTCACATCTGACCTAGACTAGAGTCAAGAGCAAACCCATCTCAAATAAAAAAAAAAAAAAAAAAATGGACTTGGGGTTTAAGAGATGCTTGTAATGTGAAAACTCAGAAGACTGTAGCTCAGACTTTTTGCCTGTAAAACAAGTGTGACAGACGACGGACAGATAGACAGACACGTGAACCCTAAAAATTAAATGTAGAATTTTCTTCGTCTTTTAAATGTCGAGGGTGATCGAGCCAAATCGCAAAATCAAGTTGGTTGTAATAGGAAAAACTGGTTAAGTGCGAGTCGGACTCGCGCACGAAGGGTTCCGTGCCATTATAGCAAAAAATGGCAAAAAAATCACGTTTGTTGTATGGGAACCCCACTTAAATATTTATTTTATTCTGTTTTTAGTATTTGTTGTTATAGCGGCAACAGAAATACATGTGTAAATTTCATCTGCCTAGCTATCATGGTTCATGAGATATAGCCTGGTGACAGACGGACAGACAGACAGACGGACCGCGGAGTCTTAGTAATAGGGTCCCGTTTTTAACCTTTTTAAAAAGATGTTTTAGTAAGATTCAGTTACAAATATTTGGAATCTTCTTCAATATTTTTCGGTAATAGATGGTATTGATGAAAATGGTACCGTCGAACTGCCCTGATGATGAAGCCGGAAGGCAGGTACTAGAACTCCGTAATAAACCAATGTATCCTAGTCGTGTTTGGGCTTATTGGAATTGAAATGAGATGTACTTTGGCTATAAATGATTTTCAAGGTAATATGAGGTACCAACACTAATAAGAGTAAAATCAAAAACATTTTGATAAAAAATTGCATTCGGTTTTTTTTTTTATTAATTACGTACTGTTTACATTGTAGGTACTTTCATGTTTAGTTTTTTATTTATTAATCATAATGTAAATAGTATATGTTTTTGAAGAAGGTACCTACCTAAATCATTAGTGTACATTGGAATCTATCAGTGTAATTCACGAGAAACCTTGCGTACGGAAACTGATGACTTATTTTGTATGACACATAATTAATAACTTTTATCTACTCTCATATCGTAATATTCGAATTATAAACTTCAAACCGAGTTTATATTGACATACTTTATAAACACAATACCGAAATTTAAAAATAGAATCTCATTATAACACCATTTCTCTAACAAAATAATGCTATAATAGTAGATTATTGCATCGAGCACAAAGTAATTTATTATTGCACCGAGTGCCTGATTTAACAGGCACGAGGGCTATATAAATTACTTGAAGCGAGGTGCATAATCTGCTTTTCTTTCAACTATTACCTATAGGAATAGTAGATAAAAGAAACTCATATCAAACAGTTAAAATAGAAGTTTAATTATTGAAATTAAAAGTTATACTTGAGCAATTATTAAACGTAAGGTTAAGAGTTTTATTGGGCAAATTTATATTTGTTTGTTTAACTTGGGACTGAATAATATTATCAGACGAGGTAGATGGGCCTGGCTGATTTGTTACAATGAAGTCGTTATCACGGGAAGTAGATGGGCGCGGCGATGTCGAAAATCACTTTTTTAAATTTATTTCATTTTTAAATCAGAGTTAGCAGCAATCATTTTAAATTTTAAATTTGGAACAAGTAGGATAGAAACGAATAATACGTACGTAAAAAAAAAGTATTGATATCGGCTGGCTGAATAGAGCTAATCCACTGAGGTTGGCACCTTTTGGTGCGATAAAAAAAAAAACTGTGCAATAATGAAATTTCATACATTTTTATTGCTCTAGAGCATTAAAGACTCGCTTTGTACTGAGTTTTTAGTGTGATTGTGATGAAATTAAAGCATAGTTGGAAGAAAAACAATTTTTTTTCTATTACGATACAGGACAAATCCAAGAAGTTAATCACTTTTATGCCAACATACTGTAATGCCATTTTAGTACCTATTATAAAAGATTTGATTCCAATTTTAAATTGTCTGTGACAATGCCCGCTTTAGGCTTAGCACGCACTGAGATTTTTATTCGCGCGAATTTTGTCTCTTTCTACCTGTACATAGAGCTCAAAATATTCTCTGATTCTGTTGCAAAACACGGATTTCATAATCGCGGTATTATTGCCGCACGATTTTTTTACCGCAATGCGAGCAGCTTCATACAATTCCATAGGTCGCAGAATGGGCGGAAAAATTCGCGCGAATAAATATCGCAGTGCGTCTGCTAAGCCTTAACGCATGCGCAGATAATGCGGTGATGTGCAGGGTTTTGGCGCCATTCATACGGTTTTTATGGCATGGAAAATGCAAAAAAAAATGATATTAAGTAGATTCAATCCCAAAATGTATGAGTGTAGATAAAGTAGTGTATGAAACTGCACATAACTAGGTATTAAAACATTCGTGTGAATACTATTAAAAACCTCGCCGATGGCTCGGTTTTTAAACACACTCATGTTTTAATACCCCTTATTATGCAACAGTATCATAAACTACTATTAATTTCCATCTCCTGGTAGCTCAATATTTTTTATATCTCTTATAAACTAGCCCGTGAACGGCGCCCCGTTAATTTTTAAATTAACTGGATCCCCTCGCCATCCTCCATTGCTTAAAAAGCTTAGTGCGAGATCTTGGTGTTACTTTTTCTGGGGATCTTTCGTTTCGTGCGCATTTAGTCCAGGTGTGCCAAAAAGCGTAAAAATCTTGGTTTTGTCATGCGTGAAACCCGTAACTTCACTAACATGGCGGCAGTGAAATCACTTTATAATGAGTTGGTACGAAGCAACTTGGAAACTAGTGCTATCATCGGGAATCCTTATGAAGTGAAGTATTCTCAGATGCTGGAAAAGATGCAGAACAAATTTACCCGATACCTATATATGAAGCAATTTGGTGTCTACCCCTTCTACCCTCTTATGTATCCAACTATTTTTGTTATAGGGATGGTTGGGTACTATAAGTTGGAGGTAAGGCGCAATCTCCTTGCAAAATATGTTATTATGGTTTTTCGTGGCATGCTGAATAATCCACAAATATTGGAATCGTTGGGATTGCTCGTTCCAAACAGGAGGCTACGGTTAGGAACTAGGGAGGGGCTTTTTAAAGTCCCGGCAACCCGTACAAATTTATTAAAGTTTGCACCAGTGATTCTTGCAGTTAGAATACTTAATAGCATCTCTACGTTTGCACATATTTTCTTGCTCTTTGGCGGAATTCCAGAGGGTGAAACTTAGTGTGTTGTCCTCTGTGTAACTTGTGCTTCTACCCAGACCCGTTACTTGGGACTGTACTATTAGTAATTTATGACTACTTTTGCTAGCTTGGGTCTTACCTGTTAAAACAAATGTATGTGTTAATGAATAAATAAATAAATAAAAAACTTATTTTATTGTTCTATCAGTCATGCATTAAACAAGGCCAAGTAAATTTCAATGTACATAAAATTTTGTGCATTCTACAAATGAGTGTAAATTTGTTGCCAGGGCAATTAACTGTTAAACACATGTCACTTGTACGACATAAAACGCCAATTTATATTTGTCCACTCGACAGTAAAATAAATAATTTCAACTTCTACATTTACTGCAAATACTTTCCAAAAGTGGAAAACAATTAATTATCTTGACTTTTCTATTCACGTTCAGAAACTAAAGTGACATTGTGGGTTCTTAAGGCCAACTTGCACGAAAAACTTAATTCAGACTTAGTTTTGTAACACAAAGTTAAATTGACAATGCATACTGTACGACAAACTATTAATGTAATCTCGTGTTAGTAACTGACTCTGCGTTAAGTTGTTCGTGCTTGTGGGCCTAACTATAGTGCGCGCGGAACTAGTTGGCCGCACCTTAGGTGGCGACAGGGGTGAGGGGACGGGGTAGGACCATGACAATGTCATTGGGTTAATGGGTCATCGCACCCATTGTCAATGGGTCATCTCGGGTTGTACTGGCGCCCCTGCCTCTCCGTCCCACCGCTCACATACCTAAGGCGCGGCCAACTAGTTCCGCGCGAACTATAAATTATATTCACTCTGCACATACAAACCTCTGAAATATCGCCAGTTTTCTCCTATGTTATTTTATATTTTTGTGTTCACCAAAGTAACGAGTAGAGGTATGTGTACTAATTCAATAATCAGTATTATTTCAAAAAGTTGAAAAACAATTCACCGTTTTTTTCAAGACATACATTTTCATTTACTATCCTTTAGTGTCCCAATTCTACATGTAATGCCAATACATCTATAATACTGACACTTTTTCGAGGCTTACCTATATTTGTCTATGTTTTTTAATAATCCTACATTAAATATACCTAGGTGTTATATGACGTCCTGCTAATAGGTCGTTTTACGAATCGGACGTTTTGATACGGAGTCGTCAAATAGACTAAACTTGATTGATGATTAGAAATACATTAAATTTAAATTTATGTCTAATAATTAATCAAGTATTCGACACTTTATAAGTAGAAACATTCGTTTGCACACACAAACAAACAACTACTGACATTAAACGCATAAACCTTTGCCGTTCCGTCGTGGACAAAAAAATATAACTATTGTCTGTCTAGGGATGTACCCATAGGCCATCAAGCCGGAGGCGGCAGCGGAGGCGGGAATGGAAGAAAAAGAAACAAGTTTAAATAAAATGTGTTTAATATCTACTTATTAGTAATCAAAATTTAAAAGTTGCAAGTTATATTTTACAAATAACAGTTCTGAGGTCTTGTCCTCTTCTGGATTATTTACTAGTGATTCATAATTTAAACTGGATTCACCAATCAGCTGCTCATTTGGTATATAACCTGGCGGTGGTGACAAATAAGTGCGCACTATAGGAGCAAAGACTTGAAATTTCGTGTTATATCTCCACCACATTAAAGGGTCTTCGTTAAGTGGGAGCATAGTTTCTTTATTATATTCATTTATTAATGATTTCCATTTCCTGAGTTGGATTTTGGTATCTGCAGTGTCACCTTCTACATCGTCTTCATCGTCACTGCTGTCTTTATACGAGACCACTAGTTTAGATTTTACACTTCGCGTTGGCTGGCGAGAGCTTGTGCTTGGTTCCTCTTCGTCTGGTTTATTTTCTATTCTAGGTCTCTTAGGAGCCGAAGCCCCGTCTTCATCATCTCCACTTTCAGATTCAACACTCAAGTCATGCAGTGATAACAAGCGTAACAGTTCGGACTGAAGCTGGTTCTTAGTAACTTCATTAAAAAACTTCAACTTATATCTTGGGTCCAGGTATGTAGCCAGCGAATATAGTATATTGCTGGAAAGATCACCGAATTTCGAGTGAATGTCTTCGATCAGTTTTTTAATAATGTTTTTGAAACACAGATTGGTGTCTGCTTTTTCTTTTTCTACCTCCAAGGTGTGCTTCAGTGCATCTATCATTGGGATAACTGATGATATGCAAGCTTTTTTATCGCTAAGTTTTTTCGTTATTCCTTCGAAAGGTTTCAGTATAGCCACTAATTTGTTAAGATTCCACCACTCTTTAGCGGAAAATTGTGGAATATTGTGGTTGCTGGCGTATAGGCAGATTGAATCTTTGATCTTCAATAGTCGCTCAACCATATAGAAAGTGCTGTTCCAGCTAAAATGAAAGATGAAATGGAATTATTGTATGCTGCCATCGCTCTAAACGTTATTATAAAATAAGAGATAAATGTAAATTAATAAACTACACAAGGTTTTTTGGATATGTTACTGTAAAAGCTCAAACTACTATAATACACAGGATTTATATATTTACCAAGTTTCACTGGTAAAAGTCCGAAAAGTTCTACATATGATAAAATCGAAAATTAAGGGCTTTTACTAGCAATCGCACGGTAAATCTTAGGATGTACCTTAAAGCTTGGTAAAAGTTGTAATATCGTAATGTCTTCGATACTCTATGAAACGAAATGATGAGAACAATTAAGGACTAGTTGATTAGCTTCACCAAAGTAAGAATGATGATGTTATATCGATTCATATCTATTTGTTTCATTTTTTTGTCTCACAATCAATCCTAAAAAACTGAACAAAATGTGTTGAATTTGTGGTAAAACCCGAAATTAGCGATTATCAATGATCATTTCGGCATTTTACCAGTAGGACTTGGTAAATCTTATGTTTTGCTGGTAAATCCTAGATTTTACCGTAGTACGGACTTTTACAGTAACAGATATACGAGGTTGTAAACGAATAAAACACATACCTGGTGGAGTAGTCCTGAATAACCTGAAGTGCAGGTTTATTTAATTGTTCTGTTTGAATTTGATTCAGCTCATCTTGAGCTATTTGAGAGTACTTGAAGTGCCCCGTTATCCTCTTACATTTTTCAATTAAGTTGTTTACTTCTTGGTTTTCTAGAGCAGAACGAATAAAGTGTTGTAATTGGTTGGCTGTGCAATTCACTTCAGATATTTTACAAGCCTGATGCATTGCTCTGACCCTATTTGATACTCCATCACGAATAAAGCAATGCAACTGTTCGTCCTGAATCTCCCACTCCAGCAACATCATTCTGAAATTGTGACAGATCACATCACCGTTATTGCGGCTATAAGGTGAGCAACATTTCAAAAGAACTTGCATTCGTGTGAAGTCTTCAGTAATCCCGTGTGCTGTTAAGCCAAAAAGCGACACACTAGCTAGTGGTTCAGAGCATATATCGGTGGTGAATGATAGTTTAGGAATTTTTTTGAGCATTTCGCCGACTTTTCTTGCCATTTTTGGATATATTTCCTCACAAATGTGGTCTGCGAAAAATTTTGGTCCTCTTATCTGGTAATTTGGCATCACCATTTGCATTACGCGTTGAAAACCAATGCCTTCAACAAAATTGAATGGCAGATTCTGTAGTGCAATCATTTCTCCGATCAAATCGTCCATTTTTTTAGAAACAGAATGTGACGTATCCCACATTTGACTTCTTTTTGGTGTTTCTTGTTTGGCCTTCTGATTTGATGTCACTGTTAATGGTGATTCGTTTTCTACTATCTCTTGTTGTTCTTCCATTTCCCAAAGTTCTTCATATTTTTCTTTATGCATAGCTTTCAAATGTGCCTTCAATGCTGATGTCGACCGGCCTTTTCTTGAATAGTTTTTATAACAGACTTTGCATCTAGCTAAATTTTCATCGATTTCATCAAAATACTGCCAAACATTACTTGTTTTTGGCTTACCTGTGTGCTGTGATGGTACTGTAGATGCTGACGGTATCTCATCCACTTCCACTTCTATTTCTACTTGTTCTTCCACTTCAACATAAAGTTCGTCGAATTTTTCTCTATGCATAGATCTCAAATGCCCTCTCAGTGAAGAGGTAGTCCGTCCCTTTCTTGAATAGTTATTGAAACAGACTTTGCATTTTGCAGTATCTTCGTCTACTTCTTCAAAATACTGCCAAATATCACTTCTTTTCTGCCTGGTTGATGGTTGAGATGGTGTCACTGTAGATGGCGTCTTCACAACTGTTTCTCGTTGTTCTTCCAATTTACAAAACTCCTCATATTGCTCTTTATGCATAGCCTTCAAATGGCATTTTAATGGAGTTGTAGACCGGCCTTTATTTGAGTAGTTTTTGAAGCAAATTTTGCATTTTACGTAATTCTCACCTGCTTCTACAAAATAATTCCAAATATCACTTGTTTTCGGCTTCATTGCGCGATTTGATTAAGTAAAAACTATTTATAAAGTTACAAATTCACTGCCCGACTCAACAACACGACATTGAGAGAGCCGACGCTGAGTGAACGGTTATGTCCCCTCCCGCCCGCTACCCGCTGCCCCCACACTCAGATGTCTCGTTCACGCACGCGCAGTGGCGAGTGATAGCGGGTGGCGTCGCGTGCGATTATAAGCCGTAAACTTACCTCCGTTAGGTACAACTTCGTTGATATCTGTCGGTAGGTACGTATACGAAGGCGGAGGTCGATAACTTGCGGATGTTCCGCATTAGCGCAGGCGGACTCGTGCTCCCGTTACAACCTTGCTTCTAATAATAAACATTCATTCATTCTCAAACTAAATACAAGTAATGCGGGCTTTGATTTTTATTTATTTAAGACTTATATGAATCAAGATCTGATAACGGTATTTGAAATGATTTCAGATTAAGATTTCTATTGTTACCTATAATCTATTTACCTACTAAAAGAAATCATAATTTTTGTAACACTACGCTTTTATTTTTCGAAGGTATGGCCAGAAATGGCTGTTAAACAATAAGTGCGTATCAGGCACCTTTTGTAAGGTTTATGTTTTTACAAGTTATTTTATGCCAGTTACTTGTTTCGTATGTAGTGTTAATCTGATGATGCAGCCATACCTCTCAACCGTAGAAGATAGGTAGTATTATTGTGAAGATAGCATTATTGTGTTCAATATTGTAATATTTAGTTAGTTTATAAGAAGCTTGAATTCGTATACTTATTTTCTATCGAGTAGATATGAATTCAGACACCAAGCTACAGAGAATTACCTATAGAAATAAAAGCAATATATACTTTGCTTTGACTTTTAAAATTGAAGTATATATACCGTTGGACATGCAAAACAACATTAGAATCTTAAGGTTACACTAGTCGAAAATTCTTCCATACAAACGTAGTCTTGGGATTATTCCACTGTTTGACAATGTACGTTCAAAATAAAAAGTGATGTTAATTTGTCTCATCATTATCTAGCCCTGTATGGAAACAAAAAAGTGAAAAAAGTAAATATTCGAAAGCTATGAGCGTCGAAAGTGCCACATTTCGACACTCATTTTAACGCTTTTTGGGCGCGAATAAATACCATAAGAAGACTGAAAATTATTTTATTTTGAACAGATACGTTTAGTCGTTTTTTCATGATATCCGTTCTCTCTCTCTGTTTATAAAGTTTCGCACGCTCGGTTTCATCCTAAATCATTATCCATTTCGCTACAAATTTGCAAAAGTGTGTATTCGTACGCAAACTATCTTCCTACTGCTCATCACAGCATCAATCTCTTCCGCACGTGTTGTCGGTTGATATAAAATGCATTTAAACCCCGCGCACAAAATAGTTCGTGCCGTTGACTAGTGTAACCTTAAGGGTACACTAGTCGACGGCACGAACTATTTTATTTTATTAAGAGATAGATGCTTTGATGTGTGCTGTGTGTGCGTGAAATTTTATAAACAGACCTTTGGAAGTCTGGATATCATGAAAAAACGACTAAATCTTTATGTTCAAAATAAAATTATTTGCATTGTTGAACTACTAATCTATCCTTGTATGGAGGCCGTTTCACAGTTTCCCGTCTTCTTATGGTATTTATTTGCGCCCAAAAATGCGTTAAAATGAGTGTCGAAATGTGGAACTTTCGACGCTCATAACTTTCAAATATTTTATTTTTTTACTTTTTTGCTTCCATACAGGGCTAGATAATGATGAGACAAATTGATATCACTTTTTATTTTGAACTTACATCGTCAAACAGTGGAATAATCCCTAGACTACGTTTGTATGGAAGAATTTTCGACTAGTGTAACCATAACTCTGCATCCAAGGAGGGTCCGGTGACGGACAGTCGCGGCAGGTTCGCGGTGAGTGATAACGCGTGCCCGTGTTCCCGCCATAAGCGGAACAGGAGGACACTGTGTGGAGTTTTAGTGGGTTACAGTCTCATAACTGCTCTATCTCCCCGTGGTAGCGCAGTATGCATGAGTATTTCTCCAAGCAGAAAAAAAAGGTCACGCATGATAAGCCAGTTTACCATACATACATTTATTCAGCGAGCACCACAAGTCACATTAATGAAATATTCATACATTTCCACGGCTACAGTAATTACTAACGACTTGTAATCAATCTCTGTCGCGCTTGAACTGATATTCATTGGTCTTGTGGAGTATTACTTTCATCTATAATCTAGTATTTGTCAAGTAAGCCCTAGTATCGTACGTTCTATTTAGTGGCTAGAATTTGAGCCTGTGGGCAATTTGTTTTTGCAATCAGGTTACCGTTTTCACACTGTGATAGACTTGGTATATTCCTTAGCGCCTGCCAGCGGCTTCGCTCGCGTGAAAAGTGTTTTCTGATACCAAGGGAACATTATACTGGAATGAAAACAAACATCCATCCATCTAAAACTTTCACATTATCAATAATAGGTAGTAATTTTTGTACATCGATAATTTTTGCAAAAAAAATAGCTAGGGTGTTAAAGGATAACCAACAGAACCTATTTACAGCAATTTCTGAATTTTTGTCTGTTTATCTGTTTGTCTGTTTATTTGTGCACGCATCACGTGAAATGTACGAAACCAATGTAGATAACTTTTTTAAATAAAAATTGTTCGTAACTTGAAGAATTACTTAGTTTTTGTTTAATCGCAATCGGTTCACACTATCAAAAGTTAGATGAATTTAAAGTGTTCAAGAAGTAAAATTATCACAACACGCAATTTAGATACTCGAATAGTTGAACTCGATATTGGATAGATGGTGTTGTGCATTTGAAGTCATTTTCTGAACGGCGGTGTTAAGATTCTCCGCGAAAGAATGATGATTATAGAAAAAAAATTGGTAGGTTGGTAAGTAGGGTGGGCGGAGGGTTAGTAGGGTAGGGTTGGCAGACAGATGACGGGAGCGAAGCCGTGGGCACAACTAGTTAATAATATTACTAATCTTTGATATTTAGGATTCCGTACCCAAAGAGTAAAAACGGGACCCTATTACTAAGACTTCGCGGTCTGTCTGTCCGTCTGTCTATCTGTCTGTATCTCTGTCTGTCACCGGGCTGTTTCTAATGAACCGTGATAGCTAGACAGTTGAAATTTTCACAGATGATTTCTATTGCCACTATAACAACAAATACTAAAAACAGAATAAAATAAATGTTTAAGTGGAGCTCTCATACAACAAACGTGATTTTGTTGCCGTTTTTTGCGATAATAGTACGGAACCCTTCGTGCGCGAGTCTGACTCGCACTTGGCCGGTTTTTAGGGTTCCGTACCCAAAGGGTTAAAACGGAACCCTATTACTAAGACTCCACGATTCGTCTGTCTGTCAGTCTGTCCGTCTGTCACCAGGCTGTATTTCATGAACCGTGATAGCTAGACAGTTGAAATATTTACAGAGCATGTATTTCTGTTGCCGCTATAACAAAAAAATACTAAAAACAGAATAAAATAAATATTTAAGTGGGGCTCCCATACAACAAACGTGATTTTTTGCCGTTTTTGCGATAATGGTAAGGAGCCCTTCGTGCGCAAGTAGGACTCGCACTTGGCCGGTTTTTAATTTCGTTGACTAAACTGAAAGTTTCCAATGACCTTATTTTTTTTTATGTTGCAAGCGAGGAACATAGTGTTGTAGGTAAGTCTCAATCATGAGTGATTGAAATAAAAAATCACAATATAGCAATTCCAGACTATAGTCTATCTCTGTGCCAAATTTCATCCAGATCCGATTAGTCGTTCTAGCGTGATTGAGTTACAAAGATCCATCTATTAATTCATCCATCAGTCCAAACATTCGCATTATCATCATCATTTCAGCCGAAAGACATCCACTGCTGGACATAGACCTCCCCCAGGCGTCACCACTTTGACCGATCCCGTGCGTCTCGCATCCATCGCCTAAGTTCCTAAGTTCTAGAATGGCAACCGCGAACCGGAAGACGATACGTTGGAAGGCCTCCCACTAGGTGGACCGATGACCTGGTTAAGGTTGCGGGCAGGCGCTAGAAACATTCACATATTTTATAATATTAGTATAGATATAGATGTGTTCAGTATCGAGCCTTGTGCACCTCTTTCTGATGTGCAGTCTGTGGGCCACATATCTGTGCATGGTTTCAAGTCGAGCGCCATCTCACATGAGCTAATGCAACCGTGATCCACTGTTATTTGTTGAATTGTTTGTTTTGTTGCCAGTGCTTACTAACATAATTGTAATTCTTACCTACGTGCTATTTTTGAGCATACTTTAAATATTTGAATAAAGAGATTCTATCCTATTCTATTCTTCAAACTATGTCAAATAAATATTATTATTTCTTTAATTCTTAGGTACCTAAACAGAAGGCCGTTGAAGAGTTCTCTAAATGGGCAATGGCTTAGCAAACAGGTCGCAGGCGGAACACGGCAAACGGACTGATATCGAGGAGTAAATACACGGACCAATTTATCGAACGAGCGGCTATAAGAATTAACACTGCATAAAGTTGGATAGAACTTGCAATACAATAGTACAGCACTATAGGTACCTAAGTACTAGGTATTTTGGAATGAGGTTTAGAATAATATTGTAATGTCAATAAACTTGGGTATATCAAGGGTCGGTTTCTGAATGAATGTTTTCCAATTATCTGCTATCTACCACTATTTGTTTAGTATATTCGTGTATTTAGTTTATATGTTTGAGTATTTATTGTATGTATTTATAGTATGTATGTATAACTTTGTACTTGAATAAACCTACCTTAGGTATAGTGATTTACTTTAAATATTGCACCTACAACTATTTTTCTCTGCATCACCCAAAGGTCGACTGGTAGAAAATGCCTAAGGCATTAAGTCCGCCTTTGTACGTTTGTGTGCATGAAGTATTAAATAAATAATTAGGGATGTTTCCTGGGTAGAAAAAAAATTATTATATTTAGTCCAGTAGTCTAGTTAGATAATCAAATAATATTAGACACGTATTTTTTGCCAAATCAATTAAAAATTACAAAGGTGAAGCGCATTAAAGTTCAGGAGTGGGGGCTTGTGGCACTCATCATCATCATCATCATTTCAGCCGAAAGACGTCCACTGCTGGACATAGGCCTCCCCCAGGCGTCGCCACATTGTCGATCCATATGATAAAGAATATTTTTTATTAATATACCTGACGGACAAAAAACTAATTTTTAGTCAGCATCCCTATTACTTGTGACCTACTATTACTCTTACAAACTTTCCAACTTGCCAGAGTTGCTTGACCTTCAACAAATTGATCTGAACTGTCTGAACACTCATTAAGACCAAAAATGGCAGTCTTACTCAATGAAGCTTAAGTATCCCTCAGTAATTAACTAGTGAGATTATCGTAATATAAATCTGTTACATTAATATTAGCGTTGGCAGAGAGCCAAACACTTAATGTAATTGTTTGTATATGGAAGGGGACCTTGCCATGTATCTACTCTATGCCTTTTTTGGCAGTAAAATGGAAGTAGTGGCTTGGATTGTGTAGTAAGCTGGATATGACTTTTGTGACCTTGGAAAAATTGGCAAAGCCATAAAATGCCTTCTAAAAGACCAGTCTCTACTTTGGAAATCAATCCACGGATTCGCTAGCTACCTATGTAAACTAGCTTAACGTAATAATATTTAAGCCAATCTTAACATAACTATCAACTTGCACCTATTTAACTATGTTCTGATTTGTGGACTACCTGATTATTTAACATTTTCTTTATAAAGAAAAGTGTTCTTCTTTCTCCCGAAATCTTTTTTTCAATGTTTTTGTTCAAAAAAGTTAAATAAATTAATAAGCTATTAAATAAATTATATTTTATTATTGTATTCTTTCTTTTCTCTGTTATGCGTTTTGTGTGTAATCTACATAAATTAACTATAATTTCTACATAATATCTACATATTGTAGTTATTAAAATACTCCCAAAAATAAGGATTGAACATCTCATCACAGAACTTATTGAATCATAACTAGAAAGGTCGATTGATACAGATTTATTATTTATTTATTTCAGTAGATGTGTCTTATTCAAGTATCATTAGAAATAACGGGATCCATATTCGATAGCAGACTTTTGTGATGATTGATGATATAAAATAGGTATCTTTGATAGAAATGTAAAAGATTTTTGAAACAAAGTTTTTATAAACTATATTAATAAAAACTGGATTTCACAAAGTCATTAAACATAAAAGGCTTTGAAACATAGATCCATTTTTTCCTTCCAAATTATTTAATCATCAAAACGTTTTAACAGACATGCTTAGTTGAGGAGGACACAAAGATGAGTCTTTACAAATAATTTTTCATATCCAGTCTTCAACATTCTAAGTACTGGCGACTTCCCTTAGCCAATATATACTCGGTATCATAAGTGAAATATATTCAGGGTCAACATGCTTCTTCTTACAGGAGCTAAATCTCTGAAATGGATTTCTATACATTTGACTAACAATGGAATTTTTGGGACACATGGGTAAAAAATCCACATAAAATTGTGGCTATTTGTGAAGAAGCCGTCGTTATGGGGGTTATAAAATGTTGGGAATATTAAAGCATTATAGTGTGTTTTGTTAGATTTTTTAATAACGTCTATTAAATAATGTAACAAAAATCGTAAAAAATATAATTGTAAGTATCCATGGAGTGTCTTGCATGTTCCTCTCCATAGATATCAATGCTTTGAAACGTGTATCTAACTTCATCTTTTTCACTGACCGACTGCTTGGCAATTCAAAAATATGTCACGAAATAGTATCAATATCATCATCATTATCATCAATACATGTAATAAATCTGTAGAAATGTAATTTTTGTACATCGAAAAAATATAAAAAAAAAATGCCATGGTGGATAACCAACTGAACCCATTGCCAGCATTTTTGGATTTTTTATCTTTTTATCTGTTTATTTGTGAAATAAACGAAACCAATGTATATAACTTTTATACATAAAAATTGTGCGTAACTTGAAGAATTACTAAGTTTTTGTTTCATCGCAATCGGTTCACTCTATCAAAAGTTAGATGAATTTAAAGTGTTTAAGAAGTTGAATTATCACAACACCAGCAATCCAGATATTTACTCGGACAGTTGAACTCGATATTCGATAGATGGCGTTGTGCATTTGAAGTCAATTTCTGAATGGCGGTATGTGTGTCATCATTCTCCGCGAAATAATAATGACCCTAGAAATAAAATTGGTAGGTAGGTAAGTAGGGTAGGCAGGAAGGTATCTAGGGTAGGGCAGGCAGATAACGGGAGCGAAGCCGCGGGCACAGCTAGTAATAAATAATTATACTGTTTCGTGTCATACAACCCATTTCGATAGATTCAGTATCAATTGATCAAAGATCATTATAATAAAAACCGGCCAAGTGCGGGTCGGGCTTCGCACATTTAGGGTTGCGTGCCAAAGAAAAAACTGATTTATGAATTTATTTGTTTAAAACTTCATGCAACTTAGGTGGACTTATTGCCTAAGGCATTCTCTACCAGTCAACCAAGGCTGGTGGAGAGATAACATGGCAGGTGCATAAAAATTTGAAATGTTTTTGAAGTAAAATTGAACATATTTATTTATTTATTTAATACTTCAAGCACACAAATGTACAGAGGCGGACTTAATGCCTTAGGCATTTTCTACCAGTCGACCTTTGGGTGATGCAGAGACAACTAGTGGTAGGTGCAATATTGACGAATATGGGTTATGCAAAAATATATATAAACTATAAATACTATATAATTATAACATATATACACAAAAGAATAAACTAAATATATAGACATACTTAAACATTAGTAATATTAGATTAATAATTGAAAAACATTAGCGTTGTGACGATACTGCTGCCAACTTCTTGCGAATGTGCTCGCGAACTTTAACTTTGAAGGTTAGCCGGTTGGTTGCCATCCTGATTTCCTGGGGGAGCGAATTCCACAGAGAAATAGACTGAACGAAGAAAGAACAGTGAATGAAGTCAGTACGGTGAGTGGGACATTGAAGAAGGCGGTTATGGGATGACCGCAGATTTTTATTGTGGTTATCGCAGATGTATTGAAAGTGAGGGGCCAGGTAACCAGGGGAATTAGAAGAGGCGAGAAATGAGAACAAGGTGGTTAGTGCCCTTTGCTCTCTGCGCTGGCGTATAGGCAACCACTTTAGAAGCGATCGATGCGCAGAGATATGATCATATTTACGCAAATTGAAAACAAATCGAATGCAGTAATTTAGAAGACGGTCAAGTTTGTTGAGAAGATCTGCATTCAGGTCATAGTAGCACACATCACCATAATCGATGATAGGAAAAATTAGGGCCTGCACAAGCATTGCCTTCGTGTTTGATGGTAATAAGTTTTTCATACGATACAGAGCCCGTAACGTTCCAGTGACCTTCCGACTCACACTAGCGACTTGAGTACGCCAGTTAAGGGTATTATCGATGTGCAAGCCCAAGTCCTTTACATCAGTACTAAAAGGAACAACTTTACCGTCAAATAAAACAGGTGGCAAAGTTGCACCATCCACTTTAGCGATGCTTCGGTGACTCCCAATGATAATCGCCTGACATTTATTGGGGTTTACTGCCACACCGAATCTATCGGACCAAGTTTTTATAGCCGATAAGTCCCTATTTAATTTACTGATAACGTCAGGTATTTCGTCAATACTCCCCTGACAGTACAACTGCAGGTCATCTGCATACAGATGATACGCACACTGAAGTTCGAAAGTAATGAGATTTATGAAAATAGAAAAAAGAAGAGGAGAAAGAATGCCGCCTTGAGGAACGCCAGTTTCCAAATTACACCATTGAGATGATGAATCCCCAACGCGAACCGACTGCTGACGTTCCCGAAGGTAAGAGGTAAACCATTCCAGTGCATCGGGAGAGACCATCAAATAGGACAGAATGGCTAATAGGATGTCGTGACTGACGGTATTGAAGGCATTCGAGAAGTCGACCAACACTAGTACAGTGACTTTGGTATCCTCCAAGCCTACCCTCACATCGCCAGTCACTTTAAGGAGGGCAGACACAGTGCTGTGCCCAGGCCTGAATCCAGATTGCAGAGGGCTAATGAGTGAATTACACTGCACAAAGTTTGCAAGTTGTTTGTGGACACAAGCCTCAAGCACTTTGGATAGGAAGGGTAGAATAGAAATTGGACGGAAGTGGTTTGGAAGAGTAGGATTGGAAACTTTAGGTAGTGGACGAACATAGGCTCTACGCCACAGGGAGGGGAATACTCCGGAAAACAAAGAAAAATTTACAATATGGGTGATAGGAGGTAGAAGGTGATCCAGAATAGCTATGATCATATCACGAGTGATATTATCACAGCCCACCGCTTTGGATTTGATGGAGAGTATGATTTTTCTGATCTCGCCCGGCTCAACTGGAACGAAACGAAAAGGTTTTATGAGTGGACGCGTTAGACCAGAGATTAGAGACAGAGTATGTTGCTTGGTTAGACGATCCATGGTAGGCACAGTGGAGAAATGACGGTTGAGATCGTCTAAGTCAATATAATTTGGAAGGTCTAAATGACGCGGTTTGCCGACACCAAGTGTTCCAAGGAACTTCCAAATATCGGCAGAAGAACAAGAAGAAATATTTTCTAGAATGTGGCGGCGTTTAGCATTGCGTATCATCTGGTTACATCTATTCCTCGAAGTCTTAAAAAGCGCCCAGTTCTCATCAGTACGATCCCTTTTATATTTTCGGAACGCGCGGTCCCTGCGTCGCATGGCCATCTGTATTCCTCTGGTCATCTGCAATATATATATATATTGCAGAATAATTAAAAATAATTAAAATTATTATATTTATTATGTTAAATACAAAAAAAAATGTTATATATATAAATAATAATAACAGATTTGTTACTAAAATATAGGTATTATTAAACACTATCACAAAATTTCAAGTTCATAGGTCACTGTGCAGTTAAAAAATTCTTCGGTACAAAATTGTGTGACAGACAACGGATAGACAGACGGACTCGTGAGTGACAGCAATAGGGTGCCGTTCGAACCCTTCGGGTATGGCACCCTAAACATGGAATAAGTGTACAGACACACTTATTCCATTTTATTTAGTTTTATCATGTCAATCATGCAAACTGGCCATTTTAACAGATACAAATACAATAGGACAGCTTAAGTAAAAAATTAGGTTCTCTAACAGCAAACCTCAGCGCCATAGAGAGCGCCATACATATTTCAAATTGCAAACTGACCTTGCAAAATGACCTTCAAGTCTAAAATAAACCTCTCTCTTCATAATGCATTCTGTCCTATACAAAGAAGAACATAAGCATTTCCTCAATCCTCTCCAGATTATGTGCCCTTACTGTCATCCCACATAAAAAGCGAACTTTATTATTTCCCGAGACCTTTTACTTTTTAAAGTGAACACTTTTCCTTTAGCGGCCTTTCTTTTGGGAGACCCATATCAGTCCTTAAGAACCTTGCACACTATAGGTAGGGTTACACCACGCAGCTAATGGCCGCAATGATTAGGCTAAACTATTTTTTGTTTTAAGAAAACTTTGTCCTACACTAGGCTTTTCTTCCTGTATCTTGGATGCGTTTACAAACATATAAACTCACATACACAACACCCAGAGCCGGAACAACTATCTGTAGGACATACACACATTTGTTCCGCTCAACCATTGCGCCGTCCATAGTTGGTTTGGGTTTGGGCGCACGGCCAAACCCAAACCAACTATAAACACCATGCAAGCTTTTGGCCGCAACGATCACCATGCAGCACCCAATCTGCGCATGGTTTCAATCACAATTTACAGTATTTTGAAAGAAATTAATTGCTTTAAATGTTTCTAACAATTAGTCTGCTAGAATACGAAAATAACGCTACTAATTGTTGAATTGTCAAAATTTTGGTATATTGATTTTGTGTTACACAATTACTGATTCCGCGACGTGCTGCGACTAATTGCGGCCAAACTTTCTGTAGGCGCTTTAGTATGAACGTCCGCATCTTGGGTGGTACTTTTAAGACCAAGGTTGCGACCACGACTGGCCGTAATCTTGTCGTGTGCAAGGTCCCTAAGATTGAACAAAAACTTTCACTGACCTCTTCTTAAAATCATTCCATTTGGCTGGGTCGCGTCCAGATACTACAATAGTTTTCTTCTTGGGTTCCATTAACGCTAAAAGTATAATATATCATCATGCAGTCGCCATATTGTCTATAGGGTTAGGTCACCAAAATTATGGGTAATATTATTAAGAGTATTTTTTCTATATTTTTTGTAGTATGGTCCTAAGGCCAGTCATTAACGCTAAGTGTGGCATTACTAGAAATCGTACTCTCGTTTGAACAATAAAAATAAATCTCTTTGCACTTAGCTGAAGCCATTATTCGGTACCATAATATTTTTCTTCAGCCAAAAACAAGTTATTACTTTTTAATAGTGTAGAAACAAAATTATGGAATTTATTTATTCCATAATTTTGTTGCAATAGCAAATTGAAAGTTCTGAATATCTTTTTTTTGATCCCAATTTATTATTATTTCAAAGTCATTTCCCATGTTAGTATATTTGAAATTGAAGATTGAATAGCCTTTACGGTCTCGCACGGGGTAATTTTTTTTTTTTATTGTTTGTGTTTTGCATATCTCGTGTCTCCTTTGCGGGTCACAAATAAATATTTTTTCTTTTTTTCTTAAAAGCTTTTTCTTTCTTTTTTACTTGTCAGACACAAATATTATAAACTAGCTGTTGCCCGCGGCTTCGCTCCCGTGGACCACCCCACAGGACCCGTTTCCGGGAATAAAAAATAGCCTATGACACTCAGGAATAATTAGCTTTCTATTGGTCTGTATGTGAATTTTTTAAATCGGTCCAGTAGTTTCGGAGCCTATTCGGTACAAACAAATAAACAAACAAACAAAAAAATCTTTCCTCTTTATAATATTAGTATAGAAAATACATAAATACCGTCAGGTTCTGGAGAAGCGACCGCGTACACGAAGACTCAGCGTTAAAACGCCATGTCACAAGCTGGACCGATGACATAGTGAGGGCCGCAGGAATTCGCTGGATGCAAGACGCACAGGAGCGGTCGATGTGGCCACGCTTGGGGGAAAACCTACGTCCAGTAGTGGCCATCCTTCGGATGACTTAAAAATATATTACGCAATGAAACATCCCACACTATAGTGTATAGCAATAGTATTTTTTGTATAAGCATAAAAGTATATAATAAGTTACCCGTAGATATTAAGAACCTAAATTCAATTTGTATCTTTAAAAGGAAGCTAAAAGACTTCCTGATTAAAAAGGCTTATTACACTGTAAAATAATTCCGTGAAGAAAAATAATTATTTGATATATTAAAATGATTGTGATACTTAATATAATGTGATTTAAATTAGTATAAGAATTGTATGATATAAAATAAAATGTATGAATAATGATAATTAATATAATTGAATGTAAACTGTATATGTTACTGTAATATTGAGTATAAACCATTTAATTTGCAATGCCTTAACAGGCAACTAAGTTCTAAGAACCTACCTTATGTTCTACAAAATTTCTGTACACTTAGTTCGCAATAAAGAATTTGAATCTGAAATTATAATGAAGATGAAACCCCATTTCCGGCGACTCAAGTATAAAAATCTTTGTAATTTACGAGAAACTCGCGCCAGATACGAAACTCAAAAAATCATATCCCCTTCTATAAGATAGTTTGTATCATAAAATCGAACGTGGCCATGGGAAAGTTCACCCTAACACCCGATCCTATGGCGTGTATCGTAAGAAATGGGTAAATAATGGGCACATCGGACCGAGGCCGGGTGGTGAAACCGAAGAGGGCTTCGTAAGAATACAGGAAGGGATTCTTGAGTCGATGTCTTGACGTCAAATGGTTGGGTAGCAATAGGAAATGTGCGGTAGCGTTTTCTTGTTTCGTATACACTTTCATCATCTACCTAGCCTTTTTCCCAACTATATTGGAGTCGGCTTCAGTCTTACCGGATTCAGCTAAGTACCAGTGTTTTACATGGAGCAACTGCCTATCTGACCTCCACAACCCAGTAACTGGGTAACACGGTACCCCTTGGCAAGACTGGTGTCAGATCTCAAGCTTCTGACTACCCGTAACGACTGTCAAAGATCTTCAAATGACAGCCGGGACCAACGGCTTAACGTGCTTTCCGAGGCACGGAGGAAACTCGGTATATTGAAATGGTCACCCATCCACTGACCGACCTCGTCAAGCGTTGCTTAACCTTGATGATCGACCTGTGCGGCTGTTATTATTTAGCCACGAGCTCCTCGTGGTAACGTATACACTTTCATAAAAGATAAATGCAATTTCATTGGAATGTGGCTATCGAATATATTCATGGCAGGAGCTGTTGCTTTTGATGGCCCACTAAAAATAAAGTTTTACATGTAATGGAGTGCAGTGGTAGCCTAGTGGTATCGGCCGCGACTTATAAGTAGTAGGTCGTGGGTTAACCCAGGCAGGTGCTTTACTTTGTGTAAATTATTGTCACCGCTGCTCTCAAAACGGTTCACCGTTTTGAGAGCAGCGGTGACAATGAAAACATTGTGAGGAAACCGACATGTCCTAGAATAAAAAAAATCGATTACATGTGACATCCACCAACCCGCCATGGGCTCGCGTGTGGATTACGGCCCATACCAACTCACAGAGAGGAGGCCTGTGTCCCAGCCGTGAGAACATTAAAAGGGCTGATGATGATGACATGTCATCATCATCATCATTTCAGCCAAAAGACGTCCACTGCTGGACATAGGCCTCCCCCAGGCGTCGCCACATTGACCGATCCCTTGCGTCTCGCAGCCAGCGAGACATGTAATGTAAGTTATTGCAACGAAATTAGTTTACAACATATTTCATTTGTCTCGTTCTTGCCATTTCTGCCTGTTCTATTTTTTTACCGTAATCTATAATTTCCAAAGTAGGTAATTGTCCATTAGAGCTTATTGGCATTATAATCAAACATAACAAACCCATTATGTCCCACAGCTGGGCAAAGTGCTCCCTTTAATCTTTTACCATTCTGATGAGATTTTAAGCCATTTCCATTGTGGTTTGAGCTAGGCTTATTTATAAAAAACTAAAAACAGAAAAATAGAAAACTTTTTAACAAAAAATCAAACCATTTTTTTTATTTTTTATTTTGGTAGGTACCACCAATTGACATGAAATCTCATGACGATTCCAATAAGCCCAAACACGACTAGGATAAATTGTTTTATTTCGGAGTTCCAGTCCCTACCTTCCGGCTTCATCATCAGATCAGTTCGATGGTACCATTTGCATCAGTACCATGTATTTATAAGTATTTGCTTCAACATAGTCGGTTAACTATTCGAGATATTTTATACCCCTGACATACTTAGCATTAAGGAGTTTCCAGTAGCCATTTATGGTCTTCTTCATCAGTCCCACTTCACCAAATGATACTTAGTGAGTGCAAATGATTGCATTGTTGATGAAAATACCAAAATCGCTATATAAATGCCTATAATATTTGAGCAGTTCCCTCGATTTCTCTAGAATCCCAACATCAGGTCCTGACCTGGTGACCATGTACCCTTTCAAACATAGGAAGAATTGTTCAAATCGGTCCAGGCGTCTTTGATTAATCGGGGAACGGAATAAAAATAAAAGATTCCGACGAATTGAGAACCTCCTCCTTTTTTTGAAGTCGGTTAAAAAGATGCTTAGTCATCCGCAATATTTGACAAGTTCAATCGTAATAGTTGTTTTCCTGAAGTAACCCGCTCTCGCCTCCGCTGCTCCTATAGCAGCATCCACTAAGTGTTCTGTAATACATCTATTGAATTATTCAGGGCCGTAGTTTACGGATATTTGGCATACTCAGTTGAAGCCTGTAAATCTGGTTTCACAGTTTGGATCTACTTTTGGATTAGCATATGGCAAATAAACTCTTTAGATCCAATGAAATAGTGTACTGTGAATATGTCAAGGACTCCTTGTGGAACGTTAATCTGAAGTTTGGTATGCTTATGAAAGTTTTCTTTTTATTGTGTGCCAATTATGAAGTGAGTGTGAGTGTGTGTGTGTGTGTGGTGTTGTGAGTGTGTTGGCAGCCTGATGGTAAGAGGTCATCGTTACCCATGGACATGTTCAATATCAGAGACAGTAAATTTGTCTGTGATTTTTCTGCCTGTAACTACATCGGCCCCTTCAAATCAGAACACAGCAACGTTGCTTTCAGTCAAAAGTCGGTATAGTAACTTCTCCTCCGGAAAAGTTCCTACACTTAAAAACGAAATTAAATTATTAATTAATAAATCCTTTCTTAAATCTAGCTTTTTCTGTATTCTTCTCAGCAAACCCTTTCATTTGATACCCATATCATGTCAGTGCACAAAAAATAACTAATCCGCCATCTTAGGCCGTCCGCCATATTAGATTTAGAATGACGTCAGTTAGCTAAACATGCAATGTCATCCAAAGTAAACGGGTATGCAAAATTATATCTTAATCGGTGGAGGATAACTGCTTTAAAATTCAGTTGCAAGATTTGACCAGAACACACTTGCATACATACATACATTTCAAGTTAAATAAAAGCTTATAAAAAACAATAACATTTATGACTATTTTTCCAGTAGAACATTGTATATGTTCAAAAAACTCCAGAAAGTGTGTCAATTCGCAATGGTTGTGGTACAACAATGTTTCCTTTTAATTCCACACTACGTAACCACAAACACACTACCGTACCCCGCTCACTTGTATTGCCAGTATTTTCTTTCAGTTTGCGGCCATTTTCTCGAATTGAAGGATTTGCTTTAATTCCCTTTCAACGGAGTAGGAAGAGGAATTGTGTTGTGTCTAAAAGATATTACTTTACCGTCCTAGATTGTTGCGTAAAATACAGTGTAAAAACAAGCAGCTTTATGTTGGAGAAAAACTGAAAAACTCAAGCAAAATGTTTTTCAAGCAAGTTGATTTTGAATGCAAAGTTCTGAGTTCTAGCAAAATATATTTTACTTCGAAACAGCCATCTTTCTACCGCATTTTTATTTCTGACTACGAAATCAAAATTACGTGCTATTTCGTTCTATGTCTCCCATAACCTCCTGACTGAAGTTCAGTCATGTGTCGAGGTGCACATGTGTCTATCTACTGACACTTCATTGGTGGAGTGAATGACGTCGTGATGGATTTTTTATTAATCAATGACATTTTATCAACGTTAAAGATTGTCGATTGGCTTTTCGCTATCACGATGCTTTCGTTGATAGAATCTCACTTGTCTAGAGTCTCAGAGCCTTAGAGCGTTTGTTCACTGCCGCCGTCACCGGGACGTCAACGTAAAAGAGTTTGTTCCTGCCCAAGATCACGGTGACGTGACGGCGATCGTTTGTCCACCGCAACGATCTCGGTGGTATACAAAGCACTATTTATCTTGAAAACAAAAACAGGCGCGGTGCGACGTCACGGTGCAGGTGTAGTGGACAAGTTTAAACATGTTTTGTATTGCTGGTACATCGGCCCGTCTCAATCCCCGGCCGAATGTTAGCGGTCACGCCGATTTACTCGATTGACGACGGCCGGGATGACGGCGCTCGGGCAAGCGGTTATAGTAAATGCAGTAAATATATGTGTCGCTACATCGGGCCGTCATAACGTTCTCGTTGACGTCCCTGTGACGGCGGCAGTGGACAAAAGCACTTAGGGTCCCCGCACACGGGGCCACCGGCCACAACCACAAAACGTCGCCACTGGCATATTTCCTGTAGTTTTCATACATTTTGTATGGACTCGCCGCACACGGTTGACGCTGGTGGCCGCCACACGCTACACGCTTCTAGCTTCTCGTGGCGGTGTTTGTGGCTGTCGCGTGTGGCCCGTGTGCGGCGACACTTAGGTTTGTCTACATTTAACTGCACTGACACCTGTCACTCGTATGCAAAGAGCTTGGGAGCTTCAAGCTTGTAAACATGAGTAACTACCTAATTATCTTGTCAGTTTTGAGTAGTTCACCAAACATTACATAATGATGTCTTCAGGCACTTAGTGCTTGATGTACCAATTAATTATATAGCGACTGCAGTTCGAATTAAGTATACGTGTTGTTTGAGTCTGTGATTGTTTCAAGATAATGGATAGACATTTGAGGTATATATCAAATCGGCAACTGATATAACTGGAATCTTACGATACTGAAATTGCATTTTTTTGCTTAAAAATCATCATTATCTTCTTGGCCTTGATTTATCTTACTATACATATATGTACACACACACACTAATATTATAAAGGCAAAAGTTTGTGTGTGTGTTTGTATGTTGTTACTTCTTCACGCTCAAACGGCTGGACGGATCTGAATGAAATTCAGCACAGTCAGGAATAGCACAAAGGATACTTTTTATCCCGGGAATATGTTCCATCAGGATAATTTTCGACATTCACGGGGGCGAAGCTAGTTTTACTTTATTACTTGCTAGCAAAACTCCGGATAGATTTTTAAGGTGAAATATAAGAAGGCTCTTTTCCTTGGAAACCTATAGACAAAAAGTTGGGGATCCTTGCGAAGGTGAGACAGTACTTCACGCCAGAACAGCTGCTTAAGTTGTATCAAGCGCAAGTTCGATCTTGCATGGAGTACTGTTCTCATCTCTGGGACGGATCTGCCAAATATCAGCTTGATGCACTAGAGTCGATCGAAAAACGGGCCAAGAGACTCATAGGCAATGAAGCACTGGTTGAGTCAATGCTCCAGAGCCTTGAACATCGTCGCCGAGTTGCCAGCTTGTCGGTCTGTTATCGGTTACATTTCAGGGAATGTGCGATGGAATTGCATGATCTAATTCCGCCAAGCCCGTTTCATCATCGGACTACAAGACATACGGCGATGCGCTTTCGGTATATGGTGGACATCCCACCCATACACGTATAATGCGTACAGCAAAGGAGTGGAATTCCTTGCCGGAGTCTGTTTTTTCCGATAGCTACAATCTAGGGGTCTTTAAGTCAAGAGTGAATAGGTTACTTCTAGGCAAGCGTGCTACATCTTCGACCACATCATCGCTTACCATCAGATGAGATAGTGGTCAAGCGCAAGCCTAACTACTATAAAAAAAAAACTATTTTTGACCAAAGACATACTTAATTACTCCTAAAGCCACACTTTCCTGAAGTTCCAAATGTTCAACCCCTCATTTCATTAATCAGCATTAAAATCAAAATTAATTAACTAAATAATTAGAAATCTTCCAGAATTAGAAATAATGAAATTATTATACTTAATTTTTATCACTTTTCAACTAAGCACTCATAAAATTCAAGGACAAGATGTTGAGAAAAATTATTAGTATAAGTAGGTCTCAAGTGGCGCTAATTAAATCTACTGATTAAGGACACAGAGTAGGGAAGGCAGTATGACAACAGCTTCAATAGCAGCATAGCAACAGTGTCTAGATAGCAAAATACGAGTAACTATCTCTCTCGAATACGAACAGCAATGAAAGTAGCATTTGACATTGTTTAATATACGTTTGTCTTCTTTTTCTTCTTTTTGGGGACACCTCTGTTGTCAGAGTTTATTAAGGTTACACTGGTCGATCATTCTTCCATACAAACGTAGTCTGGCGATTACTGCGCTGTTTGACGATGTGCGTTCAGAATAAAAAATGATATCAATTTGTCTCATCATTATCTAGCCCTGTATGAAAACAAAAAAGTAAAAAAATAAATTTAAAAAAAGTTATGAGCGTCGAAAGTTCCATATTTCAACACTAATTTTAACGCATCTTCGGGCGGAAATAAATACCATAAGAAGAAAGAAAATTGCAAAACGGCCTCCATACAGGGATAGATTAGTAATTCAACAATGCAAATAGTTTTATTTTGAAAATATACATGTAGTCGTTTTTTTATGATATCTAGACTCGTTAAGGTCTGTTTATAAAATTTCGCACGCTCGTTTTCGTCCTAAATCATCATCCATTTCACTACAAACTTGAAAAAGAGCTAATTCGTACTCGAACTAACTTCTTACTGCTCGTCACAGCATCTATCTCTTTCGCACGTGTTGTTGGATGAGATAGCAAGCATTTTAACCCCGCGCACAAAATAGTTCGTGCCGTCGACTAGTGTAACCTTAAGCCGCCTCTGGGAATCCCACAGGCCTCTGGCTAATTCAGACTTACATTAACTATAAAGTCCAGGTTTCCTCACGATGTTTTCCTGATGATGATGTCCAAGTTATCGTTAGATACGTTTGTGTACATGAAGGATTAAATAAATAAATGTTATTATAGGGTATTTATCCGCATTCACGTGAAGACAAGTAAATTTTAAAATCAATTAAAACGATAAAAAAACCCGACTGCTTAAAAAGTGAACTAAAAAGACGTAAACAAGAAGAAAATCATGCTATGCAGTCGGAGGATACCTGTTCACGAGCTGGCTGACCAAAACCAGATGTATCCTCCGACTGCATAGCATGATTTTCTTCTTGTTTACGTCTTTTTAGTTCACTTTATAAGCAGTCGGGTTTTTTGATCATTTTAATAAAAAAAAAATATTTATAATGTACGGATGGTTGATATTAGGAGTAAGTGATACAACGAATGCTGTTGCTATACTGCCCTTTATTATAAAAGAACACAAGTTTATATGGTTACATTGACATCTCCCTCTCATCTCCTCCCTAAAACTAAAATAAAATAAAAGTTTACTTTTGTTTTATTGCATGGATACAATATAAGCACAAATTAAACATTGATACTCTTAGGCTAACACGTATAAAATATAGTTATAACATAATCGTAGTACATATGTTCGTTATGTTTGGTATACAAAGTTATACAATAATAAGTGGTTACATACTTATAATAACAATCAATCCCTGAGTACCTATGAGCGCACAGCTGGCGCTTATTATTCGTCTCTGTTTTCTGCTGACCTGTATAATAGCTATTGTTAAGTGCTTATAGCATTGGTAATTAATTGTCTTATTGTTTTTATCTTAAACATGATACGGTTTCGTTCTGTTTTTGTGAATAATGTCGGGTTTTCCCTTATAATTGACCTCAACATTTGGTGACAAATCTCTAATCACCTTGTAAGGTCCAGAATATAATTGTTGAAGTTTATTGCCAGTTTCATTTTTAATTAAAACTTGATCGTTTGGCTTGTAGCGTATTGGATTGACATGCTGGTCGTATCTACTTTTTCTGCCTATTTTATTGGCTATCAAATTTTCCCGCGCTTCGGTTTGAGAAACCTGTAGGCGGTACTTAAGTTCAAGCGGGTAACTGTCGTAATTATATAGAGGCTCTACACACTTTTCCAAATTATTGGGCAAGTTACACTTTCTACCGTATACGAGTTCGAATGGTGTAAATTTTGTTGACGAGTGAACTGTCGTATTATAAGCAAAGCACCAGAATGGTAACCAAGTACTCCATAATTCGGGTTTTCCTTCTGCTTGGATTCGCAAAAATGCACCTAGATTTTTATGCGAGTTCTCTAGCGCTCCGATGCTTTGGTGATGATACGCAGTTGAGTTTAACTTTTTAATATGTAGTAATTCACAAACCTGTGTCACGGTCTCGGACATGAACTCTGTGCCTCTGTCGGTAGCTATCTCCCTCGGGATGCCATGTTGAAGTATGAAGTTATCCACGAAGGTGCGTGCTACTTCTGTAGAGGTTTTAGTGACGAGGGGATACGCACATACATACTTGGACAGCTCGCATTGCAATGTCAATATATATGAAAAATTGTTGCTGTCTTTGTCTAATGGTCCTACCATGTCTAAGAAGATTTTATCGAAAGCCGAATGAGCAGTTGTGGTGATTGCCATTGGCTCTTTCACCTGAACTGTATACTTATGCTTCTGACATTGAACACATTTTTTGACATAATTTTTGACATCACTTTCTAAGCCTGGCCAAAAATAGTATTTTTTTATATTAGTCAGCATTCTTCTCATGCCCGCGTGCCCACTAGTGGGCAAAAGATGAAAGTCGTTGAGTATCACTTTCCTATCATCTTTGTCCTCTATTCTTTCGACATCTTTTAATATACATAATCTGGGCCCTTTCCAGTTGCTTTGTTTTCTTATCTCACTAGTTAATTTCTCTACAAAGATTTTATTATTCGAATTTTTAATGAAGTATACTTCTTCTATATTTAGCTTGTTACATAGATCACTCAGCTCTCTCGCAAACTCGGCTCGCGTAGTTTGTGATTGTGATGCCGAGTTTATGAATATAGTTTTCATTTGGGCATTATACAATAATATTATGTGTGTTTGTAACACTACTGAGCTATCGCTCTTTAGCTTCTTAAGACTGCTACTGGGTGCAAATCTTAACTCTACTGCGCCTCTTGGTTTGATATGAGTTTCCACTACATGTGGTTGAACTGGCAAGTTGTCGGTGGGCAACTCATCTTCCGGGGCGACAGCATCTAATTTTCGTTTTTGAGCGCGAGTCATTACTGCACACAGACTCTCATTCATTTCTTTAAGTTCTTTTGACGTAATTTTTATTCTAGATAATGCGTCTGCTACGCAGTTCTCACTCCCTTTTACGTATTCTATTTCGTAATTGTATTCTTCTAGAGCTAGTCTAAATTTAAAGAGCCTGCTAGATGGGTCTTTTAAATTAAATAAGTATTCAAGGGGTTTGTGGTCGGTTAGTATTTTAAATGTACGACCGTATAAATAGGGTCTGAAATATTTGACAGCCCAAACTACAGCTAAGAGTTCTTTCTCTATAGTGGGATAGTTCTTTTCCGCTTTGTTAAGGCTCCTACTAGCGTAAGCTATTGGTCTGCCATTTGAATTTGATAGTACTGCCCCAATTGCGTACCCAGATGCATCGGTTTGTACTATGAATTGATTTAGTTCTGAGAAATCTGGGTACTGTAGGATTGGCGGTGACATCATACTCTGTTTTAGAGTTTCAAATGACGTTTGACAGTTGCTATCCCAGTTGAATTTAGTGTTTTTCTTACTTAAAAGGTTTAAATGATAGGCTTTGTCGGCAAAGTGGTCTATAAATTTTCTATAGTAGTTTGCAAAAGCAACGAAGCGTTTCACTTCGTCCGTACTTTTAGGAACTGGATACTCTTTAATTATTTTAATCTTATCTGGGTCCGGCAATATACCATTGCCTGTCACCACGTGGCCTAAATAAAGCATCTCTTTCTTAAGGAAATCGCATTTAGTGGGATTTAATTTTAAGTTGGCACTGCGCATCTTTTCGAATACTTCTATTAAATTTTTGTTATGGTCAGTTAAGTTCCGTCCCATACAAATAAGATCGTCTAGGTACACTAAGCACTTGTCGTAGGATAGCCCGGTCATTGCCATGGTCATCATACGCGAAAATGAGCTGGGACTAGTTTTGAGTCCCATAGGCATTCTTGTCATTTGATACTGACCACCGTCTGCACTAAATGAAGTATATTTCCTACTGTGTTTGTTTAACGCTACGTTAAAAAATCCTTGGTTTAAATCTAAATGTGTGAAATAAATACATCCACACAAGGAATCTAGTATATCCGTGATGTTTGGCAGTGGAAACTTATCATCCTGAATACAAGTGTTGAGCTTACGGTAATCTATTACTAACCGCCATTTTTTTTCCCCGTTTGCGTCTGATTTTTTAGGCACTAGGAGTACTGGGCTGGACCACTCACTGGAACAAGGTTCAATAATTTCTTGTTCCAATAAGTTGTCCACTTGTTTTTTTAATTCGGCTTTCTGTGAATGCGGCATTCTGTAGGGCTTAACGTACACTGGTGCCACGTTTGGTTTCAATGTTATTGAGTGTTCATATAATTTAGTTGTTCCTAATTTATCACCTGGTAGGAAGAAAATATCTGCATATTTTGCGCAAATGGACTCTATGGACAATTGCTCCTCTTTATTTAAATGTTTCAGCGATAGCGAAGCGAATACCTTTCTGACACGATCAGCATTATTATTGGTTTCTTGAAATGAACATACATCATACTCGCTTGCTTTGTAAAGTGTTGGGCTAATTGTTGTCAAGACTAAATCTGTCTCCGTGGTGTTTAAAATCCTAATTGGTATTTTCCCATTCGTGGGCTTAACTAAAGTATTTGCAACAAAGATCCCCTTTCGCAGTTCTGTTCCATTAACTACACATTCTTCCATCTCACACGTTCGAATAAAGTGAATAGACTCTGATCTTGCCGGTATATTAAAATGATTGTTTGTCATTATTAATGGTAATGATACCTTTGAGTTGTTATTCCATAGTAACAAAGTTTGGTTACCGTAATTTAATACTGATTTATACTTGCTTAAAAAGTCTTGTCCCAGTATGCCACTACCTTTACAAGGCAATGTTTTAAAAACATAGAACTTATGTTGTATGGTCTGATTTCCAATAACTAGGCGCAAATAAGCATATCCTATAGCCTGTACTTTGCCCCCGATGCCGTTTACAAGTGTCTTCTCGATATGGATTGGAATGTTTTGGTCGAGAATTTGTTTATACTTTATGACAGATATGGATGCACCGGTGTCTACTAATAATTGGTATGAATAATGGTTATGCGATTTTATATTTACGTAGCCTACGTTATTGCATGATAAAATTATATTTTTAGTCCCGAAAAAACTGGTCCTCATTCCGCTGTTCTGTTTCTGTATTTTCCTGCGTTTCTGAGTCATCCAATGTATGTATGTGTTGATCCCTGGAGGTGCTATAATTGGACCTACCTCTGTTTCCATGAAATGGTCGGGTGGACCGGCGCCAGCTTGCCTGCGATCCTCTCCGAACCTGATCCTGCTGTTCGTCTTGGTTTTGGATAACCTGTTGATTGCCACGTGCGCGTCCTCTACCTGCGTATGAGAAGCGGCCTCTCCGCTGTGACCAGTTATAAGACGATCTCCCTCTATAATTCATCGTTAAAATATCGGAAGATGTTGATGGACTTGTTATATCTTCATCGATGGCCGCCTGTACTGCATCTTTCAATGATGTAAAATTTCTGGCTGAAATTATTGTACTAAGTCGTCGATTTCTCAATCCATCTGAGAAACATTTGATAGCTTGCTTCTCATTAATTGGCTTTAAAACTTTCAAACTGGCCTCGTTGGCCCCCGATTGAGAGATCGTCAAATCAACAAACAATTCCGTAATTTTTTTGCCGAAATCATCGATTGATAAATCGTTTTGCCTAAGACTTTGCAGCTTTCGTTGAATTGCTGTAGCCGATTTTTTAGGCAATAACTGAATCTTCAAGTCAGCTATAAAGTCGTCAATATTGACATATGAAGTCGCTAATTTCATTTTTGCGGTCTGTGAGAGTCTATTTTTTAATACGAAATTTAACAGTTTTCCTTGTGAATTTTCGTCTAACTCTGTTTTGTAATACTCTATGCCATCTATTAGTTGTTTTACGCTAGCCTCATCGTCTGTACAAACTGGTAATAAACTTAAAGCAATTTTTAAATCAAATTTACAAGTAGTTGCCATTTTATCTGCCGTACTAGGTTTCTGTGAGCACAATTCTAATATTTGTTCATATAAATGATCAAAATTTGCGCAAAGCTCGTGAATATGCGATCATTCACTCTCACATACGGTGCTTTTCGATTTTGAATAATATTCTAAAAATAAGTTGTACTCTTTTACTAAGTTGTCTGCCTCTGCTAATTTTACGACTATAATGTTACCTTTTCTTCTATCTGGACCTATCTTTATCAAATATTTTCTGATTTCAAATTACTTGTCGTACAATGTTTTTAAGTTTTCTGCCATTTAACATAAATACTTATTTCTATTTTCTTAGTAGGTACTGAATTACATACCATTATTTTATACTGCATACACTCCAGCGTTCATTTTATTTTCATTTGTCACTTATTTTAGTCCACTAAAATAATGTCATGTATATTTTATGCTATTACACGTTTACTACTAATTGAGAATAGACAACACCTTATATATAACCACGCACTGACACATTACGAATATAATTTTCGCGCACTTTTCTTCGTAAACCCTGGGTTTTTAACTCTTCAGATGACGTCCTCAGTGTCCTTCTTGTAGCCTCTGGCATTCGTCCGCATTTCCTCTGCGTCAGCTCTACGTCTCCATATAGAACATCGTAATCTGTCCTTCCTGATCTCATTACCCATCCATTTCTGATGGCAATTCTTGTAGATTCTGAAGATACCATACAAAAACGCCAACGATGCTATAAGAAGTAACACGATTAAAATGATGTTTGTTGTGCTGGCATGTATCGTCAGCTGCGTGATGTCAGCGCTGTTACTTCCACCTGCTGCGTTTTGTGGAACTATAACTTCTTCCTTCGTATTAGTTGTACCCATTTTGTGATTGTCGTGGTAAATATTCACAAAATAGAATAGTGACCACGCTAAGTCCCAGTTCGAGATTGGTCTCGTTGCAATACATTGCGACACCCGTTTTGGTCAAAGAAATGTAAACATAGGTACGCTGCTAGCGTTTACGCTGTCACGGTCGCCATGTACGGATGGTTGATATTAGGAGTAAGTGATACAACGAATGCTGTTGCTATACTGCCCTTTATTATAAAAGAACACAAGTTTATATGGTTACATTGACATCTCCCTCTCAATAACTTTTTAGTATTTTTTTTTTAGAATTAGTTTAAACAAACAAGTGTTATATGTTTTTGAAATCATCTCTTAAAACCCTTTATTTTGATACCCCACACGATGGGTTTGGCAGAAAAAAAAAATAGTGCCCACAATATGACCCAAAATCCGCCATTTTTTTGTTTTCCAATTTTAATGTAGCCCGTGACACTCGCAGGGTTAAGACAAATCGACTGACGTAAGAATCATCAAAATCGGTCAACGCGTTTGGTCTCTAGATTGCCACTTAGGAACAAACATACATACATACATAGACTGATAAACACATTACCCTCCTTCGGCAGTCGGGTAACAATACATTTGTTGGCATATCTAAGAATCAATTTATGGGCACTTTATTATTCAGATAATTTACATCAACATCATCTGCCTAGCCTTTTCCCAACTATATTGGGGTCGGCTTCCAGTCTTACCGGATTCAGCTAAGTACCAGTGTTTTACATGGAGCGACTGCCTATCTGACCTCCACAACCCAGTAACTGGGTAACACGGTACCCCTTGGCAAGACTGGTGTCAGATCTCAAGCTTCTGACTACTCGTGACGACTGTCAAAGATCTTCAAATAACAGCCGGGACCAACGGCTTAACATGCTTTCCGAGGCACGGAGGAAACTCGGTATGTTGAAATGGTCACCCAGCCACGGACCGACCATCGTCAAGCGTTGCTTAACCTTGATGATCGACCCGTGCGGCTGTTATTATTTAGCCACGAGCTCCTCGATCTCCGATGATGATCAGATGATTTACATACGATACCAAATAAAACTACAATACTTTTTCCCTGTTGCTCCCTACGCTCGATCCTACACGAAATTATTCTTAGTATTTTTTTTATAAAATCATTGTTGCTCCCTACGCTTGATCCTCCACGAAATTATTCTTAGTATATTTTTATAAAATCATTGTTGCTCCCTATGCTCGATACTACACGAAATTATTCTTAGTATTTTTTTTTATAAAATCATTGTTGCTTCCTACGCTCGATCCTATACGAAATTATTCTTAGTATTTTTTTTATAAAATCATTGTTGCTCCCTACGCTCGATCCTACACGAAATTATTCTTAGTATTTTTTTATACAATCATTGTTGCTCCCTACGCTCGATCCTACACGAAATTATTCTTAGTATTTTTTTTATAAAATCATTGTTGCTCCCTACGCTCGATCCTACACGAAATTATTCTTAGTATTTTTTTTATAAAATCATTGTTTCTCCCTACGCTCGATCCTATACGAAATTATTCTTAGTATTTTTTTTATAAAATCATTGTTGCTCCCTACGCTCGATCCTATACGAAATTATTCTTAGTATTTTTTTTATAAAATCATTGTTGCTCCCTACGCTCGATCCTACAAGAAATTATTCTTAGTATTTTTTTAAATAAAATCATAATCAACTGAACGTCGCTACTCTGTGATCCTCCCCGTTGCATTAATAATAACTTGTCACCCACTTCTTTCCTTATTGGCCGAGTCGTTTCTCTAATGAAAACTTTTGAAGGATCCTTCTTCCACCCCTCTTCATTACAAAGTTTGAATGAATAATGTTTATAATTTTATGTTTTGGTGAACAGTGAATAATCCCATTCTTTGTTGTCCTCCCAATCTCGGAGTTAGAATAAGTGATTTGATTTTATTTAAATAAATATGCTTTTGTGGATGGCAAGTCAGAAGTGGGATGAGGATATCTGAAGCGTTCAGTTTAAGGAGTTTTTGATTGGAGTTGTTGCTATATTATTTTCTTCTGAATTAAGACATCTTTTGGTTTTATATTAGTAGATTTTGGCAGATTACATTGTAATTTTAGATGTTAAAAAAATTAAGCTAAAGTTAAGCTTAAAATGGAATTTTCTCTCCGTAAAAAACAAGCTAAGTGATGGACGCAGAAACTAAATAACCAGAAAAACGAAATACGCTTAAGACGTTCAACTGAAAAAAAGCTTTGTCATATCGTTAATCAAATAGAACTCCGTCGAACATTGGCATATCTTTTTAATTAAGGCCTTACTCCAATTTAATCAGGCTGTTTATAGACTGAGGGTGGCGCTAGCTTAATTAATATTAGCCTAGCCTGTAAGGTCTTGAGGCTAGTGAAATGTTTGGCAAAAACAATAAAGTTACGCTTTTCGAGTACGTTTTCGGTTGTTTGGTAATGAAAGTTTGGTATAGTTTTTAGACTAGGGAACCATGTAAAGGTCAAATGTATTTTCCAAGGCTAAGATTGGGTCTGGTTCAGTAACGTTCATAGCGTTTTTTGTATTAAATTTAATTTCGTAATCCAAGATAGTTACATCTCTACCTTCTACATTACAATTCTGAACAATAACCTTTCTTAATGGCTGACTCAAGTAATTTTAGCCTTCGTTAACATGGCCGCCCAATTCGAAGCCTTGTCTGTTTACTGTGTGACATGGTGAAGGCGTGTGGTCTTAGAGAACCTATTAATTGTAGACGATGGTCTTACAAAGCTTGGACATGCTTTATTATAATTGATGCTAGGATGAATCATGATTCTTCTCCTGTGCTTATTCCGGTCAGTGCAAGCTTGTTTTCGCATTGGATAATTGATTTTATTAGTCGAGATATTAGTGAAATTAAGAAATCATTGTAGTCTAAGCGACATCTTGCTGGCGCCAGACGATATTGCAAACCTATTTAGTAAGAAAATTTCAAATGCAAATCGGTCGAATTGCATCGCGTAGCGTCCCTGTGAAGGTACTATCAATTCGCTTCATAAAAATCGTTTACCTATGTGTTATAAATAAAATGGCGTTGAGCCGTCAGGAATGTTGCTTATAGATCTTTGTGCAATTGAGCACCTATTTAGGCCACCACATAACTGTTAAAGGTTACAGCATTTATTTCAATTAAGCCGCTTACAGGCACTTCTGAATTGTCAAGGAGTGAGTGGGTTGATTGAAGGGACAGTTGAAGCTTTTTCCGTTCCATTTTGAAAACGATTGTACCGGAGTGACTATGCCCTTAAGTAATTTTAATTTTCTATTTGGATGGCCAAGCACCTGTGATGGTTCTAGTACTGCAGATAAAAGCGGCGTTCGTTATTTAACAAAATTTCTGTAACATTTCAGTCAAAGTAAAAATTTAATAAGAAAATCTGGCACTCGAAAACACCCACTCAAATTTTACAACTTCATCTGCAGATGTTTTTATTGCAGGCTCCCTCAAGAATTTCTATATCACAGTACCTGTGTAACTGAATGTCTCTCCACAAAATCTGAGCGTTGAAGACACCTTTAATTTCCACGATTTACATACCACGGCTAGGTGTACTCGTAAAATGGATTGTAATACGACCTCAGAGCAATCGTGTAGCGGTCGCATTTACAGTTAGGGTCAGCTCCCACGAGTCGCGACGCTGCACGTGCTTTTTAAAATGGCTATGCTATTTAGAACTTTATTTTATACATAAAAAAATGTAGTTCTAAAAACTAAAAAACACGCTTTAATGGTAAATTTTAAAAAGTCGCTAATCCTGAAGATCTTGGTAAGGCAAAACAAACAACAAACAAACAACAAACTATTTAAACGCGCCCGGTATTATTTGTAAATTTTGTTTGACGTTCAAAAAATGTATTAAATGTATTAAAAGTGCCACTTATTGGCCTAGTTGAATAAACATATTTGACTTTGACTTTGGCTTTGACTGTGACTTTGACTTAATTATTGCATTGTCATCGGTCCTTGATAAGTGTGCAAAGTTTCAAATCAATCCCTATATATCCATACTTACACTTTTACTATCAATCATTCTCATCTTTTATAAAATGTCCTTTTTAGTATAAACTGTAACGTTACGTGTAGCTAAAATAGCTACACGTAAGCCACGTTAATACAAATAAGAATTATAAACAAAAGAAAACAAATAATAAAAGGATATAAAGTATAAGAAACTTCGCGGGCCGGCTTCGCACGACGTGGGCGGCCCAACCAGGCAGCAGGTCGGATAGGCAGGAAGACGTGGAGTAGGCAGCAAGTCGGTGGGCGGCTAACCAGGCGGCAGGTCGGATAGGCAGGAAGACGTGGAGTAGGCAGCAGGTCAGACAGGAACGCCTCTTGAGTCGTGATATGCTCCAAATTGACAGCTAGCAGGCACCACGATGGTCTAGCTGGCACACGGGTTGGTATGCTGTTATGTAGGCATACGGCAGTATATCACACACAATATATTAAACTGGATAAACTTCAGATAATATGGACATACACGAGCTGGATATTAATAGATTTGTCTTCAGATCAAGACTTGACATTTAGTAATTCAAGGTAAAATCGTCTTTCGGAGTTCATTGCAGTTTCCAGTTTGCTAGGAATGTCTGGGAAATGCCTTTTATAGTCAGCGTTTTTCCTAACAAACGTTTCTAGAATTCCATTATTCTTTCTATAA
Organism: Orthosia incerta; assembly: GCA_948252205.1. Taxonomy (NCBI): domain Eukaryota; kingdom Metazoa; phylum Arthropoda; class Insecta; order Lepidoptera; family Noctuidae; genus Orthosia; species Orthosia incerta. The sequence continues at coordinate 5,302,843 of OX411749.1, forward strand.
TTTTTAAATTGTGAGTTGCCTGTATTTAAAACGGCCTGTATTAATCAGTCATAAAATAATTCTGTGAGCGTTATAACATTATTTTACAAGCGTAAGAAGATAAGAAACTACTCCTAGTAAATTAACAATAATATACATTATTAGAGCTAACAACTAATAAAAATAATTTAAATTACTTAAATCAAATTAAACCTTCATAGTCACTAAGAAAATTACACAAAATTAAAGAAAAAGTAAATGACAGGCTTGACAACTGACGTAATGTCAGACAAAAAGTAAACATTGAAAAATTATAAAATTCAATATTCTATTTCAAATAAAATAAAGTTAATAAATCGAATTAGATCGATTTAATATGGAAAAAGGACATTTTATAAGAGATGAGAATGATTGATAGTAAAAGTGTAAGTATGGATACTAAATAGTATATACTTTATTTCTGTCAATTTGGAGCATATCACGACTCAAGAGGCGTTCCTGTCTGACCTGCTGCCTACTCCACGTCTTCCTGCCTATCCGACCTGCCGCCTGGTTAGCCGCCCACCGACTTGCTGCCTACTCCACGTCTTCCTGCCTATCCGACCTGCTGCCTGGTTGGGCCGCCCACGTCGTGCGAAGCCGGCCCGCGAAGTTTCTTATACTTTATTTCCTTTTATTATTTGTTTTCTTTTGTTTATAATTCTTATTTGTATTAACGTGGCTTACGTTAAGCTATTTTAGCTACACGTAACGTTACATCCCACGTTTTGAAGGGGGTGAAAATCACGTTCAAAGATTCCGTTACATTGATACATAGATATATACCAAGCTAAAAAGACGTAAACAAGAAGAAAATCATGCCGTGCTGTCGGAGGATACATATTCGCTAATCAAGAGGTCAAGCTTTCGTGCCACTTGCAAGGGGGCAGGCTGTAAATCAGTGTTGACTAAACTCCATTTGAAATAACATTAGACATGTTTCCAAATCTTTTTACAGTCCGTTCAACCGATTTTGAGTTCTATCCCGTAAACATAAGGATGACATAAAAGCATAAACCTGTTACCAAAACCAACTGTTTACTACAGCTACCATTTGTCGTAACACCAATGCAATAGAAGTCAATATCGATTGAACGGGCTGTAAAATGGGCTAATTTAAACGTTTAATGTTATCGTAAATGGAGTATGGAGTAGTAGCCATGCTACTTACAGCTCAACATCTGCTGAGCCCGCTCCTTTTACCATACTGTAAAGCTTCGGAACTTTTTTTTATTTTATTTGTTATAGGCTCGCATTGACTAATTTTGTGTTCGTTAATTACAGTTGGCAATAAATGTTTTCAGTCTTTCTTTAAAGCTCTGCACAGCTCGAAACAGCTACATCAAACATCTACGCGTTTCAGTATGAACTGACCCTTATTCCTCAAAATACGATGTAAACTCAAGTACTAAGGTTATGGTAAGGCTTTACTCTGTACGCTTTGAGGCCAGAAATTGGTGATTGGACTTGTGATGTTTGTATATATAATGGGTTTGCGTAACGAGTTGATTGTGCGAGTTGATTAATTTGATTGTCAACTGCTTTTTGGAGAATATATTAAAGTGAAGAAACCAAGTATTGTACTTATTTTTTTTCAATACAGTTGTTAAACATGGCGTACTTTCAGAGGCTATAAATATGATTCGAAAGTTAAATCTTACGCATAGGCATCTTTCTGTTACGCGGTCGTGACTTTTGTTTACGAGCTCGATCATTATGTTTGCAGTTTAGTTTTAAATTTATAAGTCAATTTAAAAAAGTTTAGTAGCAAGGAGTTTTCATACATAGAATAAAATGGGATAGATTTTCTACGACGAAAAATGAATGATTCCTTACGATTTAGCATTAAATTCTCAAAAGTCTTTTAAATGGTTGTTTAATATATTTAATTACCAGTTTTAATTTAATTATTTGCACATCAACATTTGTCAAAATTCGAATAGGCTGTATAGCTGTATAGGCTGTTTTCGTTAAAAAAAAATGTCCAGTTGCAAAAACGCGCCATTATTTATAAGTCAATTTAAAAAAAGTTTTGTAGCAAGGAGTTATCATACATAGAATAAAATGGGATAGATTTTCTACGAGGAAAAATGAATGATTCCGTACGTTTTAGCATTGAATTCTCAAAAGTTTTTAAATAGTTGTTTAGTATATTTAATTACCAGTTTTAAGTTAATTATTTTCACATCAACGTTTGTCAAAAATCGAATAGACTGTATAGGCTGTTTTCTTTGTAAAAAAATATGTCCAATTGCAAAAACGCGCCATATTGAATATTTTATTTTTTGTGAATAAACAAATCTAATTCTTTGATTTGTTTTTACTGTTTCTCACAACTGTATTGAAAAACGTCGTGTGATACACGGGTGTGTAGGTTATTGCAAACTCGTGTCATTAAAACCCTCGCCTTCGGCTCGGGCTTGTTAATGACGGCTCGTTTGCAATAACCTACTTTCCACCCTTGTATCACAATGTACTATAACCGACTTTCGAAAAAGTAGGAGGTTCTATGTTCGACATCTTGTATGTTTTTTTATGTATGTTCACCGATATCTCCGTCAATTGTGGACCGAATTTGATCATTATTTTTTTGTTTGAAAGAGTTTGTTCCGAAATTGGTCCCATTTTAATTTGGTGAAGATCTGATGAAGAACTTCGAAGATATACAACAGAACTCTTCAATAAATAACGGAAATTCTCTCGGGACTGCTGCAATCGCATGTCTGTTTATTGTTTATTTCATAACATAACATCACGCCAGTACGCTCTTAAGGGGTAAGCAGATCTCTCATTTGATCGGTTTTGTTCAAGTTTCATGATATTCGGGTAATCTATTCTAGCGTTATAGGAAACTTACTAAACAACTTGCCTATTAATTAGGTACAACTAAAAAGTGAAAAATAAAAAACTTTTTTACAAAAAAATACTACCGACTTCCAATTAAAGTAAAAAAGTTTTATTTATTTACATTAAAAAGTAAGTACAATACTTGGTTGTAGCTGACCTATATATACAATTATGAAAAAGATAGAGTTCAATACTGGGGCAACCCAAGGTTACCATTAAGCCAGTACAGTTATTAAAGTTACTTTAACTTAAATTTGTATAATTATAGGTTTGTTAATAAACAAACCGATATACAAATACAAAGCGGAGAGGGAAAAGGGCTCATTGTGCATCAAAAAATTCGTTCACATCGATGTCAATGAATGTCGAAACGTGACGAGAACGCTGGCAGCATTTACACTTTGGACGGCAATGCTGATTCTCTGGCCGAAGAAAAGGTCAGCCCTCTGGTCACGTGAAGAGTCGACGAGCTTTTTGCCAATGTCCCGAAAAACTCTATGCGCACTTGGACCCCATTGACCTTATGATTCAACCCCAAACGGCTCAAACATATAACTTCCAATAAGGTTGTTATATTTGTGCCGTTTAAGGTTTTCTGCATCGGAAGCAGCCGCCCAAGCACAGCCCGCCGTGCTAAGAAGATGGGATGGCGCAAAGGATCTCTTACCATTGTTTTAATATTGTAAGTTCACTGTAAAAATTAATTGAATAATGTTTTTAATTTTTATTTATTGTTTTCACAAAACAGAGAATTTTTAGAATAAATCAAGAACCTACTAGTAATTTTCGGTCATCACCGGACAAAATAAAAAATATTTCATCTTTCCTGTCCATGAAGGACTATTCATTCAGTTAGCAACATTGCTGGCAGGCATTTAAAAAAAAAAACGCTATCTAAAAAACGAACACTTTTAGAAAAAATCCGAAGGCCAGGTACGTTAAGCCCGTAACACCGAACACATTCGAGTCCATCCGATGTTTTACGAGCGGCATAAACGACAGCTGTACTGTAAAAAGTTTATTCAAATTCACCTTTTTTATTGTTCTGTTATCTCTGTGTAGGTATGGATATGTCAGCTACGTTATATGAAAAAACCGGCCAAGTGCGAGTCGGACTCGCGCACGAAGGGTCCCGTACCATTATCGCAAAAAACGGCAAACAAAAAAGTCACGTTTGCTGTATGGGAGCCCCACTTAAATATTTATTTTATTCTATTTTTAGTATTTGTTCTTATAGCGGCAACAGAAATACATCATCTGTGAAAATTTCAACTCAATTTCACTTTCAGTCTAGCTATCACGGTTCATGAGATATAGCTTGGTGACAGACAGACAGACAGACGGACCGCGGAGTCTTAGTAATAGGGTCCCGTTTTTACCCTTTGGGTATTGAACCCTAAAAAGCGTAAAAAATTGGTTGTTCTTTTTCGGCCTGGTTTTTGGTTTGGCATTTTGCCAACTTCTTTTTCGGTAGATAGAGGTGGTTTGATAAAGCCTCTTTGGTGTCCTGGCAGGTAAGCTTTTATACGTGTAGAAAAAAATACCGGCTAACTGCGTGTCGGACTTCGCACATTTAGGGTTCCGTACCAAACAGCAAAATCAAGTTTATTGTAATAAGAAAACTAGGGATTTTCAAAGAAAACTTTAGTGGCTTCTTATTCCTTTGTTTTCCAATACTTTAAAAAAAAAACATTATCTACTTAACGAGTTCTTAACAACGATACTCCACCTGATGCGGTAGGTAATAGTAGTTTATGATACTGTTGCATAATAAGGGGTATTAAAACATGAGTGTGTGTTTAAAAACCGAGCCGTGGGCGAGGTTTTTAATAGTATTCACACGAATGTTTTAATACCTGGCTATGTGCAGTTTCATACACTACTTTATCTACACTCATAGATTTTGGGATTGAACCTACTAAATACCTTTTTTTTTTTATAAATGCATCATATAATAATATCGACTTTGCTGGTAAGAGATTATGAGTTTATTTCCTTCGCCGCATATAAAATATTTGGCGGAGTCAAATTTTCTTCACATTCACTAATATCAGACATTATAAGCAAGAATTAAAAAAAACTCATGAAATTCAGTACAGCGAAACCTGCAAAACAAAACGTATGAATGGCGCCAACGCCAAAACCTATCAGAGGCCTTAGTGCGAGTTTTTTCTCACGCTCAATCGCGTTAACGTTAACGCCAATTTGTATTGAAACTGGATAAGCGCCGTCTGGTGACGGCAAGGCAAAACCTCTTTTTTTGTATACATTTTGACATAAGAGATCGTTTACGTTATCACGAGTGAGTACGTTAAAAAACTCGCACTAAGCACACACATCACCGCATTATCCACGCATGCGCTAAGGCTTAGCACACGCACTGCGATATTTATTCGCGAGAATTTTTTGCCGCGCATTCTGCGACCTATGAAATTGTATGAAGCTGCTCGAAATGCGGTAAAAAAACGTGCGGCAATAATACCGTATGAAAGCTGTGTTTTGCAACAGAATCCACCGCATCGCGGCGCAAATTTAATTCGCGCGAATATTTTGAGCTCTTTGAACAGGTAGAAAGAGACAAAATTCGCGCTAATAAAAATCGCAGTGCGTGCTAAGCCTAAAGCGGGCATTGTCACAGACAATTTAAAATTGGAATCAAATCCTTTTATAATAGGTACTAAAAAGGCATTACAAAAAAAAAAATGATGGCAACTCCTTAGTGATTAACTTCTTGGATTTGTCCTGTATCGCGAATAAATATCGCAGTGCGTGTGCTAAGCCTTAGCGCATGCGCAGAGAATGCGGTGATGTGCTGGGTTTTGGCGCCATTCATACGTTTTGCAGGTTTGTCTTTACTGAATTTCATGAGTTTTTTAAATTCTTGCTTCAAATGTCTGATATTAGTGAATTTGAAGAAAAGATTCTCTGCCAAGCATTTTATATGCGGCGAAGTAAATTACTCATAATCTCTTACCAGCAAAGTCGAGATTATTATATGATGCATTTATCACGACTTTAATGCATGGAAAATTAAAAAAATATATATATTAAGTAGGTTCAATCCCAAAATGTATGAGTGTAGATAAAGTAGTGTATGATACTGCACATAACTAGGTATTAAAACATTCGTGTGAATACTATTAAAAACAATTAGATAAGAGGTATTTAAACACACACTCATGTTTTAATACCTCTTATTATGCAATAGTATCATAAACTACTATTTTCATTCCCCCCTTTTAGGGTTACCTAAAGGGTAAAAACGGGACCCTATTACTAAGACTCCAGAATCAGAATCAGAATCAGAATCAGAATCAGAATCATTTATTGCTAATAATGTAGGTATACATATGAGATGGTAATTTTTGTAGACAGTCCCGGTACATTTTACCTTACGGCATGCAAAATTGTACAGTTGAATATAATAATTTAAAACAATCAGCAATTAATACAACAATAATTAAAACACATTCGGAAGTAAATATCACAATGTCAGCAAAATAATTAATTAAATGCAATCATAGTCAAAAAAAAATATATAAAACAGTTAGGCATAAATAATAATCATGTCAAACAAAATAATAAATTAAATACAATCATAGTCAATCATCAGGAATAAAATATAATCATGTCAGCAAACTAATACATTAAAGACTATTATTGTCTCGTGTAAAAACATTAGGAATTAGAAATAATGTCAACAAAAGAATTAATTAAATACAATCATGGTCATGATAGTGTCATGTCAACAAATTGTGTTAATAAAATTAAGTACAGTCGAAGTCACAAACATCAGATATTAAAAATAATCATGTCACCAAAATAATTACCACAAATAAGTGAGTACATTTCAACTGATAGTTTTGTCATTTAAAAATTCTTTAATTGTGTAGTAACACTTGTCTAGTAACAGCCTTGTTAGCTGTTTTTTAAACATTTGGATGGGTAATTCTTTGAGATTCTTAGGTAATTTATTATAAATAAGCGGACCCATGGATAAAATATTTTTCTTTAATAAAGCTGTCTTATGACCACCTGTATAAAGTTGGTTTTTATATAAAGACCTAATCGGTCCTGTGCGTTGTCGTATATCAACCATTGACATAAACAAGTGTTTATTCGTTCTGACGAAAAGAGCTACTTCTAGTACATACATGGACGGAAATGTAAGAATTTTCAAGGATTTGAAAAGTGGAACACAGCTTTCTGTAGCTTTATTACCTGTCATTGACCTCAGGCAACGTTTTTGGGCCTTAAAGATTCTTTCCCTCTCACTACAGTTACCCCAAAATATGACACCGAATCTTAATAATGAAGCAACTAAACCATGGTATGCTGTCACTAATGTGTCAGTATCTACTTTTTTTGAAAGGTTGTAGAGTAGGTAAGCAGTCTTGGTTAGTTTTTGGCATACGCTTTCAGCCTGTGGTTTCCATGTCAGTTTTTCGTCAATATACAATCCCAGGAATTTAGCCTCTGAGGTTGTATCTACGATTTGGTCTTTATATTTAGTGTTTACATTTTCTGGCTGTAGTCGTTGGTAATAATGCATGACTTTGGTTTTTTGAAGATTGATAACTAAGTTATTTTTATTAAGCCACTCTATTATAGTTTTAAGTGTGTCATTTATGTCATTTTCGTATTCATTTTTATCTACGCATGCAATTATGGCTGTGCTGTCGTCCGCAAATAATGTCATTGGATGCTGAATATGTCTAGGGAGGTCGTTGATGTACAATAAAAATAACAGTGGCCCAAGAACGCTACCTTGCGGCACACCAAATTTGGGTGTTCTACAGGTAGATAAATATTTAAATTCGTGTTTAGTTTTAGTACATACTGTCCAGATTTCTGTGTATTGTTTACGATCCGTGAGGTATGACTTTATTAAATTTAATATGTTGCCTCTTAGGCCATAATCGTTAAGCTTTTTTAAGAGCGTGTCATGTTTTACATAGTCAAATGCTTTTGTCATGTCTGTAAATATTGTACATACAGGGTTTTTATTATCAACATTATTCATTATCACCTTTAAAACTTCAAATATAGCCATATTAATATTTTTATTCTTCCTAAAACCTGTTTGTTCTTCGCATAATATATTATTTTTTGTTAAAAATGTGTATATAGATTCATATATGATCTTTTCAAATATTTTTGAAAATACTGAAATTAGAGCTACTGGTCTATAATTCGCCATGTCTTCCTTATTGTTTTTTTTGTGTAGTGGTTTTATGATGACAGTTTTCAGTTTTTCAGGGAATATACCTGAACTTATACATGTATTTATTATATGGCTTAGTGGATTTGCTATAATATCCCCAACAAATTTTACTACAACGGTAGAAACTCCGTCGTAACCACAACTTTTTACATTTTTTAACTTTTTTATTACTTGTAAAATATCTTGAGGTACTACTGGGGGCATGAATACAGAATTTGGGATAGCGTTAATGCCGACTGTTTTTCCCCAATCATCATTAGTTACATCTTGCACCTGATCCACGAAGAAATCATTAAATGAATTAGCAATCTGCATAGGATTTTTTATTATTATGTTTTCTTTAATTACTTGTAAAATTGGTTCTTTTATTTGTTTGTTATCATTAATTATCTGCCATGAGGCCTTGGATTTATTTTGAGAGGTGTTAATGAAGTTATTATTTTGTGCTTTTTGTGTCAGGTTTACAATTTTTTTAAGCCTCTGTGAATAATTTTTGAATGTATTTTTATTTTCGCTTGTAGGTGCTTTTCTGTATTTCCAAAGTAGGCTTCTTTGTTTTCTGCTACATAGTCTTATTCCACGAGAAATCCATTTCACCTTTTTATCAGATATTACATTAACTAAATGGTTTGGAAAGCATAAGTCATAGAATAATCGAAATAGATTGATAAAGTTATCATATGCCTCATTAGAACTATCCGTTTCAAAGACTTCTGAAAAAGATAGGCTTTGGAGGTGCTTTCTGAATAACATTAAGTTTTGATTGGATAAGTTCCTCTTTTGGATGCGCCAAGATTTTAGTATGCATGACCTTTTTACCGGTACTTTTAAAATTTGAGCGGTATGGTCGGATAATGCTAAGTCGATTACTTCACTCACACATTTTTGCCTGGAATTGTGAGCAAAGTTATCTAAACAAGTGCCGCTTTTTGGTCTTGTCGGCTGATTGAATACTAATTTAAGATTATAACATAAAAGTAAGTTTTCAAAGTCTAAAGTGACATAATTCCTTTTCAGTATGTTAATGTTGAAATCCCCGCACAGGACCATTCTTTTATTGGCCTTAGTACACAATTTCTTTAGTAAGATATCCAAATGATATAAAAAGGTATTAATACAAGACATATTCGGCGGTCTATATATGCAAACAATAATCAGTCGCTGCTGCGTTAATTCAATTGCACAATACTCAAATATACCTGTGATGGACGTGTTTGGAATTTCTTTGTATTCCAACCTATTTCGTAGAAGGATACACGCTCCTCCACGCTTCTGGTGATTTCTTGAGTAACACGTTGCAAGCTTGAAATTAGGTACTTTAATTAATGATTCCTGTCCTGAAGTTACGAAGTGTTCGGTTATGCATAATACGTCAATTTCTATATCTTTTTCAGTTTTTAATTCGTGGACATGTAGCGTCAACATATCAGATTTATTCAGAAGCCCAGCGATATTCTGGTGCATAATATTGATGTGGTTATAATAGAAAAAACTGATCATTTGCTGTGTTAATACTCGTATTATATTGATCAGTTGATGACTCAGTATTACATGTTGCAGGTAAACCGTCTTCAATTGCTCGGTGTGTGGTTGTTAAACCGCCCTGCGAGCCGAACAACTTGTAGTCCATTTGTATGTTGGACATGATCTGTTTAAAGATTTCTCTCCATCCACATTTGTTTATTTTACCTGTTTTGTAGGCAAACATGTCAAGTGATAGGGTAAGATTGCTATCAAAAAAGTACGCATATTTGTGGTTTTTTATGTCAAGACAAAGAAGGTTATTGAATAACTCTACTTTGTAATTATGTATTAGTGCCCCTCTTATGTAAGTTGGAGCACAAATAACAACATTTGTGTGGATCGCATTTTTCAGGGAGTTTTTTAAATTGTCAAGGATGCTCATAAACTTATTACTTCCAAGATCATTTTCACCAACAAAAATCAAGCAGTAGTCATCCATTGAAAAGTTTTTTATTTTATTTTCGATCTTAGTCAAGAAGCCTTCTGTGATGGCGTTTGGTAACAAATAATGGCAATAATCAAATTGGTCTGAGAATACTTCTTTGATTAACGGCAAAGTTCCTTTTGTGGTGCTGCTGCTTATTACGGCAAGTTTGTGTTTATGTTTTAACATCCCACCTGATGGCTTTTTTACAGCAATCTTACTTAATTGTGATTTGGAGGTCAGCTTCTGCTTTTGCGTCAAGATGTCATGAGTCAGATCGTAGGTTTGAGTTTCTTTATGTAGCATGGCAACTTTAGTTTCGTTGATCGATGTATTTGGATCATTATTTGAGTTGAGTGGTGTAGCTTTATGGAGTTTGGTTTTTACTTTACGTGATGATAATGGTGTGCTACTTTTTCTATCAGGTGTTAGGCAGATCTTTTTGCAGGTTTCGACATTCTTGAGCGATTTTTGTAAATCGGATTTTAGTCTGAAGTTTTCGCTATTAAGGTCTTCTATTTCCTTATGTGCGCTCATTAGTTGCATCTCAAGTGTTTTAATCTTTTCATTCAAGTCAGTATATATGTCAGTTTCGCTAAGATTGTCATGTAGGCTGTCCGGTATACTCATCATTGTGGTGTCATGTATGGTTTTTTCATCGTCATTTGTCAAGGTAGACAAGTTATTTAAAGATCCAGTGTAATGTTTGCGATGAGTGACGTTATTGTTATCTAAATCCATGTTTTTGTGAAAATAAGAATCTTTGTTGTGACGAAGGCGCCTTACAGTAGCGCTTTCTTGACTTTAAGTAATAGGTGTTATAAGAGATTCAAATTATATCTCACAAAAAGACATCACCTGAGTGGGCGAGGTTTGAACCTGGTGCGTGAGAGCGTATTACTGTCACATGTAGGTGTCTAAGCCTCTGGACCACGCGGTAGTTAGTAAACTTAGGTGAAATTAAGAAGTGTATATCCAAGGAGCAGTTATTTGAACTAAGCAAAGTGGTTGATATGACAATTTTGTCAGGATTTTTTTCCACTTGACGTAGGTAGACTTTTTTATTGAATTTTATGTTCACTGTTTTTGTTTGGATTGTTTTCTCTTTGCTTAAAAACTGTATGGTGGATTGACTGTATTAATGATAATATCACTGTTATTGTCACTTTTATAGTTTGTTGATTCACTATTGTTATGTTGTCACTATTATTTTTAGTCACTGTTTGTTGGATAAGTTTGTTTGCATAACGTTCCCATTGGTAAATTGGGCCTTTATACACTAGTTTTTAAGTTTTATATCACAAGATTCGGATTTGAAGTATTTTTAAATTAAATTTTAACACGGAGCTAATTTATTTTGATGTCAAGCGAAGCAGCGCCATCTATCCTCTCCGCGGTCCGTCTGTCTGTCTGTCCGTCTGTCACCAGGCTATATCTCATGAACCATGATAGCTAGGCAGTTGAAATTTACACATGTATTTCTGTTGCCGCTATAACAATAAATACTAAAAACAGAATAAAATGAATATTTAAGTAGGCCTCCCATACAACAAACGTGAGTTTTTTGGCGTTTTCTGCGATAATGGTAACCCTTCGTGCGCGAGTCTGACTTGCACTTGGCCGGTTTTTTATTTAAACTTCATGCACGAAAGTAAAATGGCGGACTTAATGCCTTTAGGCATTCACTACCTAGCTTAGCCTAGCTCTCTGGTCTTTAGCTGTATGGAAGTTACCTTAAACATTTATAAATATTTTTTGACAATTTTTATGGCATTGGGTCAACAATATGTTCATACTGTGAAAATTTTAACTGTAGCTGCAAACCGTTTGGCTATAAAACCTGTGTGACAGACGACGGACAGACAGACAGACAGGTGAATGACAATAATAGGGCTCCGTTTTGACCCTTCGGGTACTTGTTGTTTGTTTCTAATTTTCACCAACATCCCCTATACTACCACCTACGTATGGGACCTTTAGCTTAAAAGCGCCCCGAAACTGCCCCCTAAATTTAATTTCGTTTCACCACCATTTCTGTCACCTATCTAGGGGACACATATCTATGTGACGTTTTGTTTTCGATAATAGTGACTGTTTCGTCTTTGAACTTATCGATACTTTGAAACAAGACAGATTTTTATGAAATTCTCTAAAGTATTCACTTATATGGATACTGTTATTAATTAATGATGTTTTTATAGCAATATTAAATATTATTTCATTCATATTTTTAATTAATTACATATTTTTTCGCTTTCTTTGTGCATTATCACGAAACCTCGCGTGTTATCTGTGGTATTTGTATTTGACACTTCTCTTTTGTGACGTAAGTAGGTAGGTACTGCACTGACGTGAAATAAGATTTGGTCGTTTGTATTGGTTTTTAGGTGTTTAAGTTGATTTGATTTTGTATTTATTTTACGTGTATTTATAATTATGTGATTTTATTTTTATTTTAGTTTTTGAGTGGCTTTATTGAATTTTTGTATTAACTGACATTATTTAATTTTATTATGAATTGACATTTTGCTCGTATATTATTATTTTTATTGATTATACGTCATTTTTTAAATTTTATTGTGATTTAACATTTTTTTCAACACACTTGCTCATAAAGTGGCTTTAATTTCACCGCAATTAGGCACATAATGATACCTGTTATCAAACTGTGACTTTTTCATTGCTATCATTCACAAGTGAGTTATAGTTTTTTTATTAATTTATTGGTTGAGTTGCTTTGTTCTTAAAAAAGTTTCGATACAAAAAAGATCGTGCTCAATAGTACAAATAAATTAATGTACCTATTGCTTGCTCATTTCAAGCAACTTCGTATTTAAATAGATAATTTCAACTTGTACGTGCTTAAGAGGGTACTCTATTGGGCCTTTCTCCATACAAAAACATTCCGCTGTTTTCTTCGTGGATAATGCGTCCAGAGCAATGATTTTTTCCCATAAAATCAAGGTCTAATTAATACGTGCCCCTGTCATTTCCTTTTTTCGAAAACATAATCACTAAAAGAAATATGACAATCCAAAAACCCGAAAAAAATGCCCGTATTTATCGCCATGTTCAGACGACTTTCAGACAAAATTGATAAGTTTTTAACAAAAAAGAAAATGATAGAAGCATAGATATACTTTTCCTCTAAATTTTGATATAAGAATTTTTAAGATCAGGCGAGTTTTGAAGAAGAAAACGGCGGAATACGAAACGCCTTTTAGCCAAGGTTTTTGTAGGTAAAATCAGCCTGAGCTGCAGTTGTCCCTTTCGCACTTTACGGGGGGAGGTTGGAGGCGAGGGAGGGTAAGGCTTACACGTACACTAATAGGGAAGTGGCAGTTGTCGATATTTTTATCGATTTTCTAGTGATATACACCGATGTCGATATTTACACTATACAAAGATTTTATTTAATAAATCGTGTGATTGTGAGTATTACTTATTATTGTTGAAGGCACTTGTCGAATGATTAACTTTGGCATGCATAAGATCTGAAAAATGCAGTTGCGAATACACGATCGAAAGTTGTTTGGAAAATTAAGCCAAGATCCAGAATAAAGCTCGGTACAGACCAACCGAACGAACTAACAAATGTTGTTGAAAAGAAATAGCTGATTTTTGTTATTATAGATAGGCTCTCTCTTGACCACTATCTCATCTGATGGTAAGCGATGATGTGGTCTACGGTGTAGCAAACTTGCCCAGAAGTAACTTCACTCTTGACTTAAAGACCCCGAGGTTGTAGCTATCGGGCAACACAGACGCAAGGAATTCCACTCCTTGATGTACGCAAAATTAAAGTATTTCCAAAATGTTTAGTGCCTATGGGCGGGATGTCTACCTTGTACCGATGGCGCATCGCCGTAAGTCTTGTAGTCCGATGATGAAACAGGCTATATGGAATTAGATCATGCAATTCCATCGCAAAATCCCCGAAATGCAACCGATAAAAACCGTCAAGCTGGCACCTCTGCGACGATGTTCAAGGTTCTGGAGCTTTGACTCGACCTCATTGCCGATGAGCCTCCTGACCCGTTTTTCGATCAAATCTAGTGCATGATGCTGGTATTTGGCAGATCCTTCCCAGAGACGAGAACAGTACTTCATGCAAGATCGAACTTGCGCTTGATACAATTTAAGCAGCTGTTCTGGCTTGAAGTACCGTCTCAACTTCTTAGCAGCATGTTGAGGCATTCCTCAATATAATGGTCAAAAATTGAGTGTCGATGTCAACGTTACGCCAAGAAGCTCCTCAATATGGTCCGTTATCGGCACGGTTACACCTCGGAAAGATGGAGCCGGATGAAATTGGCTCTTTGTAGTGAACAAAAGACGCTCGCTGTATAATATAAATATAATAAATTTATTTTTTCCAAAGGTTCCCTTCTAGAAATGGTATTTGACCTTTTTCGGTGCAATAACTTGCAAATAAAATGTTACTTTAAAATTGCAATATAAAACAAATTCATAATACGAATGGTATATTGCATCTTATTTTTTAAAGTGGCTGCATACGTGCTCACTGCCCTCTGCGACCAGTCGCCCGATACATCCATAACAGCGTGAGTCTGGCCAGCCTGCCATCAGTGGAACAGCTATCTCGACCCACCTCCTCTAATGGCTGCACCGGGCATCGTAACCGGATCAAGGCTAGGCCACGTGGCGGTATGTCTTTGCCCGCTGTGTGGTCACAAGCCCTTCGGTCGAAACCTACCACCAGTACTTCACATGATTAGCACCATCCGGGGACCACGTGTAGGGATTCAAAACGCTTATTTTCCTACGGACGCGGGTGACCCGGCCCTCAAAATGATGGCTCAGATCTTCTGGATCGTTCGCTCACCTTACGTCCTGTCTGCTGATTTGCAGTCTTTCGGTTGGTCTTACACCCAGTATTATGCAAACTAAATTTTGATTTCTTATAAAGCAGATACTTATAAAAATGATTTATGAATTTTGGAGAAGTGAAAATATAGAATTTTAAATTAAAATAATAAAAAAAGAATTAAAACACGATTATTAATTAAAAGCACTTTTTGACAAGGCAGCTTGTCGAAAACTGAATGAGAAATGAAAATATAGAATTTTAAATTAAAATAATAAAAAAAGAATTAAAACACGCTTATTAATTAAAAGCACTTTTTGACAAGGCAGCTTGTCGAAAAGTGAATGAAAAAATTGAACAAAAAATTAAAAACAAGCGAAATTATTTTTGTGTTGAATGGGCTCAACTGAAAACCAATCTTTTCAACGAAGTCGGGGGACCTGTAAAAAACTGATCCAAGGAACCATCCCCCGACTGCAAGGCAGGCGTGTTTTTAATTATGTTTAATGATTTATTTTTTATATCATACCTCTTTTAGTAATAAAACGATATTATGGAAAAACAATTTATTTTATACGTTTTCTATGGGATGTTGAATAGTACCTACTGTTATATTTAGTTAATTTCTTTTGGCATACCTATTCTATCATCGTCTAGCTATTCTAGAGCTTATTTAGTATATAAATAATAATATATAACAGTAGTATTAAATAATCATTCTTTCCCTAATAATATGTTATTAGGGAAAGAATGATTATTTAATACTACTATTATTATTTATATACTAAATAAGCTCTAGAATAGCTAGATGATAGTATTAAATAATCATTCTTTCCCTAATAATATGTTATTAGGGAAAGAATGATTATTTAATACTACTATTATTATTTATATACTAAATAAGCTCTAGAATAGCTAGACGATGATAGAATAGGTAGTAATTATTTTATGAAATACTTTTTTTTCCTTTTTTTCCCATTAGATTTTTTTTTAATTCTGTTTTTAGTATTTGTTGTTATAGCGGCAATAGAAATACATCATCTGTGTAAATTTCAACTGCCTAGCTATCACGGTTCATGAGATACAGCCTGGTGACAGACGGACAGACAGACGGACAGACAGACAGACAGACGGATCGCGGAGTCTCAGTAATAGAGTCCCGTTTTTACCCTTTGTGTACGGAACCCTAAAAAAACTACATTTCTCCAAAATTCATCGTCTCTTTAATTTTTTTCGTAAAGTGTAAAGCGGCTCGGTACTCGCGGCGAGGGCGCGTGCACCGGCGGAGTCGGTCGGCCGCTCGGCGCGCTCTTACACACACAAATACACTACTCCTTCACACATTGATAGCTCGCTTGGTCGGGCGCAGCGCGACGGCAATAGTTTCTTCAAATACCTATTTTTCAAATTCTTGTTGTGAGTCCGCTCTTAATAAATAAAACTTTTACTCAAATATAAATTTTATTTGCTCTGTAATTAAGAAATTTAAATTAATTTAATTCCCTATTTTGTACGTGGCTAAAACACTATCCACGAAAATCCAAAAAAAAAGAAACCTCATTCTTTTAGTCTATGGCCGATCGCCATTGTTAAATACGCGCGCATAGGAAAACTGATTAATTTTGCCCGCCATTGTAAAAAAAAATCACAACTCGTTTTTACTGTTGAAAATTATTTTTTAGTATTATTTTCTTCACAAGTGTGTTGAAAAACTTCGTATGATACACGTGTTTATTGATGATTACCGTCCTCGGCTCTCTTAAGACCCTCACCTACGGCTCGGGTCTCAATGGCGCCTCAGCGGTAATCACCAACATTGCACACTTGTACCATAATGTACTATTTTGGAACTGATTTTATTTTATTATGATTTTATTTTAATGTAGGGTTTAAGTTACCTGAATTTACGATTTTATTATTATTTGATTTATTTATTATCTGTACATAATTTTACATTTTTAAATATTAATCCATAAAAACCATTTAAAATATAAAAATAGTAGCCCACCTGTATCAGGAACAGGGTCGGTTATTATTATTATTGCAATTTTTTATTTTTACCATTTTTGTACGGTTATTTTATGAGCTCTTCTTAGGACTTATAAAAAAAACATATTTATCTATTATCAGGATAATATAATACAATGGTGTGTTAAATTTTTTCCAATAAATACAACATTGAAGATTTACTTATCCTCTATCTCCCAAAAAAGCCAGTTTCATCAAAACTTTCGAAGTAGTTTGGTCGTTTCCGATATATTTGGTGTACGACTGTTATTTACCTCTAATATTATACAAATAGTTACTAAATTTTCAACAAATTAAAATAAATCACTGTCCATCTTCATTGTTTGAGAGATTACTTACGTATGTGCCGGTTTATGGGCCCAAATTTCGGCCACCTAAATTTAGGGGACCTTTTAGCGTTTAACTGACCCCTTACTGTTGGTGAAACAGAAACCACCTTCTAACAGTCCCCTAACCACACTTAGGG
Organism: Orthosia incerta; assembly: GCA_948252205.1. Classification (NCBI taxonomy): domain Eukaryota; kingdom Metazoa; phylum Arthropoda; class Insecta; order Lepidoptera; family Noctuidae; genus Orthosia; species Orthosia incerta. Next base: position 5,320,202 of record OX411749.1, read on the forward strand.
GATCCCTTAAACTTAGGGGATTTCGGTGAAAACGGGAAAGCCTGCTATGTCCAACTTCTAAAGTATCCTTCATGTAAAATTGAAACAGCTTACAATTTCATAAATGCTAAGAGTATTATTTTGATTGCCGATTCTCAATTTTCTGTAAACGTGTCCACATGAAGATAAGTCAATATAATAGACATTGTTGCAACCTTCCTAGGCCTTGGAATCCCCATAATGCCAACAGCACACATTTCCAATAAATAAAGTACAGGGACCCAAAAGTTTAACGTCATAAAAAAACCATTTAAAGTTATTTTGTTTGGAAGCCCGCGCTATCATAATGTGGGTAGAAACGGTTGTTGTTTGACAGCCCTACAATGATTTATTTGTCGAATGGTTTTATAATGCAAAGGGATAATACAAGAAAAACATAGTTCAAAAAACTAAAAAACAAGCTTTAATGGTAAATTAAACTAAAAAGTCGCTAATCCTGAAGATCTGGTGTTCGATGTGAGACGAGTATGTCGGACATTCGCATCCATCAGAGGGAGGTCTGTAGGGTGCTGCGTAACCTGAACAAGGTTAGTGGCCCGGACGGGATACCAGCAATTGTACTTAAAACTTGTGCGCCTGAATTGTCTCCTATCATGACACGCCTATATCGCCTTTCGATGGTGACTGGAAAAGTGCCGAAGGCTTGGAAGCAAGCTAACGTTCAGCCCGTGCCCAAGAAGGGTAGTCGAGCTGACCCGGCCAACTACAGACCCATATCAGTAACGTCCATCCTCTGTAAGAGTATGGAACGTGTATGGAATAATAAGCTCCTGGCATACCTAGAAGACAACGACCTCCTTAGTGACCGCCAATACGGCTTCCGCCGAAACCGGTCAACTGGGGATCTTCTAGCGTATGCCATCCACATCTGGAGTGAGGCCATCGAGAAACACGGGGAGGCGCTTGCTGTCTCCCTTGACATATCGAAGGCCTTTGATAGGGTCTGGTACGAGAGCCATCCGAGTGGTAATTGATGGCTGCTCGTCGGGTAAGTTAGGTATTAACGCCGGAGTCCCTCAGGGGTCAGTGCTCTCGGCAACATTGTTCTTGCTGCACATTAATGACCTGCTAAAACCCGGAACCTTTGGGTATGCAGACGACAGCACTGCTGCTGAGAGATATGTGTCTAGCGCACGGGCTACCGGGCCTCAAATTCGGTCTCTTCGGGAGGCCATGGTTTAGCTTGTGCTGAAAACCTCAAACGGCGCAAATACAACAACTTAATTGGTAATTATGTGTTTGATCCGTTTGGGGTTGAAACACTAGGGCCATGGGGTCCGAATGCACACCTATTATTTCGGGATATCGCCAAGCGGTTGGTCGACACTTCACGAGACCAGAGGGCTGGCCTTTTTTTTGGCCAATGAATCAGCATTGCCATCCAACGTGGCAATGCTGCCAGCCTTCTAGGCACTTTTCCTGTTGACAGCGATGTGGACGAATTTTTTGACGCTCCGTAATTGTACATATGTTTATTCTTATTTTAGTTCTAATATTAGTTTGTAAATAATAATGTAAAAATGTAAATAAATATAAAAACTAAAAAAAAAAAAAAAATATCTCCTCATCCAGAAAGATTGAATTTTTAGAACCAAATAAAGATTTATTTATGAAATGGTTTTAAAATGCAAAACGGCTGTGGAGATGAAGAATGAGTCTGAGCCTGCAATTGGGCAGGTCCTATACATTATTTAAGGGTTTACTTTCGGTCTGACTAGACTAGATCATCGCCATTTTCAGGCCCAAACAGCTGCGCCTGAATATCAATTAGCGTTTTATTACGGATTGTGTGCCATCTGTCGTCAGTATATCTACTGAAGTAGATACTAAACAATAAACGCTTTGAGTGACACATAATATCAGCAATAGTTATCTTGCTAATATAATATTAAGTTTCGATGGATGTATGTTTGTTACTCAAAGTTTTTTTTTATTGTCTATCTATAGGCTTGCGCTTGGCCACTATCTCACCTGATGGTAAGCGATGATGTGGTCGACGGTGAAGCACGCTTGCTTAGAAAAAACCCATTCACTGTTGACTTAAAGACCCCTAGATTGTAGCTATCGGGCAACACAGACTCCCTCAGGGAATTCCACTCCTTAGCTGTACGCATAATAAAAGTTTCCCCAAAACGTTTTGTGCAAAAGATATATAGACTAAAGTTTGGAACCGCACATAGGCTACTTTTAATCCCGGTATAATATTCCCTTTTAATTTTCCCAAAACATCTAAATAGTTTTACATCAACTCGAAAAAAAGAAGAATGTTGTCTTGGGATAAGAAAACACTTTTCACGCGAGCGAAGCCGCTGGCAGAAGCTAGTTTTTATTTTTTTCTAATGCAGTACAAGCAAACGAATGCATTATTTTCTAAACGAATAGCAGAGTCGTCTCAATACGCGCCTTTCTATTAATTTATATATATGTATATATTATTTTATATATAGTATTTATTATAGTACCTATTTATGTATGTTTATTTTAACTATATACCTTTTTATCTACACCCATGCTATAAATCCTCTATAAAAGTTCTTGAAACAGTTAGCTTATTGCCAACATTAAAACAGCCAGTGTCATAGTAACCATAATATCATCCAAACGGGTGTTATAATGTTGTACTAAATTTCATAATGCAACTCCTTTTTTACTCATCGAACAGCCACATTCTCATGACATCTTTATGAATTTCAAAAAAAGAACATTGTCATACACGCGCGTTTCACTACCACAGCGCCGTAATTTCAAAAAAAACTTATTCGAATTTTTGAATTGACGTCGTATCCCGCCATTTTTGTTCAATAAAAGTTCGAAGGACCAGCTGTCGAGGTGGACTGTATATTTGTTGATTTGTTGAGTAAAGTTGAAAAAAAAAATGTTGTTTACAAAAATTAGTGATACAAGCTTTGATAACACACCACCAGATATTTCTAATGCAGCAAAGGACATTTCTAACCAATTATTACCAGAAAAGTCGAGAAAACATTATGAAAAGACGTACCAAAATTTCATGAATTTGAAAATATCAAAGAGTAGTACATAATTTTCTGAAGATGTACTATTAGTAGGTACATATATTTTCATTCCCTTTACATAGTTTGTTTGTATTAGGTACTCAGTAATTAAACTTTCCATGAATTTACATAGAGTTCTTACAACTTACAAGAGGATTCATATCGTGGGTGTAGATAAAGTCTTGTATGCAACTGTTATAATTAGGTATTAAAACACTCATGTGATACTATTATCACACTCGGCTTCGCCTCGTGTGATAAACCCACGTTCGTGTTTTAATACCCCTTATTATAGAACAGTTGCATAAATAACCAGTTAGGCGCACGGTTGGCGCAGTGGTTGAGCGATTGACTGCTGCGCTGCGTGTCGCGGGTTCGATTCCCGCACAGAACAAATATTTGTATGATCTACAAATTGTTGTTCCGGCTCTGGGTGTTTGTGTATGTGAGTTTATATGTTTGTAAACGCACCCACGATACAGGAGAAATTCTTAGTGGGGGCAACGTTTTAAAAAAAAATAAAAAAAGCTGTTACTCATTTAGTGTTAATTATTTCATTTTTTATGCACCTGCCATGCTATCTCTTCTCCACCCATGGTTGACTGGTAGAGAATGCCTCAGGCATTAAGTCCGCCTATGTACTTTTATGTTGCATGAAGTTTTAATAAATAAATAAATGCTAACGAATATGACCGCTGATGGACAGAAAACGCTCGCTTGCCTTTTGAACGAAGGCGAACAAACAATAGACAAACATTAAAAATAAGCGTGTGAAGACGAGCTAGCGTGTGAGCTCCCTACTCGCTAGCGTTGGTTCGCTTAGTCTATGCCTGGGGCCCTAGACAAGAGATATTCTTTTATCGATAGCGATTGACAATAAGGTAAAATTTGTATGGGATTGACAAACGATATCGAAGAATCACGTGTTGAATCCCTTACATTTTGACATGTCGACTATCGCCTTCGCTGACATCGAATGCCACTTGTCTAGAGTCTCTGGTATTTTTTTTAGTACACTATAGGCTCGCGCTTGACCACTATCTCACCTGATGGTAAGCGATGATGTGGTCGACGGTGAAGCACGCTTGCCTAGAAAAAACCTATTCACTCTTGACTTAAATACCCCTAGATTGTAGCGCCCGGTAAACACAGACTCCGGCAGGGAATGCCACTCCTTAGCTGTACGCACAATAAAATTGTTCCCAAAACGTTTTGTTAAAACTTCCGACAGATATGTGTACCACACAAATCTGTCAGAAGTTATTTAAATAATATTATACCCCGGACATGGTACATAATTTAATTCTAGGAATAGTTAACTTGCTAACAAGGGATTTGTCCCTAATTAGTGAGTTACCTGTAAAGCTTTGGTATGAAAGGACTACGGTGTACGAAGTTACTAACATTATTGTAGGTTTAAATTATCTAAACCAGGCTGCAAGCTGTTACTGTAAAGCTTCGATATTAATCAAGAGCTAGTAAACTTTGTCCAGCGTGAATAGTGTGATAGGGATCTCGGGTTATTGTCTTCTTCTAAGTCGTTACGCTCTTGACAGAGCGGTCGTGGTCGTCATGAAGTATTGGTAGTATATGTGGCAGATGTAATGCGTCTCACAATGTCTCGCCACCTTTCCCGATCTGAAGTCATCTGGGTACATTCGTGCACGGGACCGCCCACAGCAGACTTGATCTGGTCGGTCCAACGCATGGGTGACCTACCATGAGGTCTAGTGCCTTCCACTTTTCCTTGGACGACTAACCGCTCTATGGACTGACTGTCTCGCCTTGAAACGTGTCCGAAGGAATATAAGTTATTAAGCTGACATGATCGCAATCATTAGAATTAATATTTGTTTCGGGCTATTTACCATGTATGTTTAGATTCCGATCGATTAGTGTCCGAAGAAAGTGAGTATTCGGGACTGTACTATTGCGGACAGACGCTACTTCATGTGGAGTTCTTGGAGTATCGAAACATTTGTGCGGAACTTGGTTCATGATACTCCGAGCATTCTTCTTCAGCACCACATCTCCAGAGCGTCTATCTTTTTCTTTCCACCTCCCGCAACGTCCACGTTTCTGCAGCATACAGAAATATGGGTAAAATTAAAGTGCGCACGAGCCTGGTCTTCGTGTTATTGTAGTGGACAGTAGAGACTAAATTCTCCGCCAGATAACAAAAAAATAAAATTCATTGATCCGACTTGTATCAAAAACTATAATTAGAATAGAATAGAAAACATTATTCGACATAGACACAACACAACAACAACAATCACAAAGTAACAGAAGAATAGTAAAAAAAGTACAAACAAGATTTAAGAATGATTGCGCCTGCGCCGAGCGTGCCCACACCGAAAGGGTTACCAACTCAGCGTTTGCTGGGCACCAGACACCCAGCGTTGATTTTCAGTTGGCACCCTGCTAGTGACACACGGACGTGTGAATTACGTAACTTGAAAACATGGTTTTTGTTTATGGAGATATTTTGATAACTTTGGTCTCAAATTAAAGGTATAGAGATCCATTTTATCCGTTTAAATCATGTTATTTGGTCCACGCGTCTACTAAAAATAATTATCGCGCCTTTGTTGTGTTTTCTCAGGGCAAAGCAGTTCACTACTGTTCGCTAGTTAGGGTGCTCCATCACATCACGATAGTATGGACGCAAACAGCGATTTCATAATATGTTTGAAACTGTCTTCACGCTCGCTTTAGCCCTTGTGCAAGCCGAAACCTGGTACCCAAATTTTAGTGTCTATATAAAATTATTGGGCTCTATCATCACAAACCAATTGTGTCAATAGCATAAAACACTAAAAAAAAGCTTGTTTCTTGCAAATCGATAAATTATCTCAGATGTCTTAAGTTCAACAACCGTTGAAGACCTGCCGCACACACTTCAACTCAACTTCTGCATAACCCTACAAAAGTAATTTGCCAAAAATCCTCCCAAACAGACCCTAATATGCTCCGTACAAATTACAGAACGCTTTCATGACTGCCATACATCAAGACATTACTCGTGAACTCAGCGATCATCTCATGTACTCACAGCTTTTAAGCAAATTATATGAAGCGTCGACAGCCAACGTTTTAGTTCAGTGGCCCAGAAAATGTCTTTTGTTAACTCGGTGAGTTGATATTGCTGTCAATGTGGTCTGTTTTTTTTGGATGAACCGGTTCTTTGATGCATATGCGTTTCAGTTTAAAGCTCATTAAAAATGCAACGCTTGACTTGACTTGAAGATGGAGACTTTGGATATGGGCAAAGACTTATTAGTTTTTTAAAAGACGGAGCTTGAAATAAGATTTTCACTATCATCGTCACAGCTGGTAATACGCCATTTGCAGTTAGCGAATTCCTGCAATCTTCTCCAATCCGTCTGTCCACAGTGCTAGACATGATTCACCATTCACCATATACGGTCGTCAATGTACCTGCCATGTTATCTCTCCACCAACCTTAGTTGACTGGTAGAGAATGCCTCAGGCATTAAGTCCGCCTATGTACCTTTATGTTGCATGACGTTTTAATAAATAAATAGATGACTTTACGGTTTCCGTTGCTAATCGCTATCCTCTTAATTGTGATTGCAAGACCTACTCCTCAATAAGTTGGGGATCAAATTCATGGACTTCATATTCATCTGCATACCTGTACTGCAAATTGCTTAGACACCTAGCTTAACCATAAAATTGACCTACGTCCACTCTTCTTTTTCAAACGTACCTAACCAAAAACAGGATCTTGATCCGAAAGGACAGACCACGAAGTGATCCTCTAAGGGTTCCTTTTTTCCCTAAAATCCACATTAGTATTCGTGTACCGTAATCATTACCCAATCACTCAGGAATTAGTAGCCTACATTAACCGCGGATTGCGATGTGTTCACACTCTACTGCCGATCAATTGTTTGTTGATCAACCGTTTTGTTGATGAGACGGCGTGATTGATTCACAGATAATTGGATAATGGTTTGGTCCATTACATGATATAGGGATACGGATTTTCGGGATAATTTTATTAAAACACAGGCCTGCAAATTAAGTCGGCGCAGAGTTGCCAGCCTGTCGGTTTTTTATCGGTTACATTTCGGGGAGTGTGCGTTGGAATTGCATGAACTAATTCCTCCTAGCCCGTTCCATCATCGGACTACAAGACGCACGGCGATGCGTCATCGGTACATGGTGGACATCCCACCCATACGCACCAAACGTTTTGTGAATACTTTTATTATGCGTACCTACAGCAAAGGAGTGGAATTCCCTGCCGGAGTCTGTATTTCCTGTTGGCTACAACCTGGGAGTCTTTAAGTCAAGAGTGTATAGGTTTCTTCTAGGCAAGCGTGCTTCATCGTCGACGACATCGTCGCTTACCATCAGGTGAGATAGTGGTCAAACGCAAGCCTATCAATAATAATAAAAAAAAAGTGATTGTGTTCTGGTTTAAAGGAAATTATGCCTGTAAGATACACAGGTATATGATATTATGATAGGTACAAGGGATATTTCATTTTGGTCTCAACCTCCAACCAAATTTAGGCGAAAGCTCAGTTACCTGCAAAAAAGTTGGAGATTCTTGCAAAGGTAAACAGTAAACAGCTGCTGAACTTGTATAAAGCGCAAGTTCGGTCATGCATGGAGTACTGCTCTCACTTCTGGGGTGGATCTGCCAAATACCAGCTTAATGCACTTGAGTCGATTGACAGACGGGCCAAAAGGCTTATTGGCGTCGCCTCAAAGCTCCAGAGCCTCGAACATCGACGCCGAGTTGCCAGCCTGTCGGTTGGGACCTTGGGGTCTTTAGGTCAAGAGTAAATAGGTTTCTTCTAGGCAAGCGTGCTTCACCGTAGACCACGTGATTGCTTTACATCAGGCGAGATAGTGGTCAAACGCGAGCCTATAGATTATAAAAAAAACCTCAACAAAAGACAAGTACTCGTATTTGCTCACGTGCTGTTGAAAATGATCTGACGGGAATGTATTAACGGTTCAAAAAGTAGCCTTTGTCCTAATACTGGTCATGGTTTACCCGTGTGTTAAGTTTCATCCAAATCCGTTCAGCAATTTAGGCGCATCGAAACATAGCGACTTTGACCTTTTTTACCCGACTGCCGAAGGAGGGTAATCTGTTTATTAGTCTATGTATGTATGGATGTTTGTTCCTATGTGGCGTTCTAGAGAACAAACGCGATTTTGATGATTCTTTCGTTAATCGATTCGTCTTAACCTTGCGAGTGTCACTAGCTAGATTAAAATTGAAAAATGGCAGCTTTTGGGCGTCATATTGGCCCAATATTTTTTTCTTCCAAGCCCATCGTGTTTTAAACGGTGATTTCAAAAATATATAATACTAACATATGTTTAAATGTACCTGACTCGAAAAAAAAAAAACTAAAATGGTTTAAATAAGAAAAGTTAATTTAAAAAATCAATAAACCCGACTGTCAGCTCGCAAATGTGTATCCTTCGTATGCACAGCATGATTTTCTTCTTGTTTACGTCTTCGTAGTTCGCTTTTTAAGCAATCGCATTTTTTTATTTACTTTATTTTAACATAGATACAATTAGGGCTCTTATTGGCCGGTTTTGGAAGTGGGATACAAGGATGAAAAACAGGTATTACTGGTAATTATTTACGCCAAGCAACGAGGTTTTCCTTTGTCTTGTCAACCGAATTAAGTAGCGGAGACAGTACATTTGTAGAACAAATAACAATAAAAGTAACAGTGTACTCATTGTTGAAAAGCCTTATATTAAATAAATAAATAAATAAATAAAGTACGAGGAACAAAAACGTTTCAACTCCGTACATCGTTTGTACTAAATTAAGTGTTTCCGCGCTAGACATGCTTTGACTTGCAATGTACAAAGTCCTTTGATTAAAACTGGCACTATTTTCTTTACGGAATAAGGAAATTTTTATAGAAAATAAAAGAATAGTAAAAGAATAATCACATAGTAACAAATAAACTTTTCTTTTATAAAGAAAAGTACAACAAAAACATTATTGATTTTTTAAACAATAAACTTTTGATGTTTTATATTGCTTAAAATGTATTATTAATATTATAACATGAACTTTTTCTAAATCTGCAAAATTATATACCTTTTACGTTTTTAAAACTAACATAATGTTTTTTTTTCATTACACAGAAATTGACTTAGGTACTTCAATAGTTATTTATGCTACAAGTGCGGGAAGTAGGTGATTTCCGATGAGTGGTATTTTATTCACGAGCGAGCGAAGCGAGTGAGTGGATAAATCGACACGAGTCGGAAATCATCTTACGCACGTGTATCATACAACATTTTACTATGCACTGTGCGAGGAAATAAAAAAATATATCTGAACCAAGCAAGAAATTAATAAAATGGCGCTTATTCAAGGGCGCTCAGCATATCCACAGATTAACTAATAGTTCATAGTTCTACTGCGCATGTGCAAATAGCTGTCAAGTCGTAACGCAAAAAGGCACGACCAAAATATTCATTCTGCCAAACATATTTTATGAATATTTAAAATTAATTTATTGATCAAAATCTAAATCTAGAGTGATTAAAAACGCCTTAAATGAAGTATTAGTTTTGTTTTACCTTTTATATGAATGATAATCTGTACTTAACTAATTTTTAAAACTTTTCTCAAATAATAAAAACTCTATGCGGCGGGCTGACGTTGGAGTTAAAAATTAAAAAAGTACAGGAAAGTAAAAAGCACTAGTAAAAAAAGTGACACTTTCCGCACAGTTTGGCTGCTTGGAAAACGCTCTTTTCGAGGACATGCATTGTAAAATATTATAACTTCAAATCGTTCATTTGTTCGAGGTTTTCATTCAATGAATTTATACAAATAATAGTTATTTATGCTACAAGTGCGGGAAGTAGGTGATTTCCGATGAGTGGCATTTTTTTTCACGAGCGAGCGAAGCGAGTGAGTGGATAAATCGACACGAGTCGGAAATCATCTTACGCACGTGTATCATACAACATTTTACTATGCATTGTGCGAGGAAATAAAAAAATATATCTGAACCAAGCAAGAAATTAATAAAATGGCGCTTATTCAAGGGCGCTCAGCATATCCACAGACTAACTAATAGTTCATAGTTCTACTGCGCATGTGCAATAGCTGTCACGTCATAACGCAAAAAGGCACGAGCAAAATATTAATTCTGCCAAACATATTTAATGAATAATTAAAATTAATTTATTGATCAAAATCTAAATCTAGAGTAATTAAAAACGCCTTAAATGACGTATTAGTTTTGTTTTACTTTTTATATGAATGATAATCTGTACTTAACTAATTTTAAAACTTTTCTCAAATAATAAAAACTCTATGCGGCGGGCTGACGTTGGAGTTAAAAATTAAAAAAGTACAGGAAAGTAAAAAGCACTAGTAAAAAAAAGTGACACTTTCCGCACAGTTTGGCTGCTTGGAAAACGCTCTTTTCGAGGACATGCATTGTAAAATAATTTTCAAACTTGTCAACGAATCATTTTAAAGTAGTGACAAAATTTATAAGAAAAAAAAACAATTGCGTTAAAATTATTGATCAGAAAATTTCTACACAGAAAAAATCACTGTTTCTGCTGCTTAATTTCATGTAATTTTCTTCCTAAACCTATTTAGTATATTTTTTTTTAAACTACATCATCAAGGCAAATCCCTCTATTTTTTTTTATTTTTTTTCATTAAGCTATTAATGTACTAGTACATATTATCTCAATGAACAAAAAAAAACTTTTTTACAAAAAAATACTACCGACTTCCAAATAAGAAAACTACAAAGTGAAAAATAACTTTATTTTTGGAAGTCGGTGTCTTTCGTAGGTACCATTTTTTTTCGTTATGGACACCGACTTCCAAAAATAAAGTTATTTTTCACTTTGTAGTTTTCTTATTTGGAAGTCGGTAGTATTTTTTTGTAAAAAAGTTTTTTTATTTTTCACTTTTTAGTTTTACCTACCTAATAGGCAAGTTGTTTAGTAAGTTTCCTATAACGCCAGAATAGATTACCCGAATATCATGAAACTTGAACAAAACCGATCAAATGAGAGATCTGCTTACCCCTTAAGAGCATACTGGCGTGATGTTATGTTATGAAATGGTATAAACAATAAACAGACATGCGATTTCAGCAGTCCCGAGAGATTTGCCGTTATTTATTGAAGAGTTCTGTTGTATATCTTCGAAGTTCTTCATCAGATCTTCACCAAATTGAAATGGGACCAATTTCGGCACATACTCTTTCAAACAAAAAAATATTTTTTGAGAGAGAATTTTCAAAATCGGTCCACAATTGACGGAGATATCGGTGAACATACACAAAAAAAAAAAAAAAAAAAAACATACAAGAAGTCGAACATAGAACCTCCTCCTTTTTCGAAAGTCGGTTAAAAATCAAGAATTGCCCTGAGCGTGCCCTTAACAAACGGGTTACCAACTCAGCATATGACGAGCATCAAATACCCAGCGCTGACTGATGTGTTTAAGTTTGTTATTTTGTATAAATGGTTAATTTTTAGGGTTCCGTACCCAAAGGGTAAAAACGGGAGCCTATTACTAAGACTTCGCGGTCCGTCTGTCTGTCACCAGGCTGTATCTCATGAACCGTGATAGCTAGACAGTTGAAATTTTCACAGATGATGTATTTCTGTTCCCGCTATAACAACAAATACTAAAAACAGAATCAAATAAATATTTGTCGCATCACGGCTGGCCGATAGATGTAAACCATCGGGAATTCAGGATGTATTCCCTTAGGTTAAGACATTGTGTGTGGGCAGGTCGTTGGGTACAATCGTGCAAATGAAATCACATAAGTTATTCGATACACTGGGTTTATTCAAATAGACACAAGTTACATTCTTGCTTACTAATATTACGGATCGACACTGATTCTACGACGTCTTAGCAATACGGCTGTCATTACTCAACTGCTCTATTCTGCTGTCCCCACTACGCAAGCGGTTAGAAAAAGCGCGCCAATGCGTAGTTGCTCTTGATTGCCGCTTGTCACAAGCACGCCCCGCTTGTGATTTGACTTTACGTTCGTGCTATTGACTAAACCCGACATATTTATGTGGGGCTCCCATACAACGAACGTGATTTTTTTGTCGTTTTTTGTGATAATGGTACGGAACCCTTCGTGCGCGAGTTCGATTCGCACTTGACCGGCTTTTATCTTCTATAACTTAAAATCATGCGTGTTGTCCTCAAATGGAGAGGCAGAGGTGGTGTACTGCTGGTAAAAATCATTTTCTCAAACATGCATGGAAATATTGTCATTATTTTAGAAAAAAGAACACGCGAAGTACTGAATTTACGGACAAAGAAAATCAAATCCATTGCTGGAGCGTTTTTTTGAATTTGGAACATTACAACGCTCCAGCAATGTTGTATGAAACGGCGTGCTAGGGTTATTAGATACTCTTTGATTTGATCTCTTTTATTATTCTTGGCAGAGTAGTCTTTGCTTAGTACAAATTGCGTTCACGTGGCTGTATATCCATAAATGCGTTTGCCTTTCGGCACAGATGATAAATAGAAAATCGGCGGCAAAGCTGAAAATTCGTCTTGATTTGTTATTTAAATATTTAATAAATATAAATTTAATAATTAAAATGAGTTCCAACGGTTCAGAGACTGAAATGATGTTGATTGTACTCCACCAGATTTAAGATCAGAAGCCAAATTGGCAATGGAAAACCTGCTTTCAGCGAAGTCAAAAGAAAAATACATGAAAGTACATATATGAAAATTTTATGATTTGGAAAAACGATAAAAAAGTGAACATTTTCTCCGAAACAATATTTTTGGCGTATTTTAATGAGATTGCTAAAACTAAAAAGCCATCTGCATTATGGGCAATTTATTCCATGCTGAAATAAAGTTCATGTTAAAAACGGCATTTACTTGAAAAATTATGGAAATTTAACTACTTTTTTATTTCCCTGCATTCTTTTGAGAAAAGCACTATATATGCCTCGGCGGAAATGGCAATTGCCTTTCTCGTATTAGTGAAGTCTAATTCATACTCGACCTGCAATTGCATATTTCCCGGCCTTTGCAATAATGTACTATTTCCCTTTTATATTTGCCTTCTAATTTGGATAAATCAAACAAATTCAATCTTGTTTTTGAAGTGATGGCCACTTAATTTCTGCGTAGAGGACGCAGAAATTATGTGATAATATTTTGGTATATCAAAGTGTATGAAAAAGGCTGATTCGTGAATGTAATCCTAATATTACCTACTAGCTGTTGCCCGCGGCTTCGCTCCAGTGGACCACCCCACAGGACCCATTTTCGAGATTAAAAAATAGCCTATGTCACTCAGGAATAATGTAGCTTTCTATTGGTGAAAGATTTTTTTCAATCGGTCCAGTAGTTTCGGAGCCTATTCGGTACAAACAAAAAAATATTTCCTCTTTATAATATTAATTAGTACAGATATGTAAAAGTGAATGTGAGTGTATTTGTTTTGTTAAGCTTTCATGTCTTAACGATTTTAAATGAATTTTGCCTTAAGGCCGTACCCTGACCAAAAAATCAGCATGAGATATGAGCAGCATTACTATTGGCCTAGCGGCACTGGTGGCGCATGATTTACGGTAGTGAATACGCCCAGATTTTAGAATAAAATCTTTACAAAATCGAAATTTGGTCTTTTGAAAAAAAAAACTTACAAAATGTTCGTTATCAAATTGACTATCCATTAGTGTTAGTATTTAAAAAAATAATTAATGAACACTTTACGAGGAAATTCATGCTATCAATAATTATTTCACATTTTTATGGTTTTGTTGGCAGGAGATTAGTGACATATATACCTCTTTAAAAAAAAAAGTGTACTACAATTTTAGAATCAACATTATGTAGAAATTTAATGTATTTTTATTATTTGATATTTCTTTTTAAATAAAGAGTAGATAGCTCTTAAAAACTGCACAAAATTCGACTAGCGCGGCGTTTTGCTCGGGGAGGCGCCTTAAGAACAGAACTTGTATACAAAGGATGTTTTTCATACCGGTATAAGTTTTTTTTGGTATAATAAAACAATTTACACGCAGGCGAAACCAGCTAGCTTCTGCCAGCGGCTACACCCGTGAAAAAAGTGTAATCATATCCCAAGGGAACATAATACCGGGATGAAGTGTGTCATCAACAGTGGGCCCTATCAGAAATTATCATCACACATCATCAGCCTATTAATGTTCCCACTGCTGGGACACAGGCCTCTTCACTGTGAGAGGGGATGGGCCGTAATCCACCACGCGGGCCCCACACTGGTTAGTGGATATCACATGTCTTCGAATTTTTGGTTCTAGGACATGCCGGTTTCCTCACGATGTTTTCCTTCACCGTTTTGGGAGCAGTGGCGATGAAATAATTTACACAAAGTATGCGCCTGCCTGGGTTCGAACCCACGACCTACAACTTGTAAGTCGCGGCCGATACTACTGGGCCACTACTGCTCAGAATCATCAGAAATCAGCGCAGAGTTATTTTTTTTTCGGATATCGCTGCATATGCTGAGATGGGAGCCTTTTTGGTCCAGCACGGGATTTTCATTTTTATTATTGTTTAATTTTATGCCTTTTCTCGTGTCTCCTGTGCGGGTCACCAATAAACATTTTTTTCTTTCTTTCTATGAATATAATGCTATTTCAGACTACAATCTATCTCTGAGCCAAATTTCATTCAGAACTGTTCAGCCGTTCTGGCGTGATTGGGTATAGCATACATCCATCCAAACTTTCGCACTTGTAATATTAGTAAGATTTACACGCGGTGGAAACCACGGGCCGAAGCTAGTGTGACCATAATACGATAAGCACTGAAAACTCCCTTTTATCAGCTCAACTTGGCCAATAAACAAAATAAACAAATCCAGTAAATCGCAACAAACATTCTGCTCAAAGAGTTTCTAATAATCTTTTTGATCTTAAAATTCTTCAATAAGAATTTCTCGGTAAGAATCCCATTGTGCTGGCAATTCGAAGTTAATCTGAGGGTATGCCAGAGCCATTCAAAGCTTGGCTGATAAAAATACTGCGGAAAGTATCCGGGCCGCATTGTGGAGATTAAGAAGAAATATATAATACTAGTTAAAGTAGGTCTTTAGGTCTCGTTGTCGATGAATATTTTGTATTTTCAAAGGAGCCTTTTCAGAAATTTCTACTGTCAGCTGTGAGAGCCGGTAAGTTTTAAATAAGTTTAAAATAAAATAACACTGTAGTTTCTGCCTACCACCACAAAGTATATAAGCGTACCAGCGGGAAAAAAGGCTTGAGTTTATGTATGTATGTTTATGTAAAATAATACTTAGAGCTGACGTAAAATTATGACTACGTTCGTCAATTTTTCAGGCAAAATATTGTTTTCCACTGCTGGTCAAAACATCATTATCTAGAAAAATTGGCTGCCCATCTGCCGACAATCTAAAAAAAAGTACTCAAAATAATTTATTTAAAAATAATACGTTTCTACTTACAAATAATCTTCACTAAGAACGGAGCATTGTGTTTTAATCCACAACGGAATGAGATCGTAATAATACCGCCACCGCACAGAAAGCTGGTCGTAAAACGCAATGACCTTTGACACCTTCATTCTAACGTTGTATTTAGTTTCAGTATGTGTACTTATATTAAAAGTTTTTAATGGATCATTTGTAGGAGCTCGACCAAATACGTCCACTGCTGGACATAGGCATCCTCCAAGCGTCACCACACTTACCGGTCCCGTGCATCCCGCATCCAGCGGATCCCTGCAACCTTCACCAGGTTATCGGTCCAACTGGGGGAAGGCCTTCCAACGCAACGTCTTCCGTTTCGCGGTCACCACTCCAGAACTTTTCTGCCCCAATGGTGCCCTGCCCACTGCCACTTAAGTTTGGCAATTATTAGGGCTATGTCGGCTTAAGTGGATAGGCAGTCGCCCGAAGTAAAATAATGGTGTTCAGCTACATCTGTGTAGACTGCAAGCCAACTGCAACATTGTTGGATTTGCTAGTCAGATTTGATGTGAATAATTTCCACAGTATTATTTTCGATCTGGAATTTCTTAGTAGTCTTGATATGTTCCCGATAAGTGGTTATAGGCTAATTCCCTATCACAAGGGACTGAAACACAAAAGGTGACATATGGGTGTACAGTACGATCATTTTCTTAATGTCTCTTGGCAAACTTCGTGTTTCGTCAGTCGTCGGCTTTCTATCAGTTGTCCTTTGCACTTGGTGCAGACCGGACGCTCTCAATCAACTTGGAAGTTTGGAGTTATTAATACTCTTTAATCATAATGTAATTTGTTTTTAAACTGGAAGGAAAGCTGATATTTTGACAGCTCTATATATTTCACACGGAAATAAAAACAAAACCACAATAAAGTACTTAGTTCTAAATTTAAATTACTATACACGATAAATCTAATAATTGATGGCTTTGGAAATTAGCATTCGTTTGTATTCGGCAAAGCGATGGTTGTCGAGGGACATTACGAAAATGGTTGTACTTTAATGTTTTTTTTTTTAAAATAGGTATTGTTTATTCAATTATTTGACAATATACCGTGTATAAAATACTTAATTAACTAAGACTACAAATATATACATTTAAACCAAAAACTACTCACTACCTAAACCTAAAAATATACTTAACTAAAATATGGCGTCAAAAAACTCCTCCACATCGTTGTCCACTGGTAATGTACCCAAAAGGCTGGCAGCATTGCCACGTTGTATGGTAATGCTTAATCTCTGACCAAGGTAAAAGCCAGCCCTTGGGTCCCGCGAAGTGTCAACTAGGCGTTTGGAGAGATCTTTAAACAAAGCGTGAGCACTGTAGCGGTGCGGTGTACTCAAATTACTACATTAAAGTGGGTCCGCACTTTAATGTAGTAATTTGAGTACACCTCTGCCAAACCCTTCGAGGAATGCAGGCGTGATATAACAGTGGTACAGTAAGTAAATCAATTGTGAGCGAAGTCGCGGGTTAAGCCACCCCTGTGGAACATCGGGTACGACTGGGTGCTGAGGGGCGAACTCCAGCCGGGCGTGGACCTGACGTGTTACGCGGACGACACACTGGTCACCGCCCGGGGTAGTTCGTACAGGGAGGCAGCGTTGCTGGCGACGGCTGCGGTCTCACAGGTGGTGAACCGCATACGGCTCCTTGGCCTGGAGGTGGCCCTCAACAAGTCGGAGGCCATGGTCTTTCATGGCCCCCGGCGGGCGCCACCGCCCGATGCCCGTATCGTCGTCGGGGGGACTCGAATCGCTGTCGAGTCAACCATGAAGTACCTAGGATTGGTGCTCGACAGCCGGTGGGATCTCGGCCCCCACTTCCGGCGGCTGGCGCCAAGTTGTTGGGCGCGGCTGGGGCGTTGTCAACGCTGCTTCCTAATTTGGGGGGCCCGAGCGCTGCCTGTAGGCGGCTCTTTGTGGGGATCGTGCGATCGATGGCCCTGTATGGGGCCCCGATCTGGGCGGCTGACCTGACGGCCGGCAGCATCGCTGTTTTGCGAAAGCCGCAGAGAGCGATGGCCGTCAGAGTCATAAGGGGGTATCGCACGATCTCCTACGAGGCGGCTTGTGCACTGGCCGGATCCCCGCCCTGGGACCTGGAGGCGAAGGTACTCGCGTCACTGTACCGGTGGCGCGAAGAAGCGCGGGCGTGGGGCGAAGGGCCGATGCAGCGACATATGGAGTTGCGTCGGTCTCAGCTCCACGAGGTCCTGGTGGCGGAATGGCGGGACAGGCTTTCACGCCCTACCGCCGGCCTCATTACCATCGAGGCGGTCCGGCCAGTGCTCGAGCGCTGGCTCGGGAGAAGGCACGGCTCCCTGTCGTTTCGGGTGACGCAGGTGCTCTCGGGGCATGGTTGCTTCGGGAAGTACCTGTGTCGCATAAACAGGGAGCCGGACGCCCGGTGTCACCACTGCGTCGACTGCCGGGAGGACACGGCGTGGCATACGCTGGCAGAGTGTGCCGCTTGGGAGGAGCCACGCCGTGCCCTCATCTCTGAAGTAGGCAGTGACCTGTCGCTGCCGGCCGTAATCGAGTCTATGGTCGGCAGCGAAGAGTTCTGGAACGCGGTGGTATCCTTCTGCGAAACAGTCGTCTCGCAGAAGGAGGCTGCGGAGAGGGAGAGGGAGGTTTCATCCGCTCACCCGATCCGCAGCAGACGCGCCGGGCGTCGGCGGAGGGCGGACAACGCCCTCTTCCAGCCCCCCTAAATGGGTCCAGGGGTGACGGACTTGGGGACGTCCGTCACCACACATCAGGACCTGAGGTGGCGGCGCGTTGTGTTCCACGCGCGCCCCTCTTAGACGTCTCGGGGGAAGTCTAACACCTCATTTCCCCCCCGACCCAAGATCGAGGCCCGCGAAGGCGGGCCGGCACTAGCCGGGGGTTGCGGAAGTATCGTTGTTCCCGCGACCCCCAGCGTAGGTGTGAGATGGAACACCGAGGTGGTTTTTAGTCAGTAGGAGTCTGACAGACCCCTCCGCCACCCCAGGGCGGAGGACATCCAATGAGGATTTTCCACCCAGGAAAAAAAAAAAAAACGATTCAAATACAAAGAAAAGACCGTTAATGACAGTGCTTCAAACTCTTCCAATATCTATATCCAATAGCAAAAATAAAATCCGTAGAATAACTTCAAGCCACATAAGTATTTTAACGTAGGTACTAAAACATTGTAGTCTCTAATAAAACTATCAACTATGTAAGACAATGTTGAAACTTGTGGAGAGAAAAAAGTAATCACTGAATAACTGAGAATTTTCCTTTGAGAATTTAATAAAAATTCTAAAGTAGTGCACTGTCTTAATCCAGATGACTGTGTTAGAGTATGTCTTTACTAACTATTCTTTTTTCGTGTTTGCCCCGGACTTCCGAAAAGAAAGTTGTTTTTCGCTTTGTAGTGTTTTGTTTGGAAGTCGGTTTAAAAGTTTTTATTTTCCTCTTTTTAGTTTTGGTATCTTATATTACCATGAAAATCATGTATAGCCAAGGAGCTTCCCATAACAATTCTAACAAGCCAAAACACGACAGGAATACATTGTTTTATGATGGTGTTCCAGTGCTTACCTTCCGATTTCATACCATTGTAATTAGAACCTTTATTCAATTTGCTTCATCAAGTCATTTAACTGTTCGAAATATCTTATAATATCCAAAACATACTTCTCATTGAGAAGGTCCAATGTCTATCTGTGGTGCCTCATCAGTTCCACTTCACCAAATGATACTTTTTGAATGCAAATGCTTGTCATGTTGATGAAAATACCAAAATCGTTACATGTACGCCTATAAAATTTGAGGAGTTCCCTCGTTTTCCTTCGGATCCCCTCATCAGATCCTGACTTTGTGACAGTGGAACCACCTCGAGAATATACCATTTCAAACAAAAAAATAATTTTGTGTTGTGACAATATTATTGTTGTCCAAGAAATATATAACATGTTTATCTTTAGATAAAATATAATAGTACTGCAATGAAATACATTTCAGGATGTAAAACGAGGGCCATCTTGGCGTAAGGACAGTATGCCAATAGAAAACTAGCCAAACACAAAATAAGTGGTGAGGTTTTTTAGAAAATTCTTAATATAAAATGTATATTTTTTTTTTTGTATTTCACTAACTTGTTTATATTTTAGTTTACCTACAGTTTGAGGCTAGATGACCACATGCAGTGCCTCATGGGAGAGATGCTTCAATAGGGAACATTACTGCCAATTGCTCCCGCCAGATGGCGCTTGACGGCTCTGAGTAAACAAAAACATAACAACATGGCGTCTACTACTGTTTGTAGTTACCGAACTCTTTTTTTACTGTTTTTAAGATAACTTGTGTTCAAAAACCAAATAATAATAATGGGGAAGTTAGTTAGCTTCATTTTTCTTTCACTATTTGTTTTATATTTTGTATACATAAACTGAGATATTTTGTCGCTGGACTTTGACAGTTTGGTTTTTTTTTAGGGATGTGTCCGATATATCTAAACGTAACTTATATCGGATATGTGTTAGATATCATATCGTATCGATATCAAAATAACCGACATTACAAAAGCTGTATCTAATAAAAACCTTACTAGCGTGTGAGAACGAATAATTCAAAACTTAAAACCGTAACAATGCGAAAACGTACGCACTACGAACAAAACGCAAACTTCACAAACGTTAGGAACCATATGCGCTACCCATCTTTCTAAGTATTATTTCGTGTTCGTTGTTAGTTTGCTCATCTTAATAACATTTTAACTTTTGCAAACTGTACTACTGATATCGATATCTGAAAACCGTTTTCGATATCGATATGAAAACACATACATAACCGTTTGCGCAAAAAACCGAAAACTCCCTTCTCTAGTTTGTTTACGCAGAAACCTGTGGCGCCATCTGAGCGCAGCTTTGCGGATAGTTCCCTATTGTCTCCGTTCTCTCCATCCTATAGCAGACTATAATCTATCTCTATGCAAAATTTCATTCAGATCTATTCAGGCGTGATTGACAAACATACATCCACACATACATCCAAACTTTCACATTTATAATATTAGTAAGATTAAAATCCAAATAGAATTACGCGCGAAAATAGTGGCTTTTGGATTTGACAGATAAAAACGAGGCTGTAAGCTAGGCTGCAAGCGACTTCGACGCTGTTTTTCTTACGAAATACCAAAATGTATGAAGAACTGTCAACTAGTGTCAACTTGCTCGACATTGAATAAATTAAACTCACGGCGGTCATTTTAGAGCGCTAGTGTCGCTATTCGCGGCTTTGCGAATGCCAAACTGTTGATTCGTCGCTGGCACAGCGCTGCGCTCAAGGCTGTATCCTTAGAAAATAGCACTGTAGACAAATTACTATCATTAAATTTTCAAACAAGGTTTTACTGAAATGCTGTGCAGAAGCTCCAGCACTGTGACGTCAGGTCCTTGCCTTGCCTTATTGCTTGTTATTATGACACGCTGACGGCATGAGATGCGTTTTCAAATGAAATGACCTCTTCCCAATCTGGCGGCAACTGGTGGCGTAAATTTTCCCGAAAACTCTCATTGACGGACAGAGACGGACTTATTGCCTTAGGCATTTTCTACCTGTCAACCTTTGGGTGACGTAGATACAAATAGTGGTAGGTGCAATAACGATTGTGAAGTGGATTTTAATACAACCCATAAAATATAAGCTATAAATAAATAAAATTTAATTATATAAAAAATACTAAAACAAGTAAACTAAATACAGGTATATACTTAAAAATTAGTTATCGTTAGTTCGTTTAGTTTAACTTAAATAAATGTTCATGTTTCTAGCATGTTATTATTATAACTTTATATCCGCTTAAAACTAGATAAAACTGATACCAAACCTCGTATTTGCTTTAATGATAAGCAGCGCAAAAGTTTGCTGCTCAAACTGCACGCTTTTAGCTATTATCTCTAGTTGCATGGCGATTCTACGTAGGTACAGTAAAACTTTTTTCTGAATATTCCTCGGTAAACTTCGTGTTTCGTCAGTCATCGAATGTCTATCAATTGCCCTTTGCACTTGATGCAGATCGGACGCTCTCAATCAACTTCGAAGTATATGGAGTTGTTAATACTCTTTTAATTTATTGTAATTTATTTCAAAAATGGGAGGAAAACTGCTAAAGGAAATAGTTTTACAGCTCTACATTTCACACGAAAATCAAAACAAAACCACAACAAAGTACTAAGTTCTGAATTCAAATTATTATACACGATAAATCTAATAATGTTCATGGAAATTAGCATTCGTTTGTATTCGGAAACACGATTATTGCCGAGGGACATTAAGACAATAGTTGTACTATACTAGTGTGCATTGTATAATTGTAGGTTAAGAAACTATGGTTAGCTTAGTGGTTTCTATTATTTCAAGTGATAATAGTGTTACTCTGACTTGACAAGGAGTTATGTTGATGATTTATAATTATAAAAAAACTTTTTACAAAAAAATACTACCGACTTCCAAATAAAACTACAAAGTGAAAAATAACTTTATTTTTGGAAGTCGGTGTCTTTCGTAGGTACCAATTTATTGCGTTATGGACACCGACTTCCAAAAATAGAGTTATTTTTCACTTTGTAGTTTTATTTGGAAGTCGTTAGTATTTTTTTGTAAAAAGTTTTTTTTATTTTTCACTTTTTAGTTGTACCTACCTAATAGGCAAGTTGTTTAGTAAGTTAGCTACTCGTATAACGCCAGAATATATTACCAAAATATCATGAAACTTGAACATAACCGGTGAAATAAGAGATCTGCGTACCCCTTAAGAGCGTACTGGCGTGATGTTAAGTTATGAAATGGTATAAACAACAAACAGACATGCGATTGCAGCAATCCCGAGAGATTTGTGTTGTTTATTGAAGAGTTCTATTGTATATCTTCGAATTTCTTAGTCAGTCCTTCACCAAATTAAAATGGGACCATTTTCGGAACATACTCTTTCAAACAAAAAAATATTT
Source organism: Orthosia incerta (assembly GCA_948252205.1). Classification (NCBI taxonomy): domain Eukaryota; kingdom Metazoa; phylum Arthropoda; class Insecta; order Lepidoptera; family Noctuidae; genus Orthosia; species Orthosia incerta. Next base: position 5,342,769 of record OX411749.1, read on the forward strand.
TTTGTAATCTGTCCACAATTGACGGAGATATCGGTGAACATACACAAAACATACATAATGTCGAACATAGAACCTCCTCCTTATTGGGAAGTCGGTTAAAAAGTAATAAAAAACTGAATATTACACACGGATACGATGTAGGTCCATGACTTTAAGTTAAGGATTACGTTGTAATACTTTTGCTCCTCTCATGCTGCACTGCACCTCAATACCAGATCCTACGTCTTCCGCATCCAGTCTTACCTACCTACATGTGTAAGCCGATTTAAGTTCATCCTACTCTAGGATTCCCGATACACGGTCTGTACTCAGACTCGTCTGATCCGATAGCTATATGAAGACAAACGTGGCCAACCTACTGCCACTGCCACTGCCTGCAAGCTTAATTGTTGACTCCGGTATAATATTCAAGCATTAAGCCAGTTGTGTTACTGCACAGCGACTTGTGTTCCGAGACACCATAAAGTTTGATTCTACATGTACCTGATAAGCCCATGGTTTTATGCCTTTCATGGGTTGTTTATCCACGAACCCCATAACCTAAGCTCTAAGAGCCATTAGAGATAATTGAATGAACTGCGATGTCAAAACATATCAACGTCAAAATGTTTGTGTTGTTAGAAATAATAAGTTTTAAGTAAACGCCTTGGCTTAAGGCGAAAGCGCCATTGAATTAAAAATGTCTGTATTAGATTTAACGTTTTTGAAATACAGAATTAACTTCAGACGATATTGCAGCAGACCCAAGGATTGTACTCTCAAGGACGTTTCAAACGCACATCAACGTTGAGTCGTGCACCAGCGTCAACTCGATTAAATACATTTGTAAATACGTAAACAAGGGCAGTGACCAGGCTACGTTCGCTTTGCAGAGTACTATCAAGACGAATTGACCAAATACCAATCGGGTCGCTACATCAGCACTTCCAAGGCAGTTTGCGGATAATGCAGTTGGACGTCCATTTAGAGAACGATCAACGCATTCTTTTCATCCTTAAAATGTCGCAGAGTGGTTAGAAAATCCACGCCCAACTATGCTCTTTGCATTTTTAAAACTGTTTGAGGAAGATTAGTTTGCGAAGTCCCTTGTATACGTACGACGAAGTGCCGTCATACTATACGTACGATAAGCAAAGAGGTCTATTTAATCGACGTCGATGCGGACGTGCTGTGGAAGTTTTCCTGGAATCTTTAAGGACACCGCATTGGGAAGGGTTTACACCGTGCATCCCAATAATGGCGAGTTTTTTTTTATTTTCGGCTATTACTTCACACGGTACGGGGCCCAACGTCATTTGTGTTTCCAAGAAGTTTGTGTTTGAAACTAAGTTCCCTTTTATTTGTACCTACATTTTGTGTATCTGTGTGTGCTAAATAAACTAGTTTTCATTCTTTCTTTGACAGTTGATGACGTAGAGTATCCCACATTCCGTGCAGCCGGCGCAGCACGTCAACTTCTTGACAATGACCAATACTGGGACGACCATAGATTTAGAATTTTTTTTGCTACTATATCTATGGGGACGACACTCTGGTGGAGGCCAGCGTCAGTGACAGCCCCAGTCGGCTGTGACATTTGTTTGCCATAATTTTAGTGTATTGAGGAGTCGCAACCTGGTATTTTGTGTGAAAAATATCAACATCACCTGTCCGAAGACTTTTTACGAGCTTTGAGGTGTTCTACTGAAGGCAACGTTGAACATAGGATGAACGCGTTTTAAACAGTTGTCTCGGTTACCTTCAAGACTTTGTCATATCTATCTGTGGCAATCGACTGAACGAGTATGGATTACCGGCTCCGCGATTATCAGAAAGATCGGGGTAGTCGGGCATACGCCGCTGAAACCAATTGCGATCCGGTTGCAATAGATACCATCGTAAATGAGCACGTTTCTTCGTTCACCTCAGATCAAAGGAATATTTTTTATACCGTCCTCCAGAGCGTTGGGCTTGGCCAGGGTAAAATGTTTTTCTTGAATGCTCCTGGTGGAACAGGAAAAACATTTATTACCACTGGCATCCTTGCAGAGATCAGGAGGCAAGGCAAAAATGCCGTCGCGGTAGCGTCTTCCGGAATCGCTGCCACACTGCTTCCTGGTGGCAAACCTTCGATTTGGAGAGCAATGAAAAGGGGTGCGTGCTTAGGGACTACTCTATAACCGTATGGGATGAATGCACTATGGCAAACAGAAACAAACAACAGAACATTGCAGGATATTCACAGGAACCAGGACTTGATGAAGGTGTCACAGTTCTGTTGAATGCTTTGTTGAAATGATCGATTCACCAAGTCGCAAGTTCACCGATTGTGCTTGACCATCAATATGCGAGCTCAACTTGGCCGTAATATACCTGCTCAAGAATTCACCGATGTTCTTTAAAGGTTGGTGAAGGCACTCTACCACAGAAGAGGGGTCAGGTAGACATACCAGAGACTCTTGGTAGAGTAGTTCCTAGTATTGAAGAACGCCACACATTACCCCGTAGAGTTTTTAAATTCGTTTATGGCATGTGGACTAACAGCGCACCTCATCCTGCTGAAGGTTGGTGTCCAAATTACGCTCCTGCGTAATTTGATCCTACCGAAGCTGTGTAACGGGACCCGGCTCAAAGCCGTTTCTCTGCAAAGAAAAATAATCGAAGCGAAAATTCTTACGGGTTGTGGCGTTGGCGAAAAAGTATTTATACCACTAATTCCTCACAATCACCCCTTTCAATTCAAGCGCGTGCCTGTGAGCGTTTGGTTCGCAATGACCATTAACAAGTCACAAGGACAGACACTGAAGACTGTCGGTATCGAACTCAGGACCAGCTGGTTCTCACACAGACAACTGTACGTTTCTTGCTCCCGCGTCACCAGTCCTGACTCTGTACATTTTGGCTGCTGTGAGTAAGACTACAAACATAGTGTACAAAGAAATTTTATAAATTATGGAATCGCTTTATCCACGTATTGCCAAAGAAATTTCAAAAAGATATTTTGTGTAATGTAATATTTCTGTTTTCGAAAAAATATTTTTCAAAACATGCTTCATGGTTTTTCCATAATGTAAAACGCAAAGATTACAGAAACTCAGTACCCCACCTGCTACGATCCTCACATTCCCCTTTTGCTACGTTAACAATCAAACATCGGGTCATCATAACTACTTGCCGAATTTAATTGTAGTGTTGCCCTTTAAGTCGTTTTATGTGAAAGCAAAATAAATGAATATAATGCTTTAGGAATAAATCGCAAGCAGAAAATGTTTGGTTTACCGTGACTTTCGAGTTGTTCTAAGACTTTGTCGCGAACGAAATCGCGGCAAAAAGCCAGTACATTATATGTGTTTTACGGTTAAAAGTTCTGGAGTGACGATTACGTATAGGCAGACGCAGCGTTGGAAGGTCTTCCCTCTAGCTAGGTGGACTGATCTGGGGAACCCGCTGGATGCGAGACGCACTGGACGAACCGATGTGGCATATGGTCAGCAGTGGACTTATTTCGGCTATTTCATAACAATTAATCTAAAACTGAACCATAAATAGCTAAATACGATCCGAAAAATAATTTGTATTCCTGGGCATACGTTGGCGTATTCCCCTTAACTAAACGTCCGGCGATCGATTAACAGTGTTGACTTATTAAGTGGGGTGGAAATTATAGCGATTTGCTTTTAGAAATTATTAGCGTTTGCCCTCGATTTCGTTGGTGTTGCCTACCCCCAGAAACTGTGTGTTTTTTCGGAATATTATTTTATAGCCGGTTTCTGATTGAAGTATTTGAGGTTAAGAACGTGTCAAACAGTACTTCATGGCCGGTTAATGATTTAAGTATTTGAGGTTAAGAGAGTGTCAAACCCTACTTTAGTGGCAATTTTTTACAGGTTTCCAGGCTAAAGTATAGTTTGACAAATAATCAACTAGTGTTTACCTCAAATACTAATATCAGAAACCGGCCATTAGTGGCAATTTTGACAGGTTTTCAAGCTATATAGTTTTACAAAAACTCAACTCGTTTTTAACCTCAAATACTTAAATCAGAAACTGGCCATTAGTGCCCAATTTTTACAGGATTTCAAGCTAAAGTATAGTTTGATAAATACTCAAGTCGTTTTTAACCTCAAATAATTAATCAGAAACCAAAGTCAAAGTCAAATGTATTTATTTAATTAGGCCACTAAGCGGCACTTTTTAACGTTAACAATAAAAATTTACAATTAATAAAAATTGTTCAAACCGGCCATTAGTCTATGAAACTCAGTGATAGTGAAGTTTTAGGAATATCATAACTTGATCAATGTTTTCCGAGATTACCTACCTTTTACACACATATAAACAATTTCAACTCTTTGTCATATTAGTTTCAATTTATCTTTTTTGCTGTTTTGTAAAAATATGATACATATTTATCAGGTTGGAATAGAAATATTCGGTTTTACTTTTATTTAAATTAATGCTTTCTACTTTAGTTTTAAAATACAACAAAACTTATTTCATTTTGAATGTTCATCAAAACGCGTTATTGTTTGAAATTATTTCATTTCAAACGAACGTCGACAGTAAATAAAATTGTTTTGACAAAAAAATTACTTTGAGAATATAACAGGTTCAATTAAATAAAATATCAAATACAATACTAAAACCTGGGTGGCTTAATCCATAGAATAAAATAGAAGCAAATTAAACAATTATCTTTACAAAAATAATTAATTTAGTGATCTTCTTCTTTTTCGTGTGAGGATGTGGCCAACTCACCCCGAGTTTCTCAGCTCTAAATTATCGCAGATAGGCTGTTGAAAATTCATTCAACCAATCACAGCAGATTACGCGTGCTTGACAATATGTCACATTAATTCTGCGATAATTTAGAGCTGAGAAACTCGGGGTTAGTCTGTTGACAGACTTTAACTTGATAGCAACGAATTATTGATTTCGGTCTTCTGTACACTAAACAACAAACTTGAATCAATTTATATACGAATCGGAAGTGATGCGCCCATCCACGGAGTTGTCTCGAGCAACAAGAGTGAAGTTGTCGACCGATGCTATGACGGGTCTGTCACTTGATTTTGTAAGTTCCGCTAACGTCACATTGTCGACGTTTCCTTATAATACTTTAATGTACAGTACAACTATTTTCTTAATGTCCCTCGGCAAACTTCGTGTTTCGTCAGTCGTCGGCTTTCTATCAGACTTCCAAGTTGATTGAGAGCGTCCGGTGTGCACCAAGTGCAAAGGGCAACTGATAGTGTATAATTAGTTACACAACACTTTTACAAATAAAAAAAACTTTTTTACAAAAAAATACTACCGACTTCCAAATAAGAAAACTACAAAGTGAAAAATAACTTTATTTTTGGAAGTCGGTGTCTTTCGTAGGTACCATTTTTTTTCGTTATGGACACCGACTTCCAAAAATAAAGTTATTTTTCACTTTGTAGTTTTCTTATTTGGAAGTCGGTAGTATTTTTTTGTAAAAAAGTTTTTTTATTTTTCACTTTTTAGTTGTACCTACCTAATAGGCAAGTTGTTTAGTAAGTTTCCTATAACGCCAGAATAGATTACCCGAATATCATGAAACTTGAACAAAACCGATCAAATGAGAGATTTGCTTACCCCTTAAGAGCATACTGGCGTGATGTTATGTTATGAAATGGTATAAACAATAAACAGACATGCGATTTCAGCAGTCCCGAGAGATTTGCCGTTATTTATTGAAGAGTTCTGTTGTATATCTTCGAAGTTCTTCATCAGATCTTCACCAAATTAAAATGGGACCAATTTCGGAACATACTCTTTCAAACAAAAAAAGAATTTTCAAAATCGGTCCACAATTGACGGAGATATCGGTGAACATACACAAAAAAAAAAAAAAAAAAAAAAAACATACAAGAAGTCGAACATAGAACCTCCTCCTTTTTCGAAAGTCGGTTAAAAATAATTACACAGGGACAATGGCGGTATTATCGCTAACAACGATACTTTACTAATAGCATCAATCTAGGGGTAGTTAAGTCAATAGTGAATAGGTTACCTCTAGGCAAGCGTGCTTCACCGTCGACCACATCATCGCTTATAAGCGATGATGTGGTCGACGGTGAAGCACGCCACACGCACCCACGCACGTGGTTGACCACTATCTCACCTGATTGTATACAATCAGGTGAGATAGTGGTCAAGCGCGAACGTACTTAAAAAAAAATGAAATCCATACCAATGTTATCAATGCAAAAGTAACTCTGTTCTGTTTAGTACGTTTTCGCACTTTAAACGCTAAAATTTTTGATGAATTTTGGTACACAGAAGGACATACATAGGGTATTATAATTATTTTTCGTTAATTTTGTTAATTGTTAGTGTGATATATGGTAGTAGGATAAGATAGGATATATGGACCTCTTTTCCGAACTTAGACTCGCCTTTGGTCCACTGTGCGTGCCTGTCAGAGGGAATGGGCCGTTATCCATCACGCGATCCCAGTGCATGTTGGTGGATGTCACATGTCTTCGAATTTTCAGTTGTAAGACATGCAGGTTTCCTCACGATGTTTTCCTTCACCGTTTTGAGAGCAGTGGTGATGAAATAATTTACACAAAGTAAAGTGCTTCCTGGGTTCAAACCCACGACCTATAACTTGTAAGTCGCGGCCATTACCACTGGGCCACCACTGCTCTCGTGTAAGATAACGTATTGTAAATATTAAACTCTGATTTGACACATAGGTACCTAAACACATAGAGGAGAGTTGACTCAATCATCATTATAGCCCTTTGCTAAGAATAGTTACAGCACTGATTACAGTATTTGTGCCACATGTTAAATTTTGTGTTTTTTTTTTTTACCTTTGTTTAGATTCTTGTACCGATTGTGAATGTGTGAACATTGTAGGCTTTCTAGATGATTGTTAACATTTGTTAACTTTTTATTTCGTAATTTTTTTTTTTGTTTGTTGTTTTTTTTTTTCAATTTCGTACGACTTATTGTCGGGCCTACGTTGTCCCCCCATATCCAAGTACTAATGCTGTAACATGGAAATATTGTAAACACAAAAAAAAATAAAAGAGTAACCATGGAGTTTCTTGCCGGTTCTTCTCCATAGGAAACGACTAACCCGAACCGTGCACCTTGTGTCGACGTTTTATAAGTGCCCATGTAGGCCTATGTAAAATAAAAATATTTGATTTTGATTTTTGATTTTAGAGGGAAATCTTCCATATCGCAATTCGGTTTATGATAGGATAGACCGATTAGACCCGATGGGTCAGGTTAGGAAGAGGGTTACGTTCGGAACAAATATTATAATTTTTTTCAAGTTCCTAACCTAACCCACGACCGGGTTGAGATTTCGGGTCAGGTTCGGAATAATCCATTTTTATCCCGGGAGTAATTGTGTACAATAATTACTTACTTCAACGCGGGCGGAGCCACTTGCAGAATCTAGTTTACAATGAAATACTAAAAGCTGAATGCCTGAATCCATAATAACCTATAATGTTGTTCGGATATCAATCGCTCAATCACTTTACCGGCTGAGCCAATCAAAACTTATTTATTTATTTCAAGGCATGCCAACAACATATTTGCAAATTCATTATAGAGTCAATAATTTACAAAATGGTCCTGTGCAAACATGTCAGTTACAGGCGTGCACGTTATTCACAGTCTTTAATTACATTTTTTATGTTCGCAAGTATAACATTAATTAAATATTATGTCTACTGATTAAATTTAATGAAAACTTGACATAGAAATAAATTGTATCTGATTTTGATATCGGGCAACATTATACAAATACATTTGAATTTGAATGATAGTTAAGAAGGATTCTCTATTAAAAGCATTTCACTCCTTTTGTAAGTTTAGTTATTTTACTTTACTCATTTGTCATGGGTTTGTCTTTGACACCTTCACAGAAAATAAAGCTTGAAAAACACAACACAATCCAACTTACTGAAACAATTACTATAAATTATTTGCGTAGTCATTGTGTAACTGACGCCCCTTGAAAAAAGAGTTATAATAAGGTGAGTCCCTAGTTTTATTTTTAACCTTTCAATTTGCATGGCAGCCTAACAGTTTCGTTATTTAAATTCATTTCTTCTTTTACTGTTTTCTACTTTGTTTTTGTTGTCGGCTAACTAACATTTAGGGCCGCGGCCCTGGCACAAGCATCTGAAGGAACACGGGTGGGTTTTAGTCAATAAAAGTCTGACACACCCTCCTGTTTCACCCAGAGCGGCAGAAGTCATTGGATGATTTCACAAAGCAAAAATAGGAATAAAGTATTTTTTTTTTTATATCCAAAAATATATAGGCTCGCGCTTGACCACTATCTCACCTGATGGTAAGCGATGATGTGGTTGACGGTGAATCACGCTTGCCTAGAAAAAACCTATTCACTCTTGACTTAAAGACCCCTAGATTGTAGCTGTCGGGAAACACAGACTCCGGCAGGGAATTCCACTCCTTAGCTGTACTCACAATAAAGTGTTCTCAAAACGTTTAGTACGTATGGGTGGGATGTCCACCATGTACCGATGACGCATCGCCGTACGTCAGGTAGTCCGATGATGAAACGGGCTAGGTGGAATTAGTTCATGCAATTCCATCGCACACTCGCCGAAGTGTAACCGATAAAAAACCGACAAACTGGCAACTCGACGACGATGTTCAAAACTCTGGAGCTTTGTCTTGACCAGTGCTTCATCGCCGAGAGCCTCTTGGCCCGCTTTTGGATCAACTCCAGTGCATCAAGCTGGTATTTGGCAGATCCATCCCAGAGATGAGAACAGTACTTCATGCATGATCGAACTTGCGCTTGATACAAGTTGAGCAGCTTTTCCGGCGTGAAGTACCTTCTCACCTTCGCAAGGATCCCCAACACACAACAATTTTTGGCAGCCAGCTGAGCCTTTGCCTCAATGTATGGGCCAAAGTTGAGAGTCGATGTCAAAGTAGCGCCAAGAAGCTCAAGATGGTCCGTTATTGGCACGGTCAGATCTCGGAAAGTTGGAGCCGGGTGAAATTGGCTCTTTTTCGCGGAAAAAAGACACGCCTGGGTTTTAGCAGCATTAAACCTGACCAGATTGGCATCGCCCCATTCGGGGACTGCCTGCAAGGACAGGTTCAAATGTTCCACCATGGCCTCACGAAGAGTAGTAACAGATGCGTTGGCATCCTAGTATCATTGCAGACTTTTGATTATATACCGTCTGTAAAAAACTACAAATAACATCTGCAACTGCACGGAAGGATCTCGGTATTTAACGGATGGTTAGCTTTCTTTAACCTTGAAGGTCGACCCTTGCGGATGTTATTATTTATCCACAGACTCTTTATCAGGCTTTTTATTCATTTTATCAGCAGCAGTAGTGGCCCAGTGGTATCGGCCGCGACTTACAAGTTGTAGGTCGTGGGTTCGAGCCCAGGCAGGCGTTTTACTTTGTGTAAATTATTTCATCACCACTGCTCTCAAAACGGTGAAGGAAAACATCGTGAGGAAACCGGCATGTCCTAGAACCAAAAATTCGAAGACATGTGACATCCACCAACCCGCACTGAGCCCGCGTGGTGGATTACGGCCCATTCCCTCTCGCAGAGAGGAGGCCTGTGTCCCAGCAGTGGGAACATTAATAGGCTGATGATGTGATGTGATTCATTTTATCAACAATATTGATACGGAAAATATTGAGTACACCTAGTATTCAATATTTTCTGTGCTAATGGCTTCGCCCGCGTAGGTCCAATCTATTTGTTTCAAAATCATAAAAAAAAATACCAATTACGAGGTAAAAACTTAACAAACACACAGTTACTTTCGCATAATTTAGTAAAGATGGTACACAGTTTTCTCAAAAATAATCTGTATTACAAGCCCAGCTCTTAATTAAGTAGCTGATCCGTTTTTCTCAGATTTCCAGTCTAGAATATTCAACGAATATAAAATGTAAGAAAAACTAATAAGATCCTGCAGAAGGAAAAGCCGAAGATACCAGGGATTTATCGGACAGCGTTCTTGGAAGCTTAAAGCGAAATTTGAATATTTTCATCTGCTTTTACGAAACTCTGCTTTTCTGGAGTCGATTTTAATAATGATCCAGGTAGAGGTTGATGAGAGCATGTGAAATTGGATATTCAGTATTATACAACCTAATATTTGTTTCAGGATATTTACCATGTATATTTTGTTTTTTTGGTGAGAGCTCGATATTTCGGCACCGTTACAAGCGCCATGATCACGAGAACTAAAGTCTTTGAGGGTGGGTGATATTTACCAGCTGACATATCTGTCTACTAAGAGCAGAAAAGCGTCTAAGAGCAGTGGTGGCCCAGTGGTATCGGCCGCGACTTACAAGTTGTAGGTCGTGGGTTCGAGCTCAGGCAGGCGCTTTACTTTGTGTAAATTTTTTCATCACCACTGCTCTCAAAACGGTGAAGGAAAACATTGTGAGGAAACCGGCATGTCCTAGAACCAAAAAATCCAAGACATGTGACATCCACCAACCCGCACTAGGCCCGCGTGGTGGATTACGGCCCATTCCCTCTCACAGAGAGGAGGCCTGTGTCCAAGCAGTGGGAACATTAATAGGCTGATGATGATGAGGATGATATCTGTCTACCCTCTTCCTTCCTCACTCGTTTTTCACGCACGATGCCGCTACTACCAGAACCTTACTCACTAGTTACTCGACACTGTTCACGACAGACGATGCTCACGGTAACCACTTTTGACACTCGTTCAGTAGTTTTACGACCTTTGCATAGTTGAACCACTGGATAAAAAAAATATACATGGTAAATATCCCGAAACAAATATTAATTCTAATGATTGTGACCATGTCAGCTTAAAAACTTATAGTATAAAACTTGTTTTTAGGGTTCCGTTCCTCAAAAGGAAAAAAGGATCCCTTATAGGATCACTTCATTGTCTGTCTGTCCGAGTGTTACCTTTTTCTCTGGCACGCCTGAAGGCGTATGTGACACTCGCAAGGGAATCAAAACCTAAAGGGTAATTCCCATTGCCCGAGAATCTTGAAATTTGGCAAGAAGCAACGTCTTATAGCACAAGTAAAGGAAAAAATCCGAAAACTGTTAATTTGAAAGATTATTAACTTAGTTTCAGTTGATAAACTGACCGCAACATATGTCGATGTAAGGGGTCAACACTTTTCGAACGGTAATAGTAGTTTATGCAACAGTCAAGTGTATAAGGGTTATTAAAACACGAGCGTAGGTTTATCACATGAGGCGAAGCCGAGTGTGATAATAATATTACGCTCGTGTTTTAATACCTATTTATATGCCGTTGCATACACTATTTTATCTTCACTCATACAGTTGAAATAAAACAAAAATGGAAACGGAAGAAGCTCGGCAAAAATATGTGGTATGGCGGGCAATTTAGTTTCTCATTGCACATGACTGCGCAGTGCGTGCATCCAAAGACAATGACACAATTTTTCTACGTTAAGTCAATGAGCCCATAAGTGCCAATAAATTAAAAAGTAAAAGTGTGCTGTAAAAATTAAAATAGTTATTTATGCTACAAGTGCGGAAAGTAGGTGATTTTTGATGAGTGGTATTTTTATTCACGAGCGAGCGAAGCGAATGAGGGTATAAATCGACACGAGTCGGAAATCATCTTACGCACGTGTATCATACAACATTTTACTATGCATTGTGCGAGGAAATAAAAAAATATATCTGAACCAAGCAAGAAATTAATAAAATGGCGCTATTCAAGGGCGCTCACAGCATATCCACAGATTAACTAATAGTTCATAGTTCCTCGGGCACATCTACTGCGCATGTGCAAATAGCTGTCACGTCGTAACGCAAAAAGGCACGAGCAAAATATTCATTCTGCCAAACATATTTAATGAATATTTAAAATTAATTTACTGATCAAAATCTAAATCTAGAGTAATTAAAAACGCCTTAAATGAAGTATTAGTTTTGTTTTACCTTTTATATGAATGATAATCCGTACTTAACTAATTTTTTAAACTTTTCTCAAATAATAAAAACTCTATGCGGCAGGGTGACGTTGGAGTTAAAAATTAAAAAAGTACAGGAAAGTAAAAAGCACTATTGAAAAAAAGTGACACTTTTCGCACAGTTTGGCTGCTTGGAAAACGCTCTTTTCGAGGACATGCATTATAAAGTTATTTTATGATGCAGTTGTTTGAAAATCGAAGGAAAATGTTGCACTGTAATAGTTTTTTTTTTAATTTTACCTATCCACGAATATAAAGTATGTGTTTATACAATATTTTTTTAAATTCATATTTGGAACATTACGTTGTGAGTGTAGATAAAGTTAATTTTGTCCATCAATTCTGTTTATCTTATCGTTAGAGCAATAATCGTTGGTTTTATTCTTTATAAACTTCAGTTAAGTTGCCTAATTATTTTGGTGAATGTAGCTGCTTGTACGGAACGCTCGGTGCTCGAGTCCGACTCGCACTTGGCCGGTTTTTTTTTCGTTGGGTAGATTTCAAACACGCGGACAAAAGCTAGTAATCCATAAATCCATTATACATAATTAATCATGTCTGTGTTTGCCAAAGGATTGGAAAGATGTGCACTTATAGTACACCCTATATTTTATGTGATCATCATCATCATAATTACAGCTGAAAGACGTCCACTGCTGAACATAGACCTGCCCCAGGTGTCACCTCATTGATCGGTCCCATGCGTGCTGCATCCAGCAGATTCTCGCAACCTTAACCAGGACATCGGTCTACGTAGTGGGCGGACTTCCAACGCAGCGTCTTCTTTGTATTATATGTAATATAATATAAATGTTTTTAACATTACATAAATATTTATTTGTCGTCCACAAAGGTGTCTAACAAACTATTACATAAAAATGCAACATTATTTGATAAATCCTTTGTGGGAGACTGGTATCTAGACAGGCCCTACACAAATTACAGTCACTAAAATACTTAAACAAAAACGATTCTTATAATTAAAAAAAATTAAAAATTATAATCCTCCTCGTTGCATCGTGTTCCTCATTACTGAGGATCGTGATTCCCCAGTCTTCATGGAACCAACTTCTCCTTCACCAATTTGCGCCATCTGCTTCTGTCTTTGGCGTCGTGGAGAGCATCGTGCAGCCTGGTATTTAGCGATGTGCGGACTTGGTCTGACCATCTGATGGGACTTCGACCTCTCGGACGTTTCCTTCGATCTTGCCAGTAACCATCAGCTGTTCGAGGTTGTGTCCGTCCTTCCTGACAATCTGACCAAAAAACTCCAGAATCCTACGAAGGCAGACCGTGGACAGTCTGATATTTATGTTAAGTTCCCGGAGGATAGATTCATTGGTGCGATAGGCAGTCCAGGGGATTTGCAACATCTTCCTCCAGCACCACATCTTTAAAGCATCGATTCGGTCACGGTCGGCCTTCTTCAGAGTCCACGTCTCGGACCCGTAACTGAAGATGGAGAACACCAGGGAGTTGACCAGTTTCACCTTCGTCTACCTTGAAATGTTACGGTCTCTCCATACTCTTTGCAGCTGGGTCATTGCATTTTTGGCCATTCCTATACGCCTCCTGATATCTTTCTCACATGACCCTGAATTGCTGATACTTGCTCCCAGATAGACAAAATCGCTTACGGTTTCCAGTGATAGGGCACCTGTATTTTGCAGATGGTTTGCGCGATCCACTATCATTACTGTAGTTTTAGCATGATTAATTTTGAGCCCCAGTTCCATACTAATTCTTTCCATCCTTTCAAGGAGATTTACCATTTCGGTTTCATTTGCAGCTAATAGTGTAGTATTGTCTGCGTAGCGGACGAAAGTACCCTTACTTTTTTTAAACAGATCAGGTGTTTGTATCTCAACGCATGGTCTTCTATCTCTTGGCAAACACTCGACACAATTTTTTGTTTTAATTGTGATAAAAAATATTATTAAATTATTATTTATAAATTATTAAATTATGATGATTGATATATTATTAAATTATATTTAAATTATTATTGGCATATTAACAAATAGTTGTAAAATATTCAAAAAAATATAAATTAATTTTTATGAGGTGTGGAGGTCGTTATTTTGTGGTGTGGAGGTCATTACGGTGTAGTAAGGAGGCCGTTATGGTGTGGCGTGGATGTCGTTATATTGTGGTGTAGCAGTCATTGTGGTATGGGGTGAATGTCATTATTTTATGGTTTGGAGGAATTCGAGGTGTGTGGCGTGGAGGTCGTTATTGTGTGGTGTAGAGGTAGTTATGGTGTGGTGTGGAGTTCGTTATAATGTTGTCTGGAGGTCATTATATAGGTTGTGTGGGGGGTCGTAATATAGTAGAGTGGCTGACTGAAGACAACTTCATCTTTGCACGTGATTTTTTCTGTCCTGTCGTAATCGTGGTTCAACAAGTACGTGGTGAGAGTATATGGAGTGTGAGGAGAATATGTACCATGGACAAGCTACGAAGAAGAAAACCTACATTTTGCCAGTTATGTTTAAGTCCCATGCAAAAGGGGGCTTTGCTATAAAACGGACAGAAATCTAGACTCCGGGGTGCTATTGAGAGATTTCAGATGAAAAAACCGGCCAAATGCATGTCGGATTTCGCAAAATTAAGTTGGTTGTTAGTAATTTAAGAGGGAGAATATATAGCTAGCAAAGTTTCTTTCTTGCGTAACATTTTTCTCGTATGCCAAAAAAAACGGAAAAATTTATGTTGAGGCACTAAGAAGGTAATAAATATTTAGAAATAAATAATTTACTTGTTTTCTCTGAACTATGAAAAAAATGTGGTCCAGGTTTCCTGATGTCAGAATGTCTGGCTACTGTCTTTACGCGTTATTTCGCTGTCAATCGAGGTACTGAAGTTTACACTAATAGTAGCAAAAACATATTTTCGTATTTGCATTTTGGTATTTCTATACATCAAATATAGGTTATTAGGGATATTGGACCCGCGTTCCTGATGCTTACTCTGTTAGGACTCTTCGGATATGGAACTCTAAAAATCCAATAACACATTACCCGACTCAGGAATTGAACTCAGAACCTCATGCTCAGCAAAAGCGCTTACGGCCACAAGACCTTTCTACACAAATATAAAAGTTAATCCTTCATAGATACCTTTTCTGACTATTTTCCAATATCTCCACAAAAGCCTGCAGTATTCCATTACTCGCCTCTAGTTACTGGGCCAGAGCCTGGGGCTGGGTATTGATAATATGAGGGTGGTGTTGCCTATTACAAATATTATAGCCTAAACATATGCTAAAAACTCGCAAGGCCTGAAAGAACATACATTAATTTAAAAAAAAAACCGACTGCTTCAAAAGCGAACTAAAAAGATGTAAATCTTGCTGTGCAGTCGGAGGATGCATATTCGCGAGCTGACTGACCAAAACCAGATGTATCCTACGACTGCACAGCAAGATTTTGTTCTTGTTTACATCTTTTTAGTTCGCTTTTGAAGCAGTCGGGTTTTTTGATTTTATTAACTTTTTTTATTTACAACTTTTAGGTATACTTTTTTTTTCGAATCATTTTAAACATAAAAGTGGTTTATATTTTCGTAATCACCTCTAAAAACGCTTCATTTTGATACCCCTTTTTTTTTTTTTTTTTGCGTGGAGCAATGCTCATGCATAACTGCACTACCACGGGGAGATAGTGCAGTTATGTGGGACTCTAACCCACTAAAACTCCACGGTGTCCTCCAGTGCCGCTTATGGCGGGAACACGGGCACGCGTTAGCACTCACCGCAAACCCGCCGCGGCTGTCACCGGACCCTCCCCGGGGGAGTACCCCCCATCACCGACGCACCAGAACACACCGTACGCCGTGACCACCCCAGGGACCAATTCAGTACATGGGTGCCAGACGTCATTTTGATACCCCACTCGATGGGTTTCGAAGAAAAAAAATTGCAACATCTACAATATGGCGCCCAAAATCCGCCATGTTTATTTTTTTATGGTACTTGGGCGGCCAAGACCTATCTAACGATGTCTTAATTATAAAAATCCGTCAAGTGGTTTGAAAGATACGAGGTAATAAAGAATATTACGGGTGTGTAACGTTTGATATAATAACAAAAGATCTAATGATCATATGACCTAATTTCATTTAATATACTTTTTTTATATATAACGATCAAATGATATAATGAATTATTGATATAATTTCATTTTACCTAACTTTATATGGTATAATGAACATATTATATAATGCACATTTGATATAATATTCAGATAATATATCATTTAGTTACTATAATATTCAAAATCTCTAAGTAACGTTTAATATAAATTAGAAACGTCTTACTTTGTTTTGTATATTTTTGCATAAAGTGATTAAATTTTAAACGCCCGCCATTTCCGTGCTAGCAAAATCAAGCACCACATAAATATTGCTTGTTATTAGCTTGCTTTTATGCGGGTGGACGGATATTTTTTATTTTTCTGTCAGTCTTACAGCTACACTATTTATTGTATGTGTTGAGTATTGCGATTTCAATATTGTTTTAATAATTAAAATGACTAATATAAAAAAAAATTGCAGTACATTCAAAAGTTCTACAGGTGGACGAAAACTTTCGCAAGTGGACGATAAAGTTTATTGGATTTGTGTTTTATGTGTTTTCTTATTCTCTTCCTTATATACACCGGCTTGTTAATTGCAAGCCGGTGTATGTAATAGGTCGAATCTGTGCCAAAATCGAATCGGGGAACCCCGACTTCACGTAGTCTTTTGGCTGCTACCCTTAGAGTGTATATAAAAACCGGCGGCGCGAAGGGAGAGCAACCCCCGCTGTAGGTATTAATAAATTACTTTGAATGATTGTTCTATATAATTATAATGCATGTGAAGGTAGGAGGAGATATATATGTACGAAGAATAATAAACCAGGCTTTGCTCAACCACCGAGTTTCAATGCTGTGTCCCTGCATCCAATACAACATGGCACAGCCGGTAGCTAAATAAGTTAGCAAGCCGTTTAAAG
Source organism: Orthosia incerta (assembly GCA_948252205.1). Lineage (NCBI taxonomy): Eukaryota > Metazoa > Arthropoda > Insecta > Lepidoptera > Noctuidae > Orthosia > Orthosia incerta. The sequence goes on from OX411749.1 coordinate 5,359,743, forward strand.
AACTAAGTGCAATAAAAGAAGTAGATGACAAGTAGCAGTGATTCCGGATCATTCCAATAAGCAGCATACAATGGAGTCCATCTTGCAACCACCGCAACCGTTCCTTTTTGATAATGACATCACAAATGTAACATCAGGAAACGTAAGCAGAGAATGGGAAAAATGGAAAAAGGCGTTCAAGATATATTATGCAGCTAGTGAATTACACCATAACGAAAAAATAGTGCAAATCAACATCTTGGTACATAACATTGGCGACAAATGTCGGGAGGTATATGAACAATTTGCACGCGATTACAAAACCATAGAAGACTTGCTTGCTGACTTCGACTCGTTTTTTTGCCACGTAAGAACATAACGATAGAAAGACATACATTTTTACCCGTGACCAACGAGAATTAGAGTCAATTGAACAATAGGTTTTCGAACTGAAAAATATAGCGGCAAAGTGCGAGTTCAAAGATCTATGCAGTGAGTTGGTGCGTGATAAAATGATCTGTGGAATAAAATACTGTTAAGAGAGCCAGACTTGTCTTTATCTAAAGCTACAGATATCTGTAGATTAGCAGAAGTATCACGAGCTCAAGCCAAAAATATTAAAAACGAGAATCAGGATCAAACTCATAGTGTACATGCAGAGTAACTAAAACTAAATTAACGAAAGATGAATTAGTCCAAACAACAATGAAGTTAGTCAGGTAGTCAGATTAAAGTTATTGGTAAATGTTATATAAAAGTAAAACATAAGAATCAAACATACATTTTACAATTTATAGTAGTTGACACTAATTCACCACCCATTTTGGGTAGGAGTTCATGTGATGAATTAAAATTATTAAAAAGAGTAATGAGTATAAAACAGACAGATAAAACATGTGCAAATATATTGGATGAATATCCAGACATATTTACAGGAATGGGTTGTTTACCAGGGACATATAAAATACAATTAAAAGATGGGTACAAACCAGTAGTTCATGCTCCACGTAAGTTACCTATTTCGTTAAAAGAACAAGTAAAAGATAAACTAATGGAAATGATAAAACAGGGTATAATCACAAAAGTTGAGGGACCCACCGATTGGGTAAATAGCATGACGGTTGTAAAAAAGCCAAACGGAGATCTCCGCATTTGTTTAGACCCACGTGACTTAAACAAAACAATCAAGCGGGAACATTTCAAATTGCCTACTCTTGAAGAAATAACCCACAATCTATCCGGTGCCAAATATTTTAGTACATTGGACGCTAAACAGGAATTTTGGCATGTAAATTTACACCCAGCCAATACAGACCTCTGAACATTTAACACAATTTTTGGAAGGTTTAAATTTTTGAGAATCCCATACGGAATATCATAGGCTTCAGAAATTTTTCATAAACGTTTATATGAAAATTTCGATGATATAGAGGGTGTAATATTATTTATTGATGATCTCCTAATTTACGCAGAAACAAAGGAAATACACGATCAGAGATTACGTGCAGTCTTGAATAGGTGTAAGGAAATAAACATCAAATTAAATAAAAGTAAATGTAAAATAGCCTTAAGTGAGCTAACATATTTAGGCCATAAAATAACAAAAGACGGCATCTGCCCCGATGAGTCACAGGTATTAGCTATAAAAAATATGTCGAGACCACAAAATGTAAAAGAATTAGAAAGATTTTTAGGTATGATAACCTATGTTAGTAATTTCATTGCCAATTTTTCTGAAAAGACATTTATTCTTCGTGAGTTATTAAGAAAAGACGTAGCTTGGCACTGAGATCATACACATGAGCAATGTTTTGAAATGTTAAAAAAGCAGTTAACTAGTCCACCCGTGTTAAGATATTACACACTTAAGAAACCCATAGTCATCTCAGTAGACGCGAGTAAAAATGGTTTAGGTGCCTGTTTAATGCAGAACAACTATCCCGTATGTTACGCTTCGAAATCGTTAACAATAACTGAACAGAATTACGCTCAGATTGAAAAGGAATTATATGCTTGTGTATTTGCATGCGAGCGATTCTATACCTACATATATGGCCGTAGCGATGTGACGATAGAAACAGATCACAAGCCATTAGTGAGTATTATTAATAAGTCTTTGGTGAATGCGCCAGCACGGCTACAAAGAATGTTAATGCGACTACAACCATATTCGTTTACCTTAGGAGAAGGTTCGTATGAAAAAAAAAAAAAGAAAAAAATTGCTCCTTTTTTTGGTAGGGTAGGTATGTAGGTAGGGTAGGGTAGGTAAGGTAGGGTAGGTAGGATAGGGCAGGTAGATAGGGTAGGGAAGGGTAGGTAGGGTAGGGAGGGCAGGGTAGGTAGGGAAGGTAGGGTAGGGTTGGTAGGGTAGAGTAGGTAGGGTAGGGAGGACAGGGTAGGTAGGGTAGGGTTGGTAGGGTTGAGTAGGTAGGGTAGGGAGGACATGGTAGGTAGGGTAGGGTTGGTAGGGTTGATAGGTTAGAGTAGGTAGGGTAGGGTAGGTGGTGTAGGGAAGGGTTGGTAGGGTAGGGTAGGTAGGGTAGATGAATGTTTGGTGTTTTTATGGCAAAACAAAGTATAATATAAATATGCAAAAATACATTATTTTATGGGAGCCGGTAAAACAAAAGTTAAGTTTTTCTGAAATTTGTATTTTAATTCCACCAGTTTTGCAAATTTGTATAAATATTTGTTTGATTTACAAGGTTATCGTCGTTGATTGCGCTACATAACGAACACATATAATCGCTTTCTGGTGTTTCTTCTAAACTGTGATACGAATAGTGATTGGTCCACTTAAAGAAATCGTAGTATAGTTCCTTGTGTAGTACGGATTGAATTATTTTGTTCACTAGCTCCTTCATACCAAGTTTGCCTGCATCCAAATAAGATCCGTGTGGTAGAAACCTGAAAAATAATGTATGTAGTTTATTTTCTGTTTCTTTATCTAGAATTCGAAATTTAATGCAGGTAGACAGGTAATTGACAGGTGGTGGAGACCCGAACTGGTAAACGTAAGGTAGGACGCCCTCAGACTAGGTGGAGTGACGATCATCGCAGGGTGGTAGCAGCTGGATGTGAGTTGCCGAAAATCGAAGCAAATGCCGCGGAATTGGAGAGCAGAGACCACTGCTGTAGGCTGATGATGATGATGAGATGGACTATTAAAACTAGTCGAATCAAAGGCGTGGTGATTGTAAAACATTCAAAACACACACAGAATGAGAAAAACTACTATAATTTTTAAAATACCTACTAACAATACAATATACATACAATAAAAAAACCATGCAATACACCTGCATGAAACTAAACTGGGCCAGTACCATAATCATTTGCAGGTCAAGTTGACAATTAGCATTTTTCCTCATGGGGACTCAATGCCGATTGCGGTGATATACCCGTAGCATAATTACAATACTTATCTCCGTGTCAACCATCATTGTTTGTAGCAATAATTACATAACATAACATCACGACTATGTTCCTCGAAGGATTGATCAGAGCTGCAACTCTGCAACTAAAGATCACCCTCATTTCGTCAGTTTAGATCCTATTGCCTTCAACCGGCCACATATCTAACACTAGGATTACGAGAATTACACAGTCGAAGAAGGTATGGCACGGAACGGAGAAGGTATACTATATTCAACTAGCAACCCGCCCCGTTTATACTCAGAAACTTCCTCGTTTTGCATTTTTCTATTGGTAAAAACCGCAAGACAATCTGTTTGGTAGTTTTTGAATTTATCGCGTACAGACGCGGTAGGTGAGTCTATTTTATCTTTTTTTTTTATTATTTCTCATAGGCCGACATGGGCACTTATAAAACGTCAACAAAAGGCGCACGGTTCGGGTTGGTCGTTTCCAACGGAGAAGAACCGGCTAGAAGCGCCACGGTTACTCTTTAAAAAAAATGGCTTTACAATATTTGCATGTTACAGCATTACTTAGATACTTAGATATGGGGGGACAACGTAGGCCCGACAATAAGTCGTAAGAAACTAAAAAAAAAGTAAAACGAGATAAAAAGATGACAAATGTTAACAATCATCTAGAAATCTAGAAGGCCAACAATGTTCACACATTCACAAAACAATCGGTAAACGAATCTATACAAAAGTAAAAAATATATAACAAGACTATAACATGTGCCACAAATGTTGTTATCAGTGCTGTAACTATTCTAATATATTACTATAATATGATAGTGCTAAAAGTCTCTGCCAATGTCGGAAAGTAGGTATCTATAATCGATGATACCCTGAAAGAAAATCAATATTGAGTGCACAATAAGACGAAAAAAGTACCTGGTATAGTTTGCTCCACCAAAAACTATTGGCACGGCGTAATTCTGTACCGCATGCAGTAACTTCTCCGTGACGTAGTCTTCACTGCGAGAATTTTCAAAAGACAAATAGAAGTAGTAATCTTTCTCTATTACACGCAAGCAATCTTTTCCTGCTGAATTCAATTTTGGATCCTTGGGACAAGACTTTGTTTTCCATGGGCAATTATCGCTATATATGTCTAGTACCAACCAACGCATAGCTAATTCTTTCTTCAGTTCTAGTGCGACCTGCTCTCTGCCACTTAACGTTTCGCAATTTGAAACAAACCAAGCAGCCACTAATCTTTTGCTCTTCAATTTGTTTCTCAAATCAATGCCTATAGGTATCATATCTTTCACATCCAACCAGTGCATATCTGTTTTAGGACCAATTATCACATCTTCTTTGTTTTTAATTACGATGAAACCGAAATAAATATCGGAATTCAATTTATATGTGTAAGTCCAATTAAAAAATCCATCGTACCTCGTTGAATTTAAGTGATAGTAAGCTGGTGATTCTCTGCTAGCAAATACGTATTTCTGCCTCGGTGATCTGTCTTCTGGCAAAGACACATGTTTCTGCCAAAATTCAGGACCATAAAACAAGATGGCATCAACATCGCGCATATTAAAAAATGGGGGTAGTTTTGGTGTTACAAAGCAATTTTTGAAACGACACAATCTCTTTAGAAACGGTTCTTGTCCCTTACCCATATGAACGAAGGGATCAGTATTCGGACTTGTCCATTGTAGGATATATTTCATTTTGTTTTTTTCATTTAATGATTGTGGTATTTCGTTGGATAACCTTATTACTGTTATAGTTAAAACGACAATAAAGCCAGCAAACCAGCGAAATTTTTGCATCAGGTTGCCTGTAAGATTTTTACGCTGGAATCGTTTTCTCGATAGTTGTAACATCTCAAGCCTCGTCATAGAACTAGTTCTTTTTAATAAATCCGACCGATCAACATGTTTCTGTTTAGTGGCTTTTCGGAGCTCAGTTATCAAAGTGAAACGTGTACACCGTATATTAACTCACTTTCCGGAGTTAATACTATTCAACTACAAGCAAAAGTGACACTTAAATTTATAATACTATCTAGGAAAATAGCGTGTGACAATGGTACGAGAAAATTGTTTAGAACTCTCGACCGTGGAACGAGTGGCGGTTGCCGCGACTACTCTTCACCACCGTGGAAAAGAGACGAGATTATAACTCGCAAATTTTCAACTCACTTACTGCGGTACCATTAGCCCTGTGTGTGTACGTCGCCGCTTCATTGTTAGGATGAGTGCACACCAACTACATTAGTAAGTGTTGTAATCAATACTCAAAAAATAAAAATGTATACACCATTTTTTTTTGAAGTGTAGATAAAATTAAATTAGTCTTATCTTTTTTAAATTACTTAATTATTTTTTAGTGTTAGGTATGAGTTACGGGTCTTACATTGCCACACATAAAAGGTTTGATTATAAGATGATACGTTTATTCCGAATAGAACCAGCTCCTCTTGAGTATTTCTTTGATTTGACATCGCGACATCTCTTGATTTGGTGCTGAACTTTTCAGCCTCATTGGACTATTCGTTTTGCGATCAATGCCCACTGCCACTTTAGTCTGGCACTTCTTCGAGCTATTTCATTAAATCTAGTTCTCCTCACTTCTTCCTCTTAGTCAATTTTTTTAGTCAAACTGGTTTGACCACGAGGAACTTAATTTCCTCGTGGTCAAAATAGTCGTATGATCCTCCCTGAATCAACGTCAAGTTAAAAATGTGTATAGTCAATCATAATTAAATTTAAAAAATAAAACTGATATTTTCGATATAATATTATGGGTTCGAAGTTATAGTATAAAAAAAACTATTTTACAAAAAAATACTACCGACTCCCAAATAAGAAAACTACAAAGTGAAAAATAACTTTATTTTTGGAAGTCGGTGTCTTTGGTTTACCATTTTTTTACGTTATAGATACCGACTTCCAAAAATAAAGTGAAAATGTATAAACAATAAACAGATATGCGATTGCAGCAATCCTGAGAGATTTGCCGCTATTTATTTAAGAGTTATGTTGTATATCGCCGAAGTTCGTCATCAGATCTTCACCAAATTATAATGGAACCAATTTTGGAAATTACTCTTTCAAATAAAAAAAGAATTTTCAAAATCAGTCCAGAATTGACGGAGATATCGGTGAAAATACACAAAAACAAACCAAGTCGAACATAGAACCTCTACCTTTTTGGTAAGTCGGTTAAAAATGAATCCTATCTCACTTTATTTAAAACATATTCAACATCTATTTCATTGAGTATTAGCTCTATTTGAAATTTTGTAATGAAATAATCTTTATATATATATATGTTTACTCCGACGAGGATATAGTTCTTCACGAAGATTTGTTTCATTTTCTATTAATGTTTTGAGCAAGCGAGCAACTTTATATTATATATATATATATATATTTATATATATGATGATCCTGCGTGTTTCGGTAACGTAATCATTTAAGAGAAATGATTGTAAGGGTTATGGAACTGTTACCTCTTTATAGTCACTGAAGAATGTATTTTTTCTTCTATTACATAAATCCGATTTGAAAGCAATGGTGGCCCAATAGTATCGGCCGCGACTTACAAGTTGTAGGTCGTGGGTTCGAACCCAGACAGGCGCTTTACTTTGTGTAAATTATGTCATCACCACTGCTCTTAAAAACGGCGAAGAAAAACATCGTGAGGAAACCGGCATGTCCTAGAACCACACCTAGAACCAAAAATTCGAAGACATATGTGACATCCACCATCCCGCACTGGGCCCGCGTGGTGGATTACGGCCCATTACCTCTCACAGAGAAGAGGCCTGTGTCCCAGCAGTGGGAACATTAATAGGCTGATGATGTGATGTGATGTGTGATGTGATTTGACGCTGCCAAAGGATGGTACTGTGACTTTTTTTTTAAGTCAAATATATTTATTTTCAACTAGGCCATTAAGCGGCACTTTTGAACGTCAACAATTAACAAGTAAATAAAATTGATTCTACCGTGCATTCGGCAAAGTAGCTTGTTTGGGAGAAGAACGGACAAGAAACCCTTACACTTTAAAAAAAAAATGTTTTACAATATTTACATAAGTACATACTTTAATAAATTCATATATGTGAGGATGATGCACCCAGAATAGCACTAAACACTACACTACGTACAGTATAAAGTATTTAAACAAGTGAGTATTACACACGTACTGTGCAGTTATATAATAGGTAGGTACTAGAAAAACATTAACATCCGAAGCAGTTAAGATATGACCAATCCCAACTGACGGCGCCCGTTCAAGAACATGACGCATGAATCGGCACCACCCAGCTCAACCATCATGAAGGGAACCGAATGATCTAACACACGTGCCACCATCAGAGAGACATTTGAGAGAGCATGACACACTCAACTGCCAGGGCACGCACAAGTCAACGAACGACACATAGGTACAGTAAATGGTAGATTTACAGTTGGGTACGTAGTCCTCACACACGTGCTGTACAGTTATATAAGACTATAATAATGAAATTGAGTTTATACAATAAAAAAAATATATTTATACAGTCTTCAGCAAGTCCAACAATACTACAAAACAATAATGTTCTGCATAAATAAATATATAAAAATCGCTTATTGCGCCCTATTGGACGTAGAGCAAGACTAGCATTGAGCCAAGCATTTTATCAGAGATGTAATTCCCCAACTTATAATATGCCTGCCTGCATAGAGTGCGTTTTATTCAAGTTTTTAATATCGTCTCATTTAGTTCTAGAATGTGGGCAGGAATTTTATTGTAACATTTTGTACAGTATCCATTAAAGATCCCATGAAAGATGACGCTACATTAGTCAGTCTGAAACCTGGTTTAACTAATTGGTCCCTATTTCTAGTAACGTAATAATGTCTGTCGCCATTTTTACTAAAAAGATGTAATTTTTTTCTCACGTACTTGATGTTTTCATAAATAGAATGAACAAGGAACCGTCATGATGTTAATGTCCTTAAACAGTTCCCTTAGAGAATCGCGCCGGCGAAGATTGTATATCGCTCTGATGGCCCGTTTTTGCAGAATAAAAATTGACTTAATGTTTGCAGCCCTTCCCCATAGTAAGATACCGTTATACATTTTACTATGAAAGTTACTAAAATAGACTAGCCTCGCGGTATCTACATCAGTAAACTGACGAATTTTTCTAACAGCAAAAACTGCCGAACTTAGCCGCCCTGCAAGTGATATTAAATGAGGACCCCGTTGTAACCTTGAGTCTAGCGTGTTCCCCAGGAAAACCGTTTTATCGACAAATTCTTGCTTCTCCTTGTTTAATATATGTCACAATCAGTGCTTTTGACATTCGGTAAGGCAAATTTTACGCACTTAGTGTTTTTAGCATTTAAAACTAAATTATTAGCTGTGAACCAATTTTGAACCGCTAGACTTGGAAAGTTTTTAACCTAAAAAAAATACCGTGTGAAGCTCGATCTCCCTACCTAGGTGACCGAGACCGGGTTTCTCACCGCTTAATTATCGAAGAATTAATGTGACAAATTGTCTAGCACGCGTTATCATCTGTAATTGGTTGAATGAATTTTCAACAGCAAATCACAGCAGATAACCAGCGATTATTCGTCGATTGCGTTAACAGCACGATAATCGAGTGTTGAGAAACCGGGGGCGAGCCTACTATTATTTTTAAACCGGCAAATTCATTGGCTCCAATATAAGAATATCTTATCTTTTGGAGGGGCCGAGAAATAACTCCGACACTTCGACCCATTGGGATCTATTGTGGTCCCATTATAAGAATATAGGCACAATTCTTATAAATGACTGACATGTGGTTATTTTTTTATGGTGTTATATTGTGTTCCGTGTTCCTATGACATTTACTTTTTGATTATTATTTTCGTTATTGCTATTAATTAATTTTTTGACTTATGGATTAATTTTTTTGTTTGCATGTCATTTTCATTTTTTGAATATAAAATAATATTTTCTAATTGAAATAGTATTGCATGTATTCTTGTATATTTGTACCAACATCTAATAATGCTGATTATGTTAATGTTTCATGCTGGATTATATTCGAACGCAATGTGAATTGTTACTGAATAAACTTAATTGAATTGAAAATAAAAAATACAAAGATAAGAGTGGTTTTTAAAATACAGGAAAATTATTCAAGAAATAGCGCTGACCTTTAGATGTTGTACTTTGTGAATAACGGCTCGAAGTTTTCTAATTTCTTTCATAAAACATGAAAGGGCCATAATGTTATCCTTGAGTACAGTCGGTAGCATAAGTTTTAAATCTAAACATCATAACACACCTTTGTCTAGCCATTCTAGGCCTGTATGACCAGAATAGTTACACAAAGGTGCTAATAGTACACTCACATATCGCCAGTTTAGTTTTAAATCTATTTAAACTACTACATCTATCTATTAATACCTTTAAACGAGCAATTCTTGTAAATATGTATCTGTATATATATTTAATCTGAATATCGGAAATGGCTCCAATGATTTTCATGAAATTTAGTATGCAGGGCCTTTCGGGGATGATAAATCGATCTAGCTAGGTTTAATTACCCAATGCGTAAAGATTGGCTATGTTCTCAGCGCTGATAAGTAAAACACGTCATTTGGTGTTCCCCAGGGAAGTGTTTTAGGGCCTACTTTGTTTTGATATACATAAATGACCTTTATAATCTAAAGCTAGAATACGGCATAATTGTATCTTACGCTGACGACACTGCTCTACTTTTTTCAGCAGACTCAGAAAATGAAGTGTACAAACTTGCGCAACACGGATTCAATATTGTAAATAATTGGCTTCAACATAACTCACTAACACTAAATGCAGATAAGACTAACTACATTAGGTTTTCGATGCGCAAACAAACAACTAATATTGCCCCAACGTTGTATGCTCATTGTTGTACGGACTCTACCGATAGCCACTGTGGGTGTCCCAATATCAATATGGCTAAAAAAATAAAATACCTAGGTATCATTATAGATGAAACCCTTTCCTTTAAACAGCACAAAGAAGCTTTAAATAATAGAATTCGTAAGCTTATATTCGTATTTAAAAAGCTACGATATATTGCAGACCCACTACTAATTAGGCAAGTTTAGTTTGCTCTATGTCAATCAATTTTTATACTTACTGCATTACCTCATGGGGTGGAGTGGGTAAAACTTTGTAACTACCCATCGAGAGAGCGCAGACTATGCTAAAAAAAGACGGAGAGATGTAGTTTGCCTTCAAAAAAGTACAAAACATGCATTCACAGACGAATTTTACGTGTTCCTCGGACCACTACTCTACAATAGACTAAACGTAACAGCAAACATTTATTCCCTAAATTATTGTAAAAATAGGTATAAGTATCTAAGATGTTAGAAAATAAGAATTTTATTGTATTATTTACACCCTTAAAAAATACCTAAGACTATCTTATATTTGATTTTCAGTTTTTTTTTTAAAGTACTCATTTCGCCTGATACACAGGATTACCTACTTCAGGCACATAACACGTGTGAACTTGACATAGATTTAAGCAACCATTGTAATTATTGTTATACCAAATGATTTTTAAATAAATTTATTATATTATTATATAATATAATTGTTAAAAAACGTCGTTTTCTCTATTTTCACCCGAGCATAGCTCGGTCGCCCAGGTACTAATTATTATAAACGGTGCAAATCTTTTGTTTGATTAAAATAAAATAAAATAAAATAAAATAAAATAAAATAGCCTTTATTGCTGAACTTATTTTACAATGATTTTCTTACAAATATGTTTACTTTATAACAGTAGTTTTTTTTTTTCCATAAATTAGGTATCGGTAAACGGTCGTTTCTACGTTGCAGCTTGTCTTTCGACATAGGCCTCCTCTAAAGATTTCCACTCTATTCTATCTTTCGCTATGCGAGTCCATATTGGACCTACTATTTTTCTGATGTCGTCTTCCCATCTTCTAGTTTGTCTGCCTCTATTTCTTTTGCTATCTCGTGGTTGCCATTCAGTTATTAGTCTCGTCCATTTCTCCCTCTTCTCTCTTATCATATGCCCAGCCCATCTCCACTTTAAACACCTGTATGTTGTGTATGCATTTGTTAGTATTGGAAGTACGTGTGACATCATTTAATCATGAACTTTCACTTTTTAAGCACAATGTTTTGCTACAAAATACAAACTGTCATATTTATTAAGCATCTACCGACAAATGTCTAAGTACCTACCTAAATTATTATTGTGTTGTCAAATACCTACAATTGTTAGAGTACCCACCTGAGTAAATATTGTTGTGTGTACAGGAAATAACTCTAAACTTACATATAAACCATAGTGATGATATCCCAATAAAATATTACGTAATTTATAATGAACATTGTGATGTATCCTGGATTTTATGTTGCCATTTTAATATTATAAGTCCTTTGAGACAATTAGTACAAGACTGTCAGTTAGTATCAATATTCTTTCGAATATTGATTAAGAATTACTAAATAGGCGATATTCAATTCCTTAATTGTCTTGATACGTTTTAAAAATGTTTCATTACTCAAGAATTAAATAAGAATTGATTATTGACCTAATTGTGAGATTATTTATAGAAATGTAGAAAATGGTGGGGACATTTGACAGGTCGACTCGTTACTATAAATAGTGTGTAATTCGTAAGATTGACACACTTTGCTGTGAACTACAAGCCAGTACAGACCTGTTGTTATGTTGTGATAGTGATATTATTTCCTGAATTGTTATATTTTGTGAAATATGGACTACACAAGCTTCACGTAAGTTATTTGATATTATAACTTGATTATTGCTAATGGTTGTAATGTTGCTATTGTTGAAAGTCTATTTCATGTTGTGGCCTTTATTCATAATAATGTTAAATTGATTTAAGGGCTAGTCATCCTTGTTGTTTTGATTATGTAACATTGTGAAATGTTACAAGATTCATCATATAATGGCCATAATATAATTAGATCTTTATTGTAATAAACGATATTTATATGGTTGTAAAATATATAAAAGATAAATACTTTTACAACCATAGTTGCTTCCGTGGAGTTTCTTGCCCTTCTTCTCCACGAGAACTAGTTTAGCGAACGGGCGGTAAGCTTTCTGAGCCTCAATATGAATTAATTGACAAGCCTAATTGAAATAAATACCTAGTCTTGTCTTTCTGTGCTTTTATTCATAAAACCTTACCCTTATACATCACATACACAGTAAATAACCAGCAACCATCTTGACATTCCAAGCTTGCTATCTTCGTAAATATCGATACTTTTATATGGGGTTCCTCCTTAAATCTAACATCAGAAGTGGGATCCAGCTCTAGCTTACATAAGATTTCTAATAAATTTCATTTTGTCATTTTCATAAACATCGTGTCGACGTGTGACTCCACTGCACCAAGACGATGTTCTCGCGATGCCGCCCCTGCCAACGGCACTGTGAGTTGCCTAGCTTGCGGATCTAGAAGCTGTACGACATGGATCTGCAAACTTATAATGTCTGAACATCAGATTCTGACTATGGACATCTAGCTGACAGCTGCAGCACGAAACGGATAAAAGTGGTAAGGCCTTCGGAGGCTTTGTTTTTATTTGTTTTACTGTTGAATATCGTCTGTGTTATAAAGATATAATATTATGTTTGAATAAGCGTAAAACGATAACTCCTAAGGTTTTCAGTTTATTTATTAGAAACTTGTCTAGAATTTTATGGAATTTTTTTGCCGGAGGGTATTTTTGCGAAAATGTACCCAACTTGGTGATATAACAATTGAGTGACCACATACATACCTGAGAGGTACAAATGATTTGCAAAGAATCGTTATTAGTTAATGGAGGCATAATAATAGTTTTTACCAATATTCTCACATTAACAAAAAAAAAACTCTCTGCTCTGTTTTTCTCTTGGCTATTTTTGAGTAAAGCTAAAAAGGAATCGTATTTATGGCAAAAGCTCTTGAGCAATTATTTTCATGAAAATTCTGTATTAATTAATAAAATAAATATGCTAATCTTCAGAAATATTAGAATAAACAATCCAATTAATATTTTCTTACCTTGCTTTTCACGATCTGATAATACATTGAAGTGATTGGTTTTAGGGCTATAAGAGATTCAGATTTTGATATAAACCAATCGTGATCTAATGGTATACAAAGGTAGAATTACAATAATTTATTGCAAACTAAGCAAAAGTGCTAAAAAATTAGCACAGCTAGCTAATTTATTTTGTTAGGAAACATAAAGATTAACGGACAAGAACACTACTGTGTGAATGTCTAAGAATGTGTTTGTCTGTGAGCACACAGCTGACATAGTTCGGTTCTATCGGGACAGCTACATAATAAGTAACTTCTGATAATTGAGTCATGAATATATAAAAAAAAACATTATAGAATAAAACAAATAAATGAAAAGTATATTTTTGATCAATAAAAACCATGTGGGTGTAACTTTCCAAGCAGTTGTTTGAAAAATGACATGACAGGAGAAACACAGACGAGTTATAATAATGCCAGGCCGTGCCATCAGCATGGTGAACTAGAATTTCATCGTTAGTGGTACCTGTTGAGATTATTTTGTTTTATTTCTGGTAAAAAGTAGTTAAAAAGGTCGTTAAAAGTTTGGTCATTACGACTCCTGATATTCTAGATAAATTTCAAAATTAATAGTTGGTACTTTTTAAGACCATGAAAGAATTTAAATATATACCCTTTATTGATCTGATTTTAGACAGAAGAAAATATCTACGTTCAGTAAAAATTGCAAAAGTTTTGTCAGATTGGCCGAGCGATAATATTAAAGTAATGATGTATTGTTTAAGTTTGTATAAATAAAGAGAGAAACCACAAAAAAAGAAACCTGTGGCTGTTTGCCTGTGGCTCTGGCTGTTTGCCAGTGGTTGTGGCTGTGCCTATGGCAGTATGGCTGTGCCTAAAAAACAGATGGCTGTGCCTGTGGCAGTGTGCCTGTGGCTGTGCCTAAAAAACAGATGGCTGTGCCTGTGGCTGTGTGCCTGTGGCTGTGCCTAAAAAACAGATGGCTGTGCCTGTGGCTGTGTGCCTGTGGCTGTGCCTAAAAAACAGATGGCTGTGCCTGTGGCAGTGTGCCTGTGGCTGTGCCTAAAAAACAGATGGCTGTGCCTGTGGCTGTGTGCCTGTGGCTGTGTGCCTGTGGCCGTGCCTAAAAACAAAGAGAAAAGAATGTGCCAATGGCTGTGCCTAAAAAAAGAAGAAATGGCTGTGCTTATGGCTGTGCCGTAAAAAACAAAGATGGCTGTGCCAAAAGTAATTTTCCTTCCCCCCTTTGTATTTGAATATAAGTTTTTATTTAAATTTAAATATTCAATGGTACATTTGTTAGTATATTTGTTTCTTTAAAATAATTGATTGCCAGAAATTAACTTCAAGCAAGATGACCAAGTTATATCTAAATTAATTTATGAATATTAGTTATCAAAAGTGTACTTCGAGAACGAAGTACATGTCAGTATGGCCGTGTTAGTATTGGAAGTACGTGTGACATCATTTAATCATGAACTTTCACTTTTTAAGCACAATGTTTTGCTACAAAATACAAACTGTCATATTTATTAAGCATCTACCGACAAATGTCTAAGTACCTACCTAAATTATTATTGTGTTGTCAAATACCTACAATTGTTAGAGTACCCACCTGAGTAAATATTGTTGTGTGTACAGGAAATAACTCTAAACTTACATATAAACCATAGTGATGATATCCCAATAAAATATTACGTAATTTATAATGAACATTGTGATGTATCCTGGATTTTATGTTGCCATTTTAATATTATAAGTCCTTTGAGACAATTAGTACAAGACTGTCAGTTAGTATCAATATTCTTTCGAATATTGATTAAGAATTACTAAATAGGCGATATTCAATTCCTTAATTGTCTTGATACGTTTTAAAAATGTTTCATTACTCAAGAATTAAATAAGAATTGATTATTGACCTAATTGTGAGATTATTTATAGAAATGTAGAAAATGGTGGGGACATTTGACAGGTCGACTCGTTACTATAAATAGTGTGTAATTCGTAAGATTGACACACTTTGCTGTGAACTACAAGCCAGTACAGACCTGTTGTTATGTTGTGATAGTGATATTATTTCCTGAATTGTTATATTTTGTGAAATATGGACTACACAAGCTTCACGTAAGTTATTTGATATTATAACTTGATTATTGCTAATGGTTGTAATGTTGCTATTGTTGAAAGTCTATTTCATGTTGTGGCCTTTATTCATAATAATGTTAAATTGATTTAAGGGCTAGTCATCCTTGTTGTTTTGATTATGTAACATTGTGAAATGTTACAAGATTCATCATATAATGGCCATAATATAATTAGATCTTTATTGTAATAAACGATATTTATATGGTTGTAAAATATATAAAAGATAAATACTTTTACAACCATAGTTGCTTCCGTGGAGTTTCTTGCCCTTCTTCTCCACGAGAACTAGTTTAGCGAACGGGCGGTAAGCTTTCTGAGCCTCAATATGAATTAATTGACAAGCCTAATTGAAATAAATACCTAGTCTTGTCTTTCTGTGCTTTTATTCATAAAACCTTACCCTTATACATCACATACACAGTAAATAACCAGCAACCATCTTGACATTCCAAGCTTGCTATCTTCGTAAATATCGATACTTTTATATGGGGTTCCTCCTTAAATCTAACACATTCTTAAATTTTGTTTTGCTTTTGATACATTTTAGTTTAACTCGGTCTTTTCTTTTAACTCCTATTGTGCTTCTCTCCATTCCATTCTGACAAATTTTTATTTTTCTTGCCAGTTCTTCTGTCAATGCCCAAGTTTGGCACCCATACAGTAAGCATGGTAGGATACACATATTGTATACTCTCCTCTTGTTCCTCATAGACATATCTTTGTTCTTCATGATTTCACTGAGTGACCAATATCTCCTCCAAGTATTAGCTATTCTTCTTTCTATTTCTTCTTGCATACATTCCTCAGTAGATATTAACTGTCCCAAATACACATACTCCCTTACATACTCTATTTCTTCATTATTTACTGTTATGGGCTCTGTTTGTGAGGAGTTTGACATTACTTTTGTTTTCGTTAGGTTCATTGACAGGCCTGCCTTCGCGCTCTCTTTCGCTAACTGATGCAACATTGTCTCTAGGGTTTTCGGGTTTTCCGAAAATAAGATTAGGTCGTCTGCAAAGCGTAGGTGACTCAGATTTTCGCCATTTATATTTAGTCCTTTATTCGTCCAATCCAGATTTCTGAATATCATTTCCAGGACAGCTGAGAATATTTTTGGTGAGATTGGGTCTCCCTGGCGTACCCCTCTCCCAACCGGAAATTCTTCCCCTATAGATTCTAGCTTTACTTGAGCGGTACTTTTTTTTTTGTTTGATTAAATGTTTGTAAAAGGTACACACATCACATCACATCACAGCCTATTAATGTTCCCACTGCTGGGAAACAGGCCTCCTCTCTGTGAGAGGGAATGTGCCGTTTTCCACCACGCGGGTCCAGTGCGGGTTGGTGGATGTCACATGTCTTCGAATGTTTGGTTCTACGGTAAAAGGTACACAATTAAAATTAAAAATATCCCAACACAAAAACCTCCTTAAACTACGTAATTTATTTAGTAGTAAACACGCTTTGGTTGAAAATCCATCGAAACAAGTAATTATAACACGATATCTTGTGAAAATACCCCGATTCAAGTCCCGTTAAGAGGAAACGAGGACAGAGAGCGCCAACTGAATTTCCTTAGTAAAAAGTCATAATTCGAAGTTTGGTTCTTGTCTTTTTCCTCCTCCAATTTAGTCTCAATGAGACCAATTTAAAAGATATTCCATAAACTGGTAAAGTAAGATACATACTATGTCCCTATGTTTTCATTTTTTCATTAATATTTGTCAAATATGTACACTAAGCCTCTGTTGACAGCGTAATTTTGAGTATTTATTGAGGGTTCTAGTGCTTCTAAAGATAATGTATCATCAAAAAGGAAATATTATATACCTTTTAGGACATAGTATATACCTTTATTTTTCAGTTTACGGAAAGTCTTTTAAATTGGTCCAATATTGGAGGAGTAAAGAGACGAGAGCCAAACCTCGAATTATGACTTTTTACTAAGGAAATTCAGTCGGCGCTCTCTGCCCCCGTTTCCTCTTAAGGTTACACTAGTCGAAAATTTTTCCATACAAACGTAGTCTAGGGATTATTCCACTGTTCGATGATGTACGTTCAAAATAAAAAGTGATATCAATTTGTCTCATCATTATCTAGCCCTGTATGGAAGCGAAAAAGTAAAAACAGAAAATGTTTGAAAGTTATGAGCGTCGAAAGTTCCACATTTCGACACTAATTTTAACGCATTTTTAGGCGCAAATAAATACCATAAGAAGACGGAAAATTGCAAAACGGCCTCCATACAGGGATAGATTAGTAGTTCAATAATGCAAATAATTTTATGTTGAACAGATAGATGTAGTCGTTTTTTCATGATATCTAGACTGCCAAAGGTCTGTTTATAAAATCTCGCGCGCTCGGTTTCGTCCTAAATCATTATCCATTTCGCTACAAATTTGCAAAAGTGTGTATTCGTACGCGAACTAGCTTCCTACTGCTCATCACACCATCTATCTCTTCCACACGTGTTGTCGGTTGATATAAAATGCATTTTAACCCCGCGCACAAAATAGTTCGTGCCGTCGACTAGTGTACCCTTAACGCTGTGTCGTTTTTGCTGTACAATGTGCATTAATTAAGTAACAGTATTTGATAAAAAAAAGTAATATCAAAATAAATTTAATAATTTTAAGAGAAAATCATGCTGCGGCTCGGCTGACGACCTGATCCTCCGACTGTGGAGGAGGAGATACAATCACAAGATTCACGAGAAAAACATAACCCTTTCCTTGCAGTCGGGTAAAAAGCAGCATGCAAAAAAGTTACAACGGAAGAGATATTACAATAATAGAGCAAACCTCTTAGGTATCCAGATAGTATAAGAAATACATGTTATTTCACAGCAGCCGGGCGAGCACTGCCTTTGTGATAGGCTTGAGTCACGAATTTTTATCACGGTTTTTGCTGCCTAACTGTAATAAAAATGTGATACTGAAGCCTGTCACAGTAGGCCGTGCTTATAGTTATTAGCAGTGGTGTCCCAGTGAGAACGACCCCGTAGTACGTGTTGTAGGTCGAGGGTGGACCCAGGCAGGCGCCTAACTTTGAAAAAAATATTTCATCACCATTGCTCTATAAACGGTGAAGGAAAACGTCGTGTGTAAACGCCCTTTTTTCTTTTTGTTAACGGTGAAAACCTTCAAACCTTTGACTTTTGGGAATATCCGGTCTCTCCGGGAGGCCATGGTTGAGCGCTTGAACCTGTCTTTGGAGGCAGTTGTCAGTTGGAGGCTCTGGGAGTCAATGGGGCGATGCCAATCTAGTCAGTTACAATGCAGATAAGACCCATGCGTGTCTTTTTTCTGCAAAAAAGAGCCTATTCCACCCGGCTCCATTTTGCCGTGGTGTAACCGTGCTGATAACGGACTATCTCGACCTTCTTGGTGTTACGTTAACATCGACCCTCAATTTTGGTCCATTCATTGAGGCAAAGGCTCAGTTGGCTGCAAAAAAGTTGGGGATCCTTGCAAATTTGAGACGGTACTTCACGCCTGAACAGCTGCTTAAATTGTATAAAGCGCAAGTTCGGTCATTCATGGAGTACTGCTCTCACCTCTGGGACGGATCTGCCAAATATCAACTGGATGCACTTGAATCGATTGACAAACGGGCCAAGAGCCTTATCGGCCACGATGCACTGGTCGCGCCTCAAAGCTCCAGAGCCTTGAACATCGACGCCAGTCTGTCGGTTTTTTATTTGATTCCGCCTAGCCCTTTCCATCACCGGACAACAAGACGTACGGCAATGCGCCACCGGTACATGGTGGACATCCCACCCATACGTACAAAGCGTTTTGCGAATACTTTCATTGTACGCACAGCTAAGGAGTGGAATTCCCTGCCAGAGTCTTTGTTTCCTGATAGCTACAACCTTGGGGTCATTAAGACAAGAGTGAATAGGTTACTTCTAGCAAGCGTGCTTCACCGTCGACCACATCATCACTTACCATCAGGTGAGATAGTGGTCAAACGCGAGCCTATCGATAAAAAAAAGATATGACCAGGGAGTGTGGGCTTTTTAGTCACTAAAACCACCCCGGTGGTCACCATTAGCTTGTAGAAGTAACCTCTTAAAAGACCATCCCAGGTTCGCAACGCCTTTTAGGGCACATCCCTGAGGAGACTGAAAGAGCGTCACCCCTGAACCTCGCTGTGCATGGCAACACGAGATCACTGTGCCGCTGTCTTTCCTGGAGTCACTTAATGGGTGGACAGAGTCCCCAATCTGAGCAACCGTGACCCCGGAGTCCCAACTGCTTATTATGCAGGCGGGATTTCGGCATTTTAGGCATCGGGGCGGTTGTCTCCCCGATGTCTTCTTTTCCGAGTGGGCTCGGCTCTCTTACGATCCTGCTCGGCGGCCTCCTTCTGTACCATCACGGTCTCACAAAAGGAGGCCATTTCTCTGCAGTTTTCAGTCTATGCCAGCATGTCCCTCACAACTGCTGGTAAAGCCAGGTCTCGCCCAATCCTTCGCACTTCCCAAGCGTGTGCTGTGCAGGGTCAAGGTCGCCTCCACAATAGAAACTAGCATATCCCAGAACCAAAAATTTGAAGACATGTGAAAGAAAAGAAGGAAAGAAAAAGTGTTTAATTGTCACAAAACGACATACAATATAATAACACGCTTTTGCTAAAACCTTAACAATACTATTGCCATCCACCAACCTGCACTGGGCTCGCGTGGTGGATTACGGCCCATTCCCTCTCTCCCAGAGATGAGGTCTGTGGCAATGGGGACATTAAATAGCTAATGAAGTATGATGACAGTTATATAATTATTCAGTAAGTGGTTTTTTATTTTTGGTCGACTTTGAACTTGAATTTTGGAATTGTTTTAACAAGAATTTGGCGTAAATCAAATTACATAGATATTACTTATAAAACAATATGGGACAGAAGTTTGACAGACTAAGTGTAGAGAACGCTTCGCAATTTTTTTTATAATTATTGTTTTTATTGAACAAAATAATTGTGTCACGGTAAGATTTTTCCGATCTTTCATCTATTGTTTTTGTTTTTCGTGAGTGATTTATTTTATGGTTATCAGAGAGACGGCATGTTGGCTAAAATAGGGGTATTTTTCCTATTTTTGCGGTCAACCATCGAATTTCGATAATTTTTTAGGTCATAATATTAATTGTATATAATAATAGAAAAGCCTTTTTTGTTCCTGAATAAAAGTTACATGATTTGATATTCAATACAATTCGAGAATTAAAAATAAAATAGATTTTTATATTTTTTTACTGTTTTAATTAAATAAATTCTGTGCTCGCATTACAAACTTTTCTATCAATTAAAATGTCCCCAAGCATTATTTTATGAAACACGCGATATATGCATATATCTAATCTAAATCCAGAAAGAAAAAAACAAACAGATTTTTCTATCTTTTTAGGGTTCCGTGCCTCAGTCAAAAACGGGTACTCACCACCGCATAAGATTTTTTTTTCTAAAATGTTTTTCGTTTTTGCGTTTTTTTTGTTCTGTGTTTTTAAACGTATTTCTTTCTTTCTTTATTTCTTTCGACCTTTCGCGCTGCTGTATTTTTGCGAATTGGGTATACTACTTTGACATAGTTTGCTTTACACATCGCACTATAAGCCATTAAAATAGTGACGGCAAACGATTAAGCACCCAACAGATCCATCATAAACAATTCTCTCTTTGGTTTTATCATCTCGAATGACAAACACACACCAAATAACTTTTGCACCATGTTCGCAACTAATCTCTTGTGATTAATTTGCTGCGGTTTTCAGACCGTCTTGTGAGTCCCTAAGGATACCCTGGCTTAAGTGTTGGAGGGGTTTTGGGCCGTGGTAATAAACTGTGTGTATTTAAAGAATTGGACTTGAATAAAGTGAAAAGACGGTGGAAATAGTACATTACTGCAGAATCCAGTAAGTAAGCCTTCCTGGCCAATTATGAGTTAACCGGACCGAACCGCAGATTAGGTCCGGTTATATACGAGGCCAGGATGGCTTTCTTATTGGTTGAGGCCTGTATAATGCTTTTCTCGAAAATGAAAGACAGTTTAACAACTAATTCGTTTAATTAATATTGAAGGTTACATTCATATTAGGGCAATTACTGATAGATATTGTGATCAATTTACCGGGGGTATTTATATTTTTTTTGTTGTACATCTTGATTAACGGACTCAAAAATATGTCTATCTCATAAAATGTCATACTAAAAAGAGATATATATATATATATGGAGCCTCCATCCTATAACCATGTCATAATGGCTAAACTCTAATCTGTGTCTGGTACTATGTTTTTTTTTCTAAGCAGATCTAAAGAGGATGACCTACTGTACTGTCCAGTAAGTAAATTACATACTTACTTACTGGACAGTAGGATATTCGAAATTTAAAATCTCGCTTCTTACTGGAAAGTTGTGAATAAGTTTCGGGTAGAGTTCACTTTCTGGATACTTTTTAGAGATGTTATGGCAACATTAAGTCTCGATCGTTTCGTAATCGAATGTCACTTATCTAGAGCCTTAGACTGTGTCATTCTATCAAAGATGGCGATTGTTGAAATGCCAAAATGCAAGGTATGGATCAAGTGACATTTTGATAGTGGTCGGCTATGGTATTCCATACATTTCTGACATTTTATCAATCTCTATCGCGACGCTTCCGTTGATAGAATGTACTCTGGTAAAAATCAAGAAAGTCACTAAAAGGAAAATTGAATTCTGTTTAGATCGCAATATTCAGTCAAAGATTTAAACTTCAAATCTAATATTTATTACGAAATACTAGACGAAACCGGGCCAAAACTTTGTCTCACCAAGACTTCTGGATCACAGCCAAATTCCGTATTAGACTTTCGAGAAACCATCTCTCTCGAACGCTACGAATTCGAAATTGAAATGTTTAAGAAGTTTACGAAGAAAATAAAAAAAATGGAGGATCGACCAGGGATCGACTGAAATGTAACATATTTTTCAGGTTTCGTTAAGACTTTTGTCTCGGTCTATCTTTTGTGGGACTTAGGTTTTGGCTAACACATTGGAAAATGTCGCTAGAAAAGTATTCAGTATAATTATTGTGGATAGTTGTAATATGAAATAAATGATGAATGGACTGTGTGAAAGATAATGCCGAGATTCTAACGATACAACAATGGCAAAAAAATCAAATAAACTGGGATCAAATCATGAGAATCATGAAACTGAAGATTAAAATTTCGTCGCCTAATATGTCGTACCGGTTGCATTGCTGTGAGCGTCGGGCCTAACTCTAAAAGTCAGATAACTGAAGTTGCAGCTTCCACACGAGTCTTCATGTTGTATGACAAACTTTCAAATTGGGCTAATTAGGAACTCACTTAATGTCTTCAAAGTGTAATTAAGCTCGCAAATGTATGCATTATGCTAACACTTAATTTACGAACTGGTTGCAACTTAACATTAGCATAACCATCCTTTAAAGTTCCAAGCGCTGAGACCCAGGCATCCTCTCTGTTAGAAGGAATGGGCCATAATCCACCACTCGGGCGGATTGATGTCACAAATTCATATTCAATCTTTATTTGCTCAAAGATGAGTACAGCCCCCATACCATGACGTGTTAAAACTATCATGGTTCGACTGTGAAAAAGGGACAAAGACAAAGACAATGACAAGACAAAGACAAAGATATTTTATTTCAAGTAGGCCACCAAGCGGCACTTTTGAACGTTAGGTACATTAAAATTTACAAGTTATAACAGTTGATTCTACCGTGCATTCGGAAAGTAGCTTGTTATGGAGAAGAATGCACAAGAAACTCCATACTTACTCTTTTAAAGAAAATGTTTTTTTACAATATTTAGTTACATAAGTACATACATTAATAAATTCATATATGTGAGGACAATGCACCCAGAATAGCACTACACACAAACTACGTACAGGCATAAAGTAATTAAAGTACTCACACATGTACTGTGCTGTTATATAATAGATGCTAGAAAAGCATTAACATCCGAAGCAGTTAAGTTATGACCAATCCCAACTGACGGCGTCCGTTCACGAACATGACGCATGAATGGCACCACCCAGCTCAACCATCATGAAGGGAACCGGATGATCCAACACACGCGCCACCATCAGAGAGACATTTGAGAGAGCATGACACACTCAACTGCCAGGGCACACACAAGTCAACGAACGACACACAGGTACAGTAAATGTTAGATTTACAGTTGGGTACATAGTACTCACACACGTGCCGTGCAGTTATACAATACTAAGGAAATTGAGTTTATACAATATCAATATATTCATTCAGTCTACAGCAGTTCCAACAATACTTCAAAACAATAATGTTCTGCATATCACTTGTTTTTGCGCCCTAGTGGATGTTGAGCAGGAATAGCATTTAGCCAAGCATTTTTATCAGTGATGTAATCTCCCAACTTATAATAGGACAGATGTATACGCGTCAGATACATCTGCCCTTACGCACACTGCAAATAACCTTGCTCTTAGAGCTTATGGTCACCCCTCTGTACACACTACAAATGGCAATTTATAAATATGTAAGAGATGTTAAAAAAAATATGCTGAGCGTCATGTTTGCATTAGATAATGGCATGCAAATATTAATAATAGAATACAAAACAATGATCTTCAAATCAAAATAATAATGCCCGAATGTCATGTCTTAATTAGTCAAGTTATGTCATAATAAAATTGCAACTGTTAAACGTATCATTCTAGAATGTCAGAAAAAATATTCAAAATGTCAAAATATTAAATGTGAAAACAATAAAAATGTCAACATAGTAAAATAATAAATCAAATCAAAATTATCAATGTCGCGGTTAATTATAAAAAATGTCAACAATAAAAATGTCAATATAAATTAAAATCTTTCGTTTAAAAACTCAATCAGGTTGTACGAGTAGGCTTTGTCTGCTACGACTTTTTCATTTATCTGCTTTCAGCTATTTGGAAATTTATTGTAAACTAGCTGTGCCCGCTGCTTCGCTCCCGTCAAATGCCTACCCTATCCTACCTATCTACCCTACCTACCCTAACCTACTTACCCTACCCTACCTTACCTACTCTATCTTACATACCTACCTACCTACCCTACCCTACTTTTTTTTTTATTGGCGCGCGCTTGACCACTATCTCACCTAATGGTAACCGATGATGTGGTCGACGATGTAGCACGCTTACCTACCCTAGCCTACCTACCCTACCCTACCTACCTACTTACCCTACCTACATACCTACCCTACCTAAAAACCTACCCTACCTACATACCTACCTTACGTACATACCTACCCTACCTACATACCTACCCTACCTACCTACAATTTTTTATTCTTTATTTTTTCTATCCAAGAACCTTCTCCTAACAATAACAAACACAACGAAATAAGAATTAGCGAAATCGGTAAAGCCGTTCTAGCGTGACCAGGAGAAATAGGGATTAATTTTTATATATACAGATTTTAGCACATGCCAGTTTCCTCACGCTGTTTTGAAACGTTTTGAGAGCAGTGGTGATGAAACAATTTACGTCGACCTAGAACTTGTAATTTGCGGCAGTTACCACTGGACCAGTACT
This sequence comes from Orthosia incerta, assembly GCA_948252205.1. Taxonomy (NCBI): domain Eukaryota; kingdom Metazoa; phylum Arthropoda; class Insecta; order Lepidoptera; family Noctuidae; genus Orthosia; species Orthosia incerta. Next base: position 5,384,930 of record OX411749.1, read on the forward strand.
ACTCTAACATAGCATTGTCTTAAATCTATAGTTTATGCACAATTCAGCTGGACTACTGCAACGATTTGTATGCAAATCAGTTGTACTAAACGTGCCTATTGACAACGTACTCATGTGATAGAGTGCCCGATAATAATATTCTCTTAAGTGTGGAGTGAGGCAAGGGGGGCTGACCTCTCCAAGACTTTTTAATCTGTATGTCAATCAGCTGATGGGTGAGCTCAGCGATAGCCATGTCGGATGTCATATAGATAACGTTTGCGTCAGTAACATCAGTTATGCAGACGACATGGTGTTGCTGAGTCCATCTGTCGGAGGGCTACGGATTGTTAATAGTTTATTAACAATCTGTGAGGCCTACGCTGGGAGTCACGGCTTAAAGTACAACGTTACAAAAAGTGAGTATATGCTCATCAGAGGGAATAATAAACAACCAGAGCATATTCCACCAGTGTTTCTCAACGGGGTATCTTTGAGTCGGGTCTCTCAGTTTAGGTATCTGGGGCATATTGTGACCGAAACCCTGCATGATGACGCAGAGACATTGAGAGAGAGCGGAGAGCATTGTCGGTGGGTGCTAACATGTTGGTACATAGGTTTGCGAGGTGTACAGCACAGGTTAAAATAACTTTGTTCAGAGCCTATTGCCAAAGTTTTTACACCAGCGCCCTATGGACCAGCTACACGCAGCGGGCCTACAATGCTCTCAGAGTTCAATATAACAACGCCTTTAGGATTTTGGTGCGGCGGCCTCGATTTTGCAGTGCCTCGGGCATGTTTGCCGACGCGAGGGTAGATGACTTGTACGCTATTATGCGCAAAAGGTCAGCCTCACTAATTCGCCGAATTCGAGGCAGTGGCAACGGAATCCTAAGGATGATTGCAGACAGACCAAATTCGGCAGCTCTGGGAAGGCTCATCAGGCTGCATGTCACTTGACTTTTTATGTTTTTCATTTCATAATTTATTTCCATTTTATTTCTTTTTAAATTATACATTTCAATTTCATTTTAATTTATTTTCAATCATTTATTTCAATACAATTTTAATTTATATTCAATCATTTGCATTACCTACTTGTACCCTCATGACTAACATATTTTAAGATAATGTAATACTAACAAAAAATATGGACATTTAAATAGTCTGAATTAAATGAATTTTATTTATTTATTATTTATAGTAAATCTACATAAGGTAGGTACATAATCCCGTTTATAAAAAGAAAATAAATAGGCAACATAAACAAAGGAACCCAGTGCAGTCAGTTGAGAACATACCAAACGTCCCCTGTTTCAATCGGCCCCAACTTCTGGCTGTTGTCCAGCATCCCTAACTACAAACTTTAACAAGTTTCTCTGTTTAGAATAGTTCTAGTTTTCAAGACTTAAATGATTTTGAATAAATGTTTGACTAGATTATTTATTTTGGCGTTGTGTGTATTTTGTCGCAACTTGAGTAATTTGTAGATATTATTCGTTGTATCGCTAATATAAATCAAGAAATTTCAAGAAGAGCAGTGGTGGCCCAGTGGTATCAGCCGCGACTTACAAGTTGTAGGTCGTGGGTTCGAGCCCAGGCAGGCGCTTTACTTTGTGTAAATTATTGCATCACTTCTGCTCTCAAAACGAAAACATTGTGAGTAAACCAACATGTCCAAGAACCAAAAATTCGAAGACATGTAACGTCCACCAACCTGCACTGGGCCCGCATTGTGGATTACGGCCTTTCCCTCTCACATAGAGGAGGCCTGTGTCCCAGCAGTGGGAACATTAATAGGCTGATGATGATGATGATGATGATGATGAATCAAGAAGTTTTAACTTATGTGCATTGCATTCAATGAGGACTACCGTTTTAATGCACACCAGTTGGCGCCACTGGTGAGTAAGTTCCATAGATATAGTTAGTAAAAGTTGTTACTACGCGCGCGGAAACAAAGTTTCAATTAAAATTATTTCAATGCCATAAAAGTGCTTCTAAAAGTGCCAAAAAAAGGACTTCTGCCTCTAGGCCGTTTGCCCCCAACTTTGCCAGTGATAATTACCAACAACTTTCTGCAATAATTCCTAGTAAATTAAGAATTTACTAAAGTTGAAACTGTCTAAGCGCCTTTCCTGTTGGTGCGATGTAATCGATTTATATATGTGCGCGATATCGACGCAATTTAAAGTGTTTGTGGGTATATTTTCTTCTTTCATATTTTTTAGAGCGTGATTTTTCGGTAGCCGGGTTTTTAATTTTTGAATTTATTTTTTATTTAAATTATTTTGCGGTTTTTGAACAGCCACATATTTTTTTTCTGTTTCGTGGTTTGTTGTTTTATATGTATCTAGATAATTAATAAAAAAAAAAAACAAATTCAATTTTTCTTTGTTACATATTATAAAACGTCGACAAAAGGTGCACGGTTCTGGTTGATCGTTTCCTATGGAGTAGAACCAGCAAAAAACTCCACGGTTACTCTTTAAAAAAAATGTTTTGTTTTTACACTATTACATAACGTAGGCCCAACAATAACTCGTAAGAAACTAAAAAAAAAGAAAAGATTATATAAACGAGATAAAACGTTAAATAATGTTAACATCTAGAAATCTAGAAGGCCTACAATGTTCACACATTCACAAAACAATCGGTAAAAGAATCTATACAAAGGTTATAAAAAAATAAAAAAGTATACTGTAGTCTTGTTATAACAAGACTAAATCTAACATAAGTTACAAGAGTGAACTCTAGATAACGTATAATGATGACGTAGTTAATTTAGGAAATTTACTGTTCACTAAGGCGGGCCGCATACGTGCGTTTTCCGAATTTGTTTTCCGTATTCGTTTATATTCCATATAAACCTGAATGCACCATAAGCTAATAAAATACATTGACTGCCGCACACGTCCGTTTTTTTTTAACGGAATTCAGAAGCGGTTTTTTGCTGTTTGAAATTTTCACGAACGCGCGGGCTGGCATTCGATACGTAGGTACGGAAAGTGTTCTGTTCGAAAAAAATGGACGTGTGCGGCAGTCAATTTATTTTATTAGCTTATGGTGCATTCAGGTTTAGGTGCATAGTAAATTTCCTAAATCAACTACGTCATCATTATACGTTATCTAGAGTCAGTGCCAATTCCAACGGCGCCTCATTTGTTAAAATATGAAAAGAAGTTTAGAAGTTATGAGGGAACAGATGACATAGTTATGAGGATACATACATACATAAATGCATAGATACCGGACAAAAACATAACCCTCCCAATTAGGAACTTAATTACCGAAGCAAAACTAGTAAAAGTTTCTTCTATATTAGCTAAGGAAAAATTTAAAAATTAAGAAATACAGGACATCTTTCAAAAAAACTACGCAGTCTTATTCTAGTCTTACTTTGTAATGCCTACATTCTACATGCCAAATGTGGTTTCAAGACATTCTTGGCACTTGTAAGTTAGTGTATTTACCCTGTTACGGCTCGTAAATTTGCGCAAACATAACAGTTTGTTTCGATTCTTCTTGAATGTGCGCCTGATTTGATTAAACCATTAAGAGCATTTGGGAACTGCTTCTGATTTCTTATTCTTCGTCTTGTGGGCTGGATTTCTTGTTCTTGAGGCACCATTCATTCAGCGGGTAAGGATTATCGTCAGATAAGCCTAACTTCTTCACTTCTTCTCTAGGCGAAGCGACATTCTTTATAATATCGATTGTTGAAAAGTCATTAATTTATGTGATTGACATGACGTGCTATGTAGAAATGCCAATGAATGATGGTCTGAAGTAGCTGAAATAACGTTGCGCACTACATTCTATATATCCCAATTTTGTTGGGACCGGGGCCCATCGTGTTTGAATTTGCCGCTAGAGGCGCTAGTGTCGAGTGAGGTCTCCGAAATGTCAAATGCCATTGTTTGTGAGCTTTTAACGCGTGCTTATTTTTTTTTAAATTATTATTGTGTAAATTTTGCAATAGTTGATTTATTACGTCAGAATAAGATACCTACACTTCAATTTTAAGAGAGTTTTGTCTTTCTGAAACTTATAAGACCCAAAACTATGGTTTGTATTCCGATATCCCCAAGACGTACTATGGCTATTGAAATCGCCAATTATTATTCGACTGTCTGGGTGCACGAGAAGAGCCTCCCCGAGCGGCGTCTGGATCATAATAAAACGTCCGGCGCACCCTGGTAACAGCTGGCACTCGGTAACGAAGAGTCCAGCTGGCCAATCTTCTCACCACGATGATTCCCCAAAGGCTACTACCAGAGCGAATTCAATCGGAAAACTGTGGTATACTCGAAATGGTATTTAATTTCACTTTTATGGCATTGAAATGATTTTAATTGAAACTTTGTTTCCGCGCGCGTAGTAAAAACTTTTACTAACTATATCTTTGGAACTTACTCGCCAGTGGCGCCAACTGGTGAGCATTAAAACGGTAGTCCTCATTGAATGCAATGCACATAATGTTCCCACTGCTGGGACACAGGCCTCCTCTCTGTGAGAGGGAATGTGCCGTAATCCACAATGCGGGCCCAGTGCGGGTTGGTGGATGTCACATGTCTTCTATTTTTTGGTACTAGTACATGCTGGTTTCCTCACAATGTTTTCCTTCACCGTTTTGAGAGCACTGGTGATGCAATAATTTACACAAAGTAAAGCGCCTGCCTGGTCTCGAACCCACGACCTACAAGTTGTAAGTCGCGGCCGGTACCACTGGGCCACCACTGCTCTTCTTGAAACTTCTTGATTTATATCACTAATGCAACGAATAATACCTACAGATTACTGAAGTTGCGACAAAAATACACACAACGCCAAAATAAATAATCTAGTCAAACATTTATTTAAAATGATTTAAGTCTTGAAAACTAGAACTATTCTAACCAGAGAAACTTGTTAAAGTTTGTAGTTAGGGATGCTGGACAACAGCCAGAAGTTGGGGCCGATTGAAACAGGGGACGTTTGGTATGTTCTCAACTGACTGCACTGGGTTCCTTTGTTAATGTTGCCTATTTATTTTCTTTTTATAAACGGGATTTTGTACCTACCTTATGTAGATTTACTATACCTACAATCTTGGATATTGTAGTATGCTAAATACGCTACGTAATATCACACATCATCACATCATCAGCCTATTATTGTTCCCACTGCTGGGACACAGGGCTCCTCTCTGTGAGAGGGAATGGGCCGTTATCCACCAAGCGGGCCCAGTGCGGGTTGGTGTATGTCACATGTCTTCGATTTTTTTGGTTCTAGGAAACGCCGGTTTCCTTACGATATTTTCCTTCACGATTTTTCCTTCTACGTAATATGCTAACCAACAACTAAACCAGTTAGTGATGAGAGTAGGAAGCCAGATAAAATCATTGCGGTTTTTACTCTCGAGTAACAGGGAAATTCTTATAAATCACTCACTAATTGTAGAGAAAATATCTAGTGAAAATCTGGACCGAAAGTTGTCTGAAACTACTGCTTGTTTTGTTACAAATTAGTGTGACGAAGTTGATTAAAAAAAAACGTAAAACACGACTGCTTAGGAAGTAAACTAAAAAGACGTAAATAAGAAGAAAATTGTGATGTGCAGTTGGAGAATACATATGGTTTTAGTCATTCAGCTCGTGATTATGAATCCTCAGACTACACAGCATAATTAACTTATTTTATTTAAAACTGTTTAGTTATATTTTTTTCGAATTGCTTTTAAACATATAAGTGTTATAATTTTTTGAAATCGCATCTTGAAACCCTTCATTTTGATACTCCAGAGGACGGGTTTAGGAGATAAAAATATTGGGAACCCCACAAAATGGCGCCTAAATGACGCCATTTTTCTTTTTCAATTTTAATATAATCAGTGACACTCGCATGGTGGAGACGAATCGATTGACTTAAGAATCATCAAACCCGGCGGCCTACGTGTTTGGTCTCTAGAACGCCACAGAAAAAAACATACATACATAGACTGATAAAAGAAAGAAAGAAAACACATTTATTTGACACAAGCCAGAGCACTCAACATAGAAATAAAAAAAATAAAACAGACTAAACGACAATAAAATAAAAAAAAAACGATATAAAAGTAACATTACGTGTCCCACGGCTGCGCCAAATAGGTCCAGTTCAACAAAATGTCGGGCAGCTAGTGCCCGACGCTGGTTTTCAACTGAACCTGTGACCGACGTGACGGACGTAAAGCAGTCTTACAGTAATTAAAGGAGTATGTTAAAAAAGTACTTACTTGTATAAAAGATAAAAAAAGATGTATTGTTAGTGTATATTGCAAATAATAAAAAATAAAGTACATGTTCAATAAATAAGAACAAATAAGGTGAGTGTGACAATAAATGAGGTGTGGGTAGGCAGGCTAATGAGTCATATTATTGAGGCGTTCAGTGCGACCATATCCAGCTTACGCTGCGCCTCCACCAGATACTGCCGTAAACGTCTCCTAAATGTGTCCATTGTGTTGGCTGTTCTGATCGGTGGTGGAATATTACCCTCCTTATTATAAACAAATTACCCTCCTTCGGCAGTCGGGAAAAAAGAGGCACTTGCCCAGGGCAGTTACATATTAGGATTAGGAGGAATTATACATACATAAACTCACGCCTTGTTCCCATAGGGGTAGGCAGAAACTACAGAACGTCACCTGCAGCAATCCTTACATACTTCTTTTGCTTCACTCACATTCATACATCTAGTCATACACACACGCCGGTTATGTGTACTGCGCACCTGGATTTTCTGAATAACATCACCTATAAGGTCTATGTATATTTTTCTGGGGACACTCCCTCCCGGCGTTTCCATTCACGTCTGCCTTGTAAATACCTTTCGTTAGTCGCCTTTCATTCATCCTCTCAACGTGGCCAAACCATCTTAACATACTCTTTTCAATTTTAGCCACTACATCTTCTTTTAAACCACAATGTTGTCATATTACCTCATTCCTCAATCTATCATTTAAAGTTACACCACACATACTTCTTAAGGAACGCATTTCTACTGCATTAATCCTACTTTCATGTCTTTTTTGGCATACCCAACTTTCACCTACATACATAAGTGTAGGCACCAACACGCTGTTATGAACGGCGAGTCGAGCTTCCGGACACATCGATTTGCTGGTCACAACCGCATGTATAGCACCATTCACTTTATTCCCTGCATTTTTATTTATTTATTTATTTCAGGTTAGCTTACAATTGTTTACACATTACATTTCATATAATTACACGATATACATTTATAAGTGCAACAATTATTTACAAGCTAACACCACATGCACTTCTTTGATTGAATATAAATATTTATATATTGATTGATTATAAAATAGCAAATGAATAAATTAAATTAAACTAAGATTAAATATATGATTTACATTAGATAATACAAAATTAAATAACATTAAATTAGTATATAAATTAACAAATTGGCAATTGGATTTTTATCTCTTATATGTGCGAATAGTATTTAATAATTAATTTACAAAATTTGCCTATGCTATCGTGGTGCACGTCAATCAGGTCACTGCAGCTATTTAATATTTTGCACATTCGCGGTACTGGTGAGTTAGCACCTAGGACAGTTCTACGCAAGGGCGGGTAAAGCGGAGTGATGGGTTTTCGAGGATAGCGGGTTGGGGCACGAAACTTGAAGCGACTCAGTAACTGTGGGCAGTCAATTTGCTTTCTGAGGAGTTTGTACAGAAACAGGGCATCCATTATTTCTCTTCGAGCCGATAACGAGAGCATTCTGAAAGTTTGCAGACGGGACACAAAAGAAGGCAACTGCTTGCTTTTCCCTTTGGAAAAAGCAAGGTGCCATAGAAATCGTTTCTGGACCCTTTCTAAGAGAAGTTTGTGAGTGGCGTAATGCGGTCTCCATACAACACAACAATACTCCAGTATGCTTCGGACAAGGCTGTTATACAGCAATTTTTTAGTGCTGACTTGTTTGAAACCCTTGGTATTGCGTAGTTTTATACTGCGCAATACCAAGGGTTCCTAACATTTTGGAAGCCTTTTTAATAGTGTTTTCGATGTGGGGGATAAAAGTTACTTTTTTATCAAACAGAACACCTAGATCCTTTATAGTTTCTACTTCAAAAATTTTATGTTTTTCTATAAAGTAGCTCGAATGGATGGGGTGAACCTTTCTAGAAAATGACAGGTGGTAGCATTTATCGAGGTTTAATTTCATTTTGTTAATCTTGCACCATTCAATAACTCTGTTCAGATCATCCTGCAGAAACTCAATATCTCTGGATGATTCGATTTTTCTGGCAAACTTTAAGTCATCCGCGTACAAAAAACACTCTGCAAAGTGAAAGCAATGAGTGAGATCATTTATAAAGATTACAAATAATATTGGGGCCAAGTGGGAACCCTGTGGGGCACCTGAAGTCAAACGATAATTGTTGGTAGAGCGAAAACCATTTACCACAACGTAAAATTCACGGTTAGCGAGGTATGATTCCAACCACTACAGCAAGGGTCCCGTGATACCATATTTTGCTAGTTTTTTTATCAGTATGGAGTGGGAGATTTTATCAAACGCCTTACTGGAATCGGTGTATATCACATCAAACTGATTATTCGTGTCAATCGTTTCTATCAGGGACTCCGTAAAAGACATAAGGTTTGTGGCAGTAGACCTTGACTTTACAAATCCATGTTGGTGATCGTTAAGATAAAGGCTAAAATGATGTTGGATATGGGGACAGATAATTGATTCGAATATCTTGGCGAAAGCGGAGAGGATCGCAATGGGCCGATAGTTTGAGATAGTCTCCTTTTTGTCCGACTTGTGTACTGGAACGATTTTGGCTTTTTTCCACTCGGATGGAAAAGTACCGGTGGCTAAAGACATCTTATATATTTTTAGTAATGGAGAGACCAATACCGACGCACAGGTAGAAATAAAAAGTGGTGGGATTCCGTCTGGTCCTGCTCCTTTCCCAACGTTCAGAGATTGCAGTTTTCTGAGTAACGAATCCATGTCCAAGTCTGGGGTTGTTAGACACTGGCTATTAGTTTCCAGTGAACTAAGATAGCTTGTGTGTTATTTTCAGGGGTGTAGACAGATGAGAAATAATTACCAAATAGGTCACAGATAGTCGAGCCCTTAGACGTTGTAGTCTGTCCGTCAGTCATTGTCAATGGATAGACACTAGATCCTCCGCGCTTAGTCTTAACGTGAGTCCAGAACAGTTTGGGATTATCTTTGATTTTTGATTCTAGGTTGTTCATATAAAGACTATATAAACTTTTACCTAAATTTAGGCAGCGTTTTGCAATTATTTTTAGTTCAATTTCATCCCGCGGGTTTCTGTATATCTTGAAGCGCAATCTTAGCTTATTTTTTTCTTTGAGAGCATTTATTATCGATTTATCAAACCATGGGGGATAACGACTAGACATTGGCTTACAATTTGGTACAAATTTATTGATGACCGTGTTTAAGACGTCATAGAATACATTTACCATGTTATCCACATCATTTTGACTTGCAAATAGTTGATCCCAGTCTTGTTCATTTAGATAGGATTTAATTTTTTCATAATTAGCTCTGTGGAAGTTTTTCCTCGTGTTATGTTGATTGTATGTAAGCGTCAGGACCCCTGGACCAAGAGAGATATTTGATGTTTAGAAAATACCAAAATTTACTACCTTTTTGCTACTATTTGATACCTAACTTCAAATATTTAGTACCTCAACTGATAGCGAAAAAACACGTAAAGAAAGTGGTCAGCCATTCTGACTTCAGGACGTCTGGACCATTTTTTTTTTCATAGTTCGAGACAACATAACTAATTTATCTCTTTGTAAATATTTACTACCTTTTTAGTACCTCAACATATATTTTTTTCAAATTTTTTTGCCAGTCCAGAAAAATGCTACGCATGAAAGATTGCACCAATAGAGATATTTGATGTTTAGAAAATACCAAAATTTACTACCTTTTTGCTACTATTTGATACCTAACTGCAAATATTTAGTACCTCGACTGACAGCGAAAAATCACGTAAAGAAAGTGGTCAGCCATTCTGACATCAGGACGTCTGGACCATTTTTTTTTTCATAGTTCGAGACAACATAACTAATTTATCTCTTTGTAAATATTTACTACCTTTTTAGTACCTCATCATATATTTTTTTCAATTTTTTTTGGCAGTCCAGAAAAATGCTACGCATGAAAGATTGCACCAATAGAGATATTTGATGTTTAGAAAATACCAAAATTTACTACCTTTTTGCTACTATTTGATACCTAACTTCAAATATTTATATTAATTATTATTAAAAAAAAATTATGTAAAATCCTAAACCTGTCCTGTAAACCTACACTGTGAAGTGAGGCCCCCTCCTAAAATTTGTATGCTTGTTTTGTTTCTCTAAATCTTGTTACATTCTGTAATCTTCTTGTTATTTTTTAAAGTTTTTTATCACCTCCCTCCATATACCGTAAGTACAAAGAGACCTTCACAGTAGCCCGCGAAATTCAAATTTTCGTACGTTTTTTGCAATTTGCAAGATGTCATGAAATCCTGACATTTGATAGCAATACTAACATAGGGATTTGTATTACTGATTGTAATGATTATAATTATGTAAGTACATATTTTTACAGTCGCGAATCATACTTTAATCAACGCACACCCGGACACTGAGCTGCACATTGCAAAAAACGTACGAAAATTTTAATTTCACGGGCTAACGTGAAGGTTCCCCCTTAATACTTATGCCATGTAAATAGATAAATTGTCACTTTATTAATAGAAATATCATCATACTGTAACGGGTAAAAATTGCCAGTGCATATATTAGCAACATCTGGCGTTGATTTTGTTCACACTATGTATGTTAGCGACATCTGCCTCCTTTTTGCCAAACAAGTTCGGTTAGTTGTGTCGCTGATCGATTGTTTGAGCATTTGGGTACTAGATGGCGCTGACATATGTATGACATAGATGAAAGTTTAAATAAAATATATTCTATTTGTGTGAAATCATTTAATTCAATAAGCACACAAATTCAACATACAAATTAATAAATTATTAAATTCTTTTCAAATTAGTTACATAAAAAATGATAATTTAGTAAAAGGCCTATGGCTTAAAAGCAAAGTATTCAAGATCGGTAGTTGCAATGACTTGAGCCTTTACTACGAGTGAACTTGCATTGAGTGGACGGTGTCCAGAAATAACCTCAAAGGCAAGGACCTAAAAGTATACGTAATGTTATATGGGGCAAGGCTGGCTAGCGTCAAAATGAAAAGCTCATCATAATCAATGATGTAGGCGCTGTGAGTATTATTTTGAATCTGTCTGAATGCCCATTTTCATGACACATGTGCGCTTGATCTTAACATGCAATTTTCTTCTCCTTGGCAGGGCTCCAAATGCTATCTTTAGGTATAATTTTATATATAGTTAAAGCTAATGGTCAACTAGCTGTTCAAGCTACAGCAGTCTCCTCTTGCAAAAGGTTCCGAGCATTATTGTCATCATCTGATATACAGCAAGCTTACGGACAACTACACAGAGCGATGCTGTTTGAGGAATCATATCTCCAGCATTGAATATTGTGGGTAATCTATATCCCTTCAGAAAGTGAGTGGTTCATACCTTGTAACCTCAAGTTATTGTATTGATGGAATGTGTGCTTGAAGAATTAAATTAGTTGACCAAACTTAAGTGTGTTTTACTTCAGTCAGCTTCATGTGAGTTAATCCCTGCAATTGTCTCAAGCTACTTGCTACCCACGAGTTAGCCGGTTGGGTAAGGAAAAGCTGCCTTACAATACATCAATTAATCATAAATAAGCTTGACTTCCGCAAATCTTGTTATCACTATAGTTAGTTGGTCTCTCATACTGAAACAAAGTTTTTGCCCGTAACATAAACATTCAGAACACTAATCTGACGACGGTATACTTTTTATTTCCAACAATATTCGTGGGTACCGTATAAATTATTTCTTAAAAACTACCTACCCTCATATTGGTTAATAAAGTTCGTCACGTCGCGTCTTGTCGTTCGCGTCACACAGTTACACCAATAATTATTTCTTCTTTTCTATTTTTTTTAATAATAATTAATAATATTATTGCTTATTCTGTAATGTTTGTTTGTGTGTCTGTGTTGTTGTGTGTTGTGTGTGTATGTGAGGGAGAATATACATAACTAACAAAGTTTCTTGCGTAGCATTTTTCTGGAATGCGAAAAATATTTGAAAAAAATATATGTTGAGGTACTAAAAAGGTAGTAAATATTTACAAAGAGATAAATTAGTTATGTTGTCTCGAACTATGAAAAAAAAAATGGTCCAGACGTCCTGATGTCAGAATGGCTGACCACTTTCTTTACGTGATTTTTCGCTGTCAGTCGAGGTACTAAATATTTGAAGTTAGGTATCAAATAGTAGCAAAAAGGTAGTAAATTTTGGTATTTTCTAAACATCAAATATCTCTATTGGTGCAATCTTTCATGCGTAGCATTTTTCTGGACTGCCAAAAAAATTTGAAAAAAATATATGTTGAGGTACTAAAAAGGTAGTAAATATTTACAAAGAGATAAATTAGTTATGTTGTCTCGAACTATGAAAAAAAAAATGGTCCAGACGTCCTGATGTCAGAATGGCTGACCACTTTCTTTACGTGTTTTTTCGCTATCAGTTGAGGTACTAAATATTTGAAGTTAGGTATCAAATAGTAGCAAAAAGGTAGTAAATTTTGGTATTTTCTAAACATCAAATATCTCTCTTGGTCCAGGGGTCCTGACGCTTACGATTGTATGGCAGATAATTTTCTTTTAATAATGAAATAGTAAGATCAAGCGGAGGGTGGAGTCGATCAACAGCAGTTAAAGAGATAGTAGATTCACTCACTGTGCAAGAAGGAATAGTAGATAAAACTAGGTCTAAAATACGAGCACAACAGTTTCTATCGAGATTGTGCTGTGTTAGCTTACTAACATCCATGAACTCTAATAATCTTAAACATGTGCTGGACAGTGAACTGTTAATTGCACCTGGGGTCCAGTTTATTATGCCCATATTAAAATCCCCTACTATACAAGTTGGGATGTTAGTGGGATGCATTCACTCTCCTTTCCTCATCCTCTTCAATCTTTCCATCCCTTGTGAACATACTTCCCAGATATACAAACTCGTTGCTCTTGTCTCTCTCGCACTCTTGTCTCTTGTCACTCTGTCTTGTGTCTCTCTCATCGACTTATCTTTCAAACACCATTACCTTAGTCTTGTTCACATTTATACTCATCCCTTTTAACTTAAAAGCTTCATTTATCACAGTCACCTGCATGTCTTGCAACTGTTCTGCTGACGATGCAAGTAGAACTTGATCATCTGCATAGAGAAGACATTTGACAGGCAACTCATTCATCCTCAATCCGCACTCATGCTCTTTCAAACCTATCAGACAACTATCCATGCAAAAGTTGAACAGCCAATGTGACGCTACACAGCCCTGTCTAACACCCCTTGAGATGGAAGACCAGGCCGTATACGCCCCATTAATCATAATACAAGCACTGGAATCCCTAAATAGAGTTATTAATGCCCGTACCAAGCGCTAGTCCACACCGTACCCGGATAGCGTCGACCACAGTTCATCCCTCCACACACTGTCATAGGCCTTCTCTAAGTCAACGAAAGCACAGTAGACTTTTTTGTGCTTTTCCAGATGTTTTGTGCTTTGCCAGGAATTATAGTGTATCCAATACTCATAATCCTGAAAAATCTAAACATAAAGAGGTAAAATTGATTATTTTCTTTGTTAGAATAATGTTTAAAAACCTTATATAAAGGTATTTGCAACGCAGACGTAAATGGAAACGCCGCCGCTGTGAAGGCACGCCCCAGAATGACATACATAGACCTTATTGGTGAAGTTCTTCAGAAAAGCCAGGTGCGCAGTACTCATAACCGGCGTGCGTGTATGACTAGATGTTTGAACGTGAGTGAAGCAAAAGAAGTATATAAGAATCGTAGCAGATGGCGTTCTGTAGTTTCTGCCTACCGCCATGGAAAAAGGCGAGAGTTTATGTATGTATGGAGGTATTGGATCCGATCACAAAAATTCATTAACTAATAAAAGAGATGACCCACTGACCAAACAACATAACTCCTTTAGGCCACGAGGGCGAAGCCACAGAAAAGCTAGTTAGTAATCTACGAATGAATCTCAGGTACCAACATAAGCAATGTAATCGATATCAATGTGCACTTTATAGCAGGCGGGGACACTAAACAATGTTTTATTACGACTACCCTCGCTTTATGTCCCGATTGTAAGTGGTTTAGCGAGGTATTGTTTGTCTAGTTGCGGACGTGACCGTGGCATATTAGAGCTGTGTTACAGTAGTCAAAGGTTGGTTAGCATTATTTGTATTTTCTGGTCGATGGGGCCGAAAATTTCTGGAGTGGCCACCGCAAACCGGAAGACGCAGCGTTGGAAGGGTTTCTTCTAGTTGGACCGTTGATATAAGGCCTTAGACAAGTGACATTCTATCATCGAAAGCGTGGCGATAGCGATTAGAAAACTATTTTGGCATTATGACTATTCATCAGCCTTATAATGTTGCCACTGCTGAAACACAGGCATCCTCTCTCCTCGTCCTGACCGTCGCCATTGCTGACATCGAATGACACTTGTCTAGAGGTCTGGTTAAGGCTGCGGCAATTCAGTATTATATTCTTGGGGAGAGCCCAGGCGTCTATATCCAGCAGTAGAAGTCTTTCAGCTGAAATGATGATGACGATGATGATATTTTCTGAGGACTTGAACGTAACAGACTGGTTGGGTCTATCTTAAAGTACTCGTTTCTTTGTACCTCGAAAACACGTTACGCCGGCTCCACATGTTGGCCCCAACGTAAGTCCCAACGACACTCGTCCAACGTGTGGATCTAGAAAATTGCGTTAGCGCCAACATATGGGCGCGCGTTGGTGGCCGGCACGTGTCGGTTTTTATCAAAGGAATCTGTGCCAACGTTCGCGACCCGCCCACACGTTGGTGATTTGCTCAGCAGTCCTGATGCAACACGCACGTGCCGTGTTTTATGATGTGTCATCATCCACCATCTTTTTTTAAGTGGGTTTTTCTTTTTATTCAGTAACAAATATAAATTAGAAAATGCACTCAATGCTGTAAAAGCGCTTTTGTCAATTTCCGTATCGGACATCTTCACATTGGCTCTGACGAGACAGAACAAGTTTAATAGCCAACGTGTGTACGCTTCACCAATTAACCGACCAACGTTGGTACGAGCGCTGGGACCAACGTGTGGAGCCGGGCTTAAAGTGTTGGTCCTGGCTGTCATTTGTTTAGAGTAGTGTCTGACCGAAACTAGTTTTTACGACCGAAACCGAAACCGAATTTCGGCAACAGCCCCAGTTTCGGCTGAAACCGAAACTTCGTTACCAGGATCATGTTTTGGAGGAAAATAAAGAAAACGTTATTATAATCAGTCAGTCTTTATTTTTTATTCTTCATCAAAATAAATCTCACGAAACCTCACAACAAACAAAACGAACTGCAAACACAAGCCAGTCACGACATGATTATAATATATAATATATCTTTATTTATCCAAAAACATACAGTTTCAAATACAGTTATATACTTGGTATAAAACATAAGCTTATAGTTTAGAATAATGTTATAGTACATGTTGCAAAGTTCTGTACAAGAATAATACTCTACCTCTTAAACTAGGGTATACCTGTATTTTAAGAGGTAGTTTAGTCAATGTTTACAATGATCAAAAAAAAATTATCTCAAGTGGACTGTGTCATTCTACTGTATGGAATACAAAACTAAAAATTTCATGTAAAAATGTGTTGTGTGTTTGTGTTTATGAGTGTCGTGTATTTGTGTGTATGAGTGCTGTGCGTGTGTGTGAGTGGTGATGGTAAGTAGGTGTGTGTATGAGTGTTTTACACAAGATAGGTAAGTAAAGACTCCGTGTAAGAGTAATCCTTAAGGAGCAACCATTCTGTTAATTTAGACTTTAGTGCATGTGAGTTTAGATTTATAATATTGAGGTGTTTGTTAATGTTTATATAAATATGAGTACTTAGTATAAAATATTGATGTTTTGCGAAGGAGGTCTTGTGTTGGATACTTGGTGGAAGGTACGTGCGTTTATTTGGAATAGGGGGCGGAAGGTCGGCATGCCTTCTAAGGGTGGATTTTAGCACATAAAGCTGACGAACCGTAAGTACTTTACAGTCAGAGAACAGTTTAGTCGTAGGATACCTGTAGGGCTGTTTTATCATGACTTTAAGTATAGCTCTCTGTGCCCTCTCCACCCTCAGAAAGCTAGTTTTTGCAGCCCCACCCCACGCTACTATGCAATACCCAATAACTTATTGGCATAGTGCCTGGTACACCATCTAAAGGACTTTTTGGCTGGCGGATACTCTGAGAGACTTAAATATGTGTATGAGACGTAATGTTCTTGTGGTGACAGTGTCGATTTGTTGGTCCCATCTCAGTCCATCGTCTATCCGTATTCCAATGTATTTAACACTTTCAGATCTTGCAAGAGGAGGACAAGTGCAGTGGGTAGGTGGATTTGTGCAGGAATGAGCAGTGATACTAAAAGAAGGAGATGGTTTAGCGTTACGTCTTATAGCAAAAGGAATACAAGTCGTTTTTTGTAGATTTAATGTAAGAAGGTTCGAGTTTAGCCACCCCATAACTTCAGCCATGGCTACCTCCGCATTTGTTTTCACAATGTTCCAGGTGATTCCGTCTACAAGAATTGCGGTGTCGTCTGCGTAAGCATAAATTCTACCGTGTGGGAGACTCAATCTGCAGAGATCATTTATATAGATCTGGAATAGAGTCGGGGAAAGGATCCCACCCTGGGGAACACCATAGGACACGAGAAACTCATCACTAATGTAAGTATCAATTCTAATACATTGCTTACGGTTTTTTAGGTAATCTTTAAAAATTTCTAGTGGCATTCCACGCACACCGATATTTTCCAGCTTCCTGATTAGTTTGGGAAGAGAGACTGTGTCAAAAGCCTTCGAAAGGTCTAGGAATATACCTAGGCATTTCGATTTTCTGTCTAGGTTTGAGGCAACTTGTTGCATGAAATCTAGAACTGCATCTTCTGTTGATAGATGTGTCCGAAATCCGTATTGATTATTTGCAATGAGTTGGTTTTTGTCAAGAAATTTTCGTAGACAGTTATTGAGAATTTTATCAAGAATTTTAGAGAGTGCTGGTAGGACTGATATCGGTCTGTAGTTATTAACACAGTCTCTGCTCCCCCCCTTGTATATTGGATGCACCACAGCTTTTTTAAAAGCCTCCGGAAATATACCCTCCTGTAAGCAACAGTTAAAAAGGTAAGTAATTGGTGGAACCAGTACATGTCGACAGTTTTTCAATATAACCGATGATATACCGTCCCAGCCGACTGCCGAACGTAGTTGTAGGATTAGGGACTCAACATCAGCCTCTTCTACTTCCAGGATGGTAAGAGAGTTTACAGGTGAGTTTCTGGTGCTCGTAGGTGAAGGTGAGGAATGGCCATCGGCCGATGATGATGCATTGTCATTCATTATTTTCCAGCCAAATCTTTGCCAATGTTGGCAAAAAATTGGCCAACCTCATTGACTGAGGATTTAGGGCTGTCTCGTATTGTGAGTAGCTCCACTGGACTAATTTTAGTTTTATGGGAATTAGTTATCTGATTAAAAATTTTCCATAGGGCTTTTGGGATTGTTTTTGGCTTTTTCAAGTTGACCGGATTCATACGCCATTTTTAGTTTTCTTAGTAGGTTGTTGCAGAAATTGCGATAAAGTGAATAAGTAGTTTTTAGAATAATATTATCTGGTGAATTTTTTGATTTTATGTGCATTTTATCTCTATTTTTCATACATTTTAAAAGACCAGGGGTTATCCAGGGTTTAATGATTATCTTTTGTCTAGGGATTTGAACTTGTTTTGAATTATTTGATATTACTGATTATATTATAGTTATGAATTTATCCATTGCCGCATTTATGTTTTCGATCTCATACATTACTGTGAAGTTCATATTTTCTAACTCCTCTACAATCACTTTATATGATTAGGCATGTGGGCGCGGCAAAATTTTACTCGCTTGGATGTAATTTAACGCGCCGAACATGACCGATCACAGTGCGATCACAGCGCGAGAACTCCCGACTGCAGTTTCGGTTTCGGTCGTAACTAAACCGAAACTCGTCTTTTTTCCGAAAATCGACCGACACCGAAACCGAACTTTCGGTTGGACACTAGTGTAGAGCTTTGGCAGTCGTTACAGATAGTCAGAAGCTAGGAAATTAGACACCAGTCTTGCCAGGGGGTACCGTGTTATCCAGTGACTTGGTTATGGAACTCAGATAGGAGTTCCGTGTAAAATACTGTTACTCCGCCGCATGCGGTTTGACTAGAAGCTGACACCAACTTAGTTGCAAAAAAGCTGGGTAGACTGTTTGAAGTTTAAATGGTGGAAAATGTCCAGACTGTAGTTTAAATCATTTTTATAACTTCTTTTTCGAAAGTCGGTGTTCCTGTTTTCTTTTTACTTCTTCGTTCTTTTTATTTGAAAGTCTGTTATTTTTTTTTTTGTAAAAACGTTTTTTATTTTTTCTTTTTATTTGTGTGTGTAATCGGCAAGTTCTATAGTAAGGTACCTACAATGCCAGAATAGATTACCTGAATATCATGAAACTTGAACATAACCGATAAAATGAGAGCGCACCAAGGTGAACTGTACACATCTGCATATCCCTTTAGAGCGTACTGGCGTGATGTTATGTTATGAAATGGTTTAAACAATAAACAGACATGCTACTGGACCAATCCCTAGAGATTTTCTCTCATTTATTTAAGAGTTCTGTTGTATATCACCGAAGCTCTTAATCAGAAATTCACCAAATTTAAATGGGACTAATTTGGGAATATACTCTTTCGAACTAAAAACATTATTTTAAAATCAATCCACAATTGACGGAGAAAACTGTGAACAGAAACAAAAAAAAGTAAATTTAAAAATATAAAAATAACCGACTGCTTAAAAGGCGCACATATTCGCGAGCTGGCTGACCAAAACCAGATGTATCCTCCAACTGCACAGCATGATTTTCTTCTTATTTACGTCTTTTTAGTTCGCCTTTTAAGCAGTCGGGTTTTTTGTTTTTAAATTAACTTTTTTTATTTATAGCTTTTTAGTTATTTTTTTTAAGATGAGGTACATTTAAACATATAAATGTTATATATTTTTGAAATCACCTCTTAAAACCCTTTATTTTGATACCCCACACAATGGGGTTGGGAAAAAAAATTGGGGCGCCCACGATATGGCGCCCAAAATCCGCCATTTCTCTATTCGCCAATTTTAATGGGGGGTTAAGACTTTCGCAGGGTTAAGACAAATCGAATGACGTAAGAATCATCAAAATCGGCCAATGCGTTTGGTCTCTAGTACGCCACATAGGAACTAACATACATAGACTGATAAACACATTACCCTCCTTTGGCAGTCGGGTAAAAAAGCAAAGTCGAACATAGAACCTCCTCCTTTTTGAGAAGTCTGTTAAAATCACGATTAAAAGTCGTCCTAAACTATATAAACATCAAGGCCCAATCGTTTATGTTACCTAATCTAACAAACAAAGCCAGTATATGAATAGCTTTGCCTCACTTACGAGCTATTTATACGGATATAACTGTCGAAGCCTGCCCGAGTTAGTTTAAACACGAATCGAGTCTACTTCTACTACTACTACTACCGAGAACTAGTTCAAGAGTCGTCGTGTTTGAAGAAAGAAAGTAAACAATTCTTTGACGATTTTTTTCTGTACCTATAAAAAAACAACAATGAAACGCAACCCCAGCATCCTTTCAAAAGCATTTTACTGCCTTTTACAACGAAAAAATCTCACCAGACCGCTTTGCCTCCCATTTACTATTTTCGACACAATACGTTCATACAGGTATATTTTCCGTAAAAAATTGGCTTCTAACCCTGCGACTATAGCCACAAATATGTATTCATCACGTGTGAGCCGACCAGCGGGCTTCGGCAGCAGATTGGGTCTATTATACCCCACACAATATCCTACGTTCTTCGGTAAAATTCAATGTTAGGAGGGTTAAAAAAGGGTTTTGTGAAAGGTATACACTTGTGGTCGTATTTCGTTTGAAATTCGGGTTTTACGGCCATATGTTTGATATCAGACGGGCGTGTGACCTTGCTACATTATAGTTTTAAGATAGTCATCGATTGGAATCTGTTTTATAACAATGCTGGTAAGTACGTATCGCCGGTAAATGAATTTCAGGCCTCATTAAGAAAATTAATAACCGAAAAAGTTTTGTTACTTTAAATTTAAGCAAACTTTACACACTAGAAAACTATAAACTTAATTAAAATTATACAAAACTAATTAGCAAATAGCAAAGCTCTGTTTTGTTGATAGTAATAACTAGTTCGCAAATACCAATAATTTCATAAGCAGCAACCAAATCATTAGAAGGCGCAGAATACCGACAGTAGGCTTTAAAATAAAAGAAAAAGATATGTTAATCTTGAACACAATATGTCTAAAATATTCTTTGCGGCCGAAATTAAGAAAAAACTTCGATACAATTGAACGGCAAAGTAATCTAATTTACCGTGACGTTTAAAAATCTTTTCCAGTAGAACTGACCAACGTACATTGGTATAATTAAGTAATCTATATTATTATATTTCATAAAAAAATCTGTAGGTACAGATTCCATCGAATTTCTCTTTCCATCCTGTGCAATTCAACATTGACCACTTTGCGGCGCTGCTTGATGGAAGCACCCCACTTTTTTTCGCAAAATGCAGAAAAATATTCGATTTATTTCACGTCAAGACAATCTGTCTGAAAAATATAATGGAATAGGAACTAACGAATACAAGGCATATTGTCAAAGTATAAAAGAAGACGTAAAAAAGTATAGTTTTATATTTTCGTACACTACTGCTGTCACTAGCATCTATATTTTTGCTGTATTATACGACATGAGTCGTTTAGTTTATTTACTAAGTCCATAACTAAGAAGTATTTAAACCTCTTTATAAATGCAACTAATTTTATCTGAAATTAAAAAAAAGAAATATTAAAAAAATGGTCTTTACCTATAAAATTGCAGTTATGCAGTACTGGCCATTTCAAATCAAAACATTTTTTGTTTTTAAGCTAAGAATTGTAATTTCAAATTTATTTTATTTTATTTTTCATTTGTTTATTTCGCATTTGATATTTTTCGTCATCATGGATACGTTAAAAAAATTAGTAATTATGGAATATTAGTACCGTCATTGCAGCAACGCGGCACAAGCGGCACGCAACATTAACGACGTTTACGGAGCGAACACTACAAACGAACGCACCACCTATTGGTTTGCCTACTTCCGTTCTGGAAATTTCGACCTGAAAAATTAACCCCGTGGTCGTCCGAAAACTTTGTGCGTACTGGCCGAATTAGCGTTGAACTATTACACTTGTTGGACCGTAGATTAAATGATATCCACATGTTGTATGGATGAAATCAAAATATTTTTTTTTATTTCAAATAGCCACGGGCACTTATAAAACGTCGACAAAAGGTGCACGGTTCGGGTTGTTCGTTTCCTATGGAGAATAACCGGTAAGAAACTCCACTGTTACTCTGGTTTGGTTTTATAATATTTTCATGTTACAGCATTAGTGCTTAGATATAGAGGGACAACGCAGGCCCGACAATAAGTCGTAAGAACCTAAATATATATATATATATTAACGAGATAAAAAGTTAACAAACAAACATCTAGAAATCTAGAAGGTCTACAATGTTCACACATTCACAAAACAATCGGTAAAAGAATCTATACAAAGGTTAAAAAAAAGTATAACAACACAAAATTTAGCATGTGGCACAAATGTTGTTATCAGTGCTGTAACTATTCATAGCAAAGGGCCATAAAGATGATTGAAAACCCTTGTAAAGAGTGTAATTAAAAGAAGGGAAAAGAAAAAATTTGGTTGAGAATGGTTGGAGACATCCACATATTTGTGCCGTATATTAGTTACCAGGGAAGCCGCATGCGCAGAAGGAGCTAAAGTCAAAATTTTTATCTTCAACGTAGTCCTTAATTTTATAATATGCTTTTTAATAAGGACACGTTTGATGTTTTTTTTGAACTTTCCATCGGTCAGTTCTATAACTGACTTTGGCAACTTGTTATAAAAGCGTATACTGTTTATAAGAAAAGATTTTCTAGTTTTTATTTATCTAATTTGGGTATTACAATGTCATGCTTACTGCGAGTATTTAAATTTTGGAAGTCGCTTCTAGTTTTGAAAAGCCCTCGATTTTTGCGGACATACAAAATACAGAAACCGTCAGGAGACGAAACCATTGGTATATTACTTTAGTGACAATGACGAATTAAAAGCGATTGTGGAAGCCGATTATACTCAATCTACGGGTGAATTAGCAGAAGCTTTCGACGTTAGCATCAAAACAATATTGGTTAATTTGCGTCAAATTGGCAAGGTAAACAACGTTTTGTTAAAAAGTTAGTTTTTTAACAAAACCAATTAACTTTAAAAATCACTTATAGCCAAAGTACATCTCATGATCCTCTCATGATCATCCACGAATATAAAACACATGTATAAACAATGTTTTTTGAATTAATATTTGGAACATTACGTTGTGAGTGTAGATAAAATAGATTCTGGAATAATTATAATCTTGTTATAAAGGTATCTTAACTTTCATGTTTTGCAGATTCTTTGGAATTTATTGAAGGGTATTATTAGCTCAATTTTTCGGGCTAACTGACTATAGTGCACCACCCTCAAACCATTTTAAATTAGAACAAAACAATGAGAGGTGATTTTCATATTGTGATATTTTTTGTCATACTTGCAAAGAACTATGTGCAGATCTAATATTACATTAATTAACTGTAATTTTCTGCAAACTATTTCTCATCCACAAACAGCTTTTAGCTAAGCGGATCGTTTCAGCTTAATTGTCAACGCTGATATTATTAATCTTGTATTTTGAGAAGGGTCCAAACTTCATTGTCTCTGACACTAATTATTTAGATATCAATTCTTGACCATTTAGGAACGATGGTCATAAATCATTTTGTATAAAGGTGTCTCGTGCAACTTTGCAAAGGCAATTTGAAGGTTGAATGCAGTTGGTTTATTTTGAATGGATATGTCAATGTCGTGGTGGCCTAGCGGCTAAAGACCTCACCTCTCGTACTTAAGGTCATTGGGCTTCAAATGCGGGCAAGTACCAATGTCATCATTATCATCATCAGTCCACTGCTGGACACAGGCCTCTCCCATTGCACACCATTTGCTTCGATCTTCGGCAACTCTCATCCAGCTGCTACCAGCCACCCTGCGAAGATCGTCACTCCACCTAGCCCAAGTGCGTGCTATTCCCTGACAGATTCTGTGTTTTCTGATCTACAACCTAGGGGCTTTAAGTCAAGAGTGAATAGGTTACTTCTAAGCAAGCGTGCTTCACTGTGGACCAAATCATCGCTTACCATCAGGCGAGATAGTGGTCAAACGTGAGCCTATCGTTAAATAAAACAAGCAAAAAGTTTAATTAAAAACTGTAACCTGGCAACGGATTTCTTTTTGGTCGTAATTCTTGGACAACCCAAAAACTGAAGCCCACACGACTGAAGTCGCGGGCAGAAGTTATAAGAAATGTTATGTGTGATCGTTTTTGAAAATACCAATTACTTTAATATTTCCAGAGTATTTCTACATTTTGGGACATCTATGCCACACAGGGGATAGTTGCCTAATCCATGTATATTCCCCACCGAGAAACAGGACATCTACCCCGTAAAATTTTTGGTCACATTTTGCCTGCCCATGCAATCGCACAGAGACATGAGTTACGGTCAACTTAGTGTAGTTGGAGAATCTTTCTATAGATTAACAAAATAGCATGCGTTTCATTCGAGAAACTAGAGTAATTACAATCGAGGCAACTATACCCCTGGAACAACTACATATACACTATAGTTATATAATATGTCCATAACAGTATTTTATTGGAACGAAGTTCCTTATCGCGCGTTGCGAAAGGGGGCTAGACAGAAAAAATTAAGACGAAAAGTTGTAACGACACTTTTTGCTATAGTTGTAAGCCGTGCGGCGTGCGCGTGTTTCGTGCGTGTTCTAACCTATACGCTGTTGTGTTTACGAAGTCGAGAGAGTATATATACATATATATATGTATGTATGTATATGTATATATATATTCATATTTATGTATATGTATATATACTAAAGGAACTTTTATTTAATTAAAATGTATGCACGAGTACAATGGCAAACTTAATGCTATAGGCATTTTCTTCAAGTAGACCTTAGGGTGGTGCAAAGATATTCTACTAATAGCCCAGGCAAATAAATAAAAAATCTTAGTTAAGCAGGTACTATTACTGGAATTGGCCTCATTATGATATAACTACACTTTCGAATTAGGTATCTAAAAATAAAATAGAAAAAGCTTTTTTTAAAATTGAACCGTTAGTCCTTTCAAGTAAGATAGCAGCCGCCAAATTAGGGATACATTCTCAACATTTTTGACACGTGCGGTTGTTAGACCGGCCATATTTAGACCCCTTCTACACCCTTACGGGGCAAAAATTCTAAACAATGATCTCTAACGATGGTACGGGGTAGAACGGAAAGAATTTAAACGTTTTTGGGCTAGGGTGTGGTTAGATTAGACTTGGTTGGAATCACTAGATGAATTTGAAAAATTTTATTAAGGCAATGTTTTGGTCTGGAAAATTAAAGACGGTGTCAACAAAGTGACATTCTACTACTAAAACATCGTCGTCAATACCTTTGGATTTCTGGCAATCGGTTCCGCTAGGTTTTATTCGCAGGTTTAATTTTTCATGTTATAGCTTGACTTCTTCCGCACAACCTACAAAATAAAGAAACAGTCATCACAGCATTCACCCCTCTTTTTACCCGGCTGCAAGGAAAAGGTTATGTTTTTCGCGCGTATCTTGTATGTATGCTCATATCATAGAAACAACGTTGTAGTCATAGAAACAATGTTGTTTCTATGATCTGTGTATGTATGTATGTTTGTATGTATGTAATATTCTTTATTACCTCGTATCTTTTAAACCACTCGACGGATTTTTATAATTAAGACATCGTTACATAGGTCTTGGCCACCCAAATGTTCTTAGATAAGTGCCGTTAAACAAAAAGAAACATGGCGGATTTTTGGCGCCATATTGTAGGGATTGCATTTTATTTTCTTCGATTTCCATCGAGCGGGGTATCAAAATGAAGGGTTTTATAGGTGATTACAAAAATATATACCACTTATATTGTTTAAAGTCATTCGAAAAAAAAAGTACAACTAAAAAGTTTTAAATTATAAAAGTTAAAAAAAAACAAAAACCCGACTGCTTAAAAAGCGAACTAAAAAGAAAAAAAAATTGCTGTGCAGTCGGAGGATACACCTGGTTTTGGTCAGCCAGCTCGCGAATATGTATCCTCCGACTGCACAGCAAGATTTTCTTCTTGTTTACGTCTTTTTAGTTCGCTATTTAAGCAGTCGGGTTTTTTTATTAGTTTTATTATCATATTTTATAAACAATAATAATCTAACGTCATAGTGTGACAAATGTAAAATTTATAATCTACAATGTATACAGTGCAATTTGGTCTTGTTTTATGAAATAAATATTTTATTATCATTATTATTTAATGTATTACACAAAAGTACACGTCAATATTCAACCAGGGTAGGCTTGCTGTACTTAAGGTCAAAAAAAATCTCAGAACTTGCCAGTACGTGACCTCAGCCTTACCTAGCAAAAATTCAGAACAATGATGACCAAAGACACGATGAAAAGCTAAAAATAACGAGAAGTTTTTGAGTGAAATTCTCAAATTAGGGTGCGTCTACCCTTATACGAATAATTAGAAAAAAAACATTGTATTCTTTCAAATGAGTTTTGTGTCTGTTTTGTCTCATTTCTGTTTTGTTAAAAGAATACATGAAAATGTATACAAATGGTATGTATGTATTTGTAAAGATTTTTTTTTACATTATTTTGCACGTTATTTATTTTTCAAATAATACCAATTACATACAGTCTTATTTTTAAAATGTTCAGGACACGACAGAACAGCTGCTCAACTTGTACCAAGCGCAAGTTCGGTCATGCATGGAGTACTGCTCTCATCTCTGGTATGGATCTGCCAAGTACCAGCTGGATGCACTAGAGTCGATCGAAAAACGGGCCAAGAGGCTCATCGGCAATGAGATATTGGTTGAGTCTAGGCTCCAGAGCCCTAGATTGAACATCGGCGCCTAGTTGCCAGTCTGTCGGTTTTTTATCGGTTACATTTTGGGGAGTGTGCGATGGCATTGCATGAACTAATTCCTCCTAGCCCGTTCCATCATCGGACTACAAGACGTACGGCGATGCGTCATCGGTACATGGTGGACATCCCACCCATACGCACCAAAAGTTTTGGGAGTACTTTCATTATGCGTACAGCTAAGGAGTGGAATTCTCTGTCTGTATTTCCTGATAGCTACAACCTGGGAGTCTTTAAGTCAAGAGTAAATAGGTTTCTTCTAGGTAAGCTCGCTACATCGTCGACCACATCATCACTTACCATCAGGTGAGATATTGGTCAAGCGCGAGCCTATCAATAATAAAAAAAAACAAGTATAGTAATGTCTTAATAACCAACCGTGGTGAAGCAAAAATTGGTTGTCTCCGTTCCTTGTTTAGTGTAGAATACCTATGCAGAACACCTACCTACGTAGCGCAGGAAGGCCTCTCCTTAGAATACTCTAGATGGACTGATGAACTGGTTAAGGCTACGGTAATCTGCTGTACTTATGCGAGATGCACAGAACCGATCGCTGAGGTGAAACTTGAGGGATGCCCACATCCAGCAGTGGACGTCTTTTGGCTGATATGATGATGACCTGCCGAGCGAGTATGTTTAAAGGGCAATTCCTTGAAACATACTCTAGTTGAGAGACAAAGGCTGTTTTTTTAACTATTTTAATTTTTCCAATATGGTAGCACCATAATATTGGAAATTTTCAAATTAAGGTGTAATACAATAATACTAATCATTTTATCATGTTGGACTGTACTCCAACATAATAAAATGATGAGTATTATTGTATTATTATATCATCATCATCATCATCATCATATCAGCCGAAAGACGTCCACTGCTGGACATAGGCCTCCCCCAAGCGTCGCCACATTGACCGGTCTCGTGCGTCCCGCAACCAGCGGATCCCCGGAACCATCACCAGGTCATCGGACCACCTGGTGGGAGGCCTTCCAACGCAACGTCTTCCGGTTCGCGGTCGCCACTCCAGAACCTTTCTGCCCCATCGGCCATCCGTTCTGCGAGCAATGTGCCCTGCCCACTGCCACTTAAGTTTGGCAATTCTTCGGGCTATGTCGGTTACCCTGGTTCTCTTGCGGATCTCTAAATTTCTGATTCGATCACGCAAGGAAACGCCGAGCATAGCCCTCTCCATTGCCCTTTGGGTGACTTTGAGCTTTCTGATGAGGCCCATTGTAAGCGACCACGTCTCAGAGCCATATGTCATCACCGGCAACACACACTGGTCATAGACTTTCGTCTTGAGACACTGTGGTAAGTTGGACGAGAAGATACCGCGCAACTTCCCGAACGCTGCCCAGCCGAGTCGGATTCGACGGTTGACCTCTTTCTCGAAGTTGGCCCTACCCAACTGGATCGTTTGTCCCAGGTAGACATAGTCGTCCACAACTTCGAGTGTAGAGTCTCCGACCTTGACAGGAGTGGGTGTAACATGGGCATTCAACATCACCTTGGTTTTGTCCATGTTCATCCTAAGACCCACTCTTTCGGAAGCTCTACTGAGGTCATCGAGCATTGTACTGAGGTCCTCCATGGTCTCAGCCATAACCACTATATCGTCGGCAAACCGAAGGTGAGTGATGTACTCGCCATTGACGTTGATGCCTAGCCCTCTCCAGTCCAGAACCTTAAAGACATCCTCCAGTGCAGCGGTAAACAGCTTCGGAGATATGACGTCTCCCTGTCTCACACCTCGCTGCAGACGGACTGGTTCCGAGGTCTGATCCTGAAGTCGAACTGACATGGTGGCGTTTTTGTACAAACACTTCAACACTTCGATGTACCTGTAGTCAATTTGGCACCGCTGTAGAGACTGTAGTACAGCCCAAGTCTCGATCGAATCGAAGGCTTTCTCGTAGTCCACAAACGCCAAACAGAGAGGCAGGTTGTACTCTTCAGTCTTCTGTATAACCTGCCGCAGCGTATGTATGTGGTCTACGGTGCTAAAGCCTTTACGAAATCCGGCTTGTTCGGGAGGCTGGAAATCGTCAAACCTGCGCGCGAGACGATTCGTGATGACTCTTGAAAACAGCTTGTATACATGGCTAAGAAGTGTGATGGGCCTATAGTTCTTCAGTAGGGCATTGTCACCCTTCTTGAAGAAGAGTACCACCACACCCCTGCACCATGCTTGTGGCGTTTTCCCTTCGAGTATGACGGAACTAAACAGCGTCTGAAGGGCCTTAAGTATTGGTTTTCCACCCGCCTTCAGGAGTTCGGCCGTAATTCCGTCTTCCCCCGGTGCCTTGTTGTTCTTAAGCTGTTTCAGAGCCATCCTAATCTCATACAGGCTGACGTCGGGAATGTCTTCGGTATAGTGTCGGGTCAATCTAGCACTAGGGTCATTCGCTAGATTCGCGACGGGTTTACTGGTTGACGTGTACAACTGCCCATAGAATCTCTCGATCTCCTTCAGAAGCTCCGGTTTGGCGGAAACGATCCTGCCATCATCGGTCTTCAGTTTCGTGAGCTGGCTCTGCCCAATAGACAGATCTCTTGCAAAGACCTTGGAGCCCTTATTCCGCTCAATCGCGTCTTTAATACGCTCGGTATTAAAGCGGCGGAGGTCGCTTTTCAAGGACTTTGAGATCCGTCTATTTAGCTGCCGGTATTTCAACGCATCGTCTGAAGACTGCAGGATCATCTCACGCCTCTCCTCCATGAGCTTGAGAGTTGGATCAGAGAGTCTTTTGTTAGACCCGACCGTATGGACAGCTTCCACGAACCCATCGCTGTAATCGTCCACGGAGCTCCCTAGGCACTCGAAACGATTCTGGAGTTCGAGCTGAAAGTTCTCGGGGTTTTGGACGGAGCGTGGACTTCATCAGTCGAGACCTTTCAAGCTTAAAATTAATGTTCAATGTGCCTCTTACCATGCGGTGATCGCTGCCGGTTTTCACCGAATTGATCACAGAGACATCATTGAACATTTGCTTCTTGGTTGACATGATGAAGTCGATCTCGTTTTTAGTTGCACCATTGGGGCTTTGCCAGGTCCACTTCCTGTGCTCACGCTTTCTGAAGAAGGAGTTCATCATGTAGAGGTCCTTCTCCATAAAACTGGCCAGTAGGTGACCCCGGTGGATCCGACGTCCAACTCCAAATTGCCCCACTTGCAGCTCATCCACGTCTCGTTTGCCCAGTTTCGCGTTGAAGTCCCCCATGACAACGGTGAAATGAGTTTTAAAACCATGCATGGCTCTAGATATATCCTCATATATGGTCTCTACCTCGTCGTCGGGGTGTGCCGAGGTCGGGGCGTACACCTGTATGACCTTCAGCGAATATCTTTGGGATATTCTGATTATAAGGTACGCCACCCTGGTCGACACACTCTCGATCTTCACCACGTTGTTCACAAGGGACTTGTGGACGATAAACCCGACACCACCCTGGGACTGTCGGTCACCCTCTCGGAAATAGAGCAGGTTACCGGATTTGAGGATTATCGAGTCCTCCCCCTCTCTTCGGACTTCAGATAACCCTATAATACTCCATCGCAACCTGCTCAATTCTTCCTCGAGTTCGGCTATCTTCTCATCGGTCCGGAGTGTTCGCGTGTTATATGTTCCCAGGTCCAGTCGTCGGTGTTTATTGGGGTAGCCGGGTCCACTCCGGGGATTCTTCGCACCCCTTGCCACGCCATCGCCTCGGCCGCTACCGTAGCCGAGGGTAGACGGGCTGCCGGGCACTCGGGGCCGTTTTATTTGTGTGCTTCTCATATTCGTTTGGGGGGGTTTGCCATAATCGCCACGCTTGGCAGGCGGGTTGGCGATCGCAGTTTGTTGTTAAAGTGTCCAGAAAACGCTGCTGCCCATTCTCTGGTGTGTCCCTTAGTCGCCTCTTACGACACCCACGGGAAGATATGGGATGGTGAAATTCTTTACGTCCGTCACCATACGGTACTACATTATTATATTAATTGTTGGTATTGTTGCACCACTGACAACCCCATGTCATGTCCAGACAATCACTGTCCATTCCAGGTTACCTGGAAGATATCGCGGCATGCCCTACGGCCGCCCTGTATTTTTTTGGTGATTTTGTGCCTGTATTTTCTGGTATATAAAAAATATTGAAGAGACCAAAAAGCCATACATAAAAAAACACTGACACAATTTTACCCTATTCTCAAAGCAATCTGCCCCAAAAAGAAATTGTCCAGAAATTTAATCTGCCCGGACGAATATCAAATGATTTATTGCTATGGCAGCGTCGCCATTTTTATTCCGAATTCAGACGTCCTAGTTTCTAACGCTATTGTTTTTGCCAAGTACTGTCGGCAAATTTATGAATGATGGAAAATTATTGCCTCGAAACTAAACTTATCGAGAAAAAAATATAGGCCGTCATGGGGACTGCCGACAGAGGTACCGAAGACAGAAGGGGGTTATTATTGGAAACCAGTTATTCCAAAATTTTAGGTTTACTCAAAAATGCATGTAATGTGGTCATTATTTTGACAACCTTGTTTGAGCAAAGTCGACCTTGCCGTTCGTTTCAAGGAGCGGCCGGCAAAGGTTTGCTGGCCGCTCTAATAGGCCGGCAATGTTTTGCCGGCCGCTATTTTGACGTTTCAACGTTTTAAAAAATCAAATCCAAAAAGATTTTATTTAAAACACTAAAAAAAACAAAGAAGTAACAAAAGCGCGGTTCAGCGAATATTATGTTTTTATTTAGTGACTTTTTGCTAAAAATGAGCTCTCAAAGCGAAAATTCTTCCGATTCAATGTGTTTAACACCGTCAGACATTAAAGATGAAGCTAAATTAGTGGTTGAAAATTTGATACCGCGAAACTCAAAGGAAAAATATAAGCTTGCATATGAAAAATTTGTGCAGTGGAAAATCAGTAGGAAATCTAAATCTTTATCCGAAAATGTTTTTCTTGCGTATTTCAATGATCTTTCTAACAAAATGAAGCCTTCGTCTCTCTGGAATACCTATTCAATGTTAAAGTGCATGGTTCTGATAAAGCACAATTTGAACATTAAAAATTACCACAATTTAACGAGTATGCTAAAACGACAGTCAGACGGATATAAATGTAAAAAATTGTAGTTCTAAAAACTAAAAAACACGCTTTAATGGTAAGGATAATGGGACAAACTGTTTAAATTATTGCATTGTCATCGGTCCTTGATAAGTGTGCAAAGTTTCAAATCAATCCAACGTTTTGAAGTGGGTGAAAATCACGTTCAAAGATTCCGTTACATTGATACATTGATACATTGTTACATTGATACATTGATACATAGATACATACATACCAAGCTAATAAAAGCGTGTTAAAAATCAAAAGTGTTGACATCACAAAATGTAGAAAAGTTTATAAATGAAGCCCCCGACTCTGAGTACTTAGCGGTGAAAGTAAGTATTTATATAAAAAAACCCAAATTTGTACTGTACCTACACGTTCTCATAATTAATACTCGTACTTGTTATTGTTACAGGTAGTTCTTATTTTTCATGTCGATGCATCGAAATTACCAATATCACCGTTAATGACATTGAAACTCACATCAACGTAATGATAATTACGTTGCGAGATACAAAAACGAAGATTGATCGTACTTTCGTTGTTCGTGACGCCTCATTTGCAGTAGTGCAAAAATATTACGCACTACTTCCAGTTGACGTAAAAACGGACCGATTTTTTTTAAATTATAAAACTGCAAATGCATCAAACAAAGGATAGGGAGGCACAAAATTGCTCAAAAGCCCAAAATAATTGCTACATACTTAGAACTGCCCCATCCGGAACAATTTTCAGGTCATTGTTTCCGGCGTTCATCGGCCACTATTCTTGTCGATACTGGGGCGAATCTTATTACACTAAAAAGGCGTGGAGGATGGAAATCCGATCGAGTTGCTGAGAGCTATATAGAAGAATCGGTGGAGAATAAAAACAGAATTACACAAAAAATCGATCAAAGTATAAACTTAAAACGAACAACGTCTTGCGAGTTCCAGGAACCTTCAACATCTGCTCAAGAAACTGAAGAAAAAAAAAATTTAATAAGTGAAGAAATAACACAGCAGTCAAACACCGCATTACAATTATCGCAAACTATTAGTAATATCAAACCGGGCAAGTCGGTGTTGAATTTTAGTAACTGTAATTTTCATAATTGTCATTTTAATTAAAATTCTAGTTAATTAATATATTTTTTATTTAAATTACTTGATGGTTTTATTTAGATTAGGTTCTTGCATTTTTGAGTAAAGCACTATAAAAACCTTGGCCCACAATGACTGCTTCGCTGGTCACGCTATTATTGCCTCGAGCTAGCTTAGCTACGCTCTAGGCTAGCGCTACGCTGCGCTGTCGGCCATAATAAGCGCGACCAGCAAAGTAGTCATTATTGACCGCGGCAGTAATGTACTATTACACGTCACATTAGCATGTTGCTGATGCGAATGTTATGATGCCATATTATGGCATCATAATAAAAAACAAACAAGTTATGTTTACAAATCACTCAACGCGGCTAAAGAAGTTTTCACTTGAAAAAGAATGGCTTTGTACCACCCATCATGGTATCCTATCCACATACGAAGATCTTCCTGTGTGGCTGTTATTATTAAACCATGAGCTACAATACGAATATGATGCTTCGAATGAAAATAATTAATTTAACTAGGCAGCTACTACAAACTACTGAACGGCATATTCAAATTAATTAAATCCAAAACTTCACCCACCATTTGATGAACATAGAAACACATATTCGCAATATCACGGTAATATTTGTCGCTTCCACACACCTGTGTCAACTTATGTATATGTATGTAAGTTTGCAAATGTTTGAATGTCAATCGAGCTCAACTTGATCTTAATTATTAACGTGTGTGTTTGAAACCCAACATATTTGTAATATCTCACCTGTACTTCCCAAAGGTGTAGGAAGAAGAGTATGAAACCTCTTTAAGTAGCTATGTGTACTTAAGTCTGAAAAGAAGGCGCGCCTAGAGTGTTTCACTGGGCACCAGGGTACATTCTGAACGGATACCGTGCACCTTTTGTCGACGTTTTATAAGTGCCCATGTAGGCCTATGTAAAATAAAAAAAAAAGATTTTGATTTTGATACTGAAAATAATTGATGAATGAAAAACCCAATATTTTTTTGTTGTTATTTATTTTCCTATTACGGTAGTTAGTGTCACGTATTTTTAGGGTTCCATACCCAAAAGGTAAAAATGGGACACTATTACGAAGACTTCGCGGTCCGTCTGTCTGTCTGTCCGTCTGTCAACAGGCTATATCTCATGAACCTTAATAGCTAGGTAGTCAAAAATTTCACAGATGATGTATTTCGCCGCTATAGCAACAAATACTAAAAACAGAATAAAATAAATATTTAAGTGGGGCTCCCATACAACAAACATGTTTTTTTTTTCCGTTTTTTGCGACCGCTTTACCGTCAAGCTCAGAACCGAAAATCGGTGTCAGTAAAACGCCGATTTCTCGGCAGTTTTTTATAGGAATTACGTATAAAACTTATGTTGTTAGAATTGTTATGAAATAAGCTATCACATTTCAGATGGTTTTATCCAGTTTTACCTTGTAACGTATTTGTAATTGTTGTGTAAAGTCAGTGTAAGGAAAGTTTGCCCAGTTTTGTGTTCAAAAGTAGACAGAAAAAAAAAAAAAAAACATTATTTTATAAAGATTTTATTTTATTTACAAAAATTACCCCCTTTTTCATAATAATCAATAAAAATATCAAACCTCCCCATACATTTTTTTCATACCACAAGATTTTCAAAATTTCTGGGGACTCTGCTAACACTAGAAAAATAGCGATACAAAATACCCTTTGTTTATTTTGCTCGCAAAGCAAAAACTATTGCATTTATTTGAAATCTTGTTTCACAATACACATGCTAATAATATTTACTAATGGGAAAAAAACACAAAGGCATGTTGCTAAACAAAACCATTACAGAAATCAACCGGCAAGATGAACAATTTCACGACAACAACAACAACTTGGTCCACAGAATAAACGAAAAATGGATACAGCACCGATGGTGTCCCAACTGAACACGACCTGAAACAAAAATATAAAATTTGAAATCCACAAAAAAGTGAGGCTCCCATACAGCAAACGTGCGCGAGTCCGACTCACACTTGGCCGGTTTAGTCTTTGGTTATCCCCATGGGCTGAGGTGTATGTCAGACTCTAACTGACAAAAATCACACGGGTTTCTTTGACAACCCACAGGCACTAGCTAGTTTGATTTAAAGCGCCAATTCGTCTAACAGAGCTAGAAGTCAAACAAATAATTTCTAAATTTAATCGACTGCAAAGACCTTTCCCAACATTTTCTTTCAAAATCAACGATCACAAATACTTGCGATCAGAAAACAAAAACTCGACTCATAATCTATTCCCGTTTCGTAGGTAAATTGAAAAATATTTTAAAGTAACGGGCATTGGGCGACTTATTAAAAATTCCGAAAGCGAAAGGATTGCGTAGAAATTCAACACTCGACTCTCGTTATGAAAACTCTTTGTTTTTGTAATTTTATATCCGAAATAAGTTTTCTCTGAAGCCTGCCCGAGAAATAATATTATCCTTTATAACTCTTAGGTACAGGTGACGCAGACGAGCGACTTGTAACTGCGACTTTTTGTTGCGAGTTGCGATTGCTATTAAGATGAAATATGGGCAGAGAGCGCCGCGCCGACTGAATTTCCTTAGTAAAAAGTCATAATTCGAGGTTTGGCTCTCGTCTCTTTTCTCCTCCAATAT
This sequence comes from Orthosia incerta, assembly GCA_948252205.1. Classification (NCBI taxonomy): domain Eukaryota; kingdom Metazoa; phylum Arthropoda; class Insecta; order Lepidoptera; family Noctuidae; genus Orthosia; species Orthosia incerta. The sequence goes on from OX411749.1 coordinate 5,420,172, forward strand.
TGGACCAATTTAAAAGATATTCCATAAACTGGTAAAGTAAGATATATATACTATGTCCATATGTTATAATTTTTTCATTTATATTTGTCAAATTTGTACACTAACCCTCTGTTGACAGCGCAATTTTGAGCATTTTGTAGTGCTTTTAAAGATAATGTATCATCAAAAAGGAAAACATAGGAACATAGTATATATCTTTAATTTTCAGTTTACGGAATATCTTTTAAATTGGTCTAATATTGGAGGAGGAAATAGGCGAGAGCCAAACCTCGATTTATGACTTTTTACTAAGGAAATTCAGTCGGCGCTCTCTGACCCCGTTTCCTCTTAACGATTATCGCCAAACGTAGTGCTAGGTACGTGTCGTGTGTCACAAAGCGCTACGCAGTGTGAACGATACCTAATTTAACCATTCTGTAAGTCTTGATTTAAACTGTTTTTGTTCTTAAAACCTGTGCTCAACTTTTTATTCTTAGTTTTAACCTCGTGAACTTGTGTGCAATATAGACTCATTCCTTTTTTGTGTATGACAACTCGTGCAAATGGGTCATCTATAAAGTTATCGGTGCCTTAATCAATTAAAGCCTCTAGTTAAGGCAAATATTTATAAACTAAGTATCTACACGTCTCCTCCTCATTTGCAATACCAGGAAACATTAAAGAACTCAAACTAATGGTTAGTTTCGCATAAGTGCCTTACAAATCACCGCTACAGTTCTGAAAGCGCCTTCCAAATTTTCCAGCAATCAGAAAATTTTCGATAGATATTCATATGAAGCACTTCTTGAAGTTATAATTGATTTGATTGAAGCGCTTACGTTTCTTCCAAAAATCGTTTATGTGGAGTAATGAAGTGCTTCAAAGCACTTTGAGCAATTACTAAGTGTATGTAGACTTTGTCGAACGCTAGAGTGTTGTAATTGGCTATGTAACATGTTGCTAAGTCTTATGTTTACATTTTTACACGATTTGGTAAACAGCCTCCTTTATGCTTGCATAAATTTTTCATCTAAACCAAGCTATTTACTATTTCCAGGCGCCGTCAGTTGGGACTGCTCATAACACTCATAACTTAGCTGTCTCGCCCTGTTTTAATTATTGTGATATTAAATTGGTTGATTTAATGTAGAAGCTTTTAATGTGCACGTCTTTTTACACTGTTCATACATAAAATATGTAATTTTTCAACAATAATGATGTAATCAAATACTTTGCAGTATATTTAGTGATTGAAAAGACTGTCCGTGGGGTTTTTGCAAGTTCTTCTACATAGATACCTATTTACGCTTGCGAATTTGTAACCAACTTCATATTTTCCTTTAAATAGTTCAATTAAAATAAATTATTTAAGTTTTTTGAGTTTTGACTGGTTTTCATTTATAGAACAAAAAATAATATCTTGAAAAAGTTATATATAAATAAATGTAGAAAAAGTTTATAAAAAAAACGCGTAAATCGTTCGTCTGCAACAATCTTAGACTTCAAAAATAATAATAAAACACGACATTGATACAATACTCTAGAATTCTATTTTTCTTTTGTAACAGCAAAAGGTATTACGACAAAACAAGATAAGGCATTATGACTTCGCTCTAAAAAAACCGGCCAAGTGCGAGTCGGACTCGCGCACGTAGGGTTCCGTACGAGTACCATAATCGCAAAAACGGCAAAAACATCACGTTTGTTGTGTGGGTGTCCCACTCAAATGTTTATTTCATTCTATTTTTAGTATTTGTTGTTATAGCGGCAACAGAAATACATCAACTGTGAAAATTTCAACTGTCTAGCTATCACGCTTCATGAGATACAGCTTGGTGACAGACAGACAGACAGACGGACCGCGAAGTCTTAGTAATAGGGTCCCGTTTTTACCTTTTGGGTACGGAACCCTATGAAGGTTGTTTCACTAAAATCATTGCCAATACTAGCCATAATCATCATCACCCTGTAGCAATTTACTGCTATACAAAATCCTCAATCGCAAGCCATTAGCTCGATACTTACCAACTCTCACCCCCTCATCATCTGGGTGTACTAGGTGAACCTAGTACACCCAGATGAAATACAGGCGAGAAGTGATGTGTTGTGTCTTATCCTGCTGTAACAGATCAAAGTCGTCTGAAAACAGTCCATCCTGAAATTCTCTATTTTTACATTAAATGACTCATAGTTATTAGCAATTAGGTGAGCCTAGTACACCCAGATGAAATACAGGCGAGAAGTGATGTGTTGTGTCTTATCCTGCTGTAACAGATCAAAGTCGTCTGAAAACAGTCCATCCTGAAATTCTCTATTTTTACATTAAATGACTCATAGTTATTAGCAATTAGGTGAGCCTAGTACACCCAGATGAAACACAGGCGAGAAGTGATGTGTTGTGTCTCATCCTGCTGTAACAGATCAAAGTCGTCTGAAGACAGTCCATCCTGAAATTCTCTATTTTTACATTAAATGACTCATAGTTATTAGCAATTAGGTGAACCTAGTACACCCAGATGAAACACAGGCGAGAAGTGATGTGTTGTGTCTCATCCTGCTGTAACAGATCAAAGTCGTCTGAAGACAGTCCATCCTGAAATTCTCTATTTTTACATTAAATGACTCATAGTTATTAGCAATTGATATCTTACAAAGTTTTATCAGGTCAGAAATATCAAACCAGTATGTACTAGCGAAAAGAAGTTTAAACGACCATTAAATCAATATACATAGTTTTTTCTATCACTCGATGTCTGTTAACAACTTAAACTTTGAATTATTCTAATATTAGTTTCTGCCAATGGCTTCACCAGCGTGTATGAAAATTATACCAAGGAAACATATTCCCGGGATGAAAAGTATCCTGTGTACTATACTAGACTATAATCTATCTTTGTGCCAAATATCATCCATATCCGTCTAGCCGTTTGATCGTGAAGAACTAATAAATGTACAAACACACGCTCACAAACTTTCGCCTTTATATTATTAATGCCATAGTGCCATATTTCATCCACGTCCGTCCAGCCGTTTGAGCGTGAAGAAGTAATAAACATACAAACACACACACACACTCACAAACTTTCGCCTTTATAATATTAATGCCGTAGTGCCATATTTTATCCACGTCCGTCCAGCCGTTTGAGCGTGAAGAAGTAATAAACATACAAACACACACACACACACACACACTCACAAACTTTTGCCTTTATAATATTAATGTCATAGTGCCATATATCATCCACGTCCGTCCAGCCGTTAGAGCGTGAAGAAGTAATAAACATACGAACCCACACACACACACACTCACTCACAAACTTTCACCTTTATAATATTAGTGTGATGTGAAGTGTGATGTGATTTTACTACAAAACTAGAAAAGTGACATTCCTTAATCGAAAGCGTCTCGAAAGCGTTTGGTAAAATTTAAAAATGTATGAGATTGTCACGCGATATTGAAATGCCTCGTGATCATCGCTTACATTTTAGCTGTCACCATCGCTAATAGGATACCCTTTATCTGAAGCCTCTGGCCCATAAATCATAAAGATTTTTGCATAAATTCAATTCGTTCCAATTTTAAATGCAACTAAACAAAAAAGAAATGGCAACGCATAAAGGCGTGATGCGTAAAAAATCCATTTTCCATTTCAGTTCATTTCAAAATCACTATCTAAAATGCACTGGTTTGGCGGCGAGGGCTGAACATAGACTGAGCGAGAAATTAGCGGAGCCAGTTTTAAGAAATATTATTATGATAGTTATTTAAAACAATATGTGTTTCAGACATGTACAAAAGTAAGTAAAAAAAAAAAAAAAAAAACTACTCCTCCAAATTCCTTCACACCGTACCGGTTTTATGTCCAATTCATACGTTGTCTCAACAATAAAGCTCTGGAACGCGCTACCCTTTAGCATTAAAAAGGCTGAAAGCAAACTCACTTTTAAAAGAAAAGTTCGTGACCATTATTTGAGTCAGACTAAATAGCTCTCAATGCTCTCATCTAGAGACAGAAGTCTAGTCGTAATAATTTATTAATAGGTTTCTCTTTTATTATTGGTATTTATTAGTCTATTTTATTTGTATATGTGTATTATTATTATATATGTAAGTATATACATTTTCGTATACTAGTTGTTATTTTAAATATTATTTTGTACCCATTCATAATGTTGTCATTTTTAACCCAAAGGTTGACTGGTAGAGAATGCCTTGCTGCATTAAGTCCGCCTATGTACATGAAGTTTAAATAAATAAATAAATAAGTAAGTCTATCAATGCCTAGTTGTGGCCAACGCTTGTACTTTTCTCAAATAATGCGCAGAAATTAAAACTTATTAGTACCTAGAACTCATTTTGTCAAATGCAATTATTACTTTACAATGCATGTCCTCGAAAAGAGCTTTTTCCAAGCAGCCAAACTGTGTGGAAAGTGTCAGTTTTTTACTAGTGCTTTTTATTTTCCTGTATTTTTTTAATTTTTAACTCCAACGTCAGCCCGCCGCATAGAGTTTATAATTATTTGAGAAAAGTTTTAAAAATTAGGTAAGTACAGACTATCATTCATATAAAAGGTAAAATAAAAGTAATACTTCATATAAGGCGTTTTTAATAACTCTAGATTTAGATTTTGATCAGTAAATTAATTTAAAATATTCATTAAATATGTTTGGCAGAATGAATATTTTGCTCGTGCCTTTTTGCGTTACGACATGACAGCTAATTGTACATGCGCAGTAGATATGCCCAAGGAACTATTAGTTAATCTGTGGATATGCTGAGCGCGCTTGAATAAGCCCGTCATTTTATTAATTTCTTGCTTGGTTCAGATATATTTTTTTATTTCCTCGCACAATGCATAGTAAAATATTGTATGATACACGTACGTAAGATGATTTCCGACTCGTATAGATTTATATCCACTCATCGGAAATCACCTACCTTCCGCACTTGTAGCATAAATAACTATTTCTCAAACATGCTTGGAAATTTAAGCATTATTTTGACAACCTTCTTCGAGATAAATCAAGACAACAAAGGACATGGCAACCAAGGATGTAACTTATCAAAGGTTTTATTTAAATTTCGAACTGGCTTGCAAATAGAAAGCTGTTTATTAAAAAAAAACAAATGAACACTTTAACACGGGGGAAAATTATTGTTGTTCGTCATTGATTTTGAAAAGTAATTGAGTTTGACAACATGAGTTCTAGGTAGGTACTAATTAGTTTTAATTTCCGCGCATTATTTGAAAAAAGTACTATACAAGCCTTGGCCACAACTAGGCATTGATGGACTTGCGTATGTGTGCCTCGGCTTCGCCTCGGCCCACATTTACACGTTCGTCCATCAATGCCTCTTTTGCTAGCCGCTGCAGTAATGTACTATTTCAAAATCAATGACGTGTAACAATAATTTTGCCCGCGTTAAAGTGTTAATTTGTTTTTTTTTTTCAATAAACAGCTTTCTATTTGCAAGCCAGTTCGAAATTTAAATAAAACCTTTGATAAGTTACCTCCTTGTTTGCCATGTATCGGAGTAAAAGATCGATCCACTTTTAAATAACACGACAGATATGAGTTTACTATGTAATGTATTTGGCCGCTAAACATGACAGATATGGCTTTTCATACAAATTTAGCCGGCCGCTGCGCGCATGTATTTGGCCAGTACAGCGATTTCGATTTATCTTGAAGAAGGTTGTCAAAATAATGCTCAAATTTCCAAGCGTGTTTGAGAATAATCTCAAACAGCATCATCTATAATCTGGAGTCTTTAAGTCAAGAGTGAATAGTTCATTTCTAGGCAAGCGTGTATCACCGTCGACCACATCATCGCTTACCAACAAGTGAGATAGTGGTAAAGCGCGACCCTATAGTATATAAAAAAAGAGATATAATACGACGTAGGTATGGAACCGCAACCTTATCGTAATCTATTGAGTGATATTTGTATTAGACGGTTTTTTTCATATACATCACGTCAATCTATCTATACTTATATTTTAAAGAGGTGGTTTGTGAGTCTGCAAGGTTGTAGGGAGTAATTTCATCTAAATCGGTTCAGTATATCCAGAGATCACACATCACATCACATCACATCATCAGCCTATTAATGTTCCCACTGCTGGGACACAGGCCTCCTCTCTGTGAGAGGGAATGGACCGTAATCCACCACGCGGGCCCAGTGCGGGTTGATGGATGTCACATGTCTTCGAATTTTTTGTTCTAGGACATGCCGCTTTCCTCACGATGTTTTCCTTCACCGTTTTGAGAGCAGTGGTGATGAAATAATTGATCAATCTAAACTTCATTCAAACAAGAAAAATAGATTTTTGCAAATCCGTTAATATATGACGGAGTTATGGCTCCCTCGCGCCCTTAGCCGCAGGTGACGCCCTGGGCGTTGGGAGTTGCAAGCAGATTCCCAGCCACCGTAGGCTTCCTGACGGCAAGTAAGTAAAGGGTAGCTCGCCGTCCGTTAAGGACCAGGCCCGAGTCGACGACGCGTAGTGTTCCACGCGCGCATCAAAGAGACGTCAGCAAAAACTGACAGGGCCTGCTAAGGCCGATGCATCTGGTCGCGGATAAATTTGAAAGAGAGTTACTGCGGCCATGGCACACACAACTGAGGGACACGGGTGGGTTTTAGTCAGTAAAAGTCTGACACGCCCTCCCGCTTCACCCAGAGTGGGAGAAGTCTTTGGATGATTTCGAACCCAAAAAAAAGAAGGATATTTTTCCGTTAATTGTGGGCCGATTTTGAAATTTCTTTTCTTGTTTGAAAAAGTATATTCCAAAATTGGTCCCATTTTAATTTGGTGAAGATCTGATGAAGAACGTTGGAGATTATACAACAGAACTCTTCAATAAATAACGGCAAATCTCTCCGGATAGTTGCAAACGCATGTCTGTTTATTGTTTATACCACTTCATAAATGATAAATGATTTTTTTTCTGTAAGTTGGTTTGTACAAACACTTTTACATGTCGATCATATTTTTAAAACTAGATGAGGTCGGCGTTTCCTATCTGACTACTCTGAGAAGAAAGGCCGAAACAAACTCAGAGGTCACAGTCTCTTTTAAAGTCCAGACAAAAATCTTGGTTAGATCATGTGAAGACCATGTAGATTGATGTCTGAAATGGTCTTTTGAAGTAAGAACCAGCCAGATTGAGTGGACCTGTCCAGTCAGTGCACGCATTTGTCAATAACCGAGCAGCTCAACCCAGAATAAACTACTCAAACTGCCAGACCACGATTAAAAACTACGATAAATTAAAAATAAAAACAAAAAAAATAAAGAATGGTCCACATAGTCTTCACATTCACAATAATTAAAATAAAATAATATAATACTTTACGAAGTAAATATTCTTGTCATTGCAAGAAAACAAAAAAAAAAAAACAAAATTCACGGCGGAAAATATAAAAAATCAAAATTAATTTTTAATTGGAGCAGCTCAATGCCAAGCCTTTTTGTCCTCAACGTAATCTTTAATGGTATAAAACGCTTTTTGGCACAACTTACGTTTAATGAATGATTTCAATTTATTAAGACTTAGAACTTGTACGTGGCTGGGAAGCTTATTATAAAAGCGCACACATTGACATTTAAACGAATGTATAACATAACATCACGCCAGTACGCTCTAAAGGGGTACGCAGATTTGTACAGTTCACCTTGATACACTCTCATTTCACCGGTTATGTTCAGTTTCATGATATTCGTGTAATCGATTCTGGTATTATAGATAGGTACCTTACTTAACTACTTGCCCATTAGGTAGGTACAACTAAAAAGTGAACAACAAAAACCTTTTTTACAAAAAAATACTACCGATCGACTTTTATCTCGGAAATCATCCTTAAGTTGGTTGGCAGTTTGTATGGCGAACTAATAATAATTTCTCAAGTAAGGTGGCCCACACACCTACAATATTATTGCGCGATATCAAAAAATGGCTTTTCGAAGAACTAGATAATGCTACGCAGACGAAGTCAACAGATAGTAGGTTATATATAAAAAAGGTTACAAAGCTAAGCGAAAAATAACACATTTTACGGTATTACCTCACAAAACCGCTTGTTTTTAACAGGAACGAATATAAATGAGTCAGTCCGCGTCAAATTATCCGGGTATTGAGCGACACGTTACCCGGTTCTGGTGACCGGTTTTAAATGGGTTACACTCACGCTTTTTTTATTTTAGAATAATTCAACGGACAGTAACTTGTCCAACGGTTTCATTTTGACGTGCATTGATATAAAATTAAACCTCAAATTGAATATTTACCCCATTTTGCGTTACGAATGTATTAATACTCTAACGAAATGGTTAAAATTACAAACGTACGATGAAATTGAACTTTTATTTACTAGAATATACTAAAGAAGAACCAGTACCCTATCATGAAAAAAATAAAAATATTGAGGTAATGAGTTAAAACTACGTGCGTTTACAATAATTGTCGGAGGGATTATCTGCAGCCGAACTAGGTGAGAGCCTGTATTTCGGCATGCAACATACATCAGTTAATCAATTATTAACACTCACACACACCTACTCACTCTCACAAACACCGCTCATTCATATCCCCATCCCCACACATACTTACATACCCACTAACACTACACATGCCTGAACATGCTACAATATTTTTGTAACATCGTTGTCGTCCCTCCTAAAGTATGTATGTGAAATACTATATGCTTACTTCACATAATGTACGGACGACATGAGGATACATAATAACACATTTATCATGAGAGTGGAAAGATGAGTCGACCAGTTTTATTCCACTCCTATTATTACAAATATATGGTGAGGTCTAGCCCCTCTAGTGTGGCTGTGCCACTCGCATGCATTAGCTGGTTTTACCAAGTGTCTTGCCATACTCTTGTTACCTCTTCGTGGTTGCACTCCCACGTAGTCTATAGAGGGATCTCATGACTGTCATTTGACTGTAGTTTACTTATGGCTATACACCTCTATTACCTAGCTGGGCATCGGTCGACTTGCTCCGGTCTAAACAGGGTATATCCCTGGTGACTCTGATCATGTTTGCATATTAGTCACTTAGCCGGACAGGGGGCCTATGGCCCCCCGGAGGCCTCCACCATCCCCATAGCCTCGCCACGGTTGCTCCAGCTCAGTCGACCGTGCCAGTGTGTTTCCGGATCACATTACCAATATATAGGAGCTCCAGGCTTCCCTGTCCAATGTCCTTGACTACCAAGTGTGCTGTGCACTGCAAGATTGGACTACCAGTAAAGGAAAGAATGGCATGTTACGACAGTCATCTCATCTTTCCACTTATAGGTAGACATAAAGATATTGCTAAGTAAACACTCACCTGGGGTCTTCTTGGACCTCCTAGAAGCTCGTAGCTCCTACCTTGTCTTGCGACAACCATTTTTCTCACTTTTAATTCTTGCTGAATCGCAGCCACACTTCCCGCCATGCCTCTAGCACAGTACCAACATAAAATTAGTCAAAGCCAAGAGTGGTGTTACCACAATATAAAATATAGATTGACATTACTAATGTTGATACATACCGATTGTTAAATGGCGAATCGCGCAATGCTGCGCGACACTCCCACTAGCAGAAAGAGTGATATTACAGAAGTGTTAGAAGGTGACGCGTCCATTCCAGTATTTTCTCTCTGGCCCTAATAGCTGCGTCCCTTCTTCCCCTGGTCCCTGGTTGCATACACTCAGGGCCATTAGTAGTTGAATTATCCTTGGAATGCAGCTGTGGCATCAAGTGATACTGATGGAGAACTTGCTCCGGGAACTTACTCAGTATGGTAGCACGCAGATGGTTTCCATTTATGTCCTCACCTAATTTCTCTAAGACTCTTAAATGTCTTTCAATGCCATCCAGAATTTGCCTGCAGCTGGGAGCTGTATATTCAGCTCTCTCCAAGTTGGTCAATGCTGTGTAGTGTGCGTCTACTAATGTATCATTAGATCCGTACCTGGACTTTAAGGCTTCAATAGCAATGGTATAGTTGTGGTTAGTGATGGCTAAGCCTGCTACCGCTTCCAGAGCCTTGCCCTCGAGGCTACTAATCAAATAAGTCAGTTTGTCAGCCTCGGCCATAGGTTGGCTGTCTATGTTTGAGCTGAACCGGTCCCAAATTTCGAACCATTTAAGACCCTCTCCATTAAATTTTGTCATTTCTAATTTCGGTAAACGAATACTTAATTGGTGACTGGTATACTGTTCAGTAGGTACACTTCGTGAGGAAGCCTCAATTGCCTCCATCGAGGATTCGATGTCTGTGAGGAAATCCTCACCCTGAAGCTGTAATTCCATTGCTTCGGTGACAATATTTATTTGAGGGTTTGTTGAGGAAGACGTGTAATGCCGCATTTGTTCCTGTAACCTGAATAATAGCTGCTTTAATTGTGCTACAGTACTGGACGCCGTTGAGAGCACCATTTTCCCCGACTCATAATCAGTTTTAGTTCGGTCCAAGCATTCTTTAAGTTTGCTTCTTCGCATTTCTAACATTCTTATAAGAATTTCTTCCATTTTTTTTTTCACTCTTCCTACCTGCCGTCCGTTATTTCGACACGTCTTCACTAGGAAACGAAAATAAATCAAGCGCAAACACTTATTTCACTTTATTATAGTAATTTTCTCGCACTAAAACCTTTTATACTCTGAATTCTTATTCTTAGACCGAAAGGCGCCAAACCGAGAAAAAAAAATTGACATGAGGCAATGCTACCAACTGCAGCCCGTAGTGTTGTAACGCAGAACACTAGTTGTGCGCTTTCGTTTTTCTTTTTTTTTCGTAAACTTTTATTTGAATCAGTAGTAGTTTGCAAAGGTTAACAAGCTATTTAGATGTGAAAACCAACAACGAACGCGAACTAAAGCAAACGCAAAATTTTACGCAGCTGTATCTAACAGTTCGTTTGGTTTTTATGCCATCTTTATATTTACAGGATAGAACTCAAAATCTGCTGAATAGACTGCAAAAAAAGGGTTGTAAAAATGTCCAATGTTATTTTAAATGGAGTAAGCTCGTATCTGTTGTTCATCTCTTTTATACCAATAAAACATATCATACTTAAAAAGAGAGGTAGCGCATATGGTTCCTATCGTTTGTGAAGTCTGCGTTCTGTTAGCAGTTCGCACGCTTTCGCATTGTTACGGTTTTAAGGTTATCCGTTCTCGCACGCAATCATCGGACGACATCGGTTATTTCCATATAGATATCGATATGATATCCAACTCATATCCGACACAAGTTACGTTTCGATACATCGGACCCATCCCTACTGAGAACACAAATGATCGATTTTATCAATTTTATTTAACTTGTTACAATCTGCTAAAAGTTTTACATCTCAATACTTAGTAATTTTATTACAAACATAATATAATTGGAATCCTTACCCGGATAAGTGTTAACGCTTATTTATAAAATAAGCATCTTTCTAGAATACATTTGTTCGCAAATTTATATAATCAAACATATAAAATATCTGCATAAAGAGATATGTCTCTTTATTCCATTTAAATTTGAAGGAATTTTGATACAACTATGACACACAAATAGCCCTTTAGTATCAAATCCCAGCATCTCCACCAAAATGTCGTCCCTCCTAAAGTATGTATGTGAAATACTATATGCTTACTTCACATAATGTACGGACGACATGAGGATACATAATAACACATTTATCATGAGAGTGGAAAGATGAGTCGACCAGTTTTATTCCACTCCTATTATTACAAATATATGGTGAGGTCTAGCCCCTCTAGTGTGGCTGTGCCACTCGCATGCATTAGCTGGTTTTACCAAGTGTCTTGCCATACTCTTGTTACCTCTTCGTGGTTGCACTCCCACGTAGTCTATAGAGGGATCTCATGACTGTCATTTGACTGTAGTTTACTTATGGCTATACACCTCTATTACCTAGCTGGGCATCGGTCGACTTGCTCCGGTCTAAACAGGGTATATCCCTGGTGACTCTGATCATGTTTGCATATTAGTCACTTAGCCGGACAGGGGGCCTATGGCCCCCCGGAGGCCTCCACCATCCCCATAGCCTCGCCACGGTTGCTCCAGCTCAGTCGACCGTGCCAGTGTGTTTCCGGATCACATTACCAATATATAGGAGCTCCAGGCTTCCCTGTCCAATGTCCTTGACTACCAAGTGTGCTGTGCACTGCAAGATTGGACTACCAGTAAAGGAAAGAATGGCATGTTACGACAGTCATCTCATCTTTCCACTTATAGGTAGACATAAAGATATTGCTAAGTAAACACTCACCTGGGGTCTTCTTGGACCTCCTAGAAGCTCGTAGCTCCTACCTTGTCTTGCGAGAACCATTTTTCTCACTTTTAATTCTTGCTGAATCGCAGCCACACTTCCCGCCATGCCTCTAGCACAGTACCAACATAAAATTAGTCAAAGCCAAGAGTGGTGTTACCACAATATAAAATATAGATTGACATTACTAATGTTGATACATACCGATTGTTAAATGGCGAATCGCGCAATGCTGCGCGACAATCGTAGAACCAAATTTTTTTTTCCGATTTAATTATGTCTCATTATTATAGATAGTAACCCATGGGAAGTTGCGAGGTAACCCCATTACAAGTATCCTTATAACTTACCGGTGCTGCCACAATTTTGTGCTGTAGAACAATTTGTATGAGAAACAATAAAAACTTTATTTTTATTGATCAAATCGCCGTGATTGGTTCATGATGTTTTTTTTTTGCAAAATGTCACGTATCATCAAGTATTCTTTGAAGGCCCTGATTTGGCCCCGAGTTATTATAATCAGTCTCTGAACTTGCTTCCAGTAAATTATTGCTTTAAAAATTACTTAAAGTGCATATTCTGACTGCAATACGTTGTTATAGTTTGAATAAACGAACATTCTGACTGTGCTTAAAGTTTGTGTGTAAAAACGACATAAGTAGTGATTATTACCTAGTAACACCGTTGTGTGGCAATAACACCGTATTAACATTATCAAACGATCATAAGTGCAACGAATCAAGTGCAATAACAGTTTCCTAGAAGATTCTTATGTTACTTTTTGTGCACTCGTGTACAGTTTATAGTATTTGTCAAATTGTGTGATAAAACACCTTTATTTAATCAAATTCTGCAAATCATTCTGGCCACAGAGTATTTGAGAATAGCGCTATCTATACTAAATTAGTGGTACTACATTGGTACACTATTTGGACAAACATCATTGATCGTCTTGCGATCGATCCCTCCTCCGCATATTATTACTTTATAACAATACCTGCGAAAATGAATAGTAATTGTTCGTGTTGTCATTGTAATGGAGTTGTTGGACCGCTGGCATTGTCTTTAAGGTGCCATTTATGTGACAATATATATCACTGTGAGTGTCTCAACGTCACACAACAACAATTATCAAGCTTTACTCATGAGCAAAAAGCCCAGTGGAAGTGTCCTCCCCGTAATAACATCATACGGCGGGGTCGCTCCACCACGGCCTCGCCTAACTGCTCTGTCTACAGCCGAGCGATTAGCGAATATATGATGAATATGTCCTGCGATAATTTAGAACAACAATCCTCTTCGCAGAAATCGACGATGAGTTCCACATCAACAATTGTTACTGGCGCGGCGTCTGGCTCTATTGCCATCGAAAACCTCAACATAATATCACAGGAACTCAACAACTCACTCAAAGGATGGCGCACTGACATGGACCAAACCATGGCCAAGTTCACAAATGATATTAAAGGCACATTGCGCCGCTGGCGTATGGAAATGGAGACTAGCATGTGCATGTCCAAATTTAATGATAGTATCAAATGTACTGTATCTGATATGAAACAGGATATGAACCACCTCCGCAGTGAACACGAGAAATTAAGCGAATGCGTACACCGCTGTACGCATTCGCTTAATTTCTCGTGTGCTCAAGATATTTCCGTTTTGAAAAGCTCAGCACAGTTTCAAGCAGCTGATTAAAAGAACCTTAAGGAACGCGTCGACTTCATTGCCCGTCTCAGCTCTGAACAATCTCAAATCTTGGTCAGCAGCCTTGGGCTTAAAATTGATTCCTTATAGCAGCAAGCGAGGAATTGCAACATTGAAATTTGCAACGTCCCAGAAAGGTGTGTTGAAAACTTAGTTCGCATGATGGAACTGATCAATTTCTCAACATCACAAAAAGACATCATCGCTTTCCATCGGGTACAACACGCCGAAACAAACCAGTAACATACCGAAGAATATTATTGTAAAATTTTCTACAAGAATTATACGCGATAGTCTGTTGAGCGCATATCGTCTGGCTAGGGAACAGTCCGATGAAATTGGTATAACAGGTTTACCGACTAGAATATAGTTGAATAAACATCTCACTCTGAATGAAAAACATTTATTTCGTAAATGTAAAGAAGCCGCTAATCAACACAATTGTAAGTATGTTTTGGTTAAAAACTCAACAATACATGTACACGAACTTGACGGCATGGCTTCATTTGCAATCCGCGCACTGGATGACATCTGATAAATAAAAAGCGGTGACAAAACCCTGCCGGTTGATACTCAAAATCACAGCGTTTAATAATTGCTACGACACATCATAATCTGTGAATCTATTTAGTTTGTTTTGTTTTGTTTTTATATGTGGCGTTTGATGTTCATAGTGTAATTGGAATTAATTTTATTTATAGTTTGTATTAAAAACACCCAAGCCAGAAGTAATCTGTGATATGTTTTAAATTTTTTTCCACTCAGTATAAGAACCTGCCTCACCACTTTTGTCATAATGGCAACCGCCGGCTTGTTATAAGTTCATGTATGTATCGAATGCATCTAAAATATATTTTTTGTTACTTTGATAGTTTTTTTTAGTTAATTACTTCATAATTTACAATTTTTTTAAAGAAGTGTGAATGAGAAGACTGTTTAATTGCCTTAGTTCCTAAAATTTGTTCCTAAGATTTATTTGATTAAAGATTTTGAATAAAAATATATAAATATTATTTAAAATTGTGGTTTTCTCTTTTTAGTAATATACACAATTATAGAAACAGTCAAAATATATCAACCATACTTATAGGTTTTGAATAAAACCATTAGTCAATATGATGCGCCTCGCGGGCGTATGAGTAGTTACTTTGTACCTCGCAACATGAGTAGTAATGTAGGGTTAATGACATAATTTACAACATTCACAATGACGAGCATAAAATCCTAAAGGAACTTAAGTCTCTTGATCCTTCCAAAGATCCAGGATCTGACGGCATTCCTACATATTTTTTACGGCATACTGCTGATCACATCTGCAAACGCAAACTTCACAAACGATATGAACCATAAGCACTACCTCGCTACCTCTCTTTCTTAGTAAGTATATATTATTTTTGGTATAAAAGAGATGAAGTGAATATGAGGTAACTATAGCCTTCTTTGCATGGTTAATGGTATGCGTAATAATATATCTTACAGTACTAGTAATAAGGTTTAGTTTCTATTGTACAGTTTCGATAGCGCTTTTAGAGTACATGTTTTGGCGGCTGGCGGCCGGCGACTACGGCTACTCGATATTAGTGAGACACTTACTCTACAAAATAGAACTACAGATCGAAGTAAGGTTGAAATTATGAGTTGTTACAATATTTTTACTTTAGTTCGCCTTCGTTGTTAGTTAGCTCATCTAAATAACATGTAACGTTTGCAAACTTTACTAAGGATATCGATATTCGATATCGTTATTCAAGCTGTAATCGGTTACATAACCGCATGAGGAAAAAAAAACGAAAGCGCCCATGCCTACATTTTCTGTCTTTAGGGTTCCGTACCCAAAGGGTAAAAACGGGACCCTATTACTAAGACTTCACGATCCGTCTGTCTGTCCGTCCGTCTGTCACCAGGCTGTATCTCATGAACCGTGATAGCTAGACAGTTGAAATTTTCACAGATGATGTATTTCTATTGCCGCTATAATAACAAATACTAAAAACAGAATAAAATTAATATTTAAGGTGGGCTCCCATACAACAAACGTGATTTTTTTGCCGTTTTTTGCTCGATATTAATAACGGCAACAGGTAGACGCTTGAAATATTCACAGAATATTTAGTTGTATATTCACTTCAAAAAATAATAATTATTAAATTAAAATAAAATAAATTAAGGGGGGCTCCCATACAACTAACGTGATTTTTTTGCCGTTTTTTGCGATAATGGTGCGGAACCCTTCGTGCGCGAGTCCGACTCGCACTTGGCCAGTTTTTTTTTTGTATTTGTTGGGCGTTGAGTCATATCTTTTTTTATTTTAATCTCTCGCTGATATGTAATTTTGGAATATATAATGGCGCATATAAATTCCATAGATAGTCTATGTGACAGTTGGAGAGTTACAAGTAAATTATATTCATTCACTTCATTTCTTTGGCGCTACAACCTTTTGTGGGTCTTGGCCTCCTCAACGATCTTCTTCCATTTCGCTCTGTCACTGGCCTCCTTTCACCAAGATGTTTTCCTTCCTATCCTCTTCAAATTTTCCTCGACACAATCTATCCAGCGCTTCCTGGGTCTTCATCTGGGTCTTTTGTGAATCGGAGTTCACTTGAACATGTCTCTAACGGCTCTGGTATCGCTCATTCTTTCCAGTTGACCTGCCCATCTGAGCCTTTGCAACTTGAAGAACCTGACAATCGTTCCCCATTGATCATCAAAAGAAACATAAAAAGTAAAAATAAATTTCCTTTACTTTACTAACATATTAAACACGACCAAAAATGCTTCCTACCGCCTCATCAACTTAAGGCCCACTACTCACGTCGCCACAATAACTCATTACGCTCTCGATAAGTTCTCGTTACAACTTTCCTTCAAGGCCACTGAATGATTTACTACTCTTTTGCCTATTCTCGGCTCCCGGTCACTTAGTAATAATATATTAGAGGCTTCTACATTATAGTTTTAGAAGTTTTTGGGTTACTTATTTTGTACGTAAATATTTTATTTGTTTAACATGTACGGTTAAGAGCAAATGCCGTCGCAGGCATCCGACTGAATATCGTAAGTAAAAGTCATCATTCGAGATTGCCTCTCGCCTATTTTCTCCTCCAATATTGGATCAATTTAAAAGGTATTCCATAAACTGAAAAAGAAAGATATAAACCGTGCCCATTTCTTTTCATTTTCGATGATACATTATCTTTAGAAGCACTAGAACCCTTAAAAATTGCTCAAAATTGCGTTGTCAACAGAGGCCGTTTTTTTTGGTCTGGGTTATCGTCCAATGACTTCTCCCGCTCTGGTTGCAGCAGGAGGGTGTGTCAGACTTTTACTGACTAAAACCCACCCGTGTTCCTTCAGGTGCTTGTGCCAGGGCTGCGGCAACTCTCTTTCAAGCGCCCTAGCGTGCCCCCTGACATCTCTTTGAGGCGCGCGTGGAACACTACGCGCCTTAAGCTCGGTTCTGGTCTTTATCGGACGGCGAGCTACCCATTACTTGCCGTCCGCAAGCCGGCGCCAACGGTGGCCGGGCATCGGCTCGCGACTCCCGACGCCAGGGGCGTCTCCTGCAGTAGCTAGGGGCGTGAGGGAGTCTCCTTTGCGTCTCACTCACGCATACCGCTTATTCCTTTGCGAGCATTACTGCTTCGCAGAAGGAGGAGACAGCTTACCATCCATGCCCTTTTCCTCCGTACCGTGGCCCGAACCAGGGCCGGACGCGAGAGGTCGCCACCGCCGATCGCCTCCACGAGGACACGGCGGTGCTCCGTTCAAGCGGGGCAGACTTGCACCATATACTCCACCGTTTCCTCCGGGCGGTCCACACAATGGCGACACCCGAGTTTTTCCTCCCGCCTTATCCTGAACAGGAACCCCCCGAAACAGCCGACTCAACAGAGGCCTGGTTTACAAATTTGACAACTATAAATGAAGAAAAACATAGAAGCACAACACATATTTTTTATTAATTTTATGGAATATCATTTAAATTATTTCAATACGGGCGGAGGCAATAGGTGAGAGCTGAACCTCGAATTATGACTTTTTACTATGCAAATTCAGTCGTAGCTCTTTGCCCGCATTTCCTCTTAATGATTTTGTTGGGCTGTTATCTTGTATGTAAACACAGTATAAAGTAGCACAAACAACCTATAGGTACTGTTCCCATAGTTGGGACATAAGCCTTCTTCATGTAAAAGGGAGTGGACTGTAATTGACCATGCGGGTCCAATGCGGCTTGTTACGTATGCATGTCATTCCATCATCAGTCTTTTAACGTTTCCACTGTTGGGACACAGGCTTCCTCTCTATGAGAGAGGGAATGGGTCACAATCCACGACGCGGGCCCAATGCGGATGTCATGTCATGTGTCTGAATTTTTGGTGCTAAGACCGGCTCACGTTGTTTTCCTTCACCATTTTTAGAGCAGTGGTGTTTAAATAATTTGCACGAAGTATTGCGCCTGCCTGGGTTCGAATCCATAACCTAAAACACGTAAGTCGGGGCCGTTACCACTGGGCCACCACTGCTCTCAGAATCTATGTATGTCATTACTTCTCAGAATTGAATCCTTATGTATTTCATTACTTGTCCAGAATTCGATTCTTGTTAAGGACACTATCGGATGGTATGATACAATATATTGTATTTTTTTCCAAAAATTAAGGGTTCGATTCCTATATAGAAAATACCGATACAGATTTTTCAAAAATGTTGCAGATTTACTTATCATCAAAATTAGGCCCCGAATTCCTTTTAGTGTTTTTCTCTATTCCTCATAGTTTCGGATTGGGCCATACACGGCTACTTGAAAAACTCATCTTGTATGGTTAAAGCCTAAACTAAAATATCTGTTAACAAACGATACTTATTTTCCCTACCATCAAACTATCTGTATTTCATCACTTCATCGTGAAGCGAAGAAAATAACTAGATACATTATTTTCAATATATCCGCTGATTTCCAGCTCACTCCATGTTTTAAGCCAATGTTACGGAACACCGACTTATTTAACACTTGACACATTCAAAACTAATCTCTATCATTGTGTAATAAGAGTGGTTTGGACCGTACTATTAAGTTGGTAACAAAATAGACTAGTAAATGCGTGGCCTTGGTGTGTAAGTGCGTGGAAAATCGCCATCTTAGCTTCTTTATACATTTGGCATAGTTTTCGAGTGAATACGCAAAAAAAATAAGCCAAGTGCGATTCGGACTCGCGCACGAAGGGTTCCGTACCATTATCGCAATAAACGGCAAAAAATCACTTTTGTTGTATGGGAGCCTCACTTAGATATTTATTTTATTCTGTTTTTAGTATTTGTTGTTATAGCGGCAACAGAAATACATCATCTGTGAAGATTTCAATTGTCTATTTATCACGTTTTATGAGATACAGTCTGGTGACAGACAGACAGACAGACGGACCGCGGAGTATGAGTAATATATGTATAAGTAAACCCTTTGGGTACGGAACCCTAAAAACTATCGTCAGAATACTAAATATCTAGTGTATAGGAATCGCTGACTTGAAAAACTTAGCTTGTATCGAAAATATGGTACCGAATGCTTATGTACATGTCTCGATTTCCTCTTGTTATATAGTGGTAAATCGTTATGTCTAACTACTGACACTATTATTTATTCTACTGACTTGTATTATTTCAATGGAAATCTTACTGACGCTGCGATTGGTGTGGCCCCCTACTAGTTCCAATGTATTTTAAGAGTTTAGTAACTAGAAAAGAAGAAGAAGGTCGTAAAACTGCTCATGAATATGTAAATATACAATTAATATTATAAGACCAACTCTGTAATGTGAAAAAAAATCAGCTGGTAATCCCTACATAATATTAAATAACGCCTGAAATATTGAAAATGTATTAAATTTTGGCTCTATAGATTTTTCCACTGGGCAGCATAGTACCGACAGGAATATACCTGTCAAAATGTTATGAAACATGACTCCCTTTCATGTTTCTGTCTTCAATGGTGCAGTCGCAGTATCTCTCTGTTAGACATGAAATTGCTTCATAAAGAAAGTGCCGATGAATTGGGATATCTTATAGACGGCGTTCCTAGCTTTATTGAGAAAGACATTCTCGTTCTGTATATTGGAAGGCGTTTCATATACTTTGTCGTCAAAGGAATTGAACAATTAACAGTAAACAGTTCCCTTAGTGATGCTTCTGCCCGTCTTTTGACTAAAGTTACAGTATGGGTAATTGGATCTCTGGAAAACTTTGAATTGATACGCAATACTCGATAAAACCGTGAGGTGCATAAACTTTAAATAATTGGCAGTTTGTTGCGTGATTTCTTATTCCGAGCTAAAACACACACGTCTGGTTTTTGGTGACCGTCTTTTGTAATTCTGGTTTGTTTTGAAGACATTTTGCTACTTAGGTCACTTTGATAATAGGACGATCTGCTCATATTATGTCGTTTTATTTATTTATTTATTTATTTAAGGATTACCAACGAGTGTTACAATACCATAAAACTTACATAAAATACAAAAATTGGTACACATCATCATTATTCAGTATTGCACACTCAATTATAGGCAACCACATCTTATACAGAGCCGAGCATACATAGCTTAATATAATTTAATTAAGATTAAGAATATAAAAGTATATAATAAACAAAATAATTAACCTGCGATACGAATACGAAATACAAAAAAAATAAAATAACAAAACATTAAAATTAAGTAATACCTGAATGTCAAAGACCAATAAGAATAACCGTAATGTCAATAATTAATTAAAATAAGTTAAATTAAGAATTGTCAACATGTTCATCAAACCATTATGGAATTCAAATATTATTGGAATAAAAAACTGAAATTATACATAAAATGTCCTACATAAAATAAAATAGATTCAACATTAAATTATTCTTTATGATTCATAATTCAGGTTATAAATTAATCATTCCAAATAGACGAAACAATTTTGCGAATAGGACGTGTTGATACGGAGTCTTCAAAAAGTCTTCTTAGCCTTATTTGAATAAAAAACTAGTTGACTGGATTCATTGTGCTTATTTGGCAGAGGCGCATAGCAAATAATATTTTACTGTGTTTTTCAAAGAAAAAGTGGAAACGGAGAACTAACTATATAAAAAACATGTAACATTTACTTTCGTTTCTGTCCTACAAACTGCACTATCTTAGATATTCATAAGGTCATAATATATTCTGCATCGGATAGTGCAAAGACGTCGTTTGAAACACGCATCCATTTCGAGCCAAAGACATAAGCTGTAGTCGATTGCCAGATGTCACAAATCTCTGTGTCATCAACAACGTCACATCGTATGTTAATATGTCAAAAGCTGGCAAAAATATAGATACTGAGACTCGTATTCTAGAGACCGATATTATAGAATGAGATCGGTGACTGGAATCTATACAAAACCGATAGATCTTATACAAGTCCACTCCACAAATGATATATTAATATTTCTTCCCTTTCCCCGCAACTTCACCTGCTTGTATGCTGCAAATTATCTCAAGTAAACATACTGAAAACGGGATAAATAGAATACTATGCCCTCCTCCAGAGTCCAATCTATCCTTGAAATTGGTTTAGGCATGACAAACAGTCACACTAAAACATACATTGCGTAATCAAAGTTCTCTGCGTGATCCATGTACAACAGCCCGACAACAACCATTGGAGAGAAGGTCCAGCAGACTAAACCATCGTCTGGTTGGAGGATCTTCCCATTTCAATTGAGATTACGGGACTTTCAACCCTGTTCCGCATACCTCTTTATATTTACCATGGATAAAGATAAACCAGGTCAATATATTTCCCTAAAAATTTTACATCGATAAAAACTAACATTCTACAGTAAACTACACGTTCTACACAATATCGGGCATTGGCGTACATCCAGAGATAACGAACTCCTGGACAATGCTCATTCATAAATTTCAGTTTCTGCGAATGCATTCGGGAACGCTGCCATATCACATACCTACTATAAAAATAATGGGGACATTTTCATACATTTCTCTTTTTAACCTATTAAATTTTTCAGATGGATTTATAGTCGTTTTCAGGGTTTTTTTGGAAGATAAATTAGGTCGAAAGTTTGTTTTAAAATAATGTACATGAAATATTACTTACATTGTCCCAAATGACTAGTATTTATTAAATTCCACAACTTTTTCTGTAAATCAAATTACCGCAGTGTGACGAACAGATTTTTAATGTATAAGATGACTTCGAAGAACAATCGCGTAGTCTTGTTTTAGTGAGCCTGACAGACAACTCTGCCGCTGAACCGAGGACATCTATGAAAAATCTAACACGAAGAATAGCTTGAAAAAATAAGTTGCGCTCGGTTCAAAGCCAGGCAAGTACTTTTGTGTATTTTTCAATTCATATATTCTTTTTAAGTTCATCTTGAACTACACTAACAACGGTGAAGGAAAACATCGTGAGGATACCCGGACTTCTAGTTTATATAAGACTGAAAACGCCAACACACATTGAGCAACTGTGGCGAACTGGCGATCAATGTTTGCACCTTCTCTTTATGAGAAGAGGACGTTCTCCTGCAGTGGGACAGTAAAAGCAATCGCTTGACTTATTTTCTCTTTTCAATCAGACTTCGATTCAAAATTAAAAATAACTATTTAAGCTTAAAACCTAATTATGTCTAAGGTAAGGTAAATTTATTTATTTTCAATTATAAATTTCCAGGTGACCGATTTAGTACGGTACAGAATCAGTACCAATATCGGACTATGAAACCCAATTAGGAATTCCTGGAACCTAAAACTGCGTACCTTGTTTCAGTAAGGAACAGTTGATTTACATAAGCAATGACTTACTTGACTTAATGTCCTATGTCACCTGGATGGGGCAGAGGGCGTCCACAGTAGTCTTCTATCGCAATCAGTCTTGAGCTTCACGTTTCACCTCGGTCTAGGTCATACTGATGCTCGTCACTTCTGCCAGCACGGTGCGACGCCAGGTTTGACGGGGACAGCCACGCTTTCTTTTGCCTTGGGCATTCCAATCCAACGCTTGCTTGCCTTGTTTTGTTCTCACCAACAGCGATTCCGATCAAGACAAACCCTAGCTTCTCTTCCGATAAGCACAGTATAGATATTCGATTTTTATTCAATTTACATAATTACATCAACTTAATCATACACCTTTAGACACAGGAAACTAATGTGTTCCACCAATATTTTGTCTACGGTAAAACTCGTATTTTCAGTACAGTTTTATTTTTTACTACAGCCAGTTTAATGTCTTACTATAATCCATTTGAGATAACATTAGACATGTAATAATCCCATTTTACAGCCCGTTCAACCGATTTTGACATCTATTGCGTTGGTGATATGACAAATGACAGCTGTAGTAAACAGTTAGTTTTGGTAACAGGTTTATGCTTTTTATGCTATCCTTACGGGATAGAACTCAAGATCGGTTAAACGGACTGCAAAAAAGGGTGGTAGAAATTTCTAATTTTATTTGAAATGGAGTATAAGTGTATGCATTCTTATATTATATTACTATCATAGATTTTAAGATTTCTGATACTCACAGTTGTCTGAGTTTTTTTTTTATATACGTATTGTTTTCTTAAAGTGGTTGTCTGTCTAAAGATAAGTTGAAGTATTTAAAACATCGAAATTAACAGCACCCAAAATACAAGTTAGAGTGTCTTTGTAAGAATATGGATCCAAAAAAATAAACTTATAAAATATCAATTTCTTCATTCATATAAGGTTGGGGAAAAAGTTTCTTCGCATTTTTTCAGAAAATTCAAAACATTTTTTAATATAGTTTATTTACATTTAACTAAAGTATATATACCATGTGTATAGGTACCATTTTGTTCGATAACTTCTTGCCATCTTGTAGGTAGGGACATGATCCCATTGCTATAGAAATTTTCTGATCAAAATACCGCGACAAGTGGTTTTGGCAGTCCTCTCGTGATGTTAACCTGACACTGCCTAAAGAATTCTGAAGAGACCGAAACAGGTGGAAATCTGAAGGTGCAAGGTCAGGACTATACGGCGAAAGCATTAACACCTCCCAGCCAAACTCTCTTAATTTTTGCTGAGTGGCTAAAGATGTGTGAGGTGTGTGCGTTATCACGATGAAAAACCACACCCCTTCTGTTTATTAATTCTGGCCGCTTTCTCTCAACTTCTTGCTTTAATCTCATTAGTTGTTCGCAGTAGAGTTCAGAATCGATGGTCCTGCCTGGTGGTAACAGCTCATAATGAATAATTGGAATTATGTTCTTTAAAATTTAAACTTTTAATGATACCAAAACCAGCCAGATACAAATAGTATAGCCAAAGAGATTTTATTAATGGGATCTAAATATATCTAATGGAATCTAAATTTATACTAATGGGATCAAGAGATTTTTTGGGTAAAATGGCTAATGGGAATTTGGACTTGAAGATTGACGGATGTTCCATTGAAAGGGTCCGGGAAGCCCGTAATCTTGGGGTAGTATTTGACGAATTCCTGCACTTTGAGACCCACATCATGGTAGCTGTGCGGAACTGCTTTTACAGCCTTAAGCTTCTGTACCGTGTGCGTCCCTACATAAGTGTGGAGATGCGTATCATGCTCTGTGAGTCACTAGTTCTATCCAAGCTGAACTACGCTGACACTGTGTATGGGGCGTGCATTCTGGGCAGGAGCGAAAGGTTGATTCAGCGAGTACAGAATGCTTGTGCAAGATTTTGTTTTACCATTCCTCCTAGATCTCATGTAACGCCTTTTCTAAATAAGGGTAATTTGATGAGAATGTCAGATCGTAGAAAGCTACATTTGGCTACCCTGCTCTTTGGCATAATTCTCACAAAAAAACCAGAGTATCTATTTAGTAAACTGACCTGGTCCCGAGATGTAAACAAGGTCAGAACGAGAGCTTCTGCCTACCTTTTGTTGACGTCTCACAAAACTGCTGCATTCTGAGGCAGTTTCAAATTCGCTGCCTCTCGTAGCTGGAACGATCTTCCTCCGCCGTTTCGTGCTATGAAGACCATTGGAACATTTAGTACTAATTTCAAGCAGTACTTATTACTCAAGCAAAAAGAAGCCAGCGTATAAACTTAATTACTGTCATGTTCATTGTTCTTAGTTTATAGTTTTCTGGCGAACACTACACTGAAGACTTTACTACACACAGTAATATTCACACAACTCTGTTTTATCCAATACCAGCTATATTTTCACTTAGTTTATTTACAGAAATTTACATAATTCACCATTATTTATCTTTTCTTTTTTTTTTCTCTCATTTTGACAGCCGACGCCAACTACAGATTGGCGCGCTCTCTCGTTTGTCTACGGTTTCGACAAATGACAATTGAGCCGTCGGG
This sequence comes from Orthosia incerta, assembly GCA_948252205.1. NCBI lineage: Eukaryota > Metazoa > Arthropoda > Insecta > Lepidoptera > Noctuidae > Orthosia > Orthosia incerta. Next base: position 5,445,534 of record OX411749.1, read on the forward strand.
TTTTTGTTCGTATATTTAATTATTTATTGTTTTTAATTTACATATTTATTTTATAAATTATACACAAACATACTGTAACTCACCTTCTGTGTTTGTACTATTTTGTTATTTGTTTTATTCTATTTTATTCCTAATATATTGTATGTTTCGTTTCCGTGAACGTGTCCGTGGCATCAACAGTGGGCCCTATCAGAATATCAGCGCAGTGATATTTTCTTTTTAATATCGTTGCACATGCTGAGATAGGAGCCTTTTTGGTCTCGCACGGGGTTTTTTATATTTTATAATTGTTTGTGTTTTGCTTATCTCGTGTCTCCTGTGCGGGTCACAAATAAATCTTTTTTCTTTCTTTCTTTCTTTATTACAAGTTCATACATACTATAATGCGAAAACACTTTTTCCCCAACCTATTATTATAACAAAACTTATTTTCATGACAATTTATAGGTATAACGACTCCTTTTATTACAATTGTTAACATTTATTAATAGATTTCTTTGTCATCAAAGCATCGGTTTCCTTTGAGGAAAGTCAAGGTTTTTGTTTTTTTCAAGTTGATTAGAGAATCGCATGGCTGCAAGCTAAATTGAATGGAACACCGTTTGTTAATGTTAAGAGGGGTTTAGCGTCATTATGGTGGTAGTTTACAAGGTAAAAGTATGGTGTATAATTTTTATTATGTCATGGTGCTGAAATACAGAAATACGAAATATAAGAACGAAGAATCAATGTTGCCATAGTAGGTCACACTCTTCGCCAGCCGTCGCCCTGCGCGGTCGTCTCGCTGCCCGCTGCCGCTCCGCTCGCCCCACCGCTGCGAGCCCCCACTCATCGCTCCGTCTCGCTCCTGCGTGACGTAACTGCGGCCGACGCGCCTCGCGCTCGCCGCTCCACCGCTGCGCGCCCAGCGCCCCGGCCCCCGCCTCGTCTCGCTCCTGCGTGACGTCACTGCGGCCGACGCGCCCCCCGCACGCCGCCTCCCCGCTGCGCGCCCCGCGCCGCGGCATTTTCAAATCCACCTCTTGTGGTCCTTGGCGGATACCTAACGGTGTTAACTAACCCAAGGGGGTGTCGACCCAAGCACCCGCTAAGCCCCTTCAGGGCACGGCAGTTATTGGATTCGGGAGCAGGATCGTTGGCCTTGGTAGATAGCCTAGTCAACCCCTGCTTCGTTCCACAGCTCACACCTGGCACGGTCGGGTGTTTCTACCCCGACGTGCCAGACTTTTGGTACACAAGTGGTGGGTGGCCCACCTTCGGTGGGTTTACCGGTACCGTAGGACCCCTGTCACCCAATAAGATTGGTGCAGGAAGACTAGCTTAGGGCTCACCGAGGTACTCACCTCCCAGTCTCACCCGGCTGGGAGGGTAGGATTTTACACATCCCCGGGCCCATCCACCCGGGGAAGATTACCCCTTGCCCGGCTTCACCGGAATTTTTACTCCCTGACAATGTCGTTCGCGGCATTAGTCGAGTTACTGCAGGAGATACTCCTTGCGGAACCCAAACTCCGAAAGAGGTATGGGGCAGCCTTCAAAGCTGCCGCCACCCAACCCAACGCTACCACTTCGGCCCAAATAGAGGCACCCATCAGGGCTTTCAAGCCCTTCCCGGACCAGGACACTCCGAGGTCGCCCTCACCCAAACTCAAGCCTAGGCAAGAGCCTAGATCCCCCACTCTCTCCCAGGCCGAAGAGCCTAATTCACGCCCCATCTCCCCTAACTCACGCCCTGCCTCCCCCATGGAGGACTCTCCCATCCCCGCTAACGAAGAGCGGGACCCTACCCCTCCCCCCACCTCCTCAGACGAAGACGACTTTCAAGTCGTCGGTGGTAAGAGGAGGAAGAATAAGGCCCCAGCCCAGGCCTCAAAACCCAAGGCCAAAAAGACGGTGATAGTCGCAACCCCGTTTGCGTCACCCGTCGGCTCCCCCTGCCCCTCCCCCGAGCCGTCTATTCCGGACGACCTACCCGCCCCCAATAACGCTTCCCAGCGTTCTAGCCGCCCCCCGAGCCCGATGGTAACAGCTCCCGCTGCTACCACCAGGAAGCTCCCCCCTCCTCCGCCCATTTACCTTCAAGACAAAGGGAAATGGAACACGGTATCCAACGCCTGTACTGAGCGTAGAATCAGTTACAGCAAAGCCACTGCCTGCCAGCAAGGCATCAAAATCCTAGTCCCGACATCCCGGGATTTCCGCGATCTAACTCGCCTCCTTAAAGACAGGAACATTTCGTTCCATACGTACTCGCTCCCAGAGGAACGTGCAATCCGTGTGGTGATCCGCCGAATCCCAAAGGAGATCCCCACGGAAGAAGTCCGATTAGACTTAATTGCCCAAAATGTCCCGGTAATAGAAGTCCACCGATTGCACAAGGCAAGAGGTGGCAAGCAATACGACATGGTCATGGTCGCCTGTACCCCTACAGAGGGACTTAACCCCATATTCAGGGTAAAAACGGTGTGCTCCCTGTCGGGCATTACCATAGAAAAACCCTACCGCCCGCATCTCGTTGGTCAGTGCCATAACTGCCAACTGTACGGCCACTCCCAGGCCAATTGTTTCGCCACCCCCAGGTGCGTAAAGTGCACAGGCGATCACAGCACAAAAAACTGCCCCCGCCCCAAAGACCGCACAGAATGTACGGAGCCTCCCAGCTGCGTGCTCTGTGGTCAGGTCGGACACCCAGCAAACTACAGGGGCTGCCCCAAAGCCCCTAAGCTTGCGCCCAGAGCGGCCAAAAACTTCGCTGCTCGTCAGCAGCACGATAATCCCGCGAAGAGCTTACCCTCCTCGCAAATCCCCCAAAGACTCGCCCCACAAAGATCTTCACCTTGGGGTAAATTGAAGCACCGGGCCGTCAACCCGGCCCTGGTGGCCTCTCAGTCCACTCAACTTCCACCCATACCTGCACTGTTGGACCTCAACATCCCAGTGCCTAGCCCACTCCCGGCTACAGCGGCCCCAGCGCAAGCCAACAAGGTGGCTCCCACCACCGTCGTTGGCGAGCGCTCTCGCCCTTTGTCCCAACCCACCATGACTTCGTATCGCAGTATCGCTAATACTATCTTCAGCGCATACGCGATCTGGATGACTCCAGAAGCCCGAGCCCTCCACGCTGAATTAACCAACTCAGCATACGCGCTTAACGCCATATCTTGCCTGCAGATATTTGATAGATACCCCTCAATAACGAGGGAACTAGACTCGCTAGTTTTTAAAAACGGGGAATGGGTTCGCAATTAAAAACTAATTGCCTCAAACCACGTTCCCTAAGGTTAGGTTTTTTCAATGCCGATGGCATTCAAAGCCAGCGTGATGAGATCGCCACTTTCATTCGCGACCATCAGCTGGATATCTTCCTCATTCAAGAGACCCATTTAAAACCCCACCATCGCAATCCCAAAATTGCCAACTATCGCTTAGTTCGCAATGACAGGATGCGCGCTCGCAAGGGTGGCACTCTCATTTACTATAAAAATGAGCTCCACTGTAGCGAAATTACCCCACCCGACCCCACTTCGTGCCTCGAGTACACAGCCTGTCGGCTAGGAATGACTGGTCATCAAACGATCACCATCATCTCCGCCTATTGCCCTCCTCACTCGGCGTCATCGCCCGACAACCCAGAAGGTTTCAAAAAAGACCTTACTGCCCTCTTCAGCATAAGTGACTCCGTTATCCTAGCGGGTGATCTAAATGCTAAACATCCAGCCTGGAACAGTACCGCTACCAACCCTAGGGGAAAGTTGGTGCTGGACCTAAGCTCATCCCTCCACTACGACGTCATAGCCCCAATGAGCTTCACTCACTTCCCGCATGATCCCGCACATAGACCCGATATCCTCGATGTAGCGTTATTTAAGAACGTCAACCTTCGGTTACGCTCGATAGATACGCTAGACGAGCTCCATTCCGACCACCGCCCTGTGATCATGGACCTAGGCAACCGCTCAGGCCTCCCAGATCTAGGTCAGCCACCCCCTACTAAAAAGGTCACCGACTGGAGGAAAGTAAGTGAAAAACTGAAATCCGCAAAGTCACCCCAGCTAGACTCAATCCCCTCGTCCATAGAGACAGCCGCAGACGCGACGGCGGCGATCGACTCGCTTACAACTCACGTACAATCTGTCCTGAACGAATGTTCAAGGGAGGTTCCAGTGCTGGACATCCAGCAAGGGAAACTCCCGGACGATATACGGAAGTTGATAACCAAGAAGAACGCAGCTGTCCGTGCCCGTAGGAACTTTCCCAGTGCCGCAAACGTAGCTCGCATGCGGGAATTACAGCTTGCTGTAAAAGAACGCACTGATGAGCACCGTTCTGCGACATGGAACAAGTTACTGAGCGAGCTTGAGCCCACCCACCATGCTTTCTGGCACCTCCAGAGGAGATTACGCTCCGCTGAAGACTCAGCCATACCCCCGCTTATTCGCCCTGATAAGAGTGTAGCATTTGAAAACACTGAAAAAGCCGAATGTCTGGCTGACAGTCTTGAAATTCAATGCTCACCCAGCTCCCAACCAGTAGACCCAGCTCACCTAGCCATGGTAGACGCTGAAGTTGAACGCAGGACCTCCCTCCCCCCCGTCGAAGACCCTGATGATCCGCTACCTCCCGTCACTCCAGACGAAGTAGAGGAGGTCATCAAAAGGCTTCAGCCCAACAAAGCCCCGGGCTCAGATGGCATCACCAATAAGGTGTTAAAACTCCTCCCCGCCCATATAATAGTGCTAATGACGGCCATTTTCAACGCTGCATTAAGCAAAAATATCTTCCCACAAGCTTGGAAACAAGCCACTGTGATAGGCATCCCTAAACCGGGTAAACCCAAATCGGAGCCTTCCAGTTACCGCCCCATCAGTCTGATAAACTCCCTCGGTAATGTCTACGAACGGCTTATTTATAGGCGGCTCAAAGACTTTGCCGAGCGAAAAAGTCTTATCCCCGACGAACAATTCGGTTTTCGTGCCGAACATTCTTGCGTCCAACAAGTGCACCGCATCGTTGAACACACTAGTGCTGGCTTCCAGCGTGGTCTGATGACGGGTGCCTTGTTCTTCGACATAGCGAAAGCGTTCGACAAAGTCTGGCACAATGGCTTAATTTATAAGCTGTACAAACTTGGCGTGCCAGATCGTCTCGTGCTCATCATTCGAGACTGGTTGTCGGACCGAACTTTCCGCTATAGAGTCGAGGGAGAACTCTCCTCCCCTCACCCCATACGAGCCGGAGTCCCTCAAGGCTGCGTACTATCACCTATATCTTTCACGCTGTACACCAGCGATATCCCAAAACCCAAAGAGGGCCAGTTGGCACTATTCGCTGATGACACGGCCCTTTATTACGCTGGCAAAGCACCCAATGCCATCGCCCAAAAACTCCAGAGAGCCGCCAACGCCCTGTCCAAGTGGTTCCGCCTCTGGAGAATAGAAGTCAATCCCGAAAAGAGCCAGGCTGTCATTTTCTCGAAGCCTCGTAGCCTTTCCACAAAAACCCGACCCACCAAAACAGTGACTATGTACGGCAAGCCGATCCCCTGGGAAGAGCAAGCCAAGTACCTAGGCGTGACCTTAGACAACCACCTCACTTTCGCCAAGCACATTAAGGCGGCGCGCTCGCGAGCCGCCTTTGCTATGGGCAGACTTCATGGGATGATAAACGCAAGCAGTGGCTTGTCACTTAGGTGCAAGCTGCGCACCTTCACTGCGGTTATCCGTCCCATCATGACCTATGCCTGCGTAGTGTTCGCGCATACTAAACCCCACCACATTCACAAGCTTCAGGTTATACAAAACCGATTCCTCCGTAAAATCACGGGAGCCCCCTGGTACGTTCGTAACCAGGAACTCCATGTCGATTTGAAAATCCCCACTATTCAACAATTCATGAAGCGCATTTCAAAGAGCTTCTTCGACAAAGCTGTCAACCACAGCAATCCCCTAATTCAAGCGGTCTCCCGCTATGAACTCTCCCAAATCTCTAAAGTTCGCCGACCAAGGCTCGCTCTCTCCATCCCCGATGACGCCACTACCCTGCTCCAAGAGAGCAAGAAAGAGACCAGCACAATTTTCAAACACAGACCGCCTTCGATCCGTCCTCGCCGCCGAGGCTCGTCGCGACGTCCCCGTCAAGATATACAAGCCAGCCCGCGAAATGCTGTGCCGTAGTTAAATTCTAGTTAGTTAAATTGGAGTTTCTTGTCCGTTCTTCTCCACGTAGGCTTATTCCGAACGGATGGTAGAATCACTTTAATAAGATCCAGCCTTAGTTGTCCCCCCAGCGACGCCCTGAGCCGAGGTTCGACCCCACAGGGGGTAGCCCTCAGCGTTGTCGCTTAGGTTTAGAAATTTGTGCCTGGCTGGAGGCTATATAGCTTAGTCTCCACAGGGAAAGTCCGGTTAAGTAGTTGTCAGTCGCTTTGACCGAACTACGAGATGCCACGTAGAAAAAAAAAAAAAAAAAAAAAATTGCCATAGTACCTAATATATAATTTGCACACCTCATTAGGTTATAATACCACTGTACCTTTTATACCTGTAACACTATTTAACATGTATTATGCAAATAAATTATTTGATTTGTTCAAAACACATGTGGGATACTTCTTGGCTCCCGCTAACTGACTGCCTACCCTACCCTACTTACCATCTTGCTTAACCTACTTACCTACCTACCAATTTTACTCTAGGATAATCATTCTTTCGAATATCGAGTTCAACTGTCCGAGTATCTGAATTGCGTGTGTTCTGATAATTTTACTTCTTGAACATTTTAAACTAGTTAAACTCTACTAACTTAACTTCTCTTTAACTTTACTCTACTCTACTTGTTAAGTTCTTTCTTGTTGTTTTAGGTACTATGGCAACATTAATTCTTCGTTCTTATGTTTCGTTTGTTATAGTTGGTTGGGGTTGTTATAATGCCATACTTTGAGAATCTCCAAATTGGGTTCCTGAAATCCTCGCCTCCATTTTTTTCTACTAATCCTTGCTCGAAAGGTAAAATTAGAACCCTTATACTGGTTGGACCAAAATTTGAATAGTCAGTCGACGCAAAAAAAAAAACAAAACAACATGTTTTTCATTAAAGTACCCTCTAAAATAATAAACTCACATCACACCTAATTATATAAAAATTAACCTCAAAAACGTGCTAGTATTTTTTATCAACCACCTTTTTAAAGAGAGGTTCATTCCTTTTGTGAGCTGCACCCATTACGGTGAGAATTACCGACGTTAAAATATGAATACCTACTCATTGGTATTCCGGTATCCGCCATCCTCCACTTTAATACCGTTTATCTCGTTACTATAATATTTCCGGACGTTAACCTCGCTTGGCGACGACTAAGGCTTGGTGTACACTTACGAATTTCCTACGACAATTTTTTTATACTTTATCCACTGCACACCGCTATGAAAAGGCCTGCCCCAAGGGCAATTTGGCAATGATTATACATGTAATGATAAAAAAAAGTATTAAAAAGCCCGACACTTTGAAGCACGTTGTCTCTGACTTTTCACGTCCTACAGGAGCAGTAGAGGAAACAGCTCGCTTTTTATCTTGTGTTTTCGTTATGTTGTAATTAATGTATACACTTTTTATTATTAAAATGAATGCTAGTTTATTCAAAACAAAAATCAAAAAAAATCAAAATCAAATATTTTTATTTTACATAGGCCTACATGGGCACTTATAAAACGTCGACAAAAGGTGCACGGTTCGGGTTAGTCGTTTCCTATGGAGAAGAACCGGCAAGAAACTCCATGGTTACTCTTTTTTTTTGTGTTTACAATATTTCCATGTTACAGCATTAGTACTTGGATATGGGGGGACAACGCAGGCCTGACAATAAGTCGTACGAAATTGAAAAAAAAACAAACAAAAAAAATAATGTACGAAATAAAAAGTTAACAAATGTTAACAATCATCTAGAAATCTAGAAAGCCTACAATGTTCACACATTCACAATCGGTAAAAGAATCTATACAAAGGTAAAAAAAAAAAAACACAACACTAAATTTAACATGTGGCACAAATACTGTAATCAGTGCTGTAACTATTCTTAGCAATGATGATTGAAAAATATTGTAAAAAGTCTAATTAAAAGAGAAAAAAAATGAGATTGAGAATAGTTAGAGATATCCATACATTTGTGCCGTTTATGAGTTACCAGGGAAGCCGCATGCGCAGAGGGTGTCAAAGCCAAAATTTTTATCTTCAACGTAGTCCTTGATTTTTTTATGCTTTTTTAATAAGGACACGTTTGATGTAGTTTTTGAACTTTCCATCGGTCAGTTCTATAACTGACTTGAAAAAAATGCAATATCAGGACAATCTAATTCGACAACCGACAACTTCCAGGCAGTCACAATGCTTCCCTTTAGCTCAATGTAATAAATATTTACAACATATTCAACCTGTCGTTGCAATTGAGGACTTAACAACCACAGTCTGGTATTTCGGAGTGAGTTGTTAACCCACAAACAATCCGACCACAGTTAGCACAACAGTCAGTCGGGTCGGTCTAAATTGTCATTGGTATGTCGAGTTACGATTAATATTTGCTACTGGGACAATTTACCATGCATCACGACCGTCGTCATAACTGACAAACGACAATGAGTATGGTTTGACATAATTATGTTTTTGCAGTAGCTTTCAAACAAAATTCCTCAGATAAAATTATCTGAAAATTTAAAATCAACGGTAATCAAATTTGTTAAGTAATGTTAATCAATACTCGTTATGAGAAGGCACCATTGCAAATGAGGCAATAAATTGTTGATCAATTTTTTTTTATGTTTACTAGATAATAACTACTCAATTCCTCCACCTCGCGTCGTGTTCCTCATTACTGAGGGTCGTGATTGCCCCGACAGGACTACTACTAACTACTCAATTAAAGCTTGACATATTATGGCATTTTATCTACACTCACAACGTAATGTTTCAAATATGAATTCAACAAATAATGTATAAACACGTACTTTATATTCGTGAAACGGTAAAATTAAAAAACATAACCATTACAGTGCAACATTTTCTTCGATTTTCAAACATCTTAAAATTACTTTTTAATTTATTGGCGCGTATGGGCTCATTGACTTAATGTAGTAAAGTAGTGTCATAGTGTATATGGATGCGCGCGCTGCGCAGTCATGTTAATGAGAAATAATGAGAATCTAAATTGCCCGCCATACCACATATTTTTTCCGTTTCCACTTTTGTTTTATTTTAACTGTATGAGTGAAGATAAAATAGTGTATGCAACAGCATATAATTAGGTATTAAAACACTCGCGTGTTATTATTATCACATGAGGCGAAGCCGAATGTGATAATAATAACACGCGAAAAACCCGAATCTTACGCGATTCAACCCGAATATTTTCAAAGTTAGAGTGAACAGGCTTCTTCTGGGTAAGCTTACTCCATCGTCGACTCTGTCTGTGTCATCTATGACCTAGACCAGAGTCAAAAGCAAACCCATTACAAATAAAATAAAAGATGTAATTAAAATTTTTGGCTATTTGAGAAAGCAACAATAAGCCAAACGACAATGGTAACTGAACCAGTATGAGTTGATCTCCAATTCTATAAAAAGTTCGAACTACGTTAGGCTAGCTCAAAGTCAAAATGTTATTAATCGCCGACATTTGGTCAACTGTTAGATGATCAATCTCTTAGTTAATAAACTCCTATTAAAATCTTGTCACGATTTTTGTCTTACTCAAAATAAAATGTAACTGAGTGTGAATTAAATAAAACTAGTAATGAAACACTTTGAAAGACACTAACATACATAATTTCTTGCCAATAGAAGACCAAAATAAATAATTGCTTGCCCATAAACATACCCGTTCTTAAAAAGACACAGCCTTTCACTACATAATAAACCATCAGAATCCCCACTGATCTCATAAGTAGCACAACATGTTAAGTAAAACAAACAAACACACACACATACTAACTTTAGTAGATAAGCACTTATGATGAAAAATTTCAAAACTGTTTACAAGTTCCGCGATTGCTTTCAGCGCTGAAGGGGGAGGAGAGTTAAAGGGGGAGGGGAAGAGAAAACTTAGTCTGTTTATATTAGCTGCATATTGTACGACAAATCAAGTGGATGCGACGGTTATATGGCTTGCTTATGAATAGCAGCTTTCGTAGTAATTTCGTAGCGAGTCGTAGCGATTCGTAGCGATTCGTAGCGATTCGTAGCGATTCGTAGCAACTTCGTAGCTTCGTAGAGGTATCGTAGCAGTTCAGTTTTTTGTAGAAACGTTGTTTTATTTTGTGAGCTTAGCTAGATGTGTGTAGGGTTTTGTGGTCTTGTCTGATGTTGGAACTTCTCTGGTAAAAGGGTCTAAGGATGGATTTTAAAAATAAAAGATATATCTATACTCATATTATAAAGAGGAAAGATTTTTTTGTTTGTGTGTACCGAATAGGTTCCGAAACTACTGAACCGATTTGAAAAATTCTTTCACCAATAGAAAGTTACAATATTCTTGAGTGACATAGGCTATTTTTTAATCCCGAAATTGGGTCCTGTGGGGTGGTCCACGGGAGCGAAGCCGCGGGCAACAGCTAGTCTAATATATATCATGCATCCTCTTAGAAAAAAAATAAACATTTGATGCGGGTAATACACAAAACTAATCTAGGGCTACAATTTTGCACGAGAGGCAATTCATTAACTATGAATGATTTTAAAAATGCAATAAAGAATGTTAATTTGTATGGAAGTTCGTCATTCTTGGCAATGGGAAATCTTCACATGTTTTCTTTGTCATGTTTTAGCATAACAATAGCGGCGAGATTTATTAATATAAATTGGAATGTTGTAAGAATCAGAACAATAAACTATTTTAGTTTTTCATTACGAGTAGTTTCTTTTTTTTTCTATGTTAATAAAAACTAAGGTTCTTAATAATAAATTACAATCTAGCCTTACTAGACTAATAAGGAATTTAACTCTAACTTATTATTATATTGTGTAATGTTATGACTAAGAATAGTGTCGATTTGCACTTTTATACAGTTCGGTAGCACTTTCTTAGAGTCTGATACGTTAAAAACACTTAGTTCACGTGTTACATGAATAGCACAGTATTGTTGCTATTATTTTTTCACTTATTATACACTACACTAACTCAAAAAGTTTACGAGTAGTGAAAATTAAGGATCACGATAGATCTCGATTCCACACGGCGTTTGTCTTTATTTTTACTTTTGAATGTGTCAGTAGATTTAGGTAGGTCAATGACCCACTTATATTTCGATATAATGAGTATTAAAGCGAAAGAAAACAATAGACAGACATTTGATTTTCCTCAAAAAAAAAAAAAAAAAAAAAGTTCAGAAAACTGCTCACAACTAACGTGCCTCACTAAAACTCATGTAACTGACCGAATCAGAGCGTAACACTAAAACGGTTAGCAGATAATCCGACTCCGGACAGCCTTGTGACGTCATAGTACTAAGTCTGACGTTAGAGGCTCTATCTTGAGCTGAAAGCCTCTTAACGTCGCGTCATAACGTCTTTAATGTTTGTGGGTTTTGATTATAGTTTAGTGTCTCTGGTAGAAAGTTATTTTTAACTAGTTGACTCTTCACGAGATCAGAGGGCTGGCATTTTTTATGGTCAAAGAATCGGCATTGCCATCCAACGTGGCAATGCTGCCAGCCTTCTGGGCACTCTTACTGATGACAGCGATGTGGACGAATTCAATGACGGCCCCGTAATTGTACATATTTTTATTCTTATTTTAGTTCTAATATTAGTTTGTAAATAATGTACATTTGTAAGTAAATGAATATCACTAGTTGATTTTATTTTGAAGTTTACTGGCTGATGCCTGGAAAAAAATATATTAGAAAAATTATAATCACAGATAATTGCCTAGCATACATATGCCTCATCCCATACAAAGAAACCGTGCCGAAGTAACTAGCGTTTTTCATCTGATTAATCTATCAAAAATAATCTTTGAAATGTGAATTAAGAGCCCAATATTCCATAATTTTGTACTTAGGAGAGTTGATTACAAACAAGAATATACAATTTTTATGTTCAATTCCAGAAAATGTTAATTTTACACACAATTATTATATTCTATTTAATTGTGTGTACATGTCGCGCCATCTAGTGAGATTTATTTGAACCAAATTTTCTTTATTAGCAATGAGACCCTGTGATAATAATATAGTTATTATTTTCACTAATATCGTTATTCTGCAAATTGAATAAAAATGAAAATAATGCGGCTTCTTCCTCAGTTATTCTTGTTAAATTGCCTCGTTCTGGTGGTCGTAAGCATTTCACTCAAGCATGAGATTCTAGGTTCCATTCCCGCCTGGGTCTGGAAGTTTTAATGGGTTTTTTAATCTAATTTTTTTCAGTAGCAACTCGGTTTCTGAATGTGTACTCATTTTTGGCAATAGGCACGCTCTCTATAAAATGGCGCTTATACATAACTGGAAAACTGTAACTTTGCTGTAGATAAACCTTTTCGCATACAGGCGTCATGTTATAATTATATTGCATTATGTGATTTTACCCATTGAGTGCCCGAAATGTGGATCCACGGGAGACACAAAGGCTTGTTAATTGTTTCGGTAATTACTGCATTCAACCGATTAAAGTTGTGAGTAATCTTCACTGCACTCCAAAATGCTCTTAAATTATGTTTCGAACTACACTTATTTTTAGGGTTCCGTACCCAAAGGGTAAAAACGGGACCCTATTACTAAGACTCCACGATCCGTCTATCCGTCTGTCTCTCTGTCTGTCTGTCCGTCTGTCACCAGGATGTATCTAATGAATCGTGGTAGCTAAACAGTTGAAATTTGCACAGATGATGCATTTCTGTTGCCGCTATAACAACAAATACTAAAAACAGAATAAAATAAATATTTAAGTGAGGCTCCGATACAACATACGTGATTTTTTTTGCAGTTTTTACGATAATCGTACGGAACCCTGTGTGCACGAGTCCGACTCGCACTTGGCCAGTTTTTTCGAATATATTTCACAGAATATTATATTGAAAAATACTTGAATTAATCCCTTAACATCTTTACCCATCCACTTTTTACATCGTGTTCAAATATAAGCCTATTTATCCTCAAATCTTGAGAGTATTTGACGAATGGCAGATTGCGATCGCGAATGAGCCTGAATGTCGTAAGCCGTGTAAGTGTTTGTGATTTTTCTTATTTTGTGATCTAAAAGCGAATTTATGTGTAACGAGGAGAATAAAAATGTTCATACATTTTTATGTACATGGCGGATTATTGAGACGGGGCCGGTGCAAGTTTGTAGCTTTTTTGCTATAAGTAGTCTGATACTCATAACCAGCGTGCGTGTATGACGAACCAAAACAGTATGTTTGGATCGTAGCAGATGGCATTCTGTAATTTCTGCCTGACCCCATGGGAAAAAGGCGTGATTTTATGTATGTACTTTATTCAGGCATATAATGTGTCTCAATTGGTCCAAAAAACGTTTGTGATTTTTGTTAGAAACTAGATAGATTGCCATAAAAAAATATATTGTTGAGACCCGCTCCTTTCAACACCGTCGCGCGCCAGCAGCAGTGAACGAGGGACGCGGGGCAGCGCGGCGAGGAGCCACTGGTGCCAGCCGGCCGACATAACAGCCGAGCGAGCGACACACCGCCACGACGGTCAGCTGTTGCACACCTCCACGCACGGCTGCGCTCGCGCATATCATTATTTCCTTTGTTTACTTTTTAACCGGCCGTTGTTATATAATTTCTTCTTCTCTTCTTTAATATACTTTCATCTTGTTATACAGCCCACTCTCATTTAATTTTCTTCACCACAACCTATCGTTGCGATCAATATATATATATATTTAATAATTGCCTATTTTCTTTGAGATAGCAAATTTTCTTTTAAATCTGTAAGTATACCAAGACTGTTTTCCTGTAGCTACAACTGTTAAGTTACCAGTCCTCAATGCTTCAAAAATCCTCTCTGTATTATACCCTTGTTTTGTTTTTCAAAATCTGTAACTAAAGTTAGCAATTAGTCAAAAAGTTAAGGACAGTCTCCTAAGATCAATTTCCTATATCTACATCAGTAGAATTCCTTACTGCCCGTCCCAAAAATCCACCCTGTTTACTTCCGCGTTGTCACTTCCATTCAGGGATTATAATAAAAACAAAACAACACTTAACTTTAACTTCCCACGTACCAAAGTAGATACAAAATCTTAAATAGGTATCACACAATATCACAAAGACTACAAAAGCTTGACACTCCACCAAACTAACAGGTATTGTAAAAAACTTATTTGCGCAAGTACCTACCATAAGTTGACGACGAACTTGCAGGCGTAATACGCAAGTTAAATTGTTCCAACAATTTGCATTCGACTTGCTATTGGGAAGTTTACAAGTTTCTTAATAAGGCATTAATTGCTGGGGGCTTCGAAGTTAGGTGGTTGTATAGTTTTGGTATGTTCATTACAACTTCAATCGGTAGAAAAAGCTTAACAAAAGGTTTTAAAATAGAATGAGATGGAATTATCTAAACATATTTTAGAACCACCTCTTTTGTAACTTTAGAAACTTTTTATTTTTCAAATACTAGAATTCTTGTATGCAGTCAAATCTTCAATTGAGTATCCATAACATCTCTTCAAACTCAATTGAGAGAAAACAAAAGTATTGTAATCCAGTATTGAATGACAGAATCGCAGTAACTCCGACGCCGAGGGAAATCTACATGCGAATGAATTGATATATTGTGACACAATTGAAGCTTTGCTGTGTCTGTATGCTAAGGAAAATTTGCAAGGAATTGACTTATTTTTAAAGTGAATCGACGGTGTGAAAAATTATGTCCATCAAAGTGTTGACTATTGAGAAGGCGACTATTATATGGCTATGGAACAAAACTTCGTGTTGCAGCACATGACATTAAAAGTGTTTTAAACCTCTCAAATCGGTAGGTATAAATATATATCTACTTAGGCACTTGTCCCATCGCTGGCGATAAAGGGATTAGCTGTCGACTATTTTCTCGCTGAAGAAACGAATAAAAGATACAGATCCGGTGTCAATAAAAGAAACACATATAATAATTGTTGATCACTGGCTGTTCACACTGCTGGCGAGTACTCTCTTACCACAAGTTTGTCGCAGTGACAAGAAAGATAATAATCACTCAGCGGTACTCGCTCGGCGATGCTCGTTTGGCGGTCTCACGCCGAGAGACCAACCAACCAACGCGTGCAGGACTGGCTGCCCGAGCGAGTGGTGCGAGTAATCATCCGTCGCACAAAAACACTTGCACACTCGCTTCTCGCTGCTCGCCAACTCGTATCTAGGTTCTAGCTCTACTTGCTGCTCGCTTATCGTCGGCGGTAGGACAAGTTCCTTATACAATTATGAGTGATTTAAAAGTTCATTCCATGACACCAAAACTGGTCATCAACTGCTAAATCATTTCTCGAGTATGATTCAGTCGACATCCAGTTTTAGTAGATCCATCTTTAAGTAAGGGTTTTGCATGGAGCAACTGCCTTTAAGACTACCAAAGCCCGGTGACAGTATGAGCATTATTAAGTCTAGAAATATTAACCCGCTTTTCAAACTAACATTTATAGACGATGAGGAAATCCCACGACCACAATACGAGGTACATACCTAACTTTTACATAAAACTCTCTTAAAAAAATGTAACCTAACAATTCATCGTTAACTTCACCTCAAAAACCCATCCACACCTTAATGGAACATGGTCCAAGGCGCTAAAATACTTAAGTAGTTCCAAAAACTTTCATTGCAGAGATTACGGGCACATAAAAAACCTTCTTTTGTTTATTTAATCAGCCAATGGGCGGAGGTTTTGGGGCACAAAATTAGAAAAGTTTCGTCCTTATTTTTACGCGAACAACCCTGTTTAGTGAGAAGTGTTTAAATATTAAGTTTGTTTAATAAACCATGACCTCCAGAGAAAGATGGCGGTCTTAGAATGTCATTACGGAATGTTATTTGAAGATTAATGTGGAATTAATTATTGTCGTTAAGGCTATTAGGATTCCGTACCAAAATGGTAAAAAGGAACCATATGGTGCGACTTCCTCTGTCTGTCCGTTTGTCACAGTTGAATATATCAAGAACTACTAATTAATGTTATCAACTTGAAATAGTTTAAGATGACGTTTGCCCAACTATTTTGCAAATAAAAAAGAAATATTATTTTAATTTTTTGCGACAGTGTCGGAAAGGGTGTCTTAAAAATTCGAAGTGGGGTTACTAGGATATGAAAGAGCGCTTTTTGCACATTCTCAAACATTTTTAATTTTTTTTAGGCCGCGTAGTTTTAAACTTTTGACGAAAAATTTTAAAAAAGATACCGTCCTCTCCTTATTTGCAAAGTTTGCAAAGAAAAAAATCTGAAATTATTTTGTGATAGAAGTTTATTTAAAGATTACTGGAAAAATAAAACGATGTCTCTAAATATCACAATTTTTCAGAAATCATCAACACAAATTACATTCGTTCCATTATCGGTCAAGAGATGGCGCTGACCTAAAATTGCAATATTCTACACCGCAGTGTTAAAATTCTCGGACAAATAATGGCTTCGCCGATGAAAACTTAAAAACATTTTACGTTTCACAACCAAAATATCCTCCTTCCTAACTACTTGCATGATGGTACGGTACCCTCGGTGCGCGAGTCTGACTCGCTCTTGACCAATTTTTTTCTTTGGTTCTTCACTTGTAGATGTATCATTGTTATCATCAACTAGATTCTTGTTGTGTCTCAATCAATCATCTCAGCTTATCACAGTTCAATACCTTTTTCAAGTTTCGCCACAACACTCAGCCATCTCAGTCCGCCTGCCGCATTCAGTGTATCCCAGCCATCTCTTTGATTTGATGTGATTAGTTAAGGAGCATCTGCACACTATGCTTGCTGATACGCGGTTTCCACTCTAGAGCTCGTGGACTCTACCGGGTATTATTCCTTTGAAAAACATGGCCGACCCACTTCCATTTCATATAACCCCACAAGCTATGTCGAAGAGTACTTAACTCTGTTTTTTGGATTGTCTACATATTTCATATTAGTTCCTCTCAACGGGTAGCGTAGAAACATTGGTTTTTCGACTTCCAATTGATTTAATAATGTATTTCTTCACCATCCATGGTTCACTGATAGACTATGCCTACGGTAAGTTCGTCTTTGTACCTTTGTACATTAAGTCTAAGTATTTAAATGTTGATGTCCTTTATGTTAGTAAAAATAACATTCAACGATTCATAATGATCAAACACTGGACTGGACGCGTTAAAACCAATGAATCCATCGCAGTTCACCTAACAAAACACTTCAAAATAATATTCGCCTCCTCAAAATGCTAATACCTCGACGCATATTTCCCACGTAATCGAGAGAATCTAACAATTTATTTCATTCACGGTAGACACCCGACACATCTGCTCATAATAAGCTATTCAAAACCGAACTATTCACAAACTTGTACGAACCGTAGTAAGCTGATTTCCATACTACAATATATACGAGTATATGAATTTACTAGCACTTCGCCAGCGACTTCGTTCACATGATCCGTATTTTATTTATTTATTATTATTTCGTTTATTCAAATATGTACACATTTTAAATTTACATTTTTAAATATTTCTTTATAAAAACAAATCATAAAAAAAAAACATTTAAAAATATAAAAAATAATGGTTGTCCGCCGGCATCGGGAACAGGGTCCAAGCTACCGGTGGTTAGGGCTCCAGAGACAGGAACCTCCTCACAATGCGAGCCGTATCGAGGAGTACTGCCTTCTGTATCAGACCTTTGATCCAACCGCCCAATGACAGCCTCGACAGATGGTCGTCGAGGCTCTTGGCCATCAGGCCGTTGGCCGTAACGACAATCGGCACAATGATCGCCGAGTCCACATTCCACATGTCGACAACCTCGTGTGCTAAGTCAAGATACTTGATTTGTTTCTCTTTCTCAGCTTTCACGAGGTTCTCGTCATGCGGGATGGTGACATCGATTATCATTGTGCGGCGTGCTAATCGGTCTATCACCACTATATCTGGCTTATTGGCAACAATAGTCCTATCAGTGATGATAGACCGATCCCAGTACAACGTGACATGGTCATTTTCGAGAACTGGGTCGGGCACATACTTGTAATACGGTACCTCCGATTCCACTAGATTGTACTTTAAAGCAAGTTGCTGGTGAACAATCCTGGCCACTTGGTTATGCCTGTGTAAGTACTCGCCGTTAGCCAGACGAGAACAACCAGAGATAATATGTCTGATGGATTCACCCGGACGGTGGCATGCCCGACATATGTCAACCGTCCCGTCCTTCATTATATGTCTCCGGTAGTTATTCGTCAGGATAACTTCGTCCATAATTGCACAGACAAAACCTTCAGTTTCCCCGAAAAGGTCGCCGAAACGTAGCCAGGATACGGACGCTGGGAAATCTACATCGGGCCCATGAATAGCCCGATAGAAGCGCCCGTGTAGCTCCTTGCCTTGCCATACCTCTTTGCGTTCATCAGTCGATAGTATTACAGGCTTGCGCCAGTTCTCTTTAGCCATGGACAACGGGGTGAGTCCCTTGTCCACTGCGACCACATCCCGGTGCATACCCACTTCAGCTTTTGAAAAGTATTCTCTGAGGCTGCGCACCTCGCGGTTGTGAAGAGTCTTGGCGTTTAAAAAGCCTCGACCCCCACACTTCCGCGGGATGTACAGTCTCATCACCGATGATCGTGGGTGATGCATCCGGTTTGCATTATTATTATTATTTATTATATTCTTTATTGTACACCACAAAAATATACATACAGGACAAAAAAACATAAAAACAAGTGTATAATGGGCGGTCTTATCGCACAGGGCAATCCTACAGATGACTTCCCCCCCCCCACCCCCTTAAAGGTTGAATTTTCAAAAATCCTTTCTTAATGCGCCCCTACATCATAAAAAAAGCCCTGTATAGTAAAATTCTTCAGAAATCTTTAACACCCCCTAAATCGTCTTTTTATCAACCAAGAGTATAAATCTTTAAAATTCAGGTGTCCCACTTACAAACTGTACTATTTTTATACAAATTCTCAATCCTCTTTTACTCCCTTTGGAGTAGAATTTTGGAAATTAAAAAATAACATTGTTTTTTACTAACCAAGATTGTAAACCAAAAATTTCAGATGTTTTCCCTTCCAAACCGAAGAAATTTCACATAAAGTTTCATCCCTTATTTTATCCCTTTAGGGGAAAACTTTTCTTAGTGCGCACTTACGTCTTTTGAGAAACCTCCCTGCCAAATTTCATATTCATACGTCAAGCGGTTTTCGATATTTCGTGATAGGTGAGTCAGTGACGTTTCAATTTTATATATATACTAGTATTTGCTTGGTGCGCGAGCTGCAAGCAGCTCGCGTGTTTTTTTCCCTACACCTACCCTACACCTACCCTACACCTACCCTACACCTACCCTACACCTACCCTACACCTATCCTACACCTACCCTACACCTACCCTACACCTACCCTACACCTACCCTACACCTACCCTACACCTACCCTACACCTATCCTACACCTACCCTACACCTACCCTACACCTACCCTACACCTACCCTACACCTGCCCTACACCTACCCTACACCTACCCTACAACTACACTACACCTACCCTACACCTACCCTAAACTTTGTTCCAAAAAACATAACCCTAATGTTTGACTGTCGTCGCCAGGCACTGAGTTTCGCTTCACCCACTCAACCTTCGTTACGCTACAGAGGTCGCCGGCTCACTTCGCTCGCCACCTCCCCCCTGCGCTGCACTCGGTCTCGTAGGTTCGCTCCACTCGGGATCCCTACGCTGAATCCGTAAAAAAAAAGATTCGCCAAAACGGGGGGGGCGGGGGGAGAAGAGGGGCAAGGGGATCAACTTTGAAAAATGGTTTGTTTGTGACTATAGCATTGCCCCTTTATATGAATATGAAAAAAGAAATGTTCCAAGTCTCTCAACTTCCGAGATCCGCTTAAAGGGGGGGAGAAGGGGGGCGAGGGGGTCAACTTTGAAAAGTGGTTTTTACCTTTCCGAGCCTCCTCTAAACGAATCCGTAAAAAAAACAAAAAAAAAAATTAGCCAAAACGGGGGGGGGAGGGGGGAGAAGGGGGGCAAGGGGGTCATCTTTGAAAAATGGTTTGTTTGTGACTAAAGCATTGCCCCTTTATATGAATCTGAAAAAAGAAATGTTCCAAGTCTCTCAACTTCCGAGATCCGCTTAAAGGGGGGGCGAAGGGGGGCGAGGGGGTCAACTTTGAAAAGTGGTTTTTACCTTTCCGAGCCTCCTCTAAACGAATCCGTAAAAAACAAAAAATACGGGTACCTTAGTTTCCGAGATACGATAGAGGGGGGGAGGAGGGGGGAAGAAAAGGGGAGGTTTGGCACTTTTCCCATACTCACGGGAGTTACTTGTTTACGAATCTGTCAAAATATACCCACCTCCCCCTCCACCATCTGGGAGAACAATTATGTCAATGAGTCAGTCAGTGAGTGGTAATGCAGTTTTATATAATATAACTAGTATTTGCTTGGTGCGCGAGCTGCAAGCAGCTCGCGTGTTGTTGTCCCTACACCTACCCTACACCTACCCTACACCTACCCTACACCTACCCTACACCTACCCTACACCTACCCTACACCTACCCTACACCTACCCTACACCTACCCTACACCTACCCTACACCTACCCTACACCTACCCTACACCTACCCTACACCTACCCTACACCTACCCTACACCTACCCTACACCTACCCTACACCTACCCTACACCTACCCTACACCTACCCTACACCTACCCTACACCTACCCTACACCTACCCTACACCTACCCTACACCTACCCTACACCTACCCTACACCTACCCTACACCTACCCTACACCTACCCTACACCTACCCTACACCTACCCTACACCTACCCTACACCTACCCTACACCTACCCTACACCTACCCTACACCTACCCTACACCTACCCTACACCTACCCTACACCTACCCTACACCTTCCCTACACCTACCCTACACCTACCCTACACCTACCCTACACCTACCCTACACCTACCCTACACCTACCCTACACCTACCCTACACCTACCCTACACCTACCCTACACCTACCCTACACCTACCCTACACCTACCCTACACCTCCCCTAAACTTTGTTCCAAAAAACATAACCCTAATGTTTGCTTGTCGTCGCCAGGCACTGAGTTTCGCTTCACCCACTCAACCTTCGTTACGCTACGGAGGTCGCCGGCTCGCTTCGCTCGCCACCTCCCCCCTGCGCTGCACTCGGTCTGGTAGGTTCGCTCCACTCGGGATCCCTACGCTGAATCCGTAAAAAAAACAAACAAAAGATTCGTCAAAACGGGGAGGGGGGAGATGGGGGTCAAGGGGGTCAACTTTGAAAAATGGTTTGTTTGTGACTATAGCATTGCCCCTTTATATGAATCTGAAAAAAGAAATGTTCCAAGTCTCTCAACTTCCGAGATCCGCTTAAAGGGGGGAGAAGGGGGCGAGGGGGTCAACTTTGAAAAATGGTTTTTACTTTTCCGAGCCTCCTCTAAACGAATCCGTAAAAAAAACTGAAAAAAAAAGATTCGCCAAAACGGGGGGGGGGGGATGAAGGGGGTCAAGGGGGTCAACTTTGAAAAATGGTTTGTTTGTGACTATAGCATTGCCCCTTTATATGAATCTGAAAAAAGAAATGTTCCAAGTCTCTCAACTTCCGAGATCCGCTTAAAGGGGGGGAGAAGGGGGGCGAGGGGGTCAACTTTGAAAAATGGTTTTTACTTTTCCGAGCCTCCTCTAAACGAATCCGTAAAAAAACCAAAGAAAAAAGATTCGCCAAAACGGGGGGGGAGGGGGGAGAAGGGGGGCAAGGGGGTCAACTTTGAAAACTGGTTTGTTTGTGACTATAGCATTGCCCCTTTATATGAACCTGAAAAAAGAAATGTTCCAAATGTTCCAACTTTCGAGATCCGCTTAAAGGGGGGGAGAAGGGGGGCGAGGGGGTCAACTTTGATAAATGGTTTTTACTTTTCCGAGCCTCCTCTAAACGAATCCGTAAAAAAAACACGAAAAAAAGATTCGCCAAAACGGGGGGGGGGGGAGGGGGAGAAGGGGGGCAAGGGGGTCAACTTTGAAAAATGGTTTGTTTGTGACTATAGCATTGCCCCTTTATATGAATCTGAAAAAAGAAATGTTCCAAGTCTCTCAACTTCCGAGATCCGCTTAAAGGGGGGGAGAAGGGGGGTGAGGGGGTCATTTTTGAAAAATGGTTTTTACTTTTCCGAGCCTCCTCTAAACGAATCCGTAAAAAACAAAAAATACGGGTACCTTAGTTTCCGAGATACGATAGAAGGGGGGAGGAGGGGGGGGAAAAGGGGAGGTTTGGGACTTTTCCCATACTCACGGGAGTTACTTGTTTACGAATCTGTCAAAATATACCCACCTCCCCATCCACCATCTGGGAGAACAATTATGTCAATGAGTCAGTGAGTGAGTGGTAATGCAGTTTTATATAATATAAAATATAATAACTAGTATTTGCTTGGTGCGCGAGCTGCAAGCAGCTCGCGTGTTGTTGTCCCTACACCTACCCTACACCTACCCTACACCTACCCTACACCTACCCTACACCTACCCTACACCTACCCTACACCTACCCTACACCTACCCTACACCTACCCTACACCTACCCTACACCTACCCTACACCTACCCTACACCTACCCTACACCTACCCTACACCTACCCTACACCTACCCTACACCTACCCTACACCTACCCTACACCTACCCTACACCTACCCTACACCTACCCTACACCTACCCTACACCTACCCTACACCTACCCTACACCTACCCTACACCTACCCTACACCTACCCTACACCTACCCTACACATACCCTACACCTACCCTACACCTACCCTACACCTAACCTACACCTACCCTACACCTACCCTACACCTACCCTACACCTACCCTACACCTACCCTACACCTACCCTACACCTACCCTACACCTACCCTACACCTACCCTACACCTACCCTACACCTACCCTACACCTACCCTACACCTACCCTACACCTACCCTACACCTACCCTACACCTACCCTACACCTACCCTACACCTACCCTACACCTACCCTACACCTACCCTACACCTACCCTACACCTACCCTACACCTACCCTACACCTACCCTACACCTACCCTACACCTACCCTACACCTACCCTACACCTACCCTACACCTACCCTACACCTACCCTACACCTACCCTACACCTACCCTACACCTACCCTACACCTACCCTACACCTACCCTACACCTACCCTACACCTACCCTACACCTACCCTACACCTACCCTACACCTACCCTACACCTACCCTACACCTACCCTACACCTACCCTACACCTACCCTACACCTACCCTACACCTACCCTACACCTACCCTACACCTACCCTACACCTACCCTACACCTACCCTACACCTACCCTACACTAAACAAAACCCTAATGTTTGCATTCGTCGCCAGGCACTGAGTTTCGCTTCACCCACTCAACCTTCGTTACGCTACGGGATCCCTACGCTGAATCCGCAAAAAAAACAAAAAAAAAAGATTCGCCAAAACGGGGTGGGGAGGGGGGAGAAGGGGGGCAAGGGGTTCAACTTTGAAAAATGGTTTGTTTGTGACTATAGCATTGCCTCTTAGTATGAATCTGAAAAAAGAAATGTTGCAAGTCTCTCAGCTTCCGAGATCCGCTTAAGGGGGGGGAGAAGGGGGGCGGGGGGGTCAACTTTGAAAAATGGTTTTTACTTTTCCGAGCCTCCTCTAAACGAATACGTAAAAAAAACAAAAAAAAAAGATTCGCCAAACCGGGGGGGGAGGGGGGAGAAGGGGGGCAAGGGGGTCAACTTTGAAAACTGGTTCGTTTGTGACTATAGCATTGCCCCTTTATATGAATCTGAAAAAAGAAATGTTCCAATTGTTCCAACTTTCGAGATCCGCTTAAAGGGGGGGAGAAGGGGGGCGAGGGGGTCAACTTTGAAAAATGCTTTTTACTTTTCCGAGCCTCCTCTAAACGAATCCGTAAAAAAAACATTCTACGGGTACCTTAGTTTCCGAGATACGATAGAGGGGGGGAGGAGGGGGGAGGAAAAGGGGAGGTTTGGGACTTTTCCCATACTCACGGGAGTGACTTGTTTACGAATCTGTCAAAATATACCCACCTCCCCATCCACCATCTGGGAGAACAATTATGTCAATGAGTGAGTCAGTCAGTGAGTCAGTGGTAATGCAGTTTTATATAGTATAACTAGTATTCGCTTGGTGCGCGAGCTGCAAGCAGCTCGCGTGTTGTTGTTCCTACACCCGCGTGTTGTTGTCCCTACACCTACCCTACACCTACCCTACACCTACCCTACACCTACCCTACACCTACCCTACACCTACCCTACACCTACCCTACACCTACCCTACACCTACCCTACACCTACCCTACACCTACCCTACACCTACCCTACACCTACCCTACACCTACCCTACACCTACCCTACACCTACCCTACACCTACCCTACACCTACCCTACACCTACCCTACACCTACCCTACACCTACCCTACACCTACCCTACACCTACCCTACACCTACCCTACACCTACCCTACACCTACCCTACACCTACCCTACACCTACCCTACACCTACCCTACACCTACCCTACACCTACCCTACACCTACCCTACACCTACCCTATACCTACCCTACACCTACCCTACACCTACCCTACACCTACCCTACACCTACCCTACACCTACCCTACACCTACCCTACACCTACCCTACACCTACCCTACACCTACCCTACACCTACCCTACACCTACCCTACACCTACCCTACACCTACCCTACACCTACCCTACACCTACCCTAAACTTTGTTCCAAAAAACATAACCCTAATGTTTGCTTGTCGTCGCCAGGCACTGAGTTTCGCTTCACCCACTCAACCTTCGTTACGCTACGGATGTCGCCGGCTCGCTTCGCTCGCCACCTCCCCCCTGCGCTGCACTCGGTCTCGTAGGTTCGCTCCACTCGGGATCCCTACGCTGAATCCGTAAAAAAAACAAATAAAAGATTCGCCAAAACGGGGGGGGGGGAGGGGGGAGATGGGCGGCAAGGGGGTCAACTTTGATAAATGGTTTGTTTGTGACTATAGCATTGCCCCTTTATATGAAACTGAAAAAAGAAATGTTCCAAGTCTCTCAACTTCCGAGATCCGCTTATAGGGGGGGAGAAGGGGGGCGAGGGGGTCAACTTTGAAAAATGGTTTTTACTTTTCCGAGCCTCCTCTAAACGAATCCGTAAAAAAAACACGAAAAAAAAATTCGCCAAAACGGGGGGGGGAGGGGGGAGAAGTGGGGCAAGGGGGTCAACTTTGAAAAATAGTTCGTTTGTGACTATAGCATTGCCCCTTTATATGAATCTGAAAAAAGAAATGTTCCAAGTCTCTCAACTTCCGAGATCCGCTTAAAGGGGGGGAGAAGGGGGGTGAGGGGGTCAAATTTGAAAACTGGTCTTTACTTTTCCGAGCCTCCTCTAAACGAATCCGTAAAAAACAAAAAATACGGGTACCTTAGTTTCCGAGATACGATAGAGGGGGGGAGGAGGGGGGGGGAAAAGGGGAGGTTTGGCACTTTTCCCATACTCACGGGAGTTACTTGTTTACGAATCTGTCAAAATATACCCACCTTCCCCTCCACCATCTGGGAGAACAATTATGTCAATGAGTCAGTCAGTCAGTCAGTCAGTGAGTGGTAATGCAGTTTTATATAGTATAATAATACACACTAACATTATAAATGCAAAAGTAACTCTGTTTGTTTGATACTATTTCACGACTAAACGACTGAACTGATTTAGACGAAATTTGTTATGGAGATAGTTTCAGACCCAGGAAAGGACATACGATAGCTTTTATCTCGATAGTGAGTTCCCTAGGGATGATAAAATACTTTTAACGCGGGTGAAACCGCGGGTAGATGCTATTATGAATATATGCGAAAGTTACTCTGATTGTCTTTCTCTTTGAAACTTAAAACACGGGTAGACAATGTCCTGAATAAGAACATGGGACATTTAATCCCGGCAGCTTGTTCTCTTGCCACAATTTTCGACTCTCACGCGGGTGGAACCGCTGTCAGAAGCTAGTTCTATGAATTGTCTTGTTCGATATGGTATTATAAACCACACCTGCCTTGTGTGAACTGAGTCAGTTTGTGTTTGTTATTTTGATTGTTTGTCTTTGTGTCGACTGTGTGGTTTTGTTTATTTACAGTTTTGCAAGTTAGCGGTTGCCTCCCCAATTGCGTAACACGCTTACTTACCATCACGAATCAAAAGGAATTTGAAGGAAATTTCTAATCCGTAGCTACTGCATATTTATCATAATCATCATCATATCAGCTGAAAGACGTCCACTGCTGGACATACGCCTCCCCCAAGCGTCTCAACATTGACCGGTCCCGTGCGTCTCATATCCAGCGGATACCCGCAACCTTCACCTGGTCATCGGTCCATCTAGCTAGTGAGAGGCCTTCCAACGTAACGTCTTCCGGTTCGCGGAATATTATGTAATAAATATTAAAAAAAAATGTTACTTAATTTATTGTTTACAAATTAATCTATGTAACAACATAAATAATGCAATTAATTTAGTTGTATTTTAATAACGAAAGGCTATGGTCATTGATTGTGTATAACGCACTACCCTGCTCGGTATTCACTGAAGAAGTGGGCAGATTTGTATGAATTTGAATAATGTAATTAAATTAATGTAATTAATTGGTTAAATTTGACAATAATTAATTATTTTTATGTCAATTCCCTAGGGATATATTTATTTATATTTGGGCGCACGTTTGGCGCAGTGATTGAGCGATTGACTGCTGCGCTGCGTGTCGCGGGTTCGATTCCTGCACGGAACAAATATTTGTATGACCTGCAGATAGTTGTTCCGGCTCTGGGTGTTGTGTATGTGATTTTATATGTTTGTAAACGCACCCACGATACGGGAAGAAATTCCTAGTGGGGGGGCAACGTTTCTTTTTTAAATAAAAAAATAAAATAATGCACACCCACATTTTGCTAGTTATGATTAAGACTCACAGTTACCGAGAAATTCCTGTCAAATGACCTCATTTTTTTTTAGGTAACCTGTAAACTAGACATGTGGTCTTAAATTCTAGGTAACCCAAGATATTTTAAATACCTTACACTAAAGTAATAAAAATGTTGGATATACCAAATTACTCTTGTCAATAAAATTTACAACATTGCAACTTTTAGCCAAATTGTATGGTAACCAGCTGCTTTCGATAGCTTAGGAAAAGCGGATCACATCACATCATCTGCTTATTAATTTTCCCACTGCTGGGACACAGCCCTCCTCTCTGTGAGAGGGAATGGGCCGTAATCCACCACGCGGGCCCAGTGCGGGTTGGTGGATGTCACATGTCTTCGAATTTTTGGTTCTAGGACATACCGGTTTCTTTACGATGTTTTCCTTCACCGTTTTGAGAGCAGTGGTGATGAAATAATTTACACAAAGTAAAGCGCCTACATGGGCTCGAACCCACGACCTACAACTTGTAAGTCGCGGCTGATACCACTGGGCCACCACTGCTCTCAGGATAAGCGGATGGTGTTGCGAATATTCTATATCTGCGGCAACCTTTTCCCTATTTCGAACGTACATTAAGCGGCTCCGTGGCGCAACGGTAGCGCGTCTGACTCCAGATCAGAAGGTTGCGTGTTCAAATCACGTCGGGGTCAAAGTCTCTTTTTGTCAACCTATCAATTTTTATTTTTTACTTTTCTGGTTAAACTTTTTCATTTTTCTATTGCATTTGTGATTGTATTATGATTTTCTTCGATCTGTGTGTATACCTCGTTGGAAGTAAAGACATCAAAGAAATAATAAAATAAATTTTCTTTATAATTATTAGCCATCGGAGGAGATGAAAGACGACAAATCAAAGGATTATTATTCCAATTTTCGGTGTAATAAGATACTCTTAAGTGTTAGTCAAACTCATACAAACTTTCATACAGAAACGTTAATATTACCGAATACCCTTAAACAGGAGGAGTTTGGAGTGCTAGGTAAATATCTTGAGGAGTATCTTATTTGGTTACTCTTCCAATATACCACCGTAGAGGGGAAATCACACAACTCTTGGACATAATAACAAGTAAGTCTATTCATCTTGATAGTTTAGTTTATGAGAATGTAAGTTAAGGTGGGCAGAGTATATTGTCAAGTGCGTATCGTATGTTCATTTGAGATATGTATTGACTGCTATAGTAAAATAACACTAAAAACCTTGTAATTATAAGTTACATAAATAAATGCACGTTTTTTTAGCATGGCTTCCCCATGCTGCAGAAACTACAGAACATCACCAGCTACGCATGTGTGAGTACTTTTACTACTTTATGCCTGTACGTAGTATAGTGTGTAGTGCTATTCTGGGTGCATTGTCCTCACATATTTGAATTTATTAATGTATGTACTTATGTAACTAAATATTGTAAAAAAACATTTTTTTTTAAAAGAGTAAGTATGGAGTTTCTTGTGCATTCTTCTCCATAACAAGCTACTTTCCGAATGCACGGTAGAATCAACTTTTATAACTTGTAAATTTTAATGTGCCTACCTAACGTTCAAAAGTGCCGCTTAGTGGCCTACTTGAAATAAAATTTCTTTGTCTTTTGTCTTTGTCTTTGTTTTTTACGATCGCTTCATTTGGTTTCATACATCTTGTAAGGGCAGGAGCCTTGGAGATGTTAAATGTTCAATAAAATAAATGTTAATGTTAAAAAGGTATTTAATACTAAATTGCACTAAAATAATGTAATAATAAAATTATAGAAAAATGTTGTAAAAATGTTATAAAAATGTTAAATGTTGCGCGAGCTCGATACAAACCGAAGACTGACGTACGTGCCGATGCTACATGTTATAAATTAACAAAATTTGCAGTATTTTAACTAGGCCAAAGTACAATGTGCGGTTGCTAACCGTACATCTTGGCGGGGCAAAAGGTAATAATAAAGATAACTTATTAAATAATATTTTCCCAGTGTAAATAAAAAATATTAAATTAAAACAATGTGACTAAAAAATGAATATAAGTCAAATGTTAAAAGAATGAGGTCTCGCGTAGGTAAGTTCAATATTTTCAGTGGATGCTTCAGCTCTTGGTGGTTTCCGCGGCGGTAAACTGGCAGACGCGCCGGCGGCCGCGCTGACGGTGACCTTGCCGCAGCGTTTGTAGTACACGTAGGCTCCTCCCGCGACGACTATTGACAAGATCAGAAGTCCCATCGTAGAATATGATACGATGTATTGGTGCACATCGTGTTGCGACATTTCAGCCTGTTTCGTTTGATCTTCCTATTCTTTCAACGAATTATGAAGTTTTTCATAATTGTTTCTTACAAATTGCGTGTTCTTTTGTCCAGTTGATAAATCAAGTGGCTGGACAGACGTTAAATTGTTGATGTCTTCTAGATCAATTAGTGGTATTTCCGGGCTGACATAGATTTTGTTTGCGTAGTTAACTTGAGTGTAATATGTTTCTTCGTTGTTTCTAATTATACACCCTTCCTTGGCTTCTAAGATTCCCGTTAAATGTATTGCCTTAGTAGTCATACGACCTTCACAGATGATTTGGAGTTGGCAATCCGTGCAGCAGACATAAAGCCAGGTGTTAGGATTTCGTAATGGTGTCCATTTATTGTTGCAGGATTCGGATGTATAGATACATTTTGATAATGTAATGTTTGTTATTGCACCAATTTCGCATGGAATTTGATGATTTCTCATGTTACGTGTTGGTTTGTTTAGTGAACATACATATGTACTTGGTTCAATTTTAATACAATGTTCCAGGTCACTGTCTGTGAGCTGCATATATGTCTCCTTTCTTATGTTCACTGCAACATATTCTGAATTTGTTTTCATTGTAAGTGAATGTTTGTTGTTTTTTATCATCGGAATAGGAACTGTTTTATATATAGTGAATGGAGTGTCGCCTGTTAATGGTAGTGTAATTTCGATGATAAAATATTTATCAAACAATCTGGATTTTACTTCTAGTAGTTTGTATATGTCAGCTAATTGGTTTTAAATGTTGTCAACGGGTAACGATAATTGTTGTGGCAACTGCCCAGAGATAATGTTGAGCTCCTGAAAGAGCTTGTTCTGCGGTAAAAGTCTGGTGTCTACATGACCATGGTGAATGTTAATAGCTGTGTCTAAGAGCATGTGTTGGATGTGGCGTAGTTTAGACCGAATTGTTGAACTAGTCAGAGCCATGGTGTCAAAATAGTTCAAAGTTTCCTCTTGCTCAACATCATTTCCCAATTTTTGTAAATAGTTCTCGGTAGCGTTAAGATGTTGGTTTAAGAGATTAAATTGAGTGTTCATCGTCTCTTCATTTCTCTTTAAAATGTTATTATGTGCCTCCATGATTGATGTTTGACCTTTGATTAGGTTCAATAAGTGATCTCTATGTTGCTATGTCCTTTTTATATTGTATTGCGAACCTTTCATCTAGCACGCCAAATAGGCTGTTTGCAAGGTAACCTCAAGTTACGATGCGTATTATAGTCATAATACAGCTGTTCTTGTTAAGGAGTTCTGTTACAAAGTTCATGTTTTCAGTAGTTCTTGACGTAACTGCATGCACCTTTTTAACTTCAATGTTTGGTGTCTTAAACGTGTCATATGTTTCAGGGATGATTTCACTGTTAAGCCATTCGGGTCCATCAAACCACAGAGGAAACTTGTGTAACTGAGAAGGTAGTAGTCCACGTGACGCGCAGTCGGCTGGGTTTTGCTCCGATCTTACGTGCTTCCAACTCCCTGCGGGCACTACTGATGTTTTCTCCTGAACTCTGTGACCGACATAGGCCTTCCAACGCGAGACATCGCCCTTTAGCCAGCCAAGCACGATCATTGAGTCCGTCCATGCTGTTACTTTAATGTTAGGTTTATCGAGGCAATGTTTTATTTTCTTGACCAGTTGAGCTAACAGCTGTGCACCGCATAGCTCAAGTCTGGGAAGTGTTTGTTGTTTTTGGATTGGAGCGACCTCTGTTTTTGCCGCAACCAATGCAATTTGTTGCTGTTTTCCCTCTGTAACCTTGCTGTACACTACGCACGAGAACGCTTTTTCCGATGCGTCGCAGAATGCGTGTAATTCCCAATCGTTGTTTGCTTCTAATCCTAGCCATCGGTTAATTTTGAAAGGTTGCATGTTTGTTAACTCAGTTTGTAGTGTTCTCCATTCCTTTTCTATTTCATCCGGAACAGTATCATCCCATTCGATTTTGTACTTCCAGATGTGTTGGAATAAAATTTTTGCCTTGATTGTTATTGGAGATAGCAACCCCAAAGGATCAAAAATTGTTGATATGTCGCTTAAGATTTGCCGTTTTGACGATTTTTTGTTAATGCCAATGTTGTTTTTGTTTTTTAATGTGGGTGAAAATATAAATTCATCTTGTTTCGGATCCCATGCCAAGCCTAATGCTTTGGAAGCTGATGCCTCTGTAAAGCTTAAACTGACTGGGCTAACCATATGTTCTGGCAGATCGATGGCGATGTTCGTTACTCGACCACTTTCTGAGATTGAACCCTCCTTCTTTCAATAGTTGTATAAGTTGGTGTCTTGTATCTCGGGCCTCGTCCATGGTATCCTTTCCGAATAACGCATCGTCTACAAAGAATTGGTTGAGTAAGATGTTTTTAGCGTCCGGGTAATTGTCACCTTCGTCCATTGCTAGCTGTTGAAGTGTTCGGAGTGCTAGAAAGGGAGCGGCCTTAGTACTGTGAGGACTCTGCCTAAGAAGGCAACCTATTTGCCTTAGTAAGACTGGCAGTAGATAACTAGTTTTGCAAGGTAGTTAAAATAAGAACGCTTGTCATGTTTATATAAAATTATGTGAGAATAGATCTAGATTGTTCGCCTGAAGGCAGGCTCGATATTTGCTAAAATATAATAAGTAAAACTAATTTATCTTTCATTTCCGGTACACCTCTGTCTACCCCCCTACATTTGGTAGCAGCGCCGGGTAAAGTATCCCAGTAAATAAGAAGAAATAATATAAAAAATCGCGTGTATACGGCGTACAGTATACGTATAAGGAAAAAACCTAGAAGAAAAGTATATTAAAGACGGTATAGTTCGCGTGTGCATGGCGATACAGTGCACGAAGCCCTATCGGCGTACATAAAGCGAGTTTAGTGATAACAGAGATTGCTGGTAACCTCTCGTTGCCTCCCATAAGCGGATGGAAGGAAAAAAAACTAAGTGGTTTTGTTTTTTTTTATAATTGAGCGTAAAGCAAGCATGATGGATAAGTATTATTCGGGCACGGACGGCTACTGCCTGGAGGAATTCCTGACCGAATTCAAGTCGGTGGCCGAAATGAATGAATGGAGAAAGAGCGACTACAGCCTGATTTTAGGAGGATTTCTACACGGAGCCGCATATTATTATTATCGTACTATTTTTAAGTATGATATGGACTTCGCAGTGTTGTGCGATTGCTTGAGGAGCGAATTTTCAAAGTTTCACCGCAGATGTCGCTATTGCGAACAGCGCATAATAATCTGTGAAATAAAAGCCGAAGAAAAACGACTTAATCTATTGTGTGAGGATGTTAATACACATTTATTTTCTAGTATCGTGATAAAGGACGATCAAACACAAAACAATATTCAGTGCAGTGAAGAAAGCGTTGACGAAGAGGCCGACGAAATTGTTGACGATGTTGATCACGCCGACGGAGAGAGCTGCTTGTTCGAGAACGATGTTGTCCAGTCCAGCAGAGACGACAGCCCCGTCGATGACAAGTTTGAGGTGGAGTCTACGTTCCAAGGCGAGCGCTCGGACGGCCCAGCTGACGACGTGTTGGAGCCCCTACCCAGCAGCGTATGTGCGGACGAGGGTATTGTATTGTATCGGTTCAGTCCAATTTGCTCCAATAATTCCGATTATCTTTCAGAGAACCATGTTCAGATTCCATCAGAACAACGAGTTGCAGTTCCAACAGAATGCCAAAGTGGTGTCTTAGATGTTAACATGCAGAATTACATAGATTTCAACCATATTATCGAAAATAATATCGAAATTTTTCAATCTGACATAAAACAGAAATTTATAAATGTCATATTGAAAAGAAATGATTTGACAGCATTTAAGAAAAGTTTTTCTCAACCGAAAGAGATCCGTAAGAAATTTAAAGGAGTCTTTAATAAGGTTTCTTATTGCGCCGACATACATTCAAAGAAGGCGAATAATAAAAAGGGTATGATCCGAATTAAATATAAAAGAATTTATAATGAAACTTCTTGGGGAGCAAGATTTCGTAGAAAGAAGATGACTATATTTGTTGTAAATAAAAATCCGATTCAGTTATACTATAGGTGTGATATAGCATTAGAATATTCGCATTATGATCAAATTAAACAAATCGATCTCGTAAAATGCAAGTTTTGGAAATTTTATAGAAAGAAGATTAGGTATAAAGTGTAGTAAACAATTCATTATTATTGTGTAAATAATTTGTTAGGTAACATGATGTGATTGTTGTGATGTCTTATATTTTGTGCTTTATTAACCAATGTTTTCTTTTCATGTCGAGCAAATGAATAGAATCCAACCTTGAAGGAATATGCGATGCGCGCTGGGCATCGATAGAAACTTAATGCAATTTATTGTTTTAATGATTTATCTGTATATGTGTTGGTGAAATTAAATACTCTTCTGTCTTGTCTTTATTTGTAAAATAGGATTAGCTTTTGAAGTAGCAGACAAAGTCTCAAATACAAATCCATAAGGACTAAGTCTGAAACAATAAAATGTTAATAAGAAATATTTATTTATAAACCCTTATGGGAAATAAATGATAAAAAGCATAGTTGTCAGTCTAGGAAATGGTTTGACACATAGTGCCACAGATAATATAAAAAGCACAAGTGTCAAAACCTTTTCAAAAGTAAAGCTTAGTGGTCATTACAAAATTGGTTCGACACATAGTGCTATAAACAACACAATAAAGCATAGTGTTCATTACATTAGAATTTTATTTATACTCTATAGCCACAGATTAGTTAGGCCGGACCATAGATACAGAATAGAGTTTGGAGTTATAAGGTCCATTACAGATAAAAAGAAATAATATCGACATGATTGATTATGTAGAATGTCATGAGCTAAGGAATAGTTTGACACATTGTGCCATAGATAATTAAAAAAGGCACAGATTAAACAGAAACACGCGATATGATAGAAAAGCTAAATTGAGAATAATTATGCCGAATGACTAAAAGACTATAAAATAAAAAATAAAGAAATAAAAAAAAAAAATGTATATAAAGGCCCGTATCGAATAGATAGATTATCTGATGTAAATTATGTAATAAAAAAATAGTAGACGAGTTAGAGAGATAGTACATGTAAATAGATTAAAACCTTTTTAATGTTAGAGTAGAATAAGAGATAGGTTTAAATAGATAAGAATAGGTTAAGGTTATTCAGGTTTCCGAGGAATAGGAATAAAAAAAAGATGGAATAGGAATGTCAACTGTCAATTTGATTCACTAAAGCTAATAGGGATGGGGGAGTAGGAAAATGTATCGATAGTTTGTCGACTTTTCAAAATAGTATCGATATTATCTCCAATTAATAAAATTTCCTCTTTTGCATATGCTGATGGATTGTATGCCGCTGGGTGAAGAAGAGGCTGGCAACATTAGCTACGCATCGAAGAAATTTGTGATTATATGTTATGCGATTAGGGCTACATAGGCTCAAACCAGGATAATTGTATAACCCAGTGGGTTCCTTAAGGTATTAGTCATAACTGAAACCGACTTTGCTAACGGGGCATAGCCTTTGCAAAGGATGTCGAGTTGACATCATTGGTCCAGTTGATGGCTGTTGTTTAATTAAAAAAATATAAATATATTTATCAATTTAAATCCTGGTGCAAGTTCTATGAATAGGATTTGAATTCGATGCGATCCAGCCTTTCCTTCTCTGGCCTGATAAACGCACGAGATCGAAAAATTGTATCATATCTGAATTTTTAGAAATTTAAACCCCATCCGGGTCGATGTGAGTTGACGCATCATTTTGTTAGTGTCGGGAGGACGCCTTGATCCCTTTTCGGAGGTTTTGGTCAAGGAGGTTCAGGCATGACTGCGTTGATGTATTAATGCTTATACATATATCAGCTAAATATTTATATTGGATTATCCAATAACTCGTTTGTCATGACTTAAGCCTTCCCCTTTTAAGGGTCGTACCTCGATTGTAAATGTGATTCCTCCGTTAGGTAAATGTTCGGGTTAGTATAAGGTAGGATTGATGTTACCTTTCAAAACTTGGAATAGAAGCACCTCGTATGACTCTGCGCGTCTATTCTTAGGGGCGTAGCTCATGTGAGGACTCTGCCTAAGAAGGCAACCTATTTGCCTTAGTAAGACTGGCAGTAGATAACTAGTTTTGCAAGGTAGTTAAAATAAGAACGCTTGTCATGTTTATATAAAATTATGTGAGAATAGATCTAGATTGTTCGCCTGAAGGCAGGCTCGATATTTGCTAAAATATAATAAGTAAAACTAATTTATCTTTCATTTCCGGTACACCTCTGTCTACCCCCCTACAGTACCATAGGTGACTGTACGTAGTTGATATTCTCTTAGCAGTTGCCGTGGACAGTTCCTCCACACTATTTTCTGTAAGTGTTGATGTTCCGGATGTACCATTATAAATCGGTACATTTTCTCAATGTCTGATGTTAAGACGTATTTGTATTGTCTCCATTTCAGCAAGATGCTAAGGATATCTTTTTGTAGATTCGGTCCCGCCTCCATTAAGTCATTAAGACTGTGTTTTGAACTGGTTTTTGCTGACGCGTTGAACACAACTCTAAGTTTCGTTGTGATAGCACCTGGCCGCACAACCCCGTGGTGCGGGAGAAAATACTCCATGTTTTTGTTCCTAGTGTTGCTTTCGACTTGCTCCATGTGGCCCATTTCTTCGTATTCCTCCATGAAAGCTTTATAATCTTTTGCAAACGCATGATTTTTTGCCATCTTTCGCTCTAGTTGTTGAAATTGAGCGATGGCCTGTGGTTTCGATGTTCCTAAGTGTTCAATAAAATTGTCCTTGAGGGGGAGACGAACTTGGTATCGTCCATCAGGAAGTCGTGTTGTTGTCTCTTTGTACAGCTGTTCGCACTTGTTGTCAGGATCCAAATCATCTCTGTTTTCTTGCATAGACTCCTGTTCCCAGAATTGGGCAAGATCCTGAATGTTGTTGACAATTACATGGCAATTGAACGTTCTGTAATTACCACATACTACCCAGCCTAATTGTGTTTGTTGTGCTATGATGGATGACGTGTTTGTTTTTATTAACCCCTCTAACAGTATTTCGGAATATACATCGGCTCCTAATAGTAAATCTATATCCTGAGGTATGTTGAAATCAGGATCAGCGAGTTGTAAATGTTGTATATGTTCAAAACTACCTTTATTTACTGTTTTACTTGGCAGTTTGTTTGTTATTGTTTTCATAATAAGTGCATTAATGTTAATGTTGAAGTCATTATAAATCGCTTGGCACTTAAGATGGAGCACTCCTTTACATTTGGTGGTGGCTGAAGCACCAACACCTGACACCACCGCGCTCATTTTGTTTCGTTTTAACTGCAATCTTTGTGCAGCATTTTCTGTAATTAGGCTAACCTGAGAGCCCTGGTCTATTAAGGCGCGTAAAATGATCGTAGTTCCATCATAGGATATTGTTTTGACCTGGGCCGTGGCTAGCAGTACCTCATTTGAGTTGTCATGTGCTAAATGCATGTTCAATTGTTGACCTACATTAGCCCTGCCGGTTCGCGATTTTGCAACTCCAATCGCCTCATGCAAAATGCTGCTATGCGGCTCATCGCAGTGCTTGCACTTTTTTTCCGACGAACATTTTTCGCCGTTATGACTAAATAGGCAATTTAGACATACATGTAGGTTGTTTGCGGTCTTTAACCTTTCTTCTGGTGACATACATAAAAATTCTCTGCAATTATAGAGCCCGTGTTGCTTATTACATTTCGGACAAGTTATAAAGGAATGATGAAATGTTTGTTTGTTATGGAATGTTCTCGGCACGTTCTTAGTTCCCCCTTGAACGGTCTGTTGCTGCACCTTAGGCTTGCTGTATGTTGCATTATGAACTGTTTTTGGCTGAATGTTTAACTGTGGACTGTTAAAGTTTCTTGGGCGGTTCGTGTTTGTGCCCGATTCCATTGACATGAACTTGGTTTCAATGAATTTCAGAAACTCGTTTAATGGTGGCATTTCCCTTTGATTTTTCATGGATTCATTGAATGACTGGCGTGTGTCTGCGTCCAGCTTTTGCATTAGTATGTGAACTACTATGGGGTCCCAACTAGAAGTGTCGTACTGCAGATTCTTAATAGCCTCAAGGCACTCTATGGTCGTGTCATGCATCCTTTTCAGTAGAGATGCCGTTGGGGTTTGTATGTTGGGTAGACTTAGTAAAATGTTTGCCTGGTAGGTAAATAATAACCTCTTATTATCATACCTCTGTTGAAGAATCTGCCAACTAGCTTCGTAATTATCAGCACTGATGTTCATGTGCTGTATTAATCGCTCGGGTTCTCCCTTCAATTTCGCTTTCAGATGTTGCATTTTTTGAGCATTTGAGATGAAAGTGTTGCGATGCACAATTTCCACGAATAAGTCCTTGAATGTTGTCCACTGGGCATAGCTACCACTGAAAATCGGAAGTTCAATTTTGAGCGTGGACTTTTCCTGATGTTTGTTATCCCAAATCCTCTTGTTTATTTGTTCCTTGGTGAATTCATACAGCCTTTCTAATCTGTTGTAATCACTATCAAATGCTTGCATTTGATGGACATGAGCAAGGCATTTGATTTTGTTGATCGAACTATGTTGTTAAAGAAGTTGGAAAGATATGGAGTCAGGGGCAATGCTCTGAAGCTTTTAGAATCGTACTTGTCAGACAGAAGTCAAATTACGAGGATAGATAAAGTTTGTTTTGCTTCAAAAACCGAGCGTACGTATGTGTCGAGTCAGAGACCCAATAACTATGGTGTACCCCAAGGTTGTATTTTGGGATCTTTATTATTTATTATATACATAAACGACATGCCCAGAGAAACACATCACCCTATGGTCTTGTTTGCTGACGATAGCACAGTCGTCTTTAGTGGCAACAATGATGCGATGACACTTGAGAGAGAGATAAACCACTGTCTCCAAGTACTAGTAGAATGGATGGGCGCGAATAATTTGAAAATAAATATTGAGAAAACCAAAATAATGACTTTTGAGCAAATGACAAATCATAAAAAACCGGACATAAAATATAAAGACAAAATAATCTCAGAGACTAACACTACAAAATTTTTAGGACTAGAGCTAGACAGAGATATGTCGTGGAAAACTCACACTGACAGTGTGTGTAAACGCCTGAGCCAGCATTCATATGCTTTACGCAATCTCGCAAAGGAGGTAAATCAAAAAGTGTTGGTCACGGCGTACCATGCTTATGTTACATCTACGTTACGATACGGGATCATATATTGGGGTAACTCCACGAATATGGAGACGGTATTTAGATCGCAAAAAAGATGTGTTAGGGCGATATGCGGAATTCAAAACACGGACAGCTGTAAACCGTTCTTTGCTTATTTTCGCATTTTAACACTACCATGTCTGTACATATACGAAGTAGCAGTCTTTGTTAAAACAAACTTTCACTTGTTTGAAAAACTTTATAGCGCAAGACACAGAAATAAAATAAGCGGTAGACAGCACAAAAAAGCAGTGTTTCACAAAAACTTCACAGGAATGGCACCACAAATTTATAATAAACTACCAAATTCTTTGTTAAATATTAATGACATCAATATATTTAAAAAACAATTGAATAATTTACTATTAGGAAAGACATACTACACAATACATGAGTACCTGTCAGACAGGAATTTATCTTTATAAGTGGTGTGATTGGGGTGGATACTTGGGTCCGATTTGTTTACTTACTATTTTGTTAATCACCAAGACATTTGTATAATCTGACATTACGTATAAATACTTATTAATTTATGGCATTGTTTACGTTTCAATATTAATTTATGACATTGTATAGTATTTTATTTGTGATATTGGATGTGTTTTAATTTTTGACATTGCAAGCGTTTTAAGTTGTGACATTGAACGCGTTTTAATTTTATGACATTTTATACCATTTTTTAATTTATGACATTGAATACGTTTTGGATTAACTTTTTTATTTTATGACATATACGTTCAAAATGTAATTTTAATTTAATTTGTAACATTGTATTATTTTAATTATTATTGTAATTATAATTTTGCATGCCTAAATTGGTGGAACACGGTTGACTGCGCATTCACATGACATCTGGAAGTGTAATTTTATTTACTGTGTTGAGCAATAAATGAATTTGAATTTGAATTTGAATTTGCGTGTTGACCAACAAGTTATCAAGTTTCCAATAAGTACTATCGACTTTTTCCCAACGTTGCGTTATTGTCCTCAATTTGTCTTCAAGTTGCCACTTTTCTTTTAACTTTTCAATGTGCATGTTCCGTACTGTTCTCTCAAACGCCTTGATGTTTGACCGCTGCTCATTCATCAAATCTTTAGTCTGTTGGTCCACGGCTAACTCTTTGTATGACGTGTTCTTCACATCGGCCGCGATCTCATCGCTCTCCTGTTGTTCTGGAACATTTTCTTGAGCACATGAACTATCTTTTTGTTTTTGTAATTGACTAAACGAAGCAAATTGTTCATCATCGATTTTCGCCAATAAGTTTTGTTTCGACTTCTTTATAATACACTTCGTTTCTTCGTATATTTGTTCCAGCCGCTCGTAAATGCGATTCTCGTAATAAGGTCCTGACTTCTTGCCTTCAAACAAAGCTAATTGGATGTCGTTATTTTTAAACTCACTCCAATACTCCTCCAGCTTTTGAAGTCTGTCATCATGATATTCAAGAGTGGTTTTACGTGTAGAACTATCTTTCTTAAAGTTTTCGTTTATTCTTTTGATAGCGTCAAGATTTGTAGATTGCAAGTTAAGTAAAGCATCGTAAGAAGCCATTGTTGTTTAACGGTGATTTGTGGTCACAATAAATCCAAAATTTCAGAAAAGTAAGTAATATGGAACGTGCTCACCGGATTCGCTGCTTACGCTTGCTGCTTATTCTTTACCCCGATCTATGTAGTTCTCACTCAATATCACTGTTCACACTGTTTTTAATGTTTTGTTTAATGTTCTGTTTAATGTTCAAATGTTCCCGCGAGTGAAACGTACCACCGCACTGATTCTACTCTTAACGGCTCGAAGGACCAAAATGTAAGGGCAGGAGCCTTTACACTTGATGTTAAATGTTCAATAAAATAAATGTTAATGTTAAAAAGGTATTTAATAATAAAATTATAGAAAAATGTTGTAAAAATGTTATAAAAATGTTAAATGTTGCGCGAGCTCGATACAAACCGAAGACTGACGTACGTGCCGATGCTACATGTTATAAATTAACAAAATTTGCAGTATTTTAACTAGGCCAAAGTACAATGTGCGGTTGCTAACCGTACACATCTAGTCATACACGCTTGCCAGTTGTAAGTACTGCGCACTTAGCCTTTCAAGAAGATCTTCAATAAGATCTGTGTAATGTAAACAAACATTATACACAAGCTATTTATTGTTTAAAAAAAACCATAAAACTTATCTTCCTTCTTACAAATGTTAAAACATTCTAGAAACATTGTAGTTTCCACAATTTCTTCTTTTTTATGTTGACTGTGCTTAAAAAGCTAGAACTGCTTAGCTTTGAAAATTCAAAGAGGAGTTTCCCACAAGGATTCATCATAAAAATTAAAAGATTTTCAAAGAAAAATGTCAAATGCTCTCATCCATTTTGTAATATAAAGTGTTAAGATGAATTTTATTCATCATATGTAACATCCGGATTATTTCAAGCAAAACTTTTCAAGTCGAGATTGCAGGTTCCAAATCAAATCTTGCATTCATCGGTTTTTTGTGGGCACCATTGAATTTAGTAAGACAAAACGCAGTAGCTTTTTTGGCATCAAAATCAAAAACAAAATCAATTTTTTTATTTTACATGGGCCTACATGGGCACTTATAAAACGTCGACAAAAGGAGCACGGTTCGGGTTAGTCGTTTCCTATGGAGAAGAACCGGCACGAAACTCCATGGTTACTCTTTTATTTTTTTTTGTGTTTACAATATTTCCATGTTACAGCATTAGTACTTGGATATGGGGGGACAACGTAGGCCCGACAATAAGTCGTACGAAATTGAAAAAAAAACAAACAAAAAAGAAATGTACGAAATAAAAAGTTAACAAATGTTAACAATCATCTAGAAATCTAGAAAGCTTACAATGTTCACACATTCACAATCGGTAAAAGTATCTATACAAAGGTAAAAAAAAAAACACAACACTAAATTTAACATGTGGCACAAATACTGTAATCAGTGCTGTAACTATCTATTCTTAGCAAAGGGCTATAATGATGATTGAAAAATATTGTAAAAAGTCTAATTAAAAGAGAAAACAAATGCGATTGAGAATAGTTAGAGATATCCATATATTTGTGCCGTTTATGAGTTACCAGGGAAGCCGCATGCGCAGAGGGTGTCAAAGCCAATTTTTTTTTATCTTCAACGTAGTCCTTGATTTTATAATATGCTTTTTTAATAAGGACACGTTTGATGTAGTTTTTGAACTTTCCATCGGTCAGTTCTATAACTGACTTAGGCAACTTGTTATAAAAGCGTATACTGTTTATAAGAAAAGACTTGCTAGTTTTCGTTAATCTGAATTATCGTACGGGTCTTTCTATATTTTGTTTGTCAATTGTTTTCTTTTGTCAGTATTTATTGTATGAGTCACAAATAAAATAAATAGGTTTAGGTGTAATAAGCAACATAAGGATACGTCAGCTCATGGTGGACTTCAATTGCCTATTATTGTTCTATATCTGAAAAATAATATGATGAAGCCCTAGCTTTCACCGCTGTATGAAACATACAGAATGCATTGACTGTACGGGTAAATATAGGGTGAACCGTGTGTTTTTCTCACGCCATAATTTGTTCATAATAGACCGAAGCAAACTCGCCACGCGGTCGGCTATCTTCGCGAGCGGTCGTGTTTGCAAGAAATATCGGGTTTATTTTGTGGTAAACGTGTATATAAAAACGTTCTGCCAGCCGTATCTTTACTTTTTAAATCTATGACATGATTATAATATGATGTTCTTATTCAGATTTTCTCTTCCCAAAATCCGTTCTAAACAGTGAATCCTACAAAACGTAAGATAAATAAACAATGTAGCACATCACATACTCCGGCTGACATAGACGCCGACATAATATCCTAAGTACGCATAACCAATCTTAGACCGGAGTGAGGAACATGCGGGCCGCAATCCGAATACAAATAGGATGGACGGGGACAAGGAGGTGCTTGTGGTGGATGAGGCAAGGATGAGAGACGGGATAGAAGGATAGGTGGGGTTGAAAACGAGAAAGAAATAATTTCATAAAATTTTTCTTTTTCTTTTTAGAGATTTTAAGATATGTAGGCTTCATTCCGATAATATATATATTGAGGCCCTTTAAGAGGAAATATGGGCAGAGAGCGCCGACTGAATTTCCTTAGTACAAAGTCATAATTCGAGGTTTGGCTCTCGTGTCTTTCCTCCTCCAATATTGGACCAATTTGAAAAATATTCCATGAACTGGTAAAGTTAGATATATACTATGTCCCTATGTTTTCCTTTTTTCATTTATATTTGTCAAATTTGTACACTAAGCCTCTGATGACAGCGCAATTTTGAGAATTTTTGAGGGCTCTAGTGCTTCTAAAGATAATGTGTCATCAAAAAGGAAAACATAGGGACATAATATATATCTTTAATTTTCAGTTTATGGAAAATCTTTTAAATTGGTCCAATATTGGAGGAGGAAAGAGACGAGAGCCAAACCTCGAATTATGACTTTTTCTAAGGAAATTCAGTCGGCGCTCTCTGCCCCCGTTTCCTCTTAAGAACTAGCATTGTGCTTAAAAAGTAATGATATATCGTTTGAATAAATACATGCTTTGGGTTAAAATAATATTATTAACGACACGCTAAGAAGTATAAGGTACAACATACTAAACACACACAAAACGTACAGGTAGTAGCATAAAATGAAATACAGTAGTTGTGTTCTCAAGGCCAACCCAAAATACGAAAGATTTTGTAGAATATT
The DNA here is from genome assembly GCA_948252205.1 of Orthosia incerta. Classification (NCBI taxonomy): domain Eukaryota; kingdom Metazoa; phylum Arthropoda; class Insecta; order Lepidoptera; family Noctuidae; genus Orthosia; species Orthosia incerta. The sequence goes on from OX411749.1 coordinate 5,489,092, forward strand.
TTAGTTGACTTTAAGTGATTGTCAGCATACTCAAACCCTATTGAAAACATACTGAGAATCCTGTGTTTAGAATAATATCCCAATTACATTAGAACCCTTTAAATAATAATCTTACCTTCAAACGTAAAACATGACGAGCACGAAACAGCAGAAACCTTGAAAGATAAAAGCTGTACTGTCCATTAATAAATAATAACCATAATATCGTCAGCAAGAAAGAACCTCGGTCGTGGATTGACGGCTCATCCAGAAATAGTTCATCCGTGTCATCGATTCATGACTTATGGCCGCCTCCACGGTCCACTCAAATATTCATGACTTCCATTCTAACGGCGATGGAACATCTTTTTTATATCACTATATGTATTTTTTACATATTCCCTCGAGGGAAGTGTAATTCGATAATAGGATAATCTTACTGTTTTGTGGGGTCTTCAGATTTTTTTTGGGTAGCTAAGTGATATGAAATGGTCTTTAGAGTTCAGAGGGTTTTGATGCGGATGTTTTTTTCTGTGCTTTGTCTTTTTGAAAGTAATGCTTGGCTTTCATTTGAATAAGTAACTGAGATGTCCTTTTTGATATTAAACCGTAAGTACCTTTTTTAGGGTTCCGTACCCAAAGGGTAAAAACGGGACCCTATTACTAAGACCCGGCGATCCGTCTGTCTGTCAGTCTGTCACCACGGTGTATCTCATGAACCGTGATAGCTAGACAGTTGAAATTTTCACAGATGATGTATTTCTGTTGCCGCTATAACAACAAATACTAAAAACAGAATAAAATAAATGTTTTAAGTAGGGCTCCCATACCACAAACGTGTTTTTTTGCTGTTTTTGCGATAATGGTACGGAACCCTTCGTGCGCGAGTCCGACTCGCACTTGGCTGGTTTTTTGTTATTGGGGAGAAACGTTCAGAAGGCGTGTGGACTTTTGGGGAAAAGACTACGGAGTGAGCAATTTTTACGTCACTAAAACCACCCCGGTGATCACCTCCTAGAAGATCAAGCCCTATTATGCAACGCCTATTAGGCCACATTCTTGGAAAGACTAAAAAAGCCTCGTCCCTGAACCTCGCTGTATACCCAACAAACATTTTCTATTACAATACCGTATCTGGCATTATAGCTTGCTGTTGCGTAAGGCGATTTGTTACTGAAAGATAAAACAATGTATTCATTTGTAAAAAGGACCAACCAAAGTGTGGTTTAGAATAAAATCGAGTTCTTATAAGTATAAAATAGGTAAGTAAGGTACAATGTAGAATTGATGATAAAAGTGCAATTTGCTAAAGAATTGGTAAAAGTTAAGGGGCAATGGACAGGGTACATTGCTGGCAGAACGGATGGTTGATTGACCGAAAAGTTCTGGAGTGGCGAACGCGTACCGAAAGACGCAGCGTTGGCAGGCCTCCCACTAAGTGAACACGATGAAATGGCTGAAATGAGACGTACAACACCAGTCGATGTGGAGTCTTTCGGCTAAAATTATAATGATGTTGCATCCTGCAAATAAAACTACCACAAACTATCTTAAAAAACGTCCTAAACGTCTAATAAACCCTATATGTTTTGTATGTTTCATTTTCTTTAAGCCTTCTATTCTTAATATGAATATATTTCATTGAAGTAAGCACCCCCGATTTATCCCAAGAGACAGGACGAATTTTACAAAGTGCTCTATGATTGGGCAAAAATTATATGGAAATAGTTCCCGTGAGTAATATTCTAAGTGGTGGCTTTGTACCATGATTACCTTTTATCGTTTACGGTTAGTAATTAGTTATGGCATGGTAGAGGGTGGAGCCCATCCATTTCGTTGAAGGGAACTGATTATGTGAACTGGATTATGTTGTTCATGGTGATGTATTTATTCTGAGAATGGGGATTTTTTTTGTTAGTATAAATGAAGCTGAGTCATCGTAGAACATTGCTTAGGAAACTCTAGCCACAGATAATATAAGTCTAGCATACAGATGCCTCACCCCATACAAAGGAACCGCGACGATGTAACTAGCGTTTTTCATCTGATTATACCGATTATATTTTGTAAATCGAACGCGATCGATAATCAGTACAGGTTTCTTTGTATGGAATGAGAAGCCACTGCTATAGCGTAACAACATATTTATGAGAGATTGGCGGAGAGTGGAAGGCTTTGGTGGCTATTGTACCTTTATTCAGCATTGGGACAGTGAATATTGAAAAAAACCCGCCCAAATGCGAGTCGGACTCACGCACGAAGGGTTCCGTACCATTATCGCAAAAAACGGCAAAAAAAAACACGTTTGTTGTATGGGAGCCCCACAATTTTTTTTTATTGTATTCTGTTTTAGTATTTGTTGTTTTAGTGGCAATATCTGGGCAAATTTCAGCTGTCAGCTATTACTGATGTCTTCCAAATAAAAACACGAAAACTACAACCGATTTCCAAATAAATACACTACAAAGTGAAAAATTACTTCAATTGTAGTGTTTTTATTTGGAAATCGGTTGTAATTTTCGTAAAAGTTTTTTATTTTTTATTTTTAGTTGTGGTACATAATGGTCCAGTTCTATATGGCTAGGTACTAATAAAGCCCAAAGTGAAGCTAGAATAGATTAACCCAATAACATGAAACTTAAACAAAACCGGTGGACTTAGAAGAGTATACCAAGGTGAACTGTTTACACCTGCGTACCCCTTTAGAGCGTACCAATGTGATGTCATGTTATGAAATGGTGTAAACAATAAACAGAAATGCGATTGCAGCTATCCCGAGTGATTTGCCGTCATTTATTGAATAATTATTATGTATATCTCCGATAAATGGGACCACTTGACAAGCACCAGCTTTCAAATAAAAAAAGAATCATCAAAATCGGTTCACCCAGTAACAAGTTCTGAGGTAACACAAATAAAACATATACAGTCAAATTGATAAACTCCTAATTTTTGGGAAGTCGGTTAAAACCGCAAAAATGTCAAGCTGTAGCGATTGACATGTAGTTGATTACGACGTGTAGATGATTGTGACGTGTACTGTCAGGCTGCTGACAAACACAGACTTCATATGGCCCCATCTGAATGAAGAATTTGAAGTTAAGTATTTCTGAAACTCTACTTGGCCTGAATAACTGTCAAACTTTGGCACTAAAGCCGGGCTAGAAACGTTTTTAAATCCATACTTGATTCAATTTATTTTATTCAATTCTAAAACTGGCCGTTAATTGTTTCACAAAACTCAGAAATTTCAAACAAAGAATCCGCTAATAGAAAATAATAAAACTGGAACAAAACACTAACGTCTATTTCATCACAAAACACCTACAATTCCGTATATGCAAAGCAATTATTTGTTTTTTTTTTTACCCAAAACCTGAAAGATTAACCGATAAATAAACAATCAGAACAATTAAATTGAAACAAAACACTAACGTCTATTCCATTACAGAACTCCCACAATCCCACATTAGGGTAGTTGACAAAAACATCAATTATGTCCGTCAATTAGATAACCTAAAAATATTGGACACGTATTTTTTCTTTTGCCACGTAAACAAAAATTAGGACGATACAGTCCGTTGAAATATCGTGTGATGTCACGGTGTGCTACAATTAAAGGTATATCCACACATATCGGGTTCGTGCCCGGGACGTGGACGTAGGCTTTAAAAAATATCAGTGTGTACATTTTATATGAACTCGTTCATACACGTCCGTGCTCGTGCCAGTGACGGAGCTTCAGTGCCTGGGCCGACGTGACGTGCACGGGTGTGCCGATATTTTTCCTGCAAGTTGTCGATTTTTTCTTTAAAAAAATATGAATGACGAGTTGTTAATAGAGGCAGAACGCATATATAGAGTATACGTCTACGTACCTCTTCCATTTCCTCTTCATCTAGAGCAATTGCAATCGCAATCAACTCCTTTGTATTAAACAAAGACATGACGTTTATTGCGTATTTTAATTTCTATTTCACTACACTACACTGAAGCGATACTCTGATGCAAAAACAAAATGGTGACCGAGGGGCATAGATGGTAGGTTTCGGCCTGTCCACGGTCCTGCCACTTCCCTCAAGTGTGTGAACAGAAAGTCCCTGACGGGACTCGGGTGCACGGTCTTAGCACGTCCACGGTCTGTCACATCCCGAGCAAGGCACTGAACATGGATCATGGATGGATTTCAGGCTAGGCCTTTATTCCGCGGTTTCGTGCGTGCCTGTTACAACGGGCACGAATCATTATGTTTGCCTTCATGGCTTTGGGTGATGGCAGGCGTGAATACACTGCCTGTCAATAGTGTGGATGCATTGTGGCACGGCACTGTTGTGTGGTTAGACCTTTATACTATCAAAGTGACGTCACAAGCCCCTACTCCTGAACTTTGATACGCTTTATCTTTGTCAATTTTCATTAATTTGATAAAGCAAAAAATACGAGTCCGAAATTATTTGATAATCTCACAGACGGTCTAAATAGAATTATTATTTTTTTACCCCAGGCAACATCCCTATTAACATAACATAAATCATGCCTCTATTCCTCGAAAGTAAGAAAGTACACACCTAATAAAAAGTACACCAAAACTTCACCAGTAGTTATGTTCAAGTCCTATTTGATAGGAGGCAAGCAACATCAAGAAATACCTCTTTCAAATTTACTAAGAAATGCCAGATGTGCAAACCCAATAACATTTTGGCCAACCCGGTAATCGAACCCAAGTCCTCATGGTCAGAAGTAGTAAACAAATGAATTCCCAAAAACTGAAAGTTTACTATAATTCACATGCAGAATAACCCAAACAGAAACAAAACACTAACGTCTTTTTCATCACAGTACACCCGCAACCCCACAGTAGCAGAGGAATTCTTTGAACTGATTAACACGTTGCATTTTCAATTTCACATTCCATCTTTTATGTCCTCCAACTCGACTCCATCTGGAATCTCCAAATTAACAGAAATAGCTTGTTGTCTTTCAAACTAGCCGAGGCTTTTCTCCGTTGTCTTAGCGACTGAATCGAGAGGAGGTCCTTCAAAATTACTTGAAGTTTATGGGCCTTAGTTGATTCCAACCTAGAAGTTTTTAAGTCAAGGAGTTAAAAGGTTAATTCTAGGTAAGCGTGCTTCACCTTCGACCACATCATCGCTTACCATCAGATGAGATAGTAGTCAAGCGCGAGCCTATCTATAAAAAAACGGCCAAGTGCGAGTCGGACTCGCGTACGAAGGGTTCCGTACTTGGTAAATTGCGGTTTACAATTTATGACGTATTAAAAAAAAAACATTTACCAGATCTCGTTCAAACAAACTTTCGGTGAAAGTTTACATGGTAATGTACATCATATATTTTTTTTAGTTTTATCATTATCTTATTTAAGAAGTTGGGGGGGTACTCACATTTTACCACTTTGGAAGTGTCTCTCGCGCAAAAAAAAATAGTATATTATGCAACTAGTGAATAAAGGACGGTTTTAAAGCGAGGGCCATAGATGAATCACGAACAAGTGAAGGATTGAATCACGACCGTTGGAAGTGATTCATGGCCCTCGATAAAAATCCGTTTTATTCAAGAGTTGCATACTATATTTTATACCATGACTACCAGAAAAAGAAAGATTTAAGCGAAAAGCACAAGGAATAATAATAAATAAATGTTTCATTACCTTAAAAATTTACAAAATATGTTAAAACTCAGGGTTTCACATTTTTTGTAAATTGAAGCTGAGCTAGGTAACCAGCATCTGTGTTTCAGGGGCCAGTGACCACCTCCGTTACGTTACATACTTATAATTAATTAAACACCAATGTAATGAGTATTAGAATTACAATAAAAATAAGTATTCACTAAACATCCCAGACTAAAATCAAAATCATGAAATCATTATTGAAATCCTAAATATTATCAAACTGAAAATTAAATCGATGAAGAAGTTTGAAAGTCGAATATTCTTTGCACAAGGAGTTTGTATCGAGTATTTTAAGCGCAAGGAGGTTGTACAGCATACACCAAAACAGTGAGACAAAGTGCTTTTTATTCACTGTTTTCAGTGAACAAAATAAGCTTTTTAGAGGGGGAATGGTATAAAATATATAAGAAACCTCAATCTCATTTTTAAAGACCTATCCAAAGATACAATCAGATAAAAATGTTTTTTCATCAAACCCATACGTGTTCCCGTATGGGTTTGATGAAAAATCATTTTTCAGTTTTAGTTCTAAGTATCGGGAACCCCAAAAATTTATTGTATTTTTTCTATTTTTGTGTGAAAATCTTAATGCGGTTCACAGAATACATCTACGCGCCAAGCTTCAACAGCATAGCTCTTATAGTTTCTGAAAAAAGTGGCTGTGACATACGGACGGACAGACAGACAGACAGACATGATGAATCCATAAGGGTTCCGTTTTTTGCCATTTTGCTACGGAACCCTAAAAACCCGCCTATATATTGTATGACTGGATAAACGTAAAAGAATCATAGCAGATGCCATTATGTAGTTTCTGCCTACGTATGCACCTATGTATGTAAATCCTCGAATAAAAAACACCAAAACAGAAACAAAACAACGTCTATTAGATCATGAAACACCCACTATCCCACATTAGCAAAGAAATTCCTTGAGCTGATTACGTTGCATTTTCAATTTCACATTCCACATTTTAGTATGCAAAAAATAATTTCATTTGCTTCGTATTTTCATGAGGACCGAAGTCTCGTGGGATGTGTTTTAATAACACTTTAGAGTCGAGAGCTTTTGGTCTAATTGCTGAAAAGTTTTCAGCATCTCATAGAGCTCTATGGTATTTTTAATTTTAGATTTTCAGCTCGTGAGAGATAATGGGTGCGTCCTTGGTTTTGTGTCTGCAAATTTTGGGGAGAGCGGTTTTTTTTCTACTATGTTTTGGTATTTTCATGCAGAATTAAAACCATGAATAGTGGGTACCAGTTTTCCTACGTGGTGTGTTTACTTTTGAAATAAGGAGAAATCAAATGTAAAATTAACCGGTTGAATGCCGTAATTACCGAAACAATTAAAAACCGGCTAAGTGCGAGTCGGACTCACGCACGAAGGGTTCCGTACTATTATCGCAAAAAACGGCAGAAAAATCACGTTTGTTGTATGGAAGCCCCATATTTGTTGTTATAGCGACAACAGAAATACATCATCTGTGAAAATTTCAGCTGTCTAGCTATCACGGTTCATGAGATACAGCCTGATGACAGACGGACAGACAAACAGACAGATAGACAGACAGACAGACGGATCGCGGAGTCTTAGTAATAGGGTCCCGTTTTTACCCTTTGGGTACGGAACCCTAAAAAGCGATTGTGTCTCGCGTGAATCCATGTTTTGGGGCACTTAATGGGTTAAGACTGTATTCAACAGAGCACTTTGAAAGTAAGGGTGTATAGTCAGTACAATGCATGACAATGCTCATGTTGTAAATCAAGTCCACGTTGTTCGGCAATATAAGACATTGTAAGACGTATAAAATTAAGATAAATGTAGACAAATCACTGAAAGGGAAAAAAGTTGATCTTCACTATATTTTGATGACAATTTATTACAGTCCTGATAGACCCTGGAAATATAAGAATCATGTTGTGATGATATGTTTACCCATTTTCTGAGACAAGGCCATAGACATATCGACAACATCCAAAATTACGTCCACAAGAAAATATTTCTCGTCCGTTCGACTTAACATAACGAGTCATTAACTCCTAACAACCCGTAAAGTAATCCAAGGTCGGTAGTTAAGTCAGAAACGTTGACAGACTATAAATATTAAAGGCATTAGTTTTTCGCGTGACCCCGTTAACTGGTAACACCCAAACAAACAATAAAATTGTTAGGTCATAAAACAATTTAATGATGAAAACTTTCACGAAATACATAATTTTTACGAACAGATATTTGATTAAAGGTCTATCCACACATATCAGGCCCTTGCCCAGTCATTGAAGCTCCGTCACTGGCCCGTGCACGGACGTGTGTGAACGAGTTCATATAAAATGTACACAACGATTTTTTTTGAGCCCCTGACGGGGCACGGTGCGTCCACGTCCCTGGCACGGCCCTGATATGTGTGGATAGACCTTAATTATTGTAAAAAGTTCAATATCTTTGGGCTTGATCACGTGATATTTTGGTAGCGCATATCTGTATAAATCATATACCATTCCTATGAATTCCGGACTTGTTGAAAATCGTTTTTGCTGACAGACTGTCACTTTTTCTATGGCACATGTAATTACTATGTACCTACTAAACTCAAAGCCCAAGGATAAGTTTTAGAAATGGTAATAAGTTTTAGAAATGGTAGTAAAAAAATATTCATAAAAAAACTTTTTTTCAAAGAAGCTTTTTTCGTATTCTTCTCATCAAACCATTTCATTTGATACCCATATCATGGCAGTGTACAAAAAATAACTAGTACACCATATTGGATTAAGAATGACGTCACTTAGCTAACTATGCATTGTCATCCAAACTAAACGTGTATGCAAAATTTCATCTAAATCGGTGGAAGATAACTGCTTTAAAATTCAGATGCAAGATTTGACCCGAACACACTTACATACATACATACATTGCAAGTTAAATATAAGAGCAATATCTTATCAGAAGATCAGAATTTAAAATTCAGCAAAACAGCTGTTGCTGATGAGCATCATGCGGCGACCACCAAGACGTGTATGTGACTGGTACATTTACTCGCTGAACTGACTTAAAAAATATGTTGTTCTGTTTCAGGAGTTTTTAAGTCAAGAGTCAACCACATAATCGCTTACCATCAGGTGAGATAGTGGTCAAGCGCGAGCCAATGTACAATAAAAAAAAGAAAAAGTGTAATCACGTAAAGACGCAGTTTAGGTTAGTTAAAGTGAAATAACGACGTGGTGAATGTAGTGGCTGGGTGGGGTAACCATAAGACCCGTAGATGTTTCGAGGACAGCAGATGTATGTTCAGCTGTGTGGATATCCTTCGGTTGAATGTCGATGATAGTGTAAGGCTGGGCTTTGCTCGTAAAAAACTGTAGTCCTAGTGACGTATGATCCCAGCATTACAATGTCATCGACATTGAACCGAAGGATGTGGTGGATAAAATCAAACAGAAAATCAATAAACAGCTGCCAGCGGGATGATAGAGCCTGAAAAATATTTGTAATATAAATATAGAACTGCATTTTTATTTCAAAAGAAAATGTGAATTTTAACAAGATGGTTAAAAATTTAATTAAGTTCCACTGTGATGCATAAAGAGCAAAATGTCGTAATTTAAAAAGCAGTTGTGCCAGATGTTACGAGAATTTGCATTTTTCTTTCAACAATTTCGCAGTTTGAGGCAGTTTAAATTGCTGTGTACTTGTCTTTCATTAGACGGATGCGACGATCTTTAGAGAAGCTTACAGAAAATAGTTCCCTTGGAACTGGTTTATTTATATGATGCTTTCCATGTGCATGTTGTAAAATATATAAGATTTGATAAAATTCAGATACCTTCTTTTTATTTATGCCCTTTTCTCCAATTTTTATCTTCTATCCTGGATGGTTGATGGTGGTACAGTGAGTGCCACGAAAAATGAGACTTGAATGCGCCTCCCGCACTCTGTCCACCACCCCGATGACGCCCGGTTTTTGCCGCACTTAGACCTCATACCGCTAACGAGACCTATAATCGTCTACTCCCGGAGCACTTGGTTTGACTTGCGCAGTAGACTCTACGATGAAAGTCAAACCACGTGTGGTCAAACACCATGAATAGGCCCAGGTTAAAGTAAAGCAAGCGGACTGTATAAAGTTTTATTAGGTGGTTTTTACAATATTATAGCAGTTTAAGTATTTAGATTAAAAGGTAAGTATGTCTGAGCGCGGTCGTGTCGGACGATGCAGTGTCGAGCCGAGACCCTGCTATGCCCCCGGCCCCCGCGCCGCGACGACGCCGTAGTGTGCTCGTTGGTTTTGGATATGTGTGCGTGAACATATTCCCGGGCCAGCAATGGATGATGAGTCGAACAGTCCAGCCAGGTTGATTGATTGATGAATGCATGAGGTTAATGTTGATTGGTCCATGTTGACTGTTTGAGGCATGAATGATGATCGGTCCAGATAAGTTAATTGAAGAATGAATGATCAATTTGGTGGTCCATCTAATAACGGGCAAATTCTGTGGAATGCCCTTCTGATTGTGCCTGACTGTACTTTGATGTCCGCTACGCGAGCCTCGTGTGTCAAGTCTCATCTTTCGTGGCACGCACTGTACATTCTGCTCTTTGGGGTCTCTCTCGTCAGTCCCCCTTTTTTCGTTGCTTGGTGTTGATTTTGAACGTTATTTTCATTGTACGTCAGATAAATAAAATAAAAATATTAAACTTTGATTCTCATTCTGCATCAATAACTCCTAGAGACCACTACCTTCATCATTCATTCGTTAGTCGTATATTATCACCTAAGTTTTATTTTTAGATTTGTCAGATTTTGACATGTTATGTAACATACTTTCTTTCACCTTCTCTGTTTATACTATTCTATTTTTTTTTTAATTATGTCCCGTTCCCGTGAGTGTGTCCGTGACATCAACAGTGGTCCTTACCAGCGCACTGTTATTTATTCATTTTAAATATCGCATGCTGAGGTAGGATAGGTGTTTATACATAAGGAGTAGAACAGGCGATGGAGCATCGTCTGTGGGTGGTTTCGCAGTCACACTATGACTGATTGGAGTACCCATCTGACTAAGTTATGCCTACAGTGACCCATTTGACTTCGTAACCGTTGAAGAGTTTCCAGGTGGGCCATGGCTGTTTATGGCCCACTGGGAGCTTTTCTGCAAGCTCAACATAGTCAGTTGGAGAGAAGGTATTTGAAGAGCCACAGTTTATTGCGAGCTTCGCTAGGGCTGTTGGCTTTAATTATTTAAGTCGACTTAAGGAAGCTCTTCCAACTCTTTAATCGCCGTCTCCTTGGTTGCTCCATATTGTAAATTAGGTGTCGTTTGTCGGCCTCCTGTTTGTGCTTCTCGGCGGAACAGGCAACTTCTCTTCGAACCTCCGGAGGGGCTATTCCTGCTAGCGGGTATAGTGCGTTAAGTGGAGTTGGTTTTAAGCAACCAGTTATTATTCTGCAAGTAAAGTTGCATCTTCTTTTCGGGTATGATTAGATTGGTGTCACACTGGCCAGTTAATTTCGCCAGCCGCGAAGCAGAAAGCTAACACAGATGTGCGGAGAAGGTGCGAAGAGGTGCCCCAGTCGGCAGTCGGCAGAGAAGTTTATTGCGTGTGTTGACCATGTATTTGGTTATGACACAATGGTTCCTATAAGTTAAAGAGCGGTCTAAGGTAAGGTATTATTATCAAGTTGTAATGGTCTTCATAAACAAAGAAATACATCCAAAAGATTTATTTGGAATCATTTTAAATTCTATTATGTTGAAATCACCCCTTAAATTACGAAACCTGTCTTTACGGTGTATAAAATTCCAGATTACACGTAATGAAACAACGGTACTGCTATGAATAATATTTGCTGCAGACGGACCACTTTGAAGGCACACTTCTGGTACAAAGAAGTTGAATAATGTATTGGGGTGCATAATTTCAGGCTTTAATGTGTGGCTAAGAATAGATTTCTTTTGAAAAAGTGTTCTATGAAAACACGTTGTCGCGTCGCGCTCATTTTGCCTTTAAGAATTGAACATGTTTTGAAATGCCCACAGAAAATCAATGTCTTCAAGCTGATATTAAGAAAAAACAAAGACCATCGTTTGCGATAAAAGAAATAAGTATATAATAATTACACATACATTATTATCGACTATATTTCTATTACTTTTTGAGGTCGATCGTCACTCGTCTCATAAATTTGTAAGTCTTCTAACAAAGGTGGTCTCAAAGACCGCTTCAAACAATTATACACCAATTTAATGAACAAAAAAAGGCCTTCAAATGTTGCCCGTCTGTTCTATATCAAAAGAAAGGCTCACTTAATTTATGCTATCATAAACAATTTATTCATAAGTAAAGTATCTTTTGTCTTGTCTCTTGCCTTCTTTAGAAATTGTCGTAATAAAAGTATTATTACATTAATACGGGAACAGGGTTGCCAAAAAATATTGTGTAAAAGCTGCCAGTATTTTTGCGTGAACAATACAATTTTCTTTTTAATCCCCGTCAGTATGTCACGGCTTTTAAAATCAGTTTCAGAAGAAATGTCCACAGCAAAAATAAATGGATCTTTTTGGACAAGCAACTGCAATGCGAGATTTAATAAAAGCTAACTTTGATATTGTAGATGCTTATATTAATTTTACAGCCCGTTCCTCTTGTCACTATTTTCAAGATGAGAGTAAAAACAACCATAGCTAACCTTTCAACCTACCAAATAAGTGGCATTCAAAATAGTCTTGACCAACTTCGGTAAGGCAAAAGCCAAAAAGGTCACTGTAGGTACAAACAATATGGTCTGACCAAATCCGACAGCCCTATATCTACACTCTATTGTTAATAGCAAAAACAACGTGGTCATGTATCGTTGAAGGATTTCCAAAGTTATATATGGCTATTATCATTAATGTAATGACCATCTCGAATGTACATCATATACGTCGCTTAACGGTAATTGCTCTGCCCGTCGCCTATTGCCAAATGGAATTTCGACCTTAAAATAACTGGGTTAAGAGCGAGCTCGTTCCCAGATAAGTTTTAAGATTCATTATTATGGAGATGGGCAAAAATTAGTAGTGCAATCAAAAAGTTTTGCACTAGCCATTATATGTCGTTAATTTTAATGTAAATTTCAAAAAATGTAATAATATTCTCAACAAGCGTTTTGTTTTGTTATTGTCCATAACAAGATGAAAATTAAAATAAGCGTCTGCAACTGCAAAAGTTTGTATAAATTCTTAACATATTTTAGGTAATAGCTCTTATATTTATTCGGTTATAAAAATTTTACGTTGTTGGTAAGTGTGGCCTGTTTAAAGACAACTCATCTTGGAAATTGGATCATAAATCCGAGATATTACGTAAAGCAGGCGAGGATCTATGATATTATTACATAAAATTGGTGTTCCAGGTGAAACGAGGCTGAACCGTTGCTAAAACGGTTCAACCAACACGAGCGGATGCATTAATCGTGAATGTACAAAGGTAAGGAGGGGGCATTTAAAAAAACCAAGACTTGTTGTGTGTAGTAAACATTTTATGGCAATACTAATGAAACGATGGTGGACTGTGTGCAAGATGATATTATGAATTAATCTAATACAATTAATCTATAAGTATGAAAGATGACATGTGACCATGGATAAATTGGGATAAGAACAAGTAAATGGTAACGAGGCTATACAATTTACCAGTATTGTTTCTCGCTTCTGTAGATTCCAAAACATATGCCAAAAACATGACAAAAAAAAATAAAGAGAAAAAAGTCTATACCAATTATTGTTTTATTGTATTTTATTAATTAGGTGTTAGATTGAAACTGTTAATGCTATTATGAATTGCCATGAACCTAGAAAAAAAAAAACATGTCTCAACATGATAGAATACTCATTTACCGGATCTACATTAAACTAACGAACATGTAGGTACTCCAACAACTCCTAGCAGAGTTGTATGACGTCACATCCTGCTATTATTGCGGCGTACTACCCACAATTTGCCTCTAATAAATAACGCGTTGCCGGCAACGACCTACAGTCTATTGTTTATGGATCTTACATAATAAAGGTTATTAGAACCGGACTGGTCTACCTGACTGCCTCGTTGGTTTAGTGTTCGTGAGCGCTACTGCAGCATATGGGGTCCTGGAATCGATTCTCGGTTCCATTAAACATTTTTCAGTATCACATCGCAACAGAAGACCTTTTACAGGTTCTGTTTGTTGCCTCTTCAAGCCTAAACCACTGTTCTGAAAAAGATGAAAGTTTGTATGGCTATAGTTTGAGACCCTGGAAAGGACATAGGATAGTTTATATTCCGGAAATCACCCTTAAGAGGGGTGGAAAGAGGCGTGGAGTGAAGAGTTTGTATGGTGAACTAATAATTTCTGAAGTAAAGTGACGTACAATATTATGGTGCGAAATAAAATAGGCGAATATTCGAAGTACTAATGCTGCACAAACGAAGCCGCGGGCAGCAGCTAGAGCCGTCTTAATTTTTTATTGAATTTATCTGTTGGTTGACTTTTTGCCCAATTGATTTGGCAATAAAGGGGAACAGGGCCTATTACTTGGAACCTAAACTTATCTGGCAAACTGTGAATGTACTATAGATGTATCTCTGCTGAACCCTTCGAGAAATACAGTCGTAATGTTATCTTATGTTATAGTCTACCTGTGTTCTAGATTTGATTGGGTCGGGAGCAGGTTTAGATACAACGTATTTTTTTTATTTTTTTATTCGTCTAGGTCAGAGGTGACAGAGACAAAGTCGACGATGGAGTGAGCTTACCCAGAAGAAGCCTGTTCACTCTAACTTTGAAGAGATTCGGGTTGTATGCGTTCGGAAACACAGACCCAGGCAGTGAGTTCCACTCTTTTGCTGTGCGCATTATGAAGGATGTTTGGAAGCGCTTGGTGCGAATTGGTGGAATAGCAACTAGGTGAGGATGGTAACTTGCAGTGCGTTTAAATGTCCGATAGTAGAAGGGGGCCGGTGGGATGAGGTCGTGGAGTTCATGAGCACACTCGCCAAAATACAGTCTGTAGAAGACCGACAAGCAGGCAACCTTACGGCGATGAGCTATGCTGTGAAGCTTGGCATCCACCAGTTTGACGTGGCCAATTAGTCTCTTAGCTCTGCGTTCCACCGAGTCAAACGCGGCAAGCTGATATTTAGCTGAGCCATCCCAGAGGTGGCTGCAATACTCCATGCAGGATCGGACTTGCGCTTTGTAAAGAGTTAATAGCTGTCCAGGCATAAAGTATCGCTTCACTCTGTTTAGGACGCCCAGTTTCTTTGCCGCAATTTTGGCTTTGTACTCGATGGTGGCGCCGAAGTTGAGACTGGATGTCAACTCCATGCCAAGGAGCTCGAGCCGATCAGTTACAGGAACAGATGCACCCCGAAAAGTAGGCGTTTGGATGAAATGAGTCCTCTTTGCGGTATAAAGATATGCCTGTGTTTTGTTGGCGTTAAAAGAGACCAGATTGTCATCACCCCAACGGGAGCCAAGACTTAAGGTCAAATCAGTACGCTCCACCATAGCCTCTCTCAAGGAACGAACTTCATCTTCGCCGGTTTTTGCGCACTTATTTATTACTGAGATAGGCCAGGAGCACACGATGCGTTGCGGCGCCGCACCGCAAAGATTTCCCCGTATCGCATGGTGCGGCGCCGCAGCACATCGTGTGAGGCCAGGAGCACACAGTGCATTGCGGCGCCGCACGCCGATTTCACCATACGTTGATATCATACGGTGAAATCTTTACAGTGTGGCGCCGCAACGCACCGTGTGCTCCTGGCCTGACATGCCTCTGATATTTCTATGTAAGACGACGCAGCTACACCGCTCCGGTGCCGCGCCGCCGCCTTAACGCATTGTGTGCCCCAGCACTTAAAGTCTTGATTGGTCCAAATATAAAAATAATAAAATAAAATGTTTATTGTGTGCCGAATTTTCACATACACATATACCTACAATTGAGGCAGTCAACGTCAGTTATTAGGAATACTTGTGTTGGGCCTGAATATCCAATATAGCTCGGCTATTTTGGAATCTGAGTCATAATTTATCGTATAGAGAAAAGGCTGTATTTGCAAAAGTGTTTTTGTTTTAGGGCAACAATATTATTGCGATAAAAACTGGTCATATACATTTTGTGTCTTAAATGGCAAGTGGTCAAAAGTGTTTGCTAATAGGAAGCGGAATCCTTACAATTTACTGTCAATCAAACTTTGGGAACCTAATTATCGCTGGTGAAAACAATGAGTTGATTAATAATTAATAATGTATAAAACATAAACTAAATATTTTAATTTTCACAAACGCGCAAACACGGATACTACTGTCTTGCTCAATCAATGTGTCTGTGGAACCACACCATAAACGATGCTCCATCTCTTGTCTTGCTCTCTGTTCACAAACACCTAGATTATGAGAGATCTTTGCAAGGCCAGCGCTAGGGCTGTCGACGTGGCAGAGTTCTGGTCGAAGCACAATACAGGCCTGGGTGTGCCTGACACCGATTTAAAAAAAAATACCATGGATTCGGTATGTACGCGCGTGTTTGTATTCGCCGGTGGCGTTGACCTCTATCGTGAACTTTACGAAATCAACAGATCAATAATAGCGCTTTTGAATTTTATTTTCATTGCTGCTTTTTGTGAATAAAATCAAAAAATCAAAACCATTTATTTTTATTTTACATAGGCCTACATGGGCACTTATAAAACGTCGACAAAAGGTGCACGGTTCGGGTTAGTCGTTTCCTATGGAGAAGAACCGGCAAGAAACTCCATGGTTAAAAGGGAATTCATAATAAATTAATAAAAAACAGAAATAGGAAAAACCTGCTAAAAATGCCAACACCCCTAAGTGTTGGCATTTTTAGCAGGTTTTGGGTACTGCATCCATGGTATTTTTTAGCGTCGGTGACAGATACACGCCGTACATGAATTTACCATTAAACATGGAATCATCGACACGAAGACTGACTCAATCGAGTGATCTCATACAAACTTCAATTTCATTATACTATCTTATAAACCTATTACGTATTAATTAGTTACAATACCTAATTACTATTGGAAACAGACTAATTTAGCTCTAGAGATATCTGTAATTGGACATTGAAATTGGATATTGAATGGAACTAGTCTAGTTTAGAATTGAAGTCGTAAAAATAAAATGGACTCTGGAGAGAGAATAGATACGTTCGATTTCAGTGGAATTCGAGTTACTAACTCGATAGAGTTTAGTACTTTTAACGATAGTAACACTCAATAGAGTTTAGTATTGAAATTAAATAGCATATTTAACTTATTTCTAGTAAAAATTCGTTAATATTGTGTTGAATCAAATTCGGCTTTCTACATTACTAAAAACGATTCATGTAAAAAAACCGACCAAGTGCGAGTCGGACTCGCGCACGAAAGGTTCTGTACCATTATCGCAAAAAAATCACTTTTGTTGTATGGGAGCCCCACTTAAATATTTATTTTATTCGGTTTTTAGTTAGTTTTAGTATTAGCGGCAACAGAAATACATAATCTGTGCAAATTTCAGCTGTCTAGCTATCACGGTTCATGAGATACAGCCTGGTGACAGACGGACAGACAGACAGACGGATCGCGGAGTCTTAGTAATAGGGTCCCGTTTTTACCCTTTGGGTACGAAACCCTAAAAAGAACATTACGAATATTTTTTGTTTTACAAAGGTTTTCTAGGAGAAAACTCAATTTAGAGCTAAGCTAATCTAGATGCAAGCCATCTCACCATTAGGTACCTATACAGTAAGAATGTAAATTGTTTATTTACGTTTAATTAAACCGAACATGTGCGTGTTGGACTTTGCAAATTCGGGGTTCCGTACCACCGCAATATCGAGTTGGTTGTAATGGGAAAAAATTAAGGAATTTCAAAGAAAATATGATTTATCAATATATTGGTATTTGTTAATAAAATATACAAAATAATAATATTACCACCAAATTTAAAGTTCATAGGTCAGGAAAGTTAAAAAATTCTTCGCTACAAAATTTTGTAAAAAAAAGCTCACTTTGGTGGGTTCTCATTCCTTTGTTTTCTAATATTTTTAAACAAAAAGTACAACAGTTATATACACTTCTTAACTTACCTTCGATAAGGTAGGTTAATTAATACTTTGGCCCCCTTTAAAAAATTAATAGTAGATTATTGCATCGAGCACAAAGTAATTTATTATTGCACCGAGTGCCTGATTTAGAGCCCGAGCGTTAGCGAGGGCTCTAATCTAACAGGCACGAGGACAATATAAATTACTTAAGGCGAGGTGCATAATCTGCTTTTCTTTCAACTATTACCTATAGGAATAGTAGATAAAAGAAACTCATATCAAACAGTTAAAATAGAAGTTTAATTATTGAAATTAAAAGTTATACTTGAGCAATTATTAAACGTAAGGTTAAGTTTTGTTGGGCAAATTTATATTTGTTTGTTTAACTTGGGACTGAATAATATTATCGAGTTAGATGGGCCTGGCTGATTTGTTACAATGAAGTCGTTATCACGGGAAGTAGATGGGCGCGGCCACGGGCGCGGCAGAAAATCACTTTTTTAAATTTCTTTCATTTTTAAATCAGAGTTAGCAGCAATCATTTTTTAAATTTGGAACAAGTAGGATAGAAACGAATAATACGTACGTAAAAAAAAAAGTATTGATGTCGGCTGGCTGAATAGAGCTAATCCATTGAGATTGGCACCTTTTGGGGCGATTAAAAAAAACTGTGCTATAATGAAATTTCAAACATTTTTATTGCTCTAGAGCAATAAAGACTCGCTTAGTACTGAGTTTTTAGTGTGATTGTGATGAAATTAAAGCATAGTTAGAAGAAAAAATATTTTTTGACAATGTTGATGGCTTTGTGTCAACAAGATGTTAACACTGTTAAAATTTTAAGACTGTAGCTCCAACAGTTTGGCTATAACACCTGTTTGACGGACGATGGACAGACAGACAGACAAGTGTCAGCAACGGAACACTAAAAACGGTCGTCATAGCTGAAGCAGGCCTATGAAACGCTGGCATGACCATTTTGGACTCACTTTTGACGGATAGGCTGGAGAAGGCAAAATTCATAAAATGTTGGAAGGCTATGGGGGAGACCTTTGCCCAGCAGTGGGAAAAAACCGGAAAAAAAACATTTTTCTCAAATTAAATAATAATATTGTTATTTAACGTAAAATCATACCTACATGTAATATTACATCTATAATATACCACACTTAATTTTCGTTATCGAAGATACTCCAACGATTCAACTTTGATGCTTAGTAACATCTTCAGATATATCCTCATTCAATATTTACAGTACTATCAATGTAAGTGAATGCTGGCAATACAGGCAGTATCGATGCACTTTAATACACCCCAGAGCTGTTAGCACGTTCTGGAAGAGTGTTAGTTCTTGAAAACATGTTCGGGATACTGTTTTATGTCCGGAAATTCCTACAAAGCATGCAGTCCTCTGTATCAATAATCCAGTATACACCATTTGGCGACGAGTCTAGTTATATTTGGAGTCTACAGATAAAATACCAGATTTCAGTGGATTGAAAGAATTTAAACAGAATGTCGATGTGTGATCAACTTACGTCAGGAGATAGAAAGCGTGGTTTAAGATGTAAAACTGGCAGAATACTCCAAACACTTAGTGGCGATTGTGGGTACCGAGCCGTTGGATATAATTATCGATCTATGTTACCCTGACGACCCGGAGGAAGTAAGTTTCGATAAGATCGTAACCCTAGTCGAAGAACATCTTTCGCCGAGAAAATGATATTCAGATCGTATAAACAACTCGAAGGTCAATCCGTAAGCGAGTACCTCGTGCAGTTAAAGAAAATGAGTAAATCCTGTAACTTTTCGAGCAACGAAATATTAAAGAAAAACTTGCGCGACCAGTTCATGTATGGGTTACGGAGCGACCGTATTCGGCAACGCATGCTGACGGAGGACGATGGGCTGACGCTCACACGTGCCACCGAGCTGGCACTGTCACTGGAGTCGGCAGTTCGAGACTCAAAGCCGGCTGTGGAGGCCGGCCAACCGGCATCGGCTGGCAAATTATGTTCGAAGCAACGGGAATGTTCATATAAAGCATACAGATCCTCATGATTAAAAATGACTTCGCGTTTGATAGCTACGCATTGGCAAACGCAGGTCCCGAATCGGTCTCGCCACGCAGCCTGCCAACGCCTTCGCCTTTTTAGGATACCATGAGCTGGTGAGACGCCCTCACGTCCCTGAGTGGGAGTCGGGAGGCGCAAGCCGATTCCTGGCCACCGTAGGCGTGGGCTTGCGTATGACAAGTAATGGGTAGCTCGCCGTCCGATAAGGACCAGGCCCGAGTTTACAGCGCGTAGTGTTCCACGCGCGCCTCAAAGAGTTATCAGCAAAAGTGACGGGGCCTGCTAGGGCTGATGCCTGTCTGGGTCGCGGATAAATTTGAAAGAGAGTTACCGCGGCCCTGGCACAAGCAACTGAAGGAACGCGGGGTTTTAGTCAGTAAAAGTCTGACACGCCCTCCCGCTTCACTCAAAGTGGGAGAAGTCATTGGATGATTTCCCAACCAAGAAAAAGGTATAATTTCATGTGGAATGGATAGTTTAAAAGTTCCTCTCTTAAATAAAATATTTAGTTCACAAATACTACAAATACTTATTTTAAAATAGTTTATCGCGGCAACTGCGTCTTGTTTAATAGTGGAACCTAATTTTGAGTTCAAAATATACTTTGGCAATTATTTTTGGGCACACGAATTTATCTTCATGAGTACTTTTATTTTCACAAATTATAGCCTAAGTATTATTAAGATGCCTACGTATATATAAGCCATATTACTGTAAAATTTAATTTACATCCATCCATACTGTAAGATCTTACACCAGTCTAGCCAAGGGGTACCGTGTTACCCAGTTACTGGGTTGTGGAGTTCAGATAGAAAGTCGCGCAATGTAAAACACTAGTACTCATCTGAAGCCGGTGAGACTGGAAGCCCACCTCAACATAGTTAAGCAAAGGCCAGGCAGATTGATTGACTGAAAAATTTCAATCAAAATCCGTTCAGTAGTTTTTAACCGATTGCGGGAGAATAATGCTTTACGACCTTTATATATGTATGTAAATATGTGTGAGATTTGGAACGCAGCCTTTTTCCACCTTGCTCACTCGCACTTAGTTTTACCTCTCTCTCTCTTACTTTCATCCATAATGTCAAGTGCGGCTCTATATTGAATAAATACAGATTAATTAATTCCTGAGTTTATTTGAGATACCACATATTGGCGACGAGGATGTAATTATTAAAGGCAGCTATTAGTAATGAAAGTAAAGATTGCACTTCTATAGTAACAGAAGTCGGTACTTTCAGGTATAATTATCTTCCATTTGGAGTTAGTACAGGACCTGGTGCATTTCAAAGATTAATGACTAAAAAACTGGATAAGATTCCAAACACTATTGTATTCATAGATAATATCTATATTAAGGGAAACAACTTGCAAGAAACTCTTATTATTTTAATTAAGGTTTTGAGTAGACTTCAAGAAAGTGAATTTAAGTTGAAATTAGAAAAATGTAAGCTGTTTACTACTAGTTTGGATGTATTTGGGTATCGCGTAAACAAAAATGGTGTCAGTGTTATACAGTCAAATATTGATCCATTATTAAAAGCAAAAGCACCCACAAATTTGACATTACTAAAATCATTTTTGGGAAAAATTAACTATTATTCTCGTTTCTTAGAAAATATGGCTACAGTTTTAACACCTTTATATGATTGTAAAAAGAAAGATAGATTTAACTGGTCACCCGAATGCGAAAAAGCTTTTCAAATAATAAAGAAAAACTTGGCATCAGCCAAGAATTTAAGACATTATGATCCATTACTTCCACTAATTTTGACATGTGATGCATCTGAAACAGGCCTAGGAGCAGTTTTATCTAATAGAGATAAAAACGGTATTGTTAAACCCATCTGTCATGCTAGCAAAAAACTTAGTGAAGTGGAACAGAAATATTCTACCATTGACAAAGAGGCAATGGCAATAATTTTTGGAATTACAAAATTTTATAATTATATCTATGGGCGATTTTTTGAATTAGAAACTGATAACGCAGCTTTGGTACGAATTTTTGGCCCAACTAAAAGTATTCCAAAAATGGCCGCTAAGAGATTACAACATTATGCCATATTTTTGTCAGCTTTCAATTACAAAGTAAGGCACATTAAAACTACTTCAAATCCAGCAGATTTCTTGTCCAGAACAGTGGAAGAAATATAAAAATAAGAAAATAACAGTAAAACCAGATTCTTCAGTACCTGAAAAGGACTTTTTCAGCTTTGATAGTTACATTAATGAATCAAAATTAGAAACAATAAATTGGAAAATTATAAAAAAGGAGTCGAAAATAGACTGAATATTATCAAAAGTTTTAAGGTATTTTACAGACGGCTGGCCAGAAAAAAGAAACTTATCTATAGAGATATTACCATATTATAACCGTAAAAATGAAATAACAGTAGACAGGGGTTGCATATTTTGGGGATATCGCATAGTAATTCCACTAGTCATTAGAGAAGCTGTCTTGTCAGAATTGCACAAAAGTCATTTTGGAATAGTTCGAATGAAAGAAATAGCACGTTCATATATCTGGTGGCCTAACTTAGACTCGGACATTGATAATGTAACAAAAAGGTGTAAAGTGTGTTTACAAAATAGTAAGACACCTGCTAAAATTCAGAAACCATGGCCAATACCACCGTCTTCTTGGTATAGAATTCACGCAGATTTTCTTGGACCATTTTACAATAAAATGTATTTAGTAATTGTTGATAGTTATTCCAAATGGCCAGAAGCGTTTGAAATGTCGAACATTACCAGTACACGTACAATAGAAGTTTTTAAAAGTTTATTCGTTCGATTTGGTTACCCAGCTCATTTAGTGACTAATAATGGGCGAACATTTATAAGTTTCGAATTTTAGGAATTTTGTAAGACATTCCAAATTAAGCATACGTTCACTCCACCTTATCATCCTGCAACATTGCAATGGTGCAGCAGAGAGGTTTGTGGAAACTTTTAAATCTACTGTTACTAAAATAAAAGAAAGTGGTAGTAGCCTTATATCAGCCATCAACTTGTTTCTGTTTGATTATAGAAGTACACCACAGCGTACAACTGGGGTGTCTCCAGCACGTCTCATGTTAGGGAGAGAAATCAGGAATAGGTTCAGTTTATTACGTCCACCACCCTTGTCTGACACTGTTCAGGAAGTAGTAGAAAAAAGAGATCAAGGAAAAAGGGAAATTAAATGGGCAATAGGTCAAAAGGTAATGGTCAGAGACCACAGGAAAGGCAGAAAGCCATGGGTTTTAGGAATAATCCTAGAAGAATCCGTACCAGGAGTTACATACATAGTTGATGTAGAAGGTCAAAGATGGAAACGTCATGTTAACCAAATTATAACTTGCTCAGAGTCTGTAGATACTTGTTAAGTTAATTTAGTTATTAAGTTTGTTATTTTCTAACAGATATTGTTAAAAATAAGTGCGGAAGAGTGTGAGATTTGGAACGCAGCCTTTTTCCACCTTGCTCACTCGCACTTAGTTTTACCTCTCTCTCTCTTACTATCATCCATAATGTCAAGTGCGGCTCTATATTGAATAAATACAGATTAATTAATTCCTGAGTTTATTTGAGATACCACAATATGTATGTCCATTTCTATAGCACGCTTTACAGCCAAACGGCTTTACGGATTATAATATACATATGTCGGGTTTAGTCAATAGTACGGACGTCAAAACAAATCACAAGCACGCCCCTAGCGACAATCAATAGCAACTACGCATTGGCGCGCTTTTTTAAGCACTTGCGTGGTGCGGAATATGGCAGTTGAGTACTGACAGCCGTAGAGCTAAGACGTCGTAGAATCAATGTCGATCCGTAATATTGGTAAGCAGGGATGTAACTTGTGTCTATTTGAATATACTCAGTTTATCGAATAATTTGTGTGGTTTCATTTTCACGATTGACCCACCTACCTGCCCACACACGATGTATTAACCTAAGGGAATAACATCCTGACTTCCCAATGGTTTGCATCTATCGGCCAGCCTTGATGCGACACATAGATATAATTTATACATTAAATATTATGAGGAGCTCGTGGCTAAATAATAACAGCCGCATGGGTCGAGCATCAAGGTTAAGCAACGCTTGACGAGGTCGGTCCGTGGATGGGTGACCATTTCAAAATACCGAGTTTCCTCCGTGCCTCGGAAAGCACGTTAAGCACGTTATTTTTTTGCCGTTGGTCCCGGCAGTCATTTGAAGATCTTTGACAGTCGTTACGGGTAGTCAGAAGCTTGAGATCTGACACCAGTCTTGCCAAGGGGTACCGTGTTACCCAGTTACTGGGTTGTGGAGGTCAGATAGGCAGTCGCTCCATGTAAAACACTGGTACTTAGCTGAATCCGGTAAGACTGGAAGCCGACCCCAATATAGTTGGCAAAAGGCTAGGCAGATGATGATTAAATATTATGAGATGCTGCAGGAGGAGATAAACAAAAATTATAGAAAAACCGACCAAAGCTTCGTTTGTCACCGCTGGCAGCACATCTTAATGTTTAATGTATAAATTCTATCTAGTACTTGTTTTTATCTTTTAAAACATTTTTTGCTGTTGATTTTTTGCATGAAACAGTAACAATCATCTATTCGTCGATCCATCCTCACAAACTTTCGCGTTCATTCAGTAGTAGGAAATTCCATCTGAATTATTATTATTATACCAATAAACTTACAACTACTATGCAAGACTCAAGAATAAGATTTCATCCAGCGGATAAGTGTAACTTTTATATTAAACTTTAAAATATCGCTGACACGATGCAAGACCTGACATTACATAATCCGTCGTGGAACAGGTGTTTTAATATCGTCATACGTAAGACTTGCTGACGGAGCGTCTCACTGATATTACAGAAGATGGATAGAAGGGTTTATTTATAGCCTCTACCTGAGGAGAAAGTTTGAACAGCTAGAATGTGTTCTTATACTTGTTTTTTTTAGGGTTCCGTACCCAAAGGGTAAAAACGGGATCCTATTACTAAGACTCCGCGATCCTAGTCTGCCTGTCTGTCTGTCCGTCTGTCACCAGGCTGTATCTCATGAACCGTGATAGCTAGACAGCTGAAATTTTCACAGATGATGTATTTCTGCTGCCGCTATAACAACAAATACTAAAAACAGAATAAAATACATATTTAAGTGGGGCTCCCATACAACAAACGTGATTTTTTTGCCGTTTTTTGCTATAATGGTAGGGAACCCTTCGTGCGCGAGTCCGACTCGCACTTGGCCGGTTTTTCTGAAAAGAAGCAGTTGCTGAATCATATTTACCGACTTCATCAAAAATGAGGTAATTACACAACACAAACACAATACACAAACACAATACACAATATTCAAATAAATTACTCTGTATGGGCTTCTAAACACGAATATAATTTTTCGTAAGTGTATGTAGTTATGTTTGTACGCACGTATGTTTGTCCACCCATATCTCCGAAAGTAGTTACCGGATCGTAAACATTATTTTTTATTAGATAAAGTATCTCTCTCACTGTACAGTACTTGGTCTATGACCGAGTCTCATGAGGTCCAAACTCAAGGTATGCCAAAGGCCGATGGAGCGTAGCGTATTGGGTATTAAGCTCAGTGACCGAATACGTAGACAGAAAACAGGAATCGCCGATGTTGGCAGCAAGTCTGCTGGGCTGAAGTAGGATTAGACGAGTCATATATGCAGAATGCATAACGATAGATGGGCCAAAATTGACACGCAGTGGGACTCGGAAGATGGGCGTCGTCGCCTTGGGAGGCCTAGGAAACGATGGCGTGACGACTTAGAGGCGTGAGAGAAGATTGGCAGGAGATGGCAAATGATAGGGAAGAGTGGAAGGCTATGGGGGAGATCTTTGCCCAGCAGTGGGACAATATAGGTAATAGAAAAAAAAAGTATATCTCAACTTAGGTCATAGTGCAAGTTTCTTCAAAATCGGTTTGAAATTTTTCAAGATATGGAGCACACAACCGAACTCCTTAGCGACAAACAGCACGAATGTGTAAAATGAGTTATTATGGGTATTTTGTCAATCCTTTAGGTACCTTACTATGTAACTTGCTCAATTTGTAGAGATGGTGAACCAAAACTAAAAATGAAAGAAATAAAAGCATTTTCTCAAAAAAATAAACCGTCATCAAAAACCACAAAAAAACTTTTTACAAAAAAATACTACCGTCTTCCAAATAAGAAAACTACAAAGAGAAAAATAACTTTATTTTTGGAAGTCGGTGTCTTTCGTAGGTACCATTTTTTTGCGTTATGGACACCGACTTTCAAAAATAAAGTTATTTAAAGGAAGTCGGTAGTATTTTTTTGTAAAACAGTTTTTAAATTTTTCACTTTTTAGTTGTACCTACCTAATAGGCAAGTTGTTTAGTAAGTTTCCTATAACGCCAGAATAGATTACCCGAATATCATGAAACTTGAACAAAACCGATCAAATGAGAGATCTGCTTACCCCTTAAGAGCGTACTGGCGTGATGTTATGTTATGAAATGGTATTATTTATAAACAGACATGCGATTGCAGCAGTACCGAGAGATTTGCCGTTATTTGTTGAAGAGTTCTGTTGTATATTATTATTATATATTTTTGGGGGCTGAGTCACCCACGTCCGTAGGAGTGTACCCTATTCCGATACCCTACACGTGGTCCCCGGGTGGTGCAAATCAGGTGACAAAAACTAGTGGTAGGCTTCGGCCGAAGGCTTGCGACCACCCACCGGGCAAAGACGTACCGCCAAGCGGCTTAGCCGTGTTCCGGTACGATGCTCGGTGTAGCCACAAGAGGAGTTGGGTCGAGATAGCTGTTCCACTGCAGGCTGACCAGCCTGACGCGCGCTGGTATGGGCGTATCGGGCGACTGGTCTCGGAGGGTAGCGGGATCCGAGGCACGGTGCGCCGCTGGCCGACCGCAGGTAGTTGGGGGCCCAAGTAGTGTGCCAGCCACACATGAAAGGCTGCCCCGCCAACTGTCGAAAAATCCCGGGATGCGCCATCGTGCTGGTTGGCGACCAGATGGGGAGGGCCCGATGGACATTCCGGGGGGGCTCGGGCGTCCCCGCAGTCTCCGGACTAGTGCCCCAATGATGCTGTCCTTTCAGTGCGTGTCTGAAGGTTAGCAGCGTGGAACCTCGTCTCACTTCCAACTCCTCTCCTCCATTCACTCTCTATAATGCCAAGGAAAAGGAAACATACAAAATTTAAACAGCGGCTGCACTCCCTCCCCCACAAAGTGCACCTCACCAACATTCGAGGTCTGCACTCAAATCTCTCTGCAGTCCACTACCACCTGGAGACTGAGAAACCAGCGCTGCTTTTCCTTACGGAGACGCAGATAGCGAGTCCGTCAGACGTGTCGTACTTATCTTACCCAGGGTTTACCCTGGAGCACAATTTTAAACCGCGCGCGGGTGTGTGTATGTACGCCCGTGACGACACTTGCTATCGGCGTCTCCGTAACCTTGAGGACTCCAAATTCACAACGCTCTGGGTTCTGGTGGACACAGGTCTGGATAAAATTATCTACGCCTGTGTCTACCGTTCGCACAGCGGAGATCAGGAGACAACCAGGCTCACAGAGTACCTCAGTGAGGCGGCTGATGCGGCACAGCAGCGGTACCCTTCCGCCCAATTAGTGTTACTGGGGGACTTTAATGCCCACCATCAGGAGTGGCTCTTCCCATACCAGTGCACTGACCATGCTGGACGGGAGATGCGTAAGCTTTCGCTAGCGCTAAACCTCACCCAGCTGGTCCAGGGGGCAACGAGGGTACCGGATGTTGATTCGCACACAGCAAATTGCTTGGACCTTCTGCTGACAACAGATCCAGACAGATACTCTGTGTCGATAGGTTCACCCTTAGGTAGTTCCGACCACTGTCTGGTGAAGTCTGTATCCGTCTATTCCCCGCCCGATCCCAGCCCAAGAGGCACCCTGGTGACGCGCGGCCCCCTCCTTCTCCTGATGGATGCGTGACGAGTATGTCGGACATTCGTATCCATCAAAAGGACGTCCGTAGGGTGCTGCGCAACCTCGACGTGAACAAGGCTAGCGGCCCTGACGGAATACCAGCAATTGTTCTTAGAACCTGTGCGCCTGAACTGTCTCCGATCTTGACACGCCTATTCCGCCTTTCGTATAAGGCTGGAAAAGTGCCGAATGCTTGGAAGCAGGCTAACGTGCAGCCTGTGCCCAAGAAGGGCAGCAGAGCTGACCCGGCCAACTACAGACCCATATCTGTAACCTCCATACTCTGAAAGAGTATGGAACGCGTACTCAATATTAAGCTCCTGGCATACCTAGAAACTAACGATATCCTGAGTGACCGCCAATACGGCTTCCGCCGAAATCGGTCTACTGGGGATCTTCTAGCGTATGCCATTCACATCTGGAGTGAGGTCATCGAGAGGCATGGGGAAGCGCTTGCCGTCTCCCTCGACATCTCGAAGGCTTTTGATAGTGTCTGGCACGAAAGCCTTATTGGTAAGCTTCCTTCATTCGGTTTGCCCGGTGGTCTGTGTGATTGGATTGCAGACTTCCTGAGAGATCGGTCCATTCGAGTGGTTATCGATGGCTGCTCGTCGGACCACTTGGATATAAATGCCGGTGTCCCTCAGGGGTCAGTACTCTCAGCAACTTTATTCTTGCTGCACATTAACGATCTGCTAAAACCCGGTACCTTTGGGTATGCAGACGACAGCACTGTTGCTGAGAGATACTTGTCCAACGCTCGTACCACCGGGCCTCAGGTCCAGTCTCTCCGGGAGGCCATGGTGGAGCGCTTAAACCTGTCCTTGCAGGCAGTCTCCGAATGGGGCGATGCCAATCTGGTCAGGTTTAATGCTGCTAAAACCCAGGCGTGTCTTTTTTCCGCAAAAAAGAGTCAATTTCACCCGGCTCCAACTTTCCGAAGTGTGACCGTGCCAATAACTGACCATCTTGAGCTGCTTGGCGTTACGGTGACATCGACTCTCAATTTTGGCCCATTCATTGAGGCAAAGGCTCAGTTGGCTGCCAAGAAGCTGGGGATCCTTGCAAAGGTGAGAAGGTACTTCACGCCAGAACAGCTGCTCAGCTTGTATCAAGCGCAAGTTCGATCATGCATGGAGTACTGTTCTCATCTCTGGGACGGCTCTGCCAAATACCAACTTGATGCACTAGAGTCGATCGAAAAGCGGGCCAAGAGGCTCATCGGCGATGAGGCATTGGTTAAGTCAAAGCTCCAGAGCCTTGAACATCGTCGCCGAGTTGCCGGCTTGTCGGTTTTTTATCGATTACATTTCGGGGAATGTGCGATGGAATTGCATAATCTAATTCCGCCCAGCCCATTTCATCATCGGACTACCAGACGTACGGCGATGCGCCATCGGTACATGGTGGACATCCCACCCATACGGACTAAACGTTTTGAAAATACTTTCATTATGCGTACAGCTAAGGAGTGGAATTCCCTGCCGGAGTCTGTGTTTCCCGATAGCTACAACTTAGGGGTCTTTAAGTCAAGAGTGAATAGGTTACTTCTAGGCAAGCGTGCTCCATCATCGGCCACATCATCGCTTACCAGCAGGTGAGATGGTGGTCAAGCGCGAGCCTATATAAGATAAAAAAAAAAAAAAAAAAAAGTATATCTTCGAAGTTCTTTATCAGATCTTCACCAAATTAAAATGGGACCAATATCGGAACATTGTTTTTCAAACAAAAAAAAAGGATTTTCAAAATCGGTCCAGAATTGACGGAGATATCGGTTAAAAAAACATAAAAAAAACATACAAGAAGTCGAACATAGAACCTCCTCCTTTTTCGAAAGTCAGTGTCGCAAAACAATGATTTGATAATTTAAAATGTTTGTTTCGCAATCGCTTTCCCATGCTAGCTCAAAAAGAATGTCTAGAGTCTCTGGTGAAGGTTATTATTATTCTCTGAATGTGGGCAGTACCACGCAATGACGAGGTCAATGTCCATTGCTAACATTTTTATTTAGGGCCTACATACGCTTTAGTGCCGTAAAACGGCAACTTTCTAAAGCATACTCCTTAGTAACAGCTAGGTTAAAAGGTTTGAAAAAAATACATATTTATAAATGATTCATGTGCATAATTTTGAACACAAGGTTTTTACGTGTAACTAATAGTTTTGCTTAAAAAAAATAATTAACAACACGATAATTTTCGCAACTTTTGGAAACTCCTCCAAAACGACTTGGATGTTTAAAAATATTTTTACACAGAAAAATTGATGGCTGGTATTTCTTCATAACTAACATTGCATATGTAAATGAAATAATATTTTGCAAACAAAACTGTTCAAAAGGAGGTTCAATTTTGATATTTTGGCATCGAGCGGGCGCACGGCCAGTACTGCGTTAGCTTTGGGGTATATATATCGCCTTAATATTGAGTCAAGAGGAGCGAATGAATGGCTTAGAATGTAGGGGAAGTAATTATAGACGTGAGCTATATGCCTATAAAATGAGCTGACATTACTTTAGTAAACAGTTATTCGCTAATTGAACGTTATGTTCCAAGTTTAGTTTGAAGGTGGCCTAGGAAACTTAGGCTCCTTAATTAGCTACTTGTCTTGATTTCTAAACACCTATTGTAATAGAAACACAACGGTTAGTAAATTATAAATCGGGTTTATTGACCTTTTTTAGGGTTCCGTACCCAAAGGGTAAAAACGGGATCCTATTACTAAGACTCCGCGATCCGTCTGTCTATCTGTCTGTCTGTCCGTCTGTCACCAGGCATCTCATGATCCGTGGTAGCTGACAGTTGAAATTTTCACCGATGATGTATTTCTGTTGCCGCTATAACAACAAATACTGAAAACAGAAAAAAAAATATTTAAGTTGGGCTCCCATACAACAAACGTGATTAATTTGCCGTTTTTTGCGATAGTGGTACGGAACCCTGCGTGCGCGTGTCCGACTCGCACTTGGCCGGTTTTTTGATACAACATCGTGGACGTTATAATTTTGTTAAATCCGCAAAATTCAAGTATAGAACGTTTATTTTAAGAAAATCAACTGTTACTTTTTAATTTTAATCATAATTACAGTAAATATCAATTAATAAATAAATTAACGAGTACAGGCATCTTTTTAGCAGACTAATTTAAAGGCTAGAAATAATGATTTACCAACATTATTTCTAACTGATACATATTTACTTTTACACGAGAGAGTATCACGAAGAGGTGTCATCGCGTTGATGGTTTATGGCCAAGAGAGCTGCGCAGCGGCGCGGCGTTCAAGAAGAAGATCGCCTGGCGCGCCTCTCCAAAACCTCCGATGACGTTCACCTTCCGTCTTGAGTGCGCGCGCGTTCGGCTTTTTCGAAGGCGGGAAGCAGGTGCGACAACAATTGAATACAAAACAAAGATTGCTTACAAACCTTTTTAATTTAAGTACGTTTACTCAAACATGCTTGGAAATTTGAGCATTATTTTGACAAATACATGCGAGCAGCGGCCGGCAAAAGTTGTATGAAAATCCATATCTGTCGTGTTTAGCGGCCAAATAAATTACATAGAAAACTCATATCTGTCGTGTAATTAAAAAATGTAACGATCTTTTACTCCGAAACATGGCAACCAAGGAGGTAACTTATCAAAGGTTTTATTTAAATTTCGAACTGACTTGCAAATAGAAAGCTGTTTATTGAAAATTAAAAACAAATGAACACTTTAACAAGGGGGAAAATTATTCTAGTTCGTCATTGATTTTCCACCCTGACACAAGCAACTGAAGAAGCACGGGTGGGTTTTAGTCAGTAAAAACCTGACACGCCTTCCTGCGTGTCAGGTTCGTCCCAGAGCGTGAGAACTCATTCGATGATTCCCCAACAAAAAAAAAAATAAGACAGGCATTAACTTGTGTAAATTATTTCAGCACCACTGCTCTTAAACTACATCGTGAGGAAACTGGCATATCCTATAACCAAATATTCGAAGACATGTGACATCCACCAACCCGCACTGGGCCCGCGTGGTGTATTATAGCCCATTCCCTCTTCACAGAGAGGAGGCCTGTGTTTCAGCAGTGGAAACGTTAAAAACTAAAAAGAGAAAAATAAAAAACTCGTCGAAAAACGGAAAACAATGGTTACACAAGACACCGACTTCGGAAAAAAAACAAGTTATTTTTTGCTTTGTAGTTTTTTGTTTTGGAAGTCGGTTTGATTTTTTGGTAAAAAGTTTTTTATTTTTATCTTTTTAGTTTTGGTAAGTATCTCTAATTAACATGATAATCACATAAAGTCAAAGAACATATCATGACGATTCCAATAAGCCCAAACACGACTAGGATACATTGTTTTATATTAGAGTTCCAGTGCCGACCTTCCGGCTTCATCATCAGATCAGTTCGATGGTGCTATTTTCATCAGTACCATTTATTTGTAAGTATTTGCTTCATCATAGTCGGTTAACTATAGGAGATATCTAATACCCGTGAAATACTTAGCATA
Source organism: Orthosia incerta (assembly GCA_948252205.1). Lineage (NCBI taxonomy): Eukaryota > Metazoa > Arthropoda > Insecta > Lepidoptera > Noctuidae > Orthosia > Orthosia incerta. The sequence continues at coordinate 5,521,386 of OX411749.1, forward strand.
GGTATTCCAGTGGCCATCTGTGGTCTTCTTCATCAGTTCCACTTCACCAAATGATACTTTCTGAGTGCAAATGATTGCATTGTTGATGAAAATGAAAAGCCAAAGTTAGAGAGAACAGGCTTCTTCTGGGTAAGCTCACTCTATCGTCGGCTCTGTCTCTGTCAAACACGACCTAGACTAGAGTCAAGGGCAAACACAATACAAATAAAAAAAAAATATGTATGACTATAATATTTGAGGAGTTCGATTTCTCTAGGATCCCATCATCAGATTCTGACTTGATGACTATGGGACCAACTAGAAAGTATACCCTTCAAAACAAAAGAAGAATTTTTGAAATCGGTCCAGGTGTCTTTGAGTAATCGGGGAACATACATAAAAAATAAAAAAAGATTCCGACGAATTGAGAGCCTTCTCCTTTTTTTGAAGTCGGTTAAAAAGGCTGAAGATATTGTATATTCTCGTACCGCAGAAGCTAGTACCGCATAATTATTTAAATCAAATCAAATCAAATCTTTTTATTGTGGGCATAGGTTATACAGACAGATGTTAGGTAAATTACAGTTCCATTATGTCCTGCCTAGTAGGCATACAATAATTAAGTCAACATGCAACATAATCATAGGTATCACATATAAAGAAAATCTTACAAAATACGTATTGGGTGCATGGTGACAGATTGTAGTAGGTACTAATTATTAAGAAAATCTTGGATCGTGTAGTAAGCTTTGTCAATTAAAAAATTACGTAATTTATGTTTGAATAGTGGCAGTTCCTTGGTGTTTAAAATGTCCACAGGTATCCTATTGTAAATTTTTGATGCCATTCCGAAAAGACTTTTGCTCAGAAGAGCAGTTCTATGTGGTATACTGGATATTTTAAGTATATATCTTTTTGATTTTAGTTCACCAAATAGATTTTTATTTATTTTAACAAATACCGCAGCTTCATAGATGTAAGCTAATGGAAAGGTCAGAATTTTAAACTTTTTAAAATATGGTTCGCATGATTCAGGAACAAAGATACCAGCAATTGCGCGAACGCATCTTTTTTGCGCTTTAAACACTGATTCTTTATTTGTGGCGTTGCCCCAGAATATAATAGCGTATTTAAGGGTTGATGATACGTAGGCATGATAGGCAGTTAGTAACGCTGATTGATCGACAACTTTAGACAATTTGTAGAGTTGTAGAGAGCATATGAGTACTGGTTCAGTTTACTGCATACTATGTCAATGTGTGTTTGCCAAGTCATATCATTATATATTATATTTTACGCAGCTGACTTGTTCAATTACTGTACCATCATGTTGAATGTTGAAATTGTTTTGACTCTTTCGAGGGAATGTGACTAATTTAGTTTTTTCTAAATTGATGACCAGGTTGTTATTTGTCAGCCAGTTAATTATTACACTAAGGGTATTATTTACATCTGATTCAAAAGTATCCATTTCTTCACCAGTAAAAATAGCTGTGCTGTCGTCAGCAAAAAGAATCATAGGGTGTTGTGTGACGTTAGGGAGATCGTTAATGTAAATTAAGAATAGGGGCGGCCCTAGCACGCTACCTTGTGGTACACCGTATAGTACCTTTTTAGGTTTAGATTGATGTTTTTGTTCTGTGCCATTTAAGGAGCTGATGTCACTTATTTCTACCACCTGATATCTATCACTTAAATAAGATTCTAATAATCTATGGATATTGCCCCTTATTCCATAATTGTACAGTTTATTCAGAAGTATTTCATGGTGTACGTAGTCAAACGCTTTGGTCATGTCCATAAACATTGCAGTCACGGGAACACGTTTGTCAATATTTGTGTAAATTGGTTTTAAAAGATCATAAATTGCTAAGTCAATTGATTTATTTTTCGTAAAGCCTTTTTGTTCCTTTGCAAACAGATTATTTTTTTCAAAATGAGTACTGATTGCAAGATATATAACTTTTTCTAATATCTTAGAAAATATAGGGATTAGTGCTATAGGCCTATAGGATGCCATGTCCTTCTTGTTATTTTTCTTGAATAGTGGCTTAGCTATAGACATTTTCAGTTTACTCGGGAAAACACCGTGCTCAATACAGAGATTGAAGATATGACTGAGTATTGGGCTGATAACATGCGCTACTTCTTTGATTGAAGAGGTTGTAATGTCATCATATCCAGTGCTTTTAGTGTTCTTTAGGGATTTAATTATTCTGTAAATGTCATATGGAATTACAGGGTTTAAGAACAAAGATTTAAAAGAGTTATTGTGTGATGTCAAATTATTGTTATTATTTAAATTATTATTACTGTTAATCTGAGACGTCAACGTCAGATTATTATTTAAAATATTATTACTAAGATTATGAGATGTCGATGTCAAATTATTATTACTAAGTTTTTGAGCTGTCAATGTCAAATTATCACTATTAAATAAATCACTATTACTATTATTGTCAGATGTCGAGTTTACAGAATCATTAATTAGATTATTGTCATGATAAAATGATATTGGATTTCTTAAATTTATTTATTGGTTTGATTATATTAACAAAGTATTTATTGAATTCCTCAGCAATCATTTGAGGGTCAGATATAGTTTGATTGTTTACTATTATTTGTTTAATATTTTCTTTTGGTAGTTGAGTTTTGTTTGCTTTGATTATCCCTCATGTGGCTTTTGATTTGTTTTCTGCATTATATATAAGATAATTGTTTTGAGACTTTTGTGTAAGTTTTACTATCTTTTTTAGTCGAGTGCTATACTGCTTGAGAGCATTTTTTTTGGCTTCGCTGGGATTGATTCTATACTTCCACAGTAGATTTCTTTTGTGTCGACAACACAGACTAATTCCCTTAGATAGCCATTTAGGTTTTTTTGCAATATTGTTTTTTATTCTTATAACTGGAAAGCAAAGGTCATAAAAAAGTTTATAGTATTCCAAAAATGAATTATAAGCTAGTTCTGGATCATCAGTAGAGTAGATATCTTGAAAACTTAGGTTCATTAGGGATTCCCTGAATTTAGTTACGTTTTCTTTACTGAAGTCTCGCTTTTTTGTGTACCAAAATTTAAGAATGCATGTGTACCAAAGTTTTTTAATTTTAGTTTTTTAGTTTTTTAATTGTACTGTCACTTTATTATCTCAATAGCTTCTACCAGCAGCTTCGCCGGCGTGAATGACAAAAATTATTCCGAGGGAACATGTTCTCGGGATGTAAAGTATCCTATGTGCTATTCCTGACAAATTCATTCAGACCCGTCCGGCCGTTTGAGTGTGAAGAAGTAACAAACATACAAACACACACACTGGTGGAAAACTAGAACAAATTTCCGTGCGTTCAAGCGTTTTTGCCATAACTATTATTGGAATCAAATATAACAGCTCACAATATTAGGACCCATTAATATTAATGCTAATTTTATCCGTGGTGCTAGGCAACTGGGCTTATCCCAGTTGTAAACGACCCTTTGTGCCTATTGACCTTGTTTGTTCTATCTCCTGCTTGATATGGAGGGAAGTGGAAATTTATATTTTTTTTTCTACTCCTCCGTTATTCTTTTCTGATTAATTTCGTTGCGGGATCCAAGACAGTTAAATTCTTTCTCCGAGTCTTCGTCGAGCTTCATTGCCTCGGCGCTTTTCTGGTGGTCGCCACTGTTGATTCTGGCTTTCATGAGTTGCAGTGGTTTGGGAATAGTGCGGTGGGATTGTCCCAAAAAAACACACACGCACAAACTTTCGCCTTTAATATATTAGTGTGAAGTGTGATATTTAAGTAAGTATAAAATGCATACTACTGCGTTTAGTTCTTCTAATATCACGTCTAAATCCAGTTTCAACACTAAATTGCTATCAAACCAAACTACTACACGCTATAAAGCATGTTTCATATTATATTCAACCCAGCGTAGTCATTACCCGTGTATTCGCATTAAGCGCAAGAAAATGAGCAGTGTAAACGTAGCAAACATAAAATTTAAACAATAAACTTGGAACCACACGTAAAGTTACTTTTAAAATGCAAACAAAATACTTTTTAAAAGTTAAAAGATAAATAAAATAAACTTAACACTTCGTAAATGCTGTAATGCTTCAAGGTAAAAAAGTGGTGTACATGGTGGCGTGTAGGGCTTGTTTAGTGGACTGTATCTGCGGTGCGGAGCAAATCGATTGACAAACGCTTGATGATAGGTAATTCGAGTTGCGGGGCTGTTGGACAACAGAATACAACCCGAAAGTAATTAGCAGAGGAAGCACAAACCTTTGCGGGAACCTCGTGATCGCGTCATCAGGGCACTGAATCACTTCACCGGAGTTCAAGGGCAGCTGGGCTTCAAGTTACTGATATCACACGTTAAACACAAACTGTTGATTATAATCTTATTACATACGAAAACGCGGTAATTCCAAAGTTATCAATATTTTTCTAAGGAGCGAGTCGGTGTCATTTGCGCCTGCGGTGCGGGTCGATACGAAAGTCATTTCCAAACAAAATAACGGAGCAAATTTTCTTATTCACTCGCGAGGTATGTGCGGGCAAGGGCAATTTCAATCAAATTTTGAATGCTGGCGCAACCACTACTATTTAGAAGTTTTGTGGTTAACTTCATTTTATTAAAAAGAATAGAAAACTAACTTTTTTACAAAAAAATACTACCGACTTCCAAATAAGAAAACTACAAAGTGAAAAATAACTTTATTTTTGGAAGTCGGTGTTTTTCGTAGGTACCACTTTTTTGCGTTATGGATACCGACTTCCAAAAATAAAGTTATTTTTCACTTTGTAGTTTTCTTATTTGGAAGTCGGTAGTATTTTTTTGAAAAAAAGTTTTTTTATTTTTCACTTTTTAGTTTTACCTACCTAATAGGCAAGTTGTTTAGTAAGTATCATATAACGCCAGAATATATTACCCGAATATTATGAAACTTGAATAAAACCGATCAAATGAGAGATCTGCTTACCCCTTAAGAGCGTACTGGCGTGATGTTATGTTAAGAAATGGTATAAACAATAAACAGACATGCAATTGCAGCAGTCCCTAAAGATTTGCCGTTATTTATTGAAGAGTTCTGTTGTATATCATCGAAGTTCTTCATCAGATCTTCACCAAATTAAAATGGGACCAATTTTGGAACATACTCTTTCAAACAAAAAAAGATTTTTCAAAATCGGTCTACAATTGACAGAGATATCGGTGAACATACACAAAACATACAAGAAGTCGAACATAGAACCTCCTCCTTTTTCGAAAGTCGGTTAAAAAGAATAGAATAGAAAACATTTATTCGACATAGACACAACACAACGACAACAATCACAAAGTAACAGAGAAGAATAGTAAAAAAAGTACAAACAAGGTTTAAGAATGATTGCGCCTAGCGTGCCCACACCGAAAGGGTTACCAACTCAGCGTTTGCTGGGCACCTGACACCCAGCGCTGATTTTCATTTGGCACCCCGCTAGTGACATACGGACGTGGGTAAATAAAATAATGTCATAATTTGGAATATGTAGGTGCTTAACTTATAAACTTAAACTTAAACGTAAGTTGTGCCAGAAAGCGTTTTATACCATTAAAGATTACGTTGAGGACAAAAAGGCTTGGGATTGAGCGGCTCCAATTAAAAATTAATGTTGATATTTTATATTTTCCTTTTTTTTGGTTTTCTTGCAATGACAAGAATATGTACTTTTTAAAGTATTATAATTGTATTTTAACTATGTGAAGACTATGTGGACTATTTTTTTTTGTTTTTGTTTTTAATTTATCTTAGTTTTTAATCGTGGTCTGGCAGTTTGAGTAGTTTTGCGGCCTACCCGAATGTCCTTTCTTTGGTATTGTTCGTCGAATCGTTGAGCTCCTTAAATTCTGTGTTGATCTTCTCGGTTATTGACAAATGCGTGCACTGACTGGACAGGTCCACTCAATCTGGCTGGTTCTTTCCTCAAAAGACCATTTCAGACATCAATCTACATGGTCTTCACATGATCTAACCAAGATTTTTGTCTGGACTTTAAAAGAGACTGTGACCTCTTAGTTTGTTTTGGCCTTTCTTCTCAGAGTAGTCAGATAGGAAACGCCGACCTCATCTAGTTTTAAAAATATGATCGACATGTAAAAGCGTTTGTACAAACCAACTTACAGAAATAAAATCATCTATCATTTAAAAATATGTAAAATAGATAATATAAGGTAATATAAGGTAAGGTAACTAGTAAAATATATATATATTTAGATCTGTAAGTTTAGCTAGCAATATACTAGTACTATAACTAGTTATTGTACTGTAACTTAGTATAGGCCATTTATAAGTTTTTCTTCTTAAGTAGACAAGATGAAATGAAAAAACCGGCCAAATGCGTGTCGGACTCGCGCACAAAGGATTTCGTACCATTATCGCATAAAACGGCAACAGAATCACGTTAGTTGTATGGGAGGCCTACTTAAATATTTATTTTATTCCGTTTTTAGTATTTGTTGTTATAGCGACAACAGAAATACATCTGCTAAAATTTCAACTGTCTGGCTACCACGGTTCATGAGATACAGCCTGGTGACAGACAGACAGACGGACCGCGAAGTCTTATTAATAGGGTCCTGTTTTTACCTTATGGTACGGAACCCTAAAAAGCGGCCAAATGCGTGTCGGACTTCGCACATTTAGGGTTCCGTACCAAACCGCAAGAAGTTGGTTGTAATAGAAAAAAATTCAAGTTTCTAGGTCAATGGTAAGTTAAAACATTCTACCGGAACAAAATTTTGTAAAAGAACTTTGGTGATTTGGTGGCTTCTTATTCCTTTGATTTTTAATATTAAAAAAAATACAGTATTTATCTACTCAACCAGCCAACTTTTATTTTCAGGTCTCCCTTTTGCTGTATGAGAAAAAAGAAAAGTATCAAAAAAAATACATTGCCAATCTGTATGGCTCAACAAGATGCGTTAAAATTTAAAGACTATAGCTCCAACCGTTTGTCTGTAAAACGTGTGACAGACGACGGACAGACAGACGGACACGTGAGTGACAGCAATAGGGCTCCTAAAAAAACAAATAGAGGTTTTAATAGAAATACATAAAACATAAACTTTTCCCAACCTCCAACGAGAATCGGTCATTATTAACTTGTTTTCGTAAGTGTGTCCAACCACTCGTTATTGGTTTTTCAAGCTCTTCCTGGCATTTGATTAAGCTTATAATATTATATACTAGCTGTGCCCGCGGCTTCGATCCCGTCATCTGCCTGCCAACCCTACTATTCTTACCTTCCTGCCTACCCACTTACCTACCTACCATTTTTGTTTCTATAGTCTTTTTCGCGGAGAATCTTAACACCGCCATTCAGAAAATGACTTCAAATGCACAACGCCATCTATCGAATATCGAGTTCAACTGTCCGAGTATCTGAATTGCGTGTGTTGTGATAATTTTACTTCTTGAACACTTTAAATTCATCTAACTTTTGATAGAATGAACCGATTGCAATGAAACAAAAACCAAGTAATTCTTCAAGTTACGCACAATGTTTATGTATAAAAGTTATTTGCATTGGTTTCGTACATTTCACGTGATGCGTGCACAAATAAACAGACAAACAGACAAAAATTCCGGAAATTGGTTCTGTATGGTTATCCTCGATTTACAAAAATTACTTTTCTACAGATTTATTATATGTATTGATTGTCTTATCTTCTTCTTACTTGGCGAACTTATGTTACTTTGAAAACATTGAAATAATATGGTACTATGGTGGTTGTCTCATGATGGAGCTGGAAGGTGGCGTCTTCAACAAGGCAAGATAACACAATCATGTTTGGGCTCATTCGATATGTATTAGCCAGCATTATTACATTTCTTAAATGTTAGTATGTATAAAAGCTTGCTTAAAATTTTAATTATTTCGGAATAAAATACTCTGCTCTAAAAAGCTTTTTATCAGCTTTTTCATTATTTTAGCACAGATTACAATTTACGAACATATAAACAATTTTGACTCCTTATAAGATTAGTTACGAAGTTTTATTGGCAATCAAAAGGCTGTAAAATATCAACATTTTAAATCATCCTGTTCCTTAACCACCAGCGGTAGATGCTGATAACAGTCGTTTCGCGAAGAATTTTAATATTCAACCCGCATCAGGGTAAAAATCTAGGTGAGTGCCGCCTAGCATAGTTTGCGCTAAGAGGATTTAAGACAGCCAAAAAATCTAGAAGATCGTGACCTGAAAGCGATTGATTGCTATCCGTCGCAAAGTGGATCTTAAAACTTCATTGTAAGTTTTAAATATCAAGAAAATATCAGAGGTTTCAAAAAATCGAAACCTAATTTTCTTTTTTCTTTTATTGTCTCCTAATTTTCTTCAAAATAACTTAAACCATATTAATTCAATGGTGAGAGTTAACTTTAAAGTAAAGGGTTTTATTAACCAGGGCATGAAATAAAACAGGTTAACTGAATGCAAGAAAAATTAGTTTATTGTTCTTTTTTATCCTGACTGAGATGTTTAATTGTATTCAATTTACCTTTGAATCTCATTTTACCTTGATGGGCCGCTTTATGACCTTCTAGGGTAGGGTATAATTGTTTCTGTAATTTATATTTACACCTGTATGTACATTATGGATAAAATAAATTTAATTTTAATTTGAATTGAAAAAAAAGGCCCCTGTAATGTTTATTTTATCAAAAATTTTTTTGCAGCTCGTGCTCTGAAAAAATTGTGTTATTTTTTGTTTTTTTTTTATTATCTATAGGCTTGCGCTTGACCACTATCTCACCTGATGGTAAGCGATGATGTGGTCGACGGTGACGCACGCTTGCCTAGAAAAAAACCCATTCACTCTTGACTTAAAGACCCCTAGATTGTAGCTATCAGGAAACACAGACTCCGGCAGGGAATTCCACTCCTTAGCTGTACGCATAATAAAAGTGTCCCCAAAACGTTTTGTGCGTATGGGTGGGATGTCCACCATGTACCAATGACGCATCGCCGTACGTCTGGTAGTCCGATGATGGAACGGGCTGGGCGGAATCAAGTCATGCAATTCCATCGCACACTCCCCGAAATGTAATCGATAAAAAACCGACAAACTGGCAACTTGGCGACGATGTTCAAGGCTCTGGAGCTTTGACTTGACCAGTGCCTCATTGCCGATGAGTCTCTTGGCCCGCTTTTCAATCGACTCTAGTGCATCTAGCTGGTATTTGGCAGATCCGTTCCAGAGATGAGAACAGTACTCCATGCACGATCGAACTTGCGCTTGATACAAGTTGAGCAGCTGTTCCGGCGTGAAGTACCTTCTCACCTTCGCAAGGATCCCCAACTTTTTGGCAGCCAGCTGAGCCTTAGCCTCAATGTATGACCCAAAATTGAGAGTCGATGTCAACGTAACGCCAAGAAGCTCAAGATGGTCCGTTATTGACACGGTTACATCACGGAAAGTTGGAGCCGGGTGAAATTGGCTCCTTTTAGCGGAAAAAAAGGAACTATTGTGAATTTAAAGGTCTTTGAACATACTTTTAGCAGATACCAATATTTATTGGGTTTCATGCATTGTTTTTGGTGGGACAGGGTTGAATGCTATTTTCGAAGACGTGCGATTTTTTTGATGCTGAGTGTATTTTTAACCGACTTTCGAAAAAGGAGGAGGTTCTAAGTTCGACTTCTTGTATGTTTTTTTTTTTTTGTGTATTTTCACCGATATCTCCGCCAATTGAAGACCGATTTTGAAAATTCTTTTTTTGTTTGAAAGAGTATGTTTCGAAATTGGTTCCATTTTAATTTAGTGAAGATCTGATGAAGAACTTCGAAGATATACAACAGAACTCTTCAATAAATAACTGCAAATCTTTAGGGACTGCTGCAATTGCATGTCTGTTTGTTGTTATACCATTTCATAACATAACATCACGCCAGTACGCTCTTAAGGGGTAAGCAAATCTCTCATTTGATCGGTTTTGTTCAAGTTTCATGATATTCGGGTAACCTATTCTGCCGTTATAAGAAACTTACTAAACAACTCGCCTATTAGGTTAGGTAGGTACAACTAAAAAGTGAAAAATAAAAAAACTTTTTTACAAAAAAATACTACCGACTTCCAAATAAGAAAACTACAAAGTGAAAAATAACATTATTTATGGAAGTCGGTGTCTTTCGTAGGTACCATTTTTTTGCGTTATGGACACCGACTTCCATAAATAATGTTATTTATGGAAGTCGGTAGTATTTTTTTGTAAAAAAGTTTTTTTTCGGATATATTAATTTCTCGAAGAGTAATATATTATTTCTACTGACTATGATAAATCATAAACGATAAATGACAAATGACCAATGACCAATGACCAATGACCAATGACCAATTACCAATGACCAATGACCAATGACCAATGACCAATGACCAATGACCAATGACAAATGATAAATGACGAATGATAAATGATTTTATTTCTGTAAGTTGGTTTGTACAAACACTTTTACATGTCGATCATATTTATTAAAACTAGATTCGGCGGCGATTCTAGGTCGGCGTTTGATATCTGACTACTCTGAGAAGAAAGGCCAAACAAACTAATAGGTCACAGTCTCTTTTAAAGTCAGACAAAATATTGGTTAGATCATGGGAAGACCATGAAGACTGTTCTAGTGTTCACTAGCTCTACTGCGGAACATGAGGTCTTGGGTTCGTTTAACGGTTCATTTATTCAGGTCGTATTTTTCAGCCTAGTTTTCAATAACAGATGGTGTTTGGATTTGGGCTCAGTTGATGGCAATAAACTTGCCCCCTAAAATGACCCTAATCATGGTAAAAGCATATCTGATAAAAAATAATAATTAAGATAATACATAAAGTAAAGGACAAACTTTCATAAAATAATAGTAGTTTATGAAACTGTTGCATAATAAGGGGTATTAAAACATGAGTGTGTGTTTAAAAATTGGCGTCAAAACCCAGCACATCACTGCATTAACCGCGCATGCGCTTTAGCGCGGGCGTTGCCACAGACAAGTAAAATTGGAAGCGCGTGCATAAGCTTTCCATTACAAAAAACAATTGATGGTAACTCCTTGGTGATATTAACTTTTTGGATTAGCCCTGTATAGTAACAAAAAATATTGTTTATACCATTCCCCCTCTAAAAAGCTTATTTTATTCACTGAAAACAGTGAATAAAAAGCACTTTTTCTCACTGTTTTGGTGTTTGAATTTAGAACACACCAATACATATTCGACGTCCATCTCAATGCTATATGAACTCCTTGTGCAAAGAATATTCGACTTTCAAACTCCTTTATGTATTTGATTTTCAGTTTGTTCATGTTTTGGATTTTAATAATGATTTTGATTTTAGTCTGGGATGTTTAGTGAATACTTATTTGGATTGTAATTATAATATTAAAACATTGGTGTTAATTAGTTATAATTATGTAACGTAACGGAAGTGGTCACTGGCCCCTGAAACACATTTGTTGTTACCTAGCTCTGCTTTAATTTAGAAAAAATGTGAAACCTCGAGTTTTCACATTTTTTTAAATTTTGAATGTAGTAAAACTTTTATTTAGTATTTTTCCTTGTAATTTTCGCTTAAATCTTTCTTTTTCTCGTAGTCATGGTATAAAATATAGTATGCAACTCTTGAATAAAACGGATTTATATCGAGGGCCATGAATCACTCGCGTCGCTCGGATTCTACCACTTGAATCACTCGCTATGCTCGTGATTCAATCATCATGAATCACTCCCTACGGTCGTGATTCAGTTGTTAAAATCCTTCACTTGCTCGTGGTACATCTATGGCCCTCGCTTTAAAACCGTCTTTTATTCACTAGTTGCTTATTATACTATTAGCATTATTTTGTTAGAGAAAAAGTGTTAACTAGTTAACTAAATATTTTTTTTTTACAGACAGTAATAAAATTAATGTAAAGGCAAAAATACTGATACGATTCTTTGTTTGTGTGTGTGAGTTTAACCTAACCCTTTGAGGAATATCTACAGGCGTGATATTATGCTATGTAGTTTATTTTCATCCCGATGTTATTTTATCTGAACCTAATGAAAAAACATCATAGGTGTCTATCAAAATTTACTCCCTACCATGTTCACGATTTTATACACACACAAAAAACGTGTTATCTGTCTCTAAACCTGCAGTTTTCCACTACATACGATTTACTGCTACGACTTGTAGGTCGTAAGTCAGCGTGTACGAGATACAAAAGTAATGGAATCTTATCGGGTTCGATCTCGCAACGTCAACAAACATCCGTAATAAGCCCGCCATGTTTGATTTTACGAAGGCTATCAAATTGTTCGACGTATTATGTAACGTACGAGTAGAACAGAGCAGTTGTACTATAGTTGTAACACAGTGTCGAAAACAAAAACCATTAATTTGTTTTCAAAAATTTGGAAAAGATTATGAATATAAATATGCAAGATTGTTGTGTATGAACTTCACAATAATAAGGAATCATTAATTTAAATGTAATGTTACTTACAATCTACATAATAATATTCATCACTTCATTAATAGAAAAATCAAGCCAATAGAGACAGGAAACGAGTTTATAAAATCTGTCGCGGAATAAAATTTGCTGTAAAAGCACCAAAAGGAGAACGAAAGATTTAACATAACTATGCTCACACAGTCAAATGCATTTAAATATGACCAGGATCTCAATAATATTGGCAAAATAATCCTACACATTGGCAACCGCAACACAACTAAAAAGCAACTGCTACAAATTCTGTTTTCATGATAACGACAACAATCCGTACAAGTCGTCACGTTTTATCATATAACGTGTACTAAAGGATCGAGTAGGTACTAATGAAACGACCAACATTAATTGTAAGGAGTATAGATAGTTCAACACATCTTTGCGCTATGTGTGGGTAAGCATGTGTGGGTGGTTGTTTGTTTGGACAACGACTGCCGCGTCACTGCCACACAAATCACAAATACATAATGTATATTTACAAGCGCACGCACACACGGCACCGCGCGCTCAGATAAGTTGTACTATCTATAACTGCTTATTTTCGTGTACATTCTAATCAGAATGTTTTTAAATATTTTTGACTCTGTCGAACTCTGGCTGAGTACATAATTGCTGCAAAAACATGTCATCTACATGGGCTGTGTACACTATTAGCTGCAGCAAAAAATAAAAAAGTAAGCAAACAAAGTCAAACGGTTAAAATTTATAATCCGACTAATTTAAAAATACAACCATACGACACCAAATGGTTACTTTTGTAGCATTCTTTAATTTATTATCATAATACTCGTAGCACCGAACTCCAGGCTTTTGAGATGCTTTTTAATGTCGGTTAGAGGTTTATTTTTAATGATACCATTATTTTTGTTTAATATTGATATTGTTGTAAAAAAATAATAATTTTAATATATGATATGTTTGTGCATGTGTGTTAGTTGTATGAAATAAACATCTTCTCATGATATTTTTAGGGTTCCATACCCAAAGGGTAAAAACGGGACCCTATTACTACGCCGCGTCTGTCACCAGGCTTTATCTCATGAACCATGATAGCTAGACAGTTTTTCACAGATGATGTATTTCTGTTGCCGCTATAACAACAAATACTAAAAACAGAATAAAATAAAATTTAAGTGGGTGATGTATTTCTGTTGTCGCTATAACAAAAAATACTGCACTTAGCTGAATCCGGTAAGACTGGAAGCCGACCCCAATATAGTTGGGAAAAGGCTAGGCAGATGATACTATAACAACAAATACTAAAAACAGAATAAAATAAATATTATTTAAGTGGGGCTCCCATACAACAAACGTGATTTTTTTGCCGTTTTTGCGTTAATGATAGCTAACCCTTCGTGCGCGAGTCCGACTCGCACTTGGCCGGTTTTAGATTTTAGAAACAGCAAGGAAGACAATTTCGAATTCTTTTTTATGGTTTGTGTACCTTTTATTTTTTTCTTCAGCGAATAGATTATTGAGGAAAAAAAAAATTCAAAAACTAAAACCCGACTACTGAAAAATAACGCTCTAAAAAGTACGAAACAAGAAAATATGCCCGTAAATTTATACCGTAGTTGTACGCCACCTACCGTAACAAAACAATACATTCTGAAAAGTAGCATACGACCACGATAAATTTACGGGAATATTTTCTTGTGTCGTAGTTTTTAGAGCGTTATTTTTCAGTAGTCGGGTTTTAGTGTTTAAATTTATCTTTATTAAAAATGTTTTGGGATTTTTGTGGAGCCTGAGGTAGCAAATTAACATAAATGCATACATAGTTTCATACCAATCAACAAACACTTTGGTACGATGCGCCGTAGTCGGGTAAAAAATAATTTTCATGACTTTGACGGGATATGACTCGCAAACAGTAAGTTTGACAAAAATATGTTGTACCAAACCTTTCCTTCATTTTAAAATACCTGTTCAAAGATATCACAGAGGCAGATGATGATGGGATGGGCCATTTTTTTTGTTCTTTACTTTGGGACCCCTAGAGGGCGCTCTATTCAATTTAATGTGACTTCGCATAGCCTATAAAGGTCAGACCGCACTATGCGTAACTGCGCGTCAGCGGAGCGACGCGGCAAAATAATTATATTGTATGAGATAGTATCGCGTCGCGTTGTTCCGCTGCCGCGTAGTGTGGTTTATCTCATACAATTTCATACAAAGTATATTTGGTCATGTCGCGTCGCGTCACTCCGCTGATGTGTAGTGCGGTTTGACCAGCGGACAAACATGACGCTTCCTTAACAACACCTTATTTGTCAAATTATAATATTTTTTTTATAAATTATTAGGGAACAGAGGAACATACATCCTTATACTAACTTATATACCCACCCTTATACCGGTCAAAACATAACCCTCCCTTTTGCTTCGCCGTAGTCGGGTAATTACATTCTATCGGCATACAATTGTCGAAATAAGAAGCTCTAGATAAAATATGATTCTTACAGCGATGGTGATGTTTGAAATACCAAAATGTATGGCATTATTCTCGCATCCCACTTAGACTTAAGACGCACCGCGGTTTTAATTAGAGATGCCACGAATATTCGGCAACTATTCGGTATTCGGCCTATTCGGCCACTTTTTTGCTATTCGGTATTCGGCCGAATAGTGCGTACTATTCAGCAGAATACCGAATAGCAAATCATGTAAAAAAAGACACGTTATTTTACTCAAAATTATTTATTTATTTCAAAATTATAAAATTTTAGTACTTAAAATTAATCAGTGGTAAGTTGTGATGGATAAAAACGAGCTTTTCAGCATTTTTTGGTAGCAAACGATTGCGCTTTTCATCATAAACGTTACCAGCCTCAGAAAATAACCTCTCACTATAAACGCTACTTCCAGGCGAAGAAAGTTTTGCTGACCACCACTTGTAAGGATCGGCCTTCCGATCTAGGCGAACTGTTTTCAAATAAAAATTCAACTTGTTTGCCACAGCATTCTTCTCCACGTCATCCTCACCATTAGCATTTCCCATATTATCTGTAGCGACTTCTTCAAAGCAGTTCCTGTTGTGTATTTCAACAGTCCTATCATTTTCATTCAAGTTTCTTTTCTTACTCGCTGGAGAAGAATCGTCATCGGTACTACTTAGTTCATCACAACTAGTTTTTAGCGCTTCAGCCGACAGCGTTGCCGAATATTCGGTATTCGGCCAATTCACTATTCGTGGCATCTCTTGTTTTAATTCGCACTTTTTTTTTGCGCACATTCTGCGACACATGGAATTGTACGATGCTGCACGCATTGCGGTAAAAAAAATCGCGTGGAAATAATACTGCAAGAAATCCGTGTTTTGCCACAGGATCCACCGCACCGCGGTGTGGATTAAATTCGCGCGAATATTTTGAGCTTTATGAACAGATTAAATGATACAAAAATCGTGTGGAATTTTATCCTCAGTGCGTGTTAGTATTCATTCATTCACTACGGTACAAAAATTCATACAATTACACTCCGCGCGGCTAAAAATCGCAATGCGTGCTAAGTCTTACTCTTGCAGCCCTCATCTGGTTTAGCCTTAGCCTGAGTTTTTAATAAATATCAAGAACTAGCATTACATCAAAAGTGTCTGAGAAATACCGCTGAAACCTCTAGGAACCATACAGTACAATGCAACCGTCTTACAACCGTCGCATCGCCCGCTTTATTTACACAATACCTTGGCAAACGTTTTCTACGGAACCCGCACAAGTATGGCGTC
The DNA here is from genome assembly GCA_948252205.1 of Orthosia incerta. NCBI lineage: Eukaryota > Metazoa > Arthropoda > Insecta > Lepidoptera > Noctuidae > Orthosia > Orthosia incerta. Next base: position 5,537,603 of record OX411749.1, read on the forward strand.
CGCTCGCAAACAGCGCTGGGTTCGGTGCTGGTTTTTTTACGGCGTGACGGAAATAAAGCCACGAAACACTTCCGTGGGAGGCGGTGTGAGCCACGAGAGGAAGAGGCAAGAAGTGAAATAAGGTCTCATAAGATAAAAAGTATTTTAGACTTACTATTTATTTTCACATTATCTATTATGTATTTAATAGCAATTGCTTGCTGTTATTCATTGCTAGAATATTGCAAATTGACATAAATTAAACAATTGACGTGGCTTAAATTAGAACCAAGTCAAGTGCCGCGATTGAAACAAATTCAAACTCACATGAAAACTCATTCAACCATACACAGCAAAGGCATTCATGAAAATATAAGTTTTACATATAAAACATATGTTCATTTTGTGGTAATTTTCCTTCCATAAACCGGGCCTGTCCGCATTGTTTAGTACAACAGTTATTAATCATTACCAGTTTCAGATCAATTTTTTAGTACCATGAATAATTTTCCTATACCTAATGTGGCCACACACACGGATAAAGGCCTCTTCTGTGTAAAAGGGAGTGGGATGCAAACCATCACGTGGGTCAAGTGCAGTATATCATATGTCTCAGAATTTTGGTTTTAGGACGTATGCCATTTTGCCTCAAGATCTTTTCCTTCACCGTTATGAGAGTAGTAGTTAAGAAATAATTTATTGAAAGTAAGGTACTTGGCTTACTTCAAACTTTCTACCGTAAATAGTACAGAAAAAATAATAAGTGAAAATCAATCTAATAATAATATATTATACATTGATCTGTAGAATTTAGCGCCTGCTTGGTTTAGCACTAAACTCTGAGTTGGTTGATTTGGTTGACTTTATCTTATAATGGTAATGGTTTGGTTATTGGTTTACGACCACTGGTTTAATGATACGCAATAATATGGTTTTATGGTCATATTAAACACTGGTTAAAATAATGATAAATGGTTAATCTAAGCTAAAGTAGGACTAAGATGGTTTGATTCGAGTTACGCGATTGGTATCCGAACACGCACTAACTGACGCTAGTTGCGATACATGCATTTATGGAAATGCACGCAAGCAATAGTGCTGAGCTGTTCGGTTGCGAATATTGTACCGAACAGATCTCTAGGTTTGTGCCGGTAGATTTTGCTTTGCTGTAACATGCCTTAGGTAAGAGGTCAGACTAAGAGAGATACAATCCGCAGGACAGCTTTCTGGCGAGCTGGTGGGCAGTGGCGACCCGACGGACCTGATCTCCAGGGAGAAGCCTTGTTCCTCATCTCTGGTTTGCCTTTATTGACCACTCGGTGTGAAAATTGACGGAGACCAGAACTGCCACCTCTCTCTTGCCTTAATTGGCTGGCTTGAGTAGAGATTTGCAAGAACAAACGTGCTCGGAGGAAGGAAGTTAACACAGTAATATGCTGATAGGGATCTTGACTGTACTTCCGGGAACGTCCTGACAGCCGTGGTATAACTCTCCACTCCTCAAGCACCTCCGGATATGTTGTCCCCTTGACGCTACGTCACCAAAGTGCAAGCGACTGTTTATGGGGGGGCCATTTATTGAGTGTACAAGACATTCCCTGCCATTTTATAACCGTGTAGATCAACAGTGGTCAGGCAGGGGCCAATAGTCCTTCTATAGTTTTAGGTAATCGATCCACGAAACCTCCCAAACCCATAGCCTCTATATGTTTTGTCTCGATATTCTGCAATAGTCCTGCACCAGCCGGGGATTGTCCTTGGGTGCTCTTGCGTAGTGCATACAGGGATAATCACCGGTTGGTGTCAAATTTTATCCTACTTGTCTACAAGGCCTCTGCGAGTTGGTTTCGGCCCCTGGTACGCCTTTCAATGCTCCGGGAACCTAGGGTCCAGAGAATCTTAAAGAAAATATTCTTATTACTGTCAGTAACATTGTACATAATTATAAATATTACACAAAATGTGCTAATACCTTGGGCCACGCGCCAAGTCGCATCACCATTGTCACTAGAATCACAAGAGATTTCCGCGGCCCGTATTAGGAGATTGCCGGCGCGACCCAGTTATCTAGACCCGAAATTATTACTAAACCTAGGTCAAAGAACGCGTTTGACACTTGAAGGTTATTTCAGATCTTTGTAAAAGGATCTTTTTGGACCTTCAGAAATCGGTTTTGTTTTATAAATGAGACCTTATGGAAGCAAGGAAACCATTGTTTAGAATTCAGCCATCTTGCAAAAAGTGCAATAACTTGGGTTTTGGGCCTTACAAAGCTACATACATATCCGTAATCAGCCAAACGAGTACCACATTTTCTTCTTAGACTCATTTTATGATATTGTTTATTACAAATCCGGTTTTAAATTAAGCATAACTGCATAATCTGGTTTATGATTGACTTTACAAAATTGTTACAAGAATAGGTGTTTTTAGGGTTCCGTACCCAAAGGGTAAAAACGGGACCCTTTTACTAAGACTCCGCCATCCGTCTGTCTGTCTGTCTGTCTGTCTGTCCGTCTGTCACCAGGCTGTATCTCATGAACCGTGATAGCTAGGCAGTTGAAATTTTCAAAGAGTATGTATTTCTATTGCCGCTATAACAACAAATACTAAAAACAGAATAAAATTAATATTTAAGGGGGCTCCCATACAACAAACGTGTTTTTAATGCCGTTTTTGCTCGATATTAATAACGGCAACAGGTAGACGCTTGAAATATTCACATATTTAGTTGTACATTCTCTTCACAAAATAATAACTATTAAATTAAAATAAAATAAATTAAGGGGGGCTCCCATACAACAAACGTGATTTTTTTGCCGTTTCTTGCGATAATGGTGCGGAACCCTTCGTGCGCGAGTCCGACTCGTACTTGGCCAGGTTTTATTTTTTAATAGCCTTCATGCTCGTGCTTGTCCATCTCACCTGATGCACAAAACATTTTTGGAACACTTTTATGTCCGTCACTTATCGACGGCGCATCGCCGTACGTCTGTTAGCCTGATGACGAAACGGGCTAGGTGGAATTAGATCGTGCAATTCTATCGTACACTCCCCCAAAGTACTTTGTAATATTACTAATGATAACCACAATAAGTACAGATGTCGCATATTTATACAGAATATTTCAATAGTTTATACACTTCATTACTAGTGATAAGCGAAATAAGTTTGAGTTATTACAGAATATATGTAACAGATTTATTTGTCAAGACCAGCATGTTTTACTAATAAATACCGCAATAAGTAAGATGCTCATTGCACTTATGGTTATAACACTTTTCTCAAACATGCATGGAAATATTGTCATTATTTTAGAAAAAAGAACACGCGAAGTACCGAATTTACGGACAATGAAAATCAAATCCATTGCTGGAGCGTTTTTTTGAATATGGAACATTTCAACGCTCCAGCAATGTTGTATGAAACGGCGTCCTGGGGTTGTTAGATACTCTTTGATTGGACCTCTTTTATCATTCTTGGCGTAAAGTAAGTCTCTTTGCTTAGTACAAATTGCGTTCACGTGGCTGTACAGCTATAAATGCGTTTGCCTTTCGGCACAGATGATAAATAGAAAATCGGCGGCATAGCTGAAAATTCGTCTTGATTTGTTATTTAAATATTTAATAAATATAAATTTAATAATTAAAATGAGTTCCAACTGTTCAAGGTCCACCAGATTTAAGATCAGAAGCCAAATTGGCAATGGAAATCCTGCTTCCAGCGAAGTCAAAAGAAAAATACATGAAAGTATATCAACATTTTATGATTTGAAAAAACGATAAAAAATGAAAATTTTCTCCGAAACAGTATTTTTGGCGTATTTTAAAGATTTCGAAAACTAAAAAGCCATCTACATTATGGGCAATTTATTCCATGCTGAAATGTAGAGTTCATGTTAAAAATGGCATGAACTTAAAAAATTAAGGAAGTTTAACTACTTTTTTATTTCCCTGCATTCTTTTGAGAAAAGAATTATATATGCCTCGGCGGAAATGGCAATTGCCTGTCTCGAATTAGTGAAGTCATACTCGACCTGCAATTGTCTATTTCCCGGTCTTTGCAATAATGTACTATTAAAACGCACATTAATTACTGCTGGTCAAAAAAGCAACATGTTGATTTACTAACGATTACTGCAATAGGTAATCTACTTATTGCGGGTATGACTAGTAACCGTTATATCTATGTAGTAAAAAATGATCTTAAACAGAAGAGGAAGAATTTATATAATATATTTGAAACATTAGCTACTAAGTAATAATTTGCTTATAATCTAGTGAAAGCTTGATGTTTAAAGCATGTCTAATGATGGAGATATAAAATGAAACAAAAAACTTGAGAGGTGTCAAGGGACACCCGGATGGAACGAAGTGTGTGTGTGTGTGTGTACTTCGTAAACACAACAACGTATAGGTTAGAACACGCACGAAACACGCGCACGCCGCACGGCTTACAACTATAGCAAAAAGTGTCGTTACAACTTATCGTGAGAATTTATTCCGTCTAGCCCCCTTTCGCAACGCGCGATAAGGAATTTCGTTCCAAAATTTAATCTTTTACCACGTTTTTCTCGAAAGATGGTCAAACATAGTTATTGCACTTATCGTAATGAGGGCGAGATCCTTTTACTATAAAATCATCTTTTTCTAGTGTATTGCTATAATAAAAGAAAAGATTAATAATATAATAAAAGATTTTTTATCAAATTAACCTATAGCAGTACACTGCTGTCCCAAAAAAGCTGTACCACAAGACGCGGTTCCTTCCGCATCTTGACAATCTCAGCTACTTTTTAAAAGTCGCCAGTCCATCAAGCTATCCATGCGTTCCATGCTTAACTTGCCGATATGCGGACTTCTTCTTAGCACCCAAATTGAGAAATGGTAAATGATTATTTCCATCATAACTGAAAGGAGTTCCTCTCCATCGCTTCTTATGTGAAACATGCAATCTACTGTTGGATTATCAAAATCAAAGAGTTTACAATCTATTCCATGAATTTATATGGTTCACAATCAAGCAGCTCTACTTGTTTGCTGCGCAGGGGTGGCCCAGAGGTAATGGCTGCGACTTACTAGTTTTAGGTTGTGGGTTCGAAACCAGGCAGGTGCTTTACATTGCGTAAATTATTTTATCATCACTGCTCTCAAAACGAAGAAGGAAAACATCGTGAGGAAACTGGCGTGTCCTAGAACCAAATATTCGAAGACATGTAACATTCACCAACTCGCACTGGGCCCGCGTGGTTGATTACGGCCCATTCCCTTTCAAAGAGAGGAGGCCTGTGTCCCAGCAGTAGGAACATTAAAAGACGATGACTTGTTTGCTCAGCAATCGGTTTTTCAACAAACCGGTACCCAGTCGAGTTCCACTTCAGCTATGTTGGAAACCACATCTTTTCTTTTCTTGACCATTTTCAGTAATTTTATGAATTTTGTAAACATACATTAGGATAGTAATAAGCATAAAAAACTGTTGAAGAGCTTAGAGACTGTGTGAATTAATATAATTTATATAAGCCATTTGTTTCAGGCGTTATTGTCCATAGATCTGCGACTCTTTGATGCCCTCTCGGTTGTTTTTGCACTTTTGGCAAAAACGTCTTGCTGCGTCTTGCAATTTATGAGTCGTTAACCCAACATCAGAAGATATGAAAGTTCCAAGCAAAGAATAATAATACTATTATCACTTCATCACCGTCTATTTTTCCACTTACACTAATTATATAGTTAGACAAAGAATAACAGAATAAAGATAGGCCTGCTAATGTAGAAAGATCCTTTTATTTTTTGCCAAGAACAAAAGATTTTATTAATTAATGTAATATCTTGAAGCCGGTCCAGGAATTAAATACAAAAGACAAAACAGTAATTAAAACAATTAAACATAGAAGAAACTTTGCAAACAATGGGTATACAAACACCTACTGCTTTTGATCACACTTTACCTAATATAACTTAAGTGACAGCAACTTGACAGTTGAAAAATAAAGATTATTACGACACAGATTTTTAATAAGTTTGCGACTTTGCGACATAGAGCTATTTATTTATTTATTATATTCTTTATTTTACACCTCAAAAATATATATACAGGACAAACAATCATAAAAGCAAGTGTACAATGGGTGGCATGATCGCACAGAGCAATCTCTTACAGACAACCTTTGGATGGACTGAACGAGAGGAGCGGAATTTAGGGTTGTCAGTGTACAATATATCTTAAATAATAATACTTAGACATAATAACATAAAATACATACATACAATAATACATAATATACTAATAAATAACAAAAATATCACAGAGAAAGGAGAAGACTAATTATAGTGAAAGGAAATGCCCCTTCACCATTTTTTGAGCTAATTACGAGTATGTCATCAGTTCAAATTATGTTACCTAATACGTACATCAAAACAGAGCTTGGCAATATTTTTAAGTAGGTAGATAATTATGTCCGGCACAACAGCTCTTCTTGCAATCAGTAAAACTACTGACAACTGACATCACTATAATCTAGGTATTTTTATTTGTTCTGAAACTTGTGAGACAAGAATAAAAGGAATTTTACAAAAAAATTAGGCCGACTTCCAAAACAAACACTGCAAATTAAAAAATAACTTCAATTTCGGAAGTCGGTGTCAAAAACGAAGAAACAAAAAGAGGAATACCGACTGCCGAAATTGAAGTTATTTTTTAATTTGCAGTGTTGGCTTTATTTTTTTGTAAAATTCTAGTGTCTTTTTTGGCAGTCTGTTGTATTTTTAGGTTAAAAGTTTTTATTTTTAACTTTTTTGTTGTGGTACATAATGAGCAAGGTCTATAGTAAGAATCATCATCAATCAATCAATCAATCAGTCTTTATTTGTAAACATAAGTAGGTTACAGCAGTGTGCAAGATGTTACAATAATATGAGTTTCTATATGTTTTGCCATGTGGCGTACAAATATGCATTTTTGTGAGGCTTTTGCCAATTAGGTAAATTAATTTATAATAACTCCGTAATCAATATCAATTAATTGTGTTATTTAATATGCCAAGTGATGTCAATAATTAATTATAAAATCGATCATGTCAGTAATAAATAGTTATAATGTCAATAAGTAATTTTTAACAGAAAAGTTTAAGTGATATTGTCCACAGAATTGCAAAGTCATCATTATACATGCTATGGGTATACAAATATTATTATGTCAAAGAACTGTCTTCAAAATAGTCACTGAGACAATAGTAACATTTCCGTACTAATATATTACGTAATGTATGCTTAAAATTGACTAAATTGAGACTTTTTATTGAGCAGGGCAACTTATTAAATATTCTCTGGGCCATACAGAAGAAGCTTTTACTCATTAAAGCCGTGCCTGCACAAGGTACTTTAAGCTCTAAATTATTTTTATCACGAAGTTTCCTGTAATGACTTTTAAAAGCTAATTCATATAGAGCGTTGTTTGTTTTGACAAATACATTTACTTCATATATATACAGAGAAGGCAAAGTAAGGATTTTGAGGCTTTTAAATAGAGGTTGACAACTGTCAGTACTCTGTAAACCACACATAGCTCTGATGCATCTTTTTTGGGCTTTGAAAACATACTCTTTATTTACTGAATTGCCCCAATATATTATGCCATATCTTAGTGCGGATGCAACATAGCCATGGTAGGCCATTAAAAGAGTTTCTTCGTTTACAATTTTTGCCAATTTATAGAGAGCATATGCAAATTTATTAACTTTCTTACATATATCGTCCGTTTGCGGTTTCCAGGACAAGTTATTATCTATAATAACACCAAGGAATCTAGTCACAGTTTCCGACTCTATTTTGGTTCCCAAATAGTTAATGTGAATTCTTTGATAAAAATGCATTATTTTAGTCTTTTCTAGATTTATGACTAGATTATTATTATTAAGCCAAGTAATTATTTTATTTAATGTCAAATTTATTTCTGCTTCGTATGTATTAGGATCGTCACATTTTATTACTACCGTGCTGTCGTCAGCAAATAGTACCATAGGATGCTTTATTTCCCCAGGTAGATCATTTATATATGTTAAAAATAGTGGAGGTCCTAACACACTGCCTTGGGGGACTCCGTATTTAATTATGCTACTACTAGATCGGTATCTTCTTTCATTTCCAGTGCGTGGGCATATTCGTGTTATTTCTATAATCTGCTTTCTATTGTGTAAGTAAGATTCAATAAGATTCAAAATATTGCCTCTTATACCATACTTCTCTAATTTATTTAAAAGTATCCTATAGTCTACATAGTCAAAAGCCTTTGTAAGGTCCATATATATAGCACATACGGGATTTCTTTTATCAACATTCGATAGGATAGGGCGTATCAGATCATGGATAGCCATATTAATTGTCCTGTTCTTACGAAATCCTTTCTGTTCATTAACTAGAATGTTTGATTTCTCTAAGTACGTATAAAGTGCTTTATATATGACCCTCTCAAATACTTTCGCAAATATAGGTATCAAAGCAATAGGTCTATAATTTTTCATGAGACATTTGTCTTGCTTTTTGTATAGTGGAGTAACTATGGAGGTTTTGAGCTGCTCCGGGAAGATGCCTTTCTCAATACCTAAATTAATTATGTAACTTAGATGTGGGGCTATGTATTGAGAGACTGCTTTTATAACTTTTGTGCATATTCCATCACTACCTACACTATTTGTATCTTTAAGAGACCTAATCTGATTCATGATGTCATTCGGTATAGTTGGTTCCATAAATAAAGAGTTCAAAGAGTTTAATTGAATGGGGATGTCTTGTGTTATGCTAAGATTTGAATTCGATACTTGGTTAATATAATATTCATTGAACGAGTTTGCTATTTCTATAGGGTTCGTAATTATCTTTGTGTCAGTTTTTATTTCACTTATAGGTTCTTTAGGAAAGTAGGCTTTATTCTTGTTAATTACAGTCCACGCTGCTTTGGATTTATTTTGTGATGTTTTGATGAAATAGTTATTTTGAGATCTTTGTGTTAAAGATATGATTCTCTTAAGTCTATGTGAATATGCTTTGAACACATTTTTATTCTTGAGAGTGGGCTTTGTTCTGTATTGCCACAGAAGCACACGTTTCCTTTTACTGCATTTTTTTATTCCCTTTGAAATCCACTTAGATTTTTTTGTTAGTGACTTTGTAATTGTTTCGTAAGGAAAACAAAGGTCGTAAAAGCATTTAAATAGTTCTATAAAACAGTCATAAGCCTTATTAGGGTCCAAAGTATTGTAAATGTCTGAAAATGAGAGGCTTTTTATACAATTTTTAAATTTACCCAAATATTCTGGGCAATAATTTCTTCGTTTAATACGCCATGACTTAATAGCACAAGTTTTTTTAACAGGGCATCTTAAAAGCTGTGTGGTGTGGTCTGACAGTCCATATTCAATAATTTCCCCCCTGCATCCTCTGATATTGTGCGCGAAATTGTCCAAACATGTCCCACTACTTAATCTAGTGGGTTGAGAGAATTGCAATTGTAGATTATAGCCTAAGAGAATATACTCAAAGTCTAGGGTCTGTTTGTTTCTTTTTAATGTGTTTATATTGAAGTCCCCACAGATGATAATCTTTTTATTACGTTTAATGCATACTACCTGAAGAATACTTTCCAATTTAACATAAAAAGTATTTAAGTCGGAATTAGGGACCCTATATATACACACAACAATAATACCATGCTCGGTTAATTCAATTGCGCAACATTCAATCAAATTTTTTACACAATAATTGCTTAAATTTACCTCTCTACATTGATGTCCAATTTTTGTTAATATACATGCACCCCCTCTTTTACATTCTCTTGAGAAACTTATAGCTAGGTTATAATTAGGTATATTTAATAATTCTTCTTGCTCAGGCGTCATAAAATGTTCCGTAATACATACAACATCCACAGTTTTTCTCTTACTTTGCAGCTCTTCAAAACAGATATTGAGGATATCGACTTTGTTTAAAAGTCCGGCAATATTTTGGTGTAGGATATATATGTTATTGTAGACGAAAAAAGTTTGAATGTTCCTTGTGGCTTGCGTTTTGCTCACTAATGTCGTAAACACTTTCTTGTATTTTACTATTATTATGCTCGTTGATTTGACCAAACAGATGTAAATCGACCAGTATGTTTCTCATAATTTGTCATATATTTTTCTCATTCCATATTTATTGATTTTGCCTGTATAGTAAGAAAACATCTCATGTGTTAAGTGAAGGTTGCTGTCGAAGATGTAAGCGTACTCATGACTTTGTACGTCTAGATAAAGGAGGTTTCTAAACATGTCAATTTTGAAGTTGTATATCGGTGCTCCTGTTATGTATTAGGAGACAGATAACTATGTTGGTGTGTGTGACTTTTCGGAGAGATTCGTGTATTATCTTAATTACATTTATATAGTTGCTCTCCTCTTTAATGTCATTTTCTCCAATGAAAAGCAAGCAATAGTCGTTTAAGGTGAAGTCTTTTAATTTTTGTTCGATATTACCTATGAGTCGTTTTGTGGTGCTATTGGGCATTATATAGTGGCAGTAATCGAAGTTAACGGAGAACACTTCTTCAATTGCTGACGAGGATCCTTTTATTGTGTTACAACTCAGAATACACATTTTGTTCTTTTGTTTAGGCTTCGATACTACGCTTAAAATCTGCTCTTTACAAGAAGAAACTTCTTTTACTTTATTTGGCATATGGGTATTAGCAGTTTGTGTTTCCTTGTCATATTTTTTGCGTTGCTTAGATACCTCATTTACTTTATTTGGCGTCTGTGTACAGCTAATAGTTTGTGTCTCTTTATTATGTTTGTTGCGTTGTGATCCGCATTCTAGATTTAAAGAATTTGGTGAGTTTACTTGGCGCAGTGTTTTATTTTTGCGTATCGGTGTTGCACTTTGTTTCTCAGGCGTCGAGCATTTATTTTCTTGTATGTATTAACAGTTTTTATCATGTTTTGCAAATCGGATTTGAGACGATAGTTTTCACTATTTAAATTTTCTATTTCTTGTTGTGCGCTCAATAATTGATTCTTAAGTGTATTGTTTTGTTCAGTAAGCTCACATACAACTCCACTATTGTCATTAAAGCTATCTGGTAAGCTCATCATTGTTGTGTCAAAGATCGTTTTTTCGTTACTATTTGATAAGTTAGATAAGTCGGTTAATGAGCTCGTTCTATAGGGTTTACGGTATGTTATGTTGTTGCTGTCGGAATCCATTTTTTTTTCAAAGGTATCGGTGGCGCCCTCTGTTGAAATATTTTAGTGTAGACTTTTATTATTAACCTCGAAGTATATCAGTGGTTTTGTTTGTTTCGTCCTAATAATTCTATATTGTATTTAATACAGAATATATTGTTAACTTAACATTCACAAAAACAGTCACTGTTCCACGGGGTTTGAACTCGGTCCCTCTAAATCAGTGACGTTATGCAGTTGCCTGTTGCGCCAATGAGCCATACGAACTTAGTGATCTGTTCTGAAATTTGGCATTGTATTGTACAGGTCTCACTTTCAAACCAAATAAAACGGTTAGGGATGACTCAAGTGATTATATTTTTTTTCCACTGTCAAACACTTTTGTCATTTTGGTTTTTTGTTTAAAAACTTGGGTTTATAAGTTTTAATAGTCAATGTTTGTGTATTTATTGACAGATAATCACTGTTTAAATGTCACTGCACTTGATGTTCGTTTAATCTAATTGTTTTTTCGTTGTTCACTGGAAGTTATTTTGACGTTGTTTTTAAGTGGATTTTATCGTTTTTCTTTTAGATAACACTTTCTCCTATAGATTATAACTTCTTGAAGATGATCATGTTGAAAAAAGTTAGCAAAAAGTGAGATTGAATATTTTTAATTATTTTAAATCACAGAGCGGATTCGATCGTGGTCACCGTCTACCCGCGCGAACGACGATCTCCAGCAGTGCGAACATTAATAGGCCATCATCGGCCTATTAATGTTCGCACTGCTGGGATACAGGCCTCCTCTCTGTGAGAGAGGGAATGGGCGTCCACCACCATCCACCACGCGGGCCCAGTGCGGTTTGGTGGATGTCACATGTCTTCGAATTTTTGGTTCTAGGACATGCCGGTTTCCTCACGATGTTTTTCTTCACCGTTGTGAGAGCAGTGGTGATGAATTAATTTACACATAGTAAAACGCCTGCCTGGGATCTAACCCACGACCTACAACTTGTAAGTCGCGGCCGATATCACTGTGCCACCACTGGCTCCTTAGTAAGAATAGATTATCCAAATAACATAATACTTGAACATAACCGGGGAAATATGAGAGTGTACCAGGGTGCACTGTACACATCTGCTATGCACACCCCTTTAGAGCGTACTGTGACGTTATATTATGAAATGGCTACAATAAACAGATATGCGATTGCAGCAATCCCGAGAGATTTGTCGTTGTTTATTGATGCGTTCTGTTGTATATCTTCGAAGTTCTTCATCAGATTTAAATGAGAAGCACCGGTTTTCAAGTGAATCATCAAAATCGGTTCACCTAGTAAACAGTTCTTGACACACATAAAAAAAAGTTACTCTAAAAATAAAAAAAAAACCTGCATGCTTAAAAAGCGAACTAAAAGACGTAAACAAGAAGAAAATCATGATGTGCAGTCGGAGGATACATATTCGCATTTTCTTCTTGTTTACGTCTTTTTAGTTCGCTTTTTAAGCATGCGGGTTTTTTTGATTTATAAATTAACTTTTTTTATTTGTGACTGTTTAGTTTTTTTTTTTTTCGAGTTATGTACAACAAATAAGTAAACATATAAGTATAAAATATTTTTGAAATCATCTCTTAAATCCCTTTATTTTGATTCCCCACACGATGGGTATGGAAGAAAAAAAAATTGGGCCCCCACAATATGGCGCCCAAAATCCGCCATTTTTCTATTTACCAATTTTAATCTAGCCAGTGACACTCGCAAGGTAAAGACGAATCGATTGACGTAAGAATCATCAAAATCGGCGAACGCGTTTGGTCTCTGGAACGCCACATAGGAACAAACATACATACATACATAGACTGATAAGCACATTACCCTCCTTCGGCAGTCGGGTAAAAATACAGTCTAATTGAGAACCTCCTCGGAACCTCCTCCTTTTAGAAGTTTGTTAAAAAGATAAACACTTGTCTGTTGCTTAAGAAGCTTGTATGCTTGTATTCTTACTACATTAAAAAGTTTTGTATCGTAGAACTAAATTATTACTTGCCCTCATCCATTCTGTTAATTCACATCGAAACAATTTTTCCAGTTGTCCATCTCACTTTCACTAAGGACAGATAGAACCACAGAACATGAGAATCTACTCTCTTGTTATGTGTATCTCGCTTCGACAGCGTAACGTTTGTTGTACGTAGAGGCCCATTAGTGAGCTTGTTTGAATATTAGGCTAAATTAAAAGTTTGCAGCAAAAATTACTTTGAAAGAAGAAAACAGAAAGATTAGGTCTTCGTTAGAAAACGGAGTCAGTGACAGCGTATTGGTTGACAGGACAGAATTAAAGAAGAAAACTTGTTGCGCTGACCTCAAGTATCGTAGTACAAGGGCAGAATAGAGACGATAAATGAAGATTACATTGATGGTGAATCATTTCATAAAATCAACAATCAGCCTCGCTTCTTACCAACTATTTTGGGGTTCAGTCCAACTATATTTTTCATTAATTTTACATAGAGATCCCTACCTGACATCCAATAGCTAGCTGGGTAACACGGTAATCATTTAATATAGTCGTATCGTCTATGGTAGGTACTAATAAAACTAGCTTTATAACTATCCAACTGCCGGTCAAAGATCCCTTTTTAGTATAAAATAATATTTATTGTACTCATTTAACTTTGCTATCAAATATTGTGGTCAGACTTTATCGTAGGTACTCTATTTCAATTACGCAAATTAATTCGTATAATAATCGAAATGTTTTACAACAAAACTTTTGCAGTGGTAGTTGTAATAATTACACATTCTCCGAAATTAAAAACGTTTGAAATGGAGTTTAGTTTTGAATTTTAAATATTAACTATTCAAAACTTATGTGTGGCTCGAAAACAACACCCACTTACAGTTATAAAAAATATTTTGTAATTAAATTGTATAAGTTAGCTAAATAATAAAAAACAATCCCCGTACGCAAAATACGCGCTTGGTCCTGGAGTTGCGTATACTAGCCCGTTCTAACCTAACCTAACCTTTGAGGTAGTTTTTTTTTTTTATTCATATCACACAATAAAAAAGCTAGCAACTATTATATCTACAAAATTAGGTGCATAATGATATATTGAATATCATAAATATACCTTTAAGTATATATATCTATTTATAAATTAAGTAACAGAAAAGGAGAAAGTACCAATATGACTTTTGTAAATTCATAAATATACTTTCTAAGTTTATCTTGGACATCACAGGCAACGGTGAAGGAAAACGTCGTGAGGATACCTGGTAATGTAGTTCCATGGTGGCCACATCCTTACACGAAAACGAAGAAATAACAGCTGCATAACAAATTTGGTGATTCAGTACACGTGTTGAAGTTATTTGCATACTTGATGCGACTAGTAAGTCGCATCTTATGTAAAATTTGTTGCGAATAAAATTTGTGGTGAACTCGATACATTCGTCTTTTAGTTTGCAAGTATTTGTCACGAAATAGAATTACCGTTTTAGATATTATTTTTATTTTATGTTACCTAAGAATAGTTTATTTTATTTTGATGGTAAGAGATTAATTATATAATCTCAAAGACGCAATATTTTTGTTTGTTATTTTAAATAGCAATGCCTACGGCATTCAAACGATAATGAAAACACAGGTTTGTTTTTACTATCTGATTATAAAGAAACATAGCCTAAAATTAAATCTAGATCAAAATTCTATCCATATTTATAACTAGCTTCTGACTGTGGCTTCGCCCGAGTCAAAAGTGTTTTAACATCCCAAGGGAACATTATACCCGGATGAAAAATAGCTTATGTGCTATTCCAGACTATAATCTATCTCTGTGCCAAATTTCATCCAGATCCGTTCAGCCATTCTGGCGTGATTGAGTAACAAACATAGATCCACACACACATCCATCCAAACATTCATATCAATACATATAATAAATCTGTAGAAAAGTAATTTTTGTACATCGAAAATATTTCCAAAAAAATTGCCAGGGTGTTAAAGGATAACCAACAGAACCTATTTCCAGCATTTTAGCGTTCCGTAGCCAAATGGCAAAAAACGGAACCCTTATGAATTCATCATGTCTGTCTGTCTGTCCGTCCGTATGTCACAGCCCCTTTTTTCTGAAAATATAAGAACTATGCTGTTGAAACTTGGTAAGTAGATGTATTCTGTGGACCGCATTAAGATTTTCACACAAAAATAGAAAAAAAAACAATAAATTTTGGGGGTTCCCCATACTTAGAACTGTTCATCAAACCCATACGTGTGGGGTATCTAGGGATAGGTCATCAAAAACGATATTGAGGTTTCTAGTATATTTTTTTCTAAACTGAATAGTTTGCGCGAGAGACACTTCTGTACATTACCATGTAAACTTCCACTGAAAATTGGTTTAAACGAGATCTAGTAAGTATTTTTTTTTAAAACGTCATAAATCGTAAACCACAATTTGCCAAGTACGGAACCCTTCGTGCGCGAGTCCGACTCGCACTTGGCCGGTTTTTGGTATTGTTGTCTGTTTATCTGTTTATTTGTGCACGCATCACGTGAAATGTACGAAACCAATGTAGATAACATTTATACATAAATGTATTTATACTTAAAGTATGCGTAACTTGAAGAATTACCTAGTTTTTGTTTCATCGCAATCGGTTCACTCTATCAAAAGTTAGATGAATTTAAAGAGTTCAAGAAGTAAAACTATCACAACACACGCAATTCTGATACTCTGACAGTTGAACTCGATATTCGATAGATAGCGATGCGCATTGGAAGTCATTTTCTGAATGGCGGTGATTCTTTGCGAAAGAATGATGACTATAGAAAAAAAAATGGTAGGTAGGTAAGTAGGGTAGGGTTGGCAGACAGATGACGGGAGCGAAGCCACGGACACAGCTAGTTTATAATATAGTAAGATTTTATCATATGAAATATGTTTAGTTTTCAATCTAAACTAAGCTATGATTATAAAAAAAATATTTAGTCTGTTTGTTCAAGTTGTTAACAGGTAATTTCTGACATTACTGTACCAATTACAAATTCTTTCACTGACACAAAGCTACACTATGATTATGCTAAGTACCTTTGGCTACTTTTTACCCGTAAAAATACACGGTGAGTGTGGGATATAATACTGAAGTGAATCTGAGTGAAAACGCTAGTATTTCAAATTTAATTTAAAAAAAATACTTTAACTATTTATTTATTTATTTATTTATTCAAAATTATGTAAGTAACACCTTAACAGCTATAACGCCAATGCGATGTTACTACCACAAAGATATTAGAATTTTAGAAATACAATTAAAAATACAATTTAAATTACCATTAAAAACAATTTAAAATACCATTAAATACAATAAAATATTACAATTAAAATGTCAATTACAATACAATCATTCATACAATTTCAAATCCAATTATCATAGAATTAAACACAATAAAATACAATTAAAATACCATTACAATCCAATTAAAATTTCAATTAAAATCATTTTTCAACATTTTCATGCACTTCAGTGCTACCCTTGTGAACTTCATCAGGCTACAGTGAAATATATCTAAATCATAAGATATAATATTTAAAAATCTTATCTCTTAACTAAGAATCTTATGTCTCACCAAGGTTAAATACCACAAAAGCATTTTCTAATACGGTCAAAATATTTAATTACGACTCATTACATCTTTGTATAATACTCCCGCGTGCCCCAAAACTGAGAAATATTAAGAACGACACTTGAATTTAATGTACGAGCAAAAAATAATGAGTAGGGACGACGCCATTTTTTTGTCTCAATATAGGAGATATTTCATGCCAAGTTCTAAGCTGCCGACAGTGTCTACGTCACTTATCATTATTTAGGCTCCCTCGCACCTTAATTTTATACAGCTTTTTTGTGTCACTGGAACATTATTGCGACCTCTATTTTTCCTTTTAGGCACAAACCCGTCTCGCTATTCCCAACCACTGCAACTCATGAATGCCAGAATTAACAGTGGGGACCACCAGAAAAGCGCCGAATTAATGAAGCTCGTCGAGTCCCGTGGAAACGATTTAACGGTCTTGAATTTCGCAACAGAATTAATGAGAAAAGAATAACAGAGGCGTAAGAAATACAATAAATATATCCTCTACTCCTTTTCAAACAGGAGACAGAACGATAGGCCAATAGGCACAAAGGCAAATCTTTTTTACTTTGGGAAACGCTTGTGGCTTGTTTGAGGTGAACGAAGGGTTGTATGAGACTTCTTCTGGTGAAAAACCTACGGCATTTCTCTTGCCCTGTAAGGCTATTGCCATGCTCAATCTAAGAACAGTTCTACGGGTCTATACAGTCTCTATTCTAAATAATCAAGTACGAGTAATAAGGAAGAAAGAAGGAAGTAGGAGGAATCAAGTAGTAAGGGTTTAGCATAAACATGTTCATATATTGTATGTCGTTTTGTGAAAATTAAATACCTTTTCTTTCTTTCTTTTCACCAGCGAACTCAGGGGTAGTTAATCTGCATGAGACTATAGCAGGGATGATTTCACATGAAGTTGATTAAAGTAAAAGTCACACAGGGCAACTAATTTAATTTTCCGAGCACAGTCCGTCATCACAATTTCTTTATGTTCAAAACAACTCACTTTCAAAAGGAATACATTTTACCATCAATTCCCAATACTGGAGATATGATTTCTCAAACAGTACCGTTATCCTGTGTAGCTGTCCTCCAACTTTTGTAAATTATATCATCAGGAGTGTTCGAAACCTGCTGTAGCTTGTCTGCTAGTTGACAATTTTTTAATTTATATTAATTACTAAAATACTCCTAAGGAGACATTTGGAGCCCTGCCAAGGAAAAGAAAATTGCATGATAAAATCAAAGGCACATCGTTACGAACATGAAAATTCAGACAAATTCAAACTAATACTCACAGCGCCTACTGAACCATTGGTTCTATCATTTTGACGCTAGCCAGCTTTGTCCTTTCCATCATCCGGGATATTTATTTATAGGTTTTCAGGTTATAATAAATTCTCAGGTTACACTGACCTCAAGTGCACTCTTGTAAAAGAATTGACAGTCATCTCAACCATAGACCTTGAACGTTTTATTTTTAAACCATAGACGCAATTTCTAAAGTATCCTTTATGTAACTAATTCAAGAGTTTAATCATTTA
Organism: Orthosia incerta; assembly: GCA_948252205.1. Lineage (NCBI taxonomy): Eukaryota > Metazoa > Arthropoda > Insecta > Lepidoptera > Noctuidae > Orthosia > Orthosia incerta. The sequence continues at coordinate 5,555,966 of OX411749.1, forward strand.
TTATTTTTCATGTTGAATTCGTGTGTTTATTGAATTAAATTATTTCACACAAATAGGATACATTTTATTATAAACATTTACCAATGCCATAAATATGCCAACGCCATCTAGTACCTAAGTGAACAAACAATCAACCAGGGACATATCTGATCAATATTGTGTTTGTCACAAGGACACCAGATGTCGCTAATATAATTATGTAATGGCAAATTTTTATTGTTACAACCCCTCTATACCTCAAAAATCGATTTCAGTTTTTATATGACTCGCACACGAAACATCGGATAACATGAAACTTAAAATGCCAATGCATTCCTAGACAAATATTTTACTGTCCAGGCCGCTCGTCTATGGAATGCATTGTCTGTGACAAAAAAACCCGCGCAATCACAACCGATCTTTAAAAGACTGGTAAATGAGCACTATCTGTCACTGTGACCTTATTATTGTTGGAGCTGTATTGTTTTCTTGGCTGTATATTTATATATCTATTTTATTATTTTATATTTAGTGATAACTTATTTATTTATTTCCTTTATTAATCAGTTTTCTTATTATTTACATTTTTAAATATTTTTATAAAATAAATTAAAAAACAAAAACATTTAAAAATATAAAAAATAGAGGCCCACCGGTATCGGGAACAGGGTCCAAGCTACCGGCGGTCAGGGCTCCAGAGAGAGGAACCTCCTAACTATACGAGCCGTGTCCAGCAGTACTGCTTTCTGGATCAGGCCCTTGACCCAGCCGCCTAACGAGAGCCTTCTAAGATGTTGGTCGAGGCTCGTGGCTATTAAGCCATTGGCTGACACGACTATCGGTACAATGATCGCTGTGTCCACATCCCACATGTCGACAACCTCGCGAGCCAAGTCAAGATACTTGATTTGTTTATCTTTCTCGGCTTTCACGAGGTTCCCGTCATGCGGGACAGTTATGTCAACAATCATTGCACGCCTCTCGATTCGGTCCACCACCACTATATCAGGTTTGTTAGCGATAATAGTCCTGTCAGTGATGATGGACCGATCCCAGTACAATGTGATATTGCCATTTTCGAGAACTGGGTCGGGCACATACCTGTAGTACGGTACCTCCGATGCCACAAGAGTGTATTTCAGAGCAAGTTGCTGGTGGATGATCCTGGCTACAAGGTTGTGCCTATGCAAATACTCTTCGTTAGCTAGACGAGAACATCCAGAGATAATGTGGCGGATCGATTCACCCGGGCGGTGACATGCCCGACAGATGTCAACCGTGCCATCCTTCACAATAAATCTCCGGTAGTTATTCGTCATGATAACTTCGTCCATAATTGCACAGACAAAACCTTCGGTTTCCCCAAAGAGGTCACCGAAACGCAGCCAGGCTACGGACGCTGCTTGGTCTACATCAGACCCATGTAGGGCCCGGAAAAAGCGTCCGTGAAGCTGCTTACTCTGCCATACTTCCCTACGGTCGTTAGTTTCAAGCACTACAGGCTTGCGCCAGTTCTCATTCGCCATGGAGAGCGGGGTGAGTCCCTTGTCCACTGCTACTACATCTCGATGCATACCTACGTCGGTGTGTAGAAAATATTCCCTGAGATTGCATATCTCGCGGTTGTGGAGGTTTTTGGCATTTAAAAAGCCTCGGCCTCCACACTTCCGCGGGATATACAATCTCATGACTGACGATCGTGGGTGATGCATTCGATTTGCAGTCAGCAGTGTACGGACCCGCCTATCCAGGGCGTCGAGTTCCGTTTGAGTCCATTTGAGTATGCCGAAAGAGTACATCAATACCGGCATGACCCAACCGTTGAAGGCGCGCACCTTGTTTCCGCCTGAAAGAAGGCTATTGAATACCTTTTTCAGGCGGCCAAAGAAGCGTTCCCTCAACGATTGCTTCATGTCAGTAGTGCTGATACCTAACGCTTCCGACATACCCAAATACTTATAGGTTTCGTTTGGAGAGAGGGATCTCAGGTTTATGGAATCCGCGAGTTGAATTCCTACGGATTCCACAATCTCCCCTCGCTTTACATGCATGACCGCACATTTGTCCACACCAAACTCCATCCTGATGGCGTTACTAAAAGTTTCAGTTACTTTCAGTAGCTCCATCAGCTGAAGATTGCTGGGGGCAAAGAGCTTCAGATCATCCATGTAAAGGAGGTGAGATATAACCTGACCACCTCTCTTCAACCGATAGCCTAGCCCTGAATTCTCCAGCAGCATGCTTAGAGGATTCAGGGCTAGGCAAAACCAAAGTGGACTCAAACTATCGCCCTGGAATATACCTCGCTCGATCCTTACAGGTTCACTATTCCTCTGGATATTTCGACATCCTGGATAGCGAAGGACTGTGCTCCATTGCCCCATACACGACATCAGGAAGGTGCGTAGAGTTGTATCTATTTTATACAATTCTAGCACCCTCATGAGCCATGTATGAGGCACCGAGTCATAGGCCTTCTTATAATCTATCCAACATGTCGACAGATCCTTTCGGGAACGCCGAACCTGTTGGCTAATGGCCATATCAATAAGGAGTAGCTCCTTAGTACCGCGGGACCCGTTCCTACATCCATTTTGAGAGACCGACATGATCGAATTATCGTCGACGTGTTTATTAATTTTAACTCTCAAAATGGATGTAAGAACCTTATAGACCGTTGGTAAACATGTAATAGGTCTATAATTTTTGGGTTCCGCGGTGCTACCAGATTTGTGGAGCAGGTGGGTTATTCCTGTTGTAAGGAACCTGGGTAGCGAACCAGACTCCAAGGCTGCCTGGTACTGAGATGCCAAACGAGCGTGCGACCTTTGTAGCCACTTTATCCAGAAGTTGTGCAGCCCGTCCGGCCCTGGAGATTTCCAGTTCGGCAACGGGCGGACTGCACGGGCTATATCTTGGGGGCTGATCGTGATAGCCCCCATTTCTTGTATTGGATCGCACGCTCGTTCGACCTCCCGAGTCCATTCACCTTCGGTGTGACTGACAGGCACCGACCAGATGCTACGCCAGAATGAACACATAGCGTCATCATCCGGCAGGCGCGTATCAGTCACACCTTGGTCGGGTCGCTCCCAAGCCCGATAAACCCACCTTTCATTACTTTGGAATGTACGATTCTGGGTGTATCGCTCCACTCTCCGCCTATACCTACGAATACGGTTTGCCCATGCAAACACTTTTTGCTTCAGGAAGTCGATGCGCTCTGTGACACGGGATATATAGTCTTGGGGGCTGACATCAGTCCCCGAAAACGCCCGTCTCACAAAGCGCATCACTCTTGGCCGATTATTGCCCTCCCTGAAACAAATTAGTTTGCCGATGAGTGCTCTGGCCCCACCAATACGACGTTCGATCCTGCACTGCCAAGCTGGTACGGCTGGTTTCGGTCGTGTAGCTCTGTCATCTACAAATTTGACGTGGGCTACACGACATGCCGCTACAGCCGCGCAGTACATGATCGAATGTGTATCAGTGAGGTCTTCGCAGTTATCAAAATAGTTTGACAACTGCGAATCCAGAACAGCCACCAGTGCCCTATTTTTGTTATGCATGGGCAAACGAGGTAATCGTGGCCTAAGTTCGAGCGGCATGTAGCGATAATCCCGAATAGCACACTCCAAAGCACTCCTCAATTCCTCATTGCACTGGTTACTTACGTTTGTAACCCTGTCACTACTATCCACGTCAGCGTGGTTGGACTGTGGTTGCACCACGGCCTGCGACGATGGGGCAGTGACACGGTTACACATTTCCGTTCGGAGGCGATCAAGCACAGTATCATCCAACATACGATTACGCTGGATGACCCGTACCTGATCCGAAAGTCGTTGCGCCGAAACGTTGACGGCTGGCTCAAGCACCTGAAACAAAGAGAGCATCCGGACACGGTACGCGGTCAGGTTGTTTCCTCCCTCTGTAGCCCCAAAGTATGCGCGCATGACATTTTCGTTTATGGATTGTGTCCATCTCATGCGCTGCATACTTCCGCCGGGTGCTGGGACCCTATCAGAGACCGGTAAGCCTCGAGGTCCTAAGCGGTCCGGCGGCCGGCGTCCTCCCCGTCGACGCGCAGGTGTTGGTGTCGTCGGCGGAGAGAAGTACTCGTCGCTAGAGCTCGACGCAACTGCCACGGCCGGTGTCACAGCACTCACGGTGGGGCTGGTTTCCGGCGGAGGCGAGGCGGAGCTGGGCGACGAGGCCGGAGGTGGTAGGCGTGCTTTTCTTGCGGCCGCAGCTCTTGTCAACATGACGTCGTCTTCATTTTTCTCGTTTCTTGATGTTTATGTCGTAATTCGGTCATAGCTTTGATTATTATTATATTATTTATTTATTTTATTATTAATGTACACAAAGAAAATAAATACAGAAAACACATCGTGACAAAGGAGTACAAAGGAACTGCTTATTTCTTAAGAAATGTCTACCAGCAGACCCGCGAAAAGGAAAAAATGTAGCCAAATAGTGTGTGAGAACAGGAAGAGAAGAAAAGTGAACGACTATCCTAAGATATAAATACATACACATATAGTGTAAGTGATATATACTTAAATAAATACATAACTCTAAAATATATAGATACTAAATATATATGTACATATGCTTATAAAGCTCAGATTTGAGAGGAAAGATAATGCTCTTTTAATCGTTTTTAAAAAGCGAGATAGTATCTAGATCTCTGATGCTAGGCGGAAGTGAGTTCCACAATCTCACAGCATGGACAGAGAAGGAATAGGAATAATAGCTGGTTTTATGAGGATGGGATTTAAGGAGGGATCTAAGATGTGACCTACATAATGCATCTCTAGGGAGAGAGTAAGAAAATCGCTCACGAAGGTAGGAAGGATAAGACGGGTTGTGTAAGATGTTGAAGAGGAGACATAAAATCCGAGTATTTCTGCGAAGACGGATTGTGAGCCACTTGAGTTCCTTGCGAAGGTGAGAAACATGATCATACTTACATAGACCATAAACAAAGCGAATGCATAAGTTTTGCAGGCGCTCAAGCTTTTTTAATAGCTCCTCTGTGGCATCCAAGTAGCAGGCGTCGGCATAATCAATAATCGGCTGAATAAGTGTTTGCGCCAAAGAAATTTTCGTTTTTAAGGGCAACAGACTCTGAAGGCACCTTAGCGAATGGAATGAAAAATGAACCTTACAACTGACTTCGTTGACCTGAGCATGCCACGAAAGATTGGTGTCAATGATTACCCCCAGATCCTCTGTGGTTTCGGTAAATTCTATGCGAGCACCGTCAAGATATAGAGGCATCAAAGAAGCAACGTTAGCCGCATTGCGAACGAATTTGCTGCCTATGCCATGGCCTGTGATTTACTTGGGTTAATTTGTAGACCAAATGACTTAGCCCATGAGCTGATACATGCCAGGTCCCGGTTCATAGCCGCAATAGCAGAACCAGAGTCGTCTAAAGTAAAATGTCGATACAGCTGCAAGTCATCTGCGTAAAGATGGAAACTAGATGAGATTAATCTATTAACAAAGTTAATGAAGATTGAAAAAAGAAGAGGAGAGAGAACGCTACCCTGAGGAACCCCCTCAGTGAGGCTACACCAGTCAGAGAAGGACTCATCAAGGTGAACACACTGAGAACATCCCCGAAGATAAGAATTGAACCATGCTAAAGCGGAAGAAGAGAAATTAATGGATTCCAGAACACCGAGTAAAATGTCGAAATCCACTGAGTTGAAGGCACTGCTAAAGTCAAGCAATACAAGTACAGTAAGGGACTTATTCTCCATAGCCCAGCGGATATCGTCAGTTACATTTAAAAGTGCAGAAACAGTTCTATGACCCGAACGAAAACCGGATTGAAAGGGAGATATTAACGAGTTTGACGTCAAGAAATATGATACTTGTCTATGAACTAAGTGTTCGAAGACTTTAGAGAGAAATGGAAGAATATAAATAGTTCTAAAGTGAGTTAATAAAGAAGGATTGTTGATTTTAGGTAAGGGTATGGTGTGAGCCTGCTTCCAGACCGTCGGAAAAGAGCAAGAGGTAAAAGAGTGATTGAAGATGTGAGTTAGAACAGGCAGCAATGATGGAAGGATAAGAGTAATCATTCTGGAACATAACTTATCATTACCGACTGCTGAAGAAGTTATTGCCAAAACAGACTTCTTAACGTCATCTTCGGTAACATCGCTAAGGTAAAAAGGTCGGGCATTGTGGCAACGGCAAACTGGAAAGACGCTCTAAAGTTGCTGCCTTGACACACTTAGTAAGAGAAAAAGGAAGGCCAGAGAAATGATTGTTGAGATCATTGAGGTTCACATCCTTGCACTGGTTGGTAGACGATTTGCCTATTCCTACAGACTTAAGGAATCTCCATATATCGGAAGAACTACGGTTATTGAGTTGTTCATGGAAGTAGCGCCTCTTAGCATCCAGACACAGATGACTGCAGCGATTACTTAAATATTTGTAATAAGCGAGATTCAGGTCTGAAGGTCTGCGCTTATACCTGCTTTTGACCTTGTCTCTACGGGCCATATGCTCTTTAATTTGTGGTGTAATCCAAGGTGCAGGATTATGCCGCACTTTGACTCGTCGGATAGGGGCATGCTGGTCATACAAGTTCAGAACGGTTACATTAAGGCAATCCACCTTGTCATCGATGTCATCGGTACTGACCAGAGGAGACCAATCGAGATCGCCAGCATCACGCCGCAATGCCTCCAGGTCTATGCCCTTATAGTTACGAAGATATAAGAGCTGGGGCTTACGCTTGGAAACACGGATACGATAAGATAGGTAAACAAGATCGTGGTAAGAGAAAGTAGCAGTAAGCTGGCCATGGGAAGAAACATTATTAGGAAAGGAAACAATCTTAAGATCAAGTAAAGAAGGCGTACAATTAGGAAAATAGTGAGTAGCAGAGAGAGGCAAGACTTGAAGATTGAACGAAGACAAGAGTGAAAGGAGTTTAAAGGAGCGAGAGTCATTTTAAATCAAGCAAGTATTGAAGTCACCCATTAAAATAATGTGCTCATACATGGGACAAAGATCGCTGAGAGTGGATTCAAGAGAATTGAAGTAGTCAATGTGAAGATTAGGGCTGTAGAGCACTGCAAGCAAAACTTTTGTGTAATGAACACATACTTCAATAAACAAGTATTCAGCCGATTCGGAGTACAGCGAAGGAGATGAACTAACCACCCTGTAAGGTAAGTCAGACCGCAGGTACACCGCCACACCTCCTCCACCTTTGCCAGTCCTATCAATGCGGAACAAAACGAAGCCGGGGAGTGAATAATTAGTAGTTGGGAGAGAAGGCTTCAGAAATGATTCCGATATCAATATTGCATCCAGGATAGCACTGCTAAAGGATGCCAGAAGTTCAGAATAGTGACCAGGAACACTCTGGGCGTTTATGTGCACAATATGAAGATTTTTAGGATCATTAGAGAAAAGAGAAGAGATTTTATCATGTAAAGTGAGTGGTATGGATGGGTCACTATCCGCACTAGCAAAACTCTCACAAGAAGAGCATGAGAAGAAGCTGTCATTAAAATCTGCTGCATTCATAATATATATAAATATACCTAAATAGTAATACAAATAAATATAAATAATATGACTAAAATCTATATAAATACCTAAAATGCTAATAAAGATTTCCTATCAGTTAGAAAACCACCCCAACCCGCTGGTATATTGGCAGAAATATTACAAAAAAAATAAATAAGAATAATATACTATTATAATAACTATCTAGAAAAAGACTTACTATGTTTGTAACTTATTATTTTATTTAAACTTGCACCAAGTGCAACCCCATGTCATGTCCAGGCTATCTCTCTCCATTCTGGGTTGTCTGGAAGAGATCGCAGAACGCGATAAGGCCGCCTGTTGTATGTTTGTTTTTATTTTAAGGTTGCCGTATGTATTATTGTTTTTATCTTGGTGTATAATAGAGTATATTCTACTTATAAAGTATGCAATACTTTTCCGAATGCACGGTAGAATCAACTACTACTTGTAAATTTAAATTTTTGTTTGACGTTCAAAAGTGCTGCTTATTGGCCTAGTTGAATAAAAATATTTGACTTTATATAAATACATATAATTATTAAATAATTAATTATTCATTATGATTTAATAGATTTTATCTACACTCACAACGTAATGTTCCAATTATGAATTCAAAAAATATTGCATAAACACGTACTTTATATTCGTGGATAGGAAAAATTAAAAAAAAAACCATTATAGTTCAACATTTTCCTTCGATTTTCAAACAACTGCATCATAAAATAACTTTTTTTCTATTATGATACAGGACAAATCCAAGAAGTTAATCACTAAGGAGATTCCATCAATTATTTATATTTTTGAAATGCCATTTTTATAGTACCTGATAAAAAAAAATTGATTCCAATTTTAACTTGTCTGTAACAGTGCCCGCTTTAGGCTTATTACGCACTGCCATTTTTATTTGCGCGAACTTTTGTCTCTTTCCAACTGTTCATAGAGCTCAAAATATTCGCGCGAAGTATATTCGCGCTGCGATGCGGTGGATTCTGTTGCAAAACACGGATTTCATGCGGTATTATTGCCGCACGATTTTTTTACCGCAATTTAATGCGGTGATGTGCTGGGTTTTGGCGCCATTCATACGTTTTGCAGGTTTCGTTGTACTGAATTTCAGGACTTTTTAAAATTCTTGCTTAAAATGTCTGATATTAGTGAATGTGAAGAAAAATTGACGCCGCCAAATATTTATATGCGGCGAAGGAAATTACTCATAATCTCTTACCAGCAAAGTCGAGATTATTATATGAAACCTTGGGGTCTTTAAGTCAAGAGTGAATAGGTTTCTTCTAGGCAAGCGTGCTTCACCGTAGACCACGTCATCGCTTAACATCAGGCGAGATAGTGGTCAAACGCGAGCCTATAGATTATTAAAAAAAAAAAAAAAAAAAAATTGCATTTATCACGACTTTATGGCATGGAAAATGCAAAAAATAAGATTAAGTAGGTTCAATCCCAAAATGTATGAGTGTAGATAAAGTAGTGTATGAAACTGCACATAGCTAGGTATTAAAACATTCGTGTGAATACTATTAAAAACCTCGCCTACGGCTCGGTTTTTAAACTCACACTCATGTTTTAATACCCCTTATTATGCAACAGTATCATAAACTACTATACTAGAATATGCCCCAAACCCTTGATATAATTATAAACTATAAGTATTTTGTTACTTTTACCCGCGGCTTTACCCGTGTTAAAAGTGTTTATAATCCTATGTACCTTACTTCCTAAATTAAAAGTAGTAGTCTACTCATGAGTCAAATTTCATCAAAATCTAATTAGTAGTTTAGACGTGAAAACGCAACAGACAGATAGGCACATTTTATATATGAGCTAAGGGCTATGTTGCGTTGTTTTAAACCAATACAAATTTAAATCATTTAATTGAATGAAGTCTATTCATTTAAGTAACTGCTTTTAAATGTCTTACGTATTCCATATTCTATTGCAAAATCAAAAGATCTTTCAATTCAAACACAACCAAATTAATATTAGTTCTATAACTATGTTTCTTTGCTTATTATGGATACATAATCTTCAAAACATGTCTAGTCTTTCTGAAACACTATATAATAATTAGGTACAATTAACTCAACAGAAACTGTTTTAAATTTATTCATGAATTATATTGAGTCGCGAGGCATAAAATAGAATAACTTTTACTTATTTCAAGATCTTACAATATCAAATACTTCATTAATAATATTCCAATAGAATTAGAAATTAAATTAAGTGTATCATCTGGTTATGATTTCTTATGATAAATTAGCTAATTAATTTCAGTTAATTACCTTCGCTGTCATGAGAGCTTGAGAGGCAACTAAAGAATTATTTGGGACGTGTTACTTTTATATCTTATTTCATTGGAAATAATATACCTGGCATGCTTGGTAGGTAGGATTTAATAGTAATGTTGCAAATAATTATTGTATCCCTAAATAAAATGCCTATGGTCGAGTCATCTCATGAGGTCCTAGTGCGTAGGCTAAAGAGAACTAAACCATTTGAGTTAATGTAGTGTATAATAAGTTAAAACATAATAGAAAATAATACTGTGCTATACATGTAACACGTGAACTAAGTGTTTTCAACGTATCAGAAATCAAAAAATCAAAATCAAATATTTTTATTTTACATAGGCCTACATGGGCACTTATAAAACGTCGACAAAAGGTGCACGGTTCGGGTTAGTCGTTTCCTATGGAGAAGAACCGGCAAGAAACTCCATGGTTACTCTTTTAATTTTTTTTGTGTTTACAATATTTCCATGTTACAGCATTAGTACTTGGATATGGGGGGACAACGTAGGCCCGACAATAAGTCGTACGAAATTGAAAAAAAAAAACAACAAACAAACAAAAAAAAAATTTTGTCCGAAATAAAAAGTTAACAAATGTTAACAATCATCTAGAAATCTAGAAAGCCTACAATGTTCACACATTCACAATCGGTAAAAGAATCTATACAAAGGTAAAAAAAATAAAAAAAAACAACACTAAATTTAACATGTGGCACAAATACTGTAATCAGTGCTGTAACTATTCTTAGCAAAGGGCTATAATGATGATTGAAAAATACTGTAAAAAGTCTTATTTAAAGAGAAAAAAAATGAGATTGAGAATAGTTAGAGATATCCATATATTTTCAGACTCGAAGAAAGTGCTACCGAACTGTATAAAAGTGCAAATTGACACTATTCTTAGTCATAACATTATACAATATAATTATAAGATAGAGTTAAATTGCTTGTTAGTCTATTAAGGCTAGATTGTAATTTATTATTAAGAACCTTAGTTTTTATTAATCTAGAAAAAAAAAATGTAGTCCTAGTTCGATTCACGAATTGAATAAAATGTTATTAGGGCTTTGTCATCTGAAATTTCAAAAGCAGCTCGGTGTTTGGGTAAGTGCCCGGCTGATGGCAATAGGGTCGCTCCCTATTACATGTGGCTTAATGTAGCTGGAGAAATATGGACGATAATAGGCGTGACCTTAAGTGAAACTGTCCACTAAAAAAAATATTGTTGGAATTTTTTTTTTTTTTTTTTGGCTACCCAACAATTGAATACACTGATACAAAGATATGAGATACATTCAATATACTTATAGACTAGTGTACCAATTTCTTACAGGTAAGCACATCATGCATTACTTATTTGCCGATTGATATTGGGCGCCTACTTACAATTAGATGAGTTCTTATACTCATCCAGTTTCAAGCAGACAAACATGATTATGCTATGGTTCAATAACTCCAGATTAAAATCAAAATCAAAGTCAAAACAAAAATCAAAATTTTATAGAAACACAATTAAAACAAAAAATAAAATCATACAATTAAAGCAAAAATTATAATAACATAACACCACCGTTAAATTCCCCAAACGGTAAAATGATGAAGACTCTTTTTCTCAGAGCGAGCTTTTAACCATTATTTGAGCAGAAATTCAGCCTATGGGCTGCCACGTAGGAAGCCCCATTATAAAACCCAGTTGTAATTGAAGATAGAAACTTGTACTAAAAAAAAAAGGTAAAATCGTTTCTTTCATAGTTACTATGCTTGAGAAAAGTAAACTATTGAAGGGCTGGGAAGTACTAAATGCCTGGCTTCCTTTTCTTATTTCGTTTTATGGTGAAATATTTTCCACAGATTTTAAACTAGATCATTGGTGTATGTTGTAGGCTTCTTTCTATCCTGGCAAAATTATACCGGCCTTCAAAACTTAGTACCACACTTTTGAAATTGCAATTTCACCTAAACTACGTAAGTCGGTTTTTTTAAATAAAAAACGTTTTGTAGAAAATGTTATCAACTTCCTATGAAATCACAGTTTATTATGCATTCATAACTTTCTTAACTTGATTTGTAACGGGAAAGAGCTACTAATGTACAATATTAAACAATAATTTCAAAGAAAGTTGAGGAAATTTTCTATAAAATGATTTTTATTTCATAACTCTCACTGCTATAGTTTAGGATAAATTGCAATTTTAAAAGTGTGGCACTAAAACTGTGGCACTAAGTTTAGAAGGCCAGTATATAATCAAGATATCCTACTGATAAGAGCTGCTAATGTACAATAATAAACAATAATTTCAAAGGAAGTTGAGGAAATTTTCTATAAAATGTTTTTTATTTCAAAACTCTCACTTCTATAGTTTAGGATAAATTGCAATTTTAAAAGTGTGGTACTAAAAGTGTCGTACTAAATATAGAAGGCCAGTGTATAATCAAAATATGTTACGGGAAAGAGTTAGTGATATTTATAGTAGAGATAAAAAAAACGTTCAGTTCACCAAAGATATTATTCTGCTGGACTTCTGTCCATGACCCTCCAAATATGGGTAAGTAAGGTCAAACAAAAATTTTAATAACGTATTCGCTCTTTGGATCCGGAAAATTACCCGACACGTTTATTTTAAATTGAGACAAGTCCTTTAAAATCAGGGCCGGCGTCGACGGTGCCAATAAATAAATGAATAATAAATAAACCTTTTACTATTTCAGATTGTTATTTAGTTTTACGATCTTAATTTATTGTATTTTATTGTTATCATTTCTATTGCAATATCTTATAAATTGAAACTGAATAAAAAGATGAATGATTCAATTTATTCAGTTTCAATTTATAAGATATTGCAATAGAAATGATAACAATAAAAATCATACAATTAAAGCAAAAATTATAATAACATAACACCACCGTTAAATTCCCCAAACGGTAAAATGATGAAGACTCTTTTTCTCAGAGCGAGCTTTTAACCATTATTTGAGCAGAAATTCAGCCTATGGGCTGCCACGTAGGAAGCCCCATTATAAAACCCAGTTGTAATTGAAGATAGAAACTTGTACTAAAAAAAAAAGGTAAAATCGTTTCTTTCATAGTTACTATGCTTGAGAAAAGTAAACTATTGAAGGGCTGGGAAGTACTAAATGCCTGGCTTCCTTTTCTTATTTCGTTTTATGGTGAAATATTTTCCACAGATTTTAAACTAGATCATTGGTGTATGTTGTAGGCTTCTTTCTATCCTGGCACCACACTTTTGAAATTGCAATTTCACCTAAACTACGTAAGTCGGTTTTTTTAAATAAAAAACGTTTTGTAGAAAATGTTATCAACTTCCTATGAAATCACAGTTTATTATGCATTCATAACTTTCTTAACTTGATTTGTAACGGGAAAGAGCTACTAATGTACAATATTAAACAATAATTTCAAAGAAAGTTGAGGAAATTTTCTATAAAATGATTTTTATTTCATAACTCTCACTGCTATAGTTTAGGATAAATTGCAATTTTAAAAGTGTGGCACTAAAACTGTGGCACTAAGTTTAGAAGGCCAGTATATAATCAAGATATCCTACTGATAAGAGCTGCTAATGTACAATAATAAACAATAATTTCAAAGGAAGTTGAGGAAATTTTCTATAAAATGTTTTTTATTTCAAAACTCTCACTTCTATAGTTTAGGATAAATTGCAATTTTAAAAGTGTGGTACTAAAAGTGTCGTACTAAATATAGAAGGCCAGTGTATAATCAAAATATGTTACGGGAAAGAGTTAGTGATATTTATAGTAGAGATAAAAAAAACGTTCAGTTCACCAAAGATATTATTCTGCTGGACTTCTGTCCATGACCCTCCAAATATGGGTAAGTAAGGTCAAACAAAAATTTTAATAACGTATTCGCTCTTTGGATCCGGAAAATTACCCGACACGTTTATTTTAAATTGAGACAAGTCCTTTAAAATCAGGGCCGGCGTCGACGGTGCCAATAAATAAATGAATAATAAATAAACCTTTTACTATTTCAGATTGTTATTTAGTTTTACGATCTTAATTTATTGTATTTTATTGTTATCATTTCTATTGCAATATCTTATAAATTGAAACTGAATAAAAAGATGAATGATTCAATTTATTCAGTTTCAATTTAGGAAAGTTTGTATGTTTGTGTTTCAATCGCGCACAAACGGCTGAACGGGTATTCTATGAAATTTTGTACACAGATAGTTTGTAACTTAGATTAACATATAGGAACTTTTTATCTTGATGAACTCGATATAAGGATGCATTTGGGAGAAACAATCTTTTTTCACGCGGGCAAAGCTGCGGGCAGAATTTTAATCATTTATCCAAGGAAGAGATCTTTACCCTGAAGAGGCGACGACGCCAATAAGGTAGACACTAATTTAAAAGGTACAAACAAATCCTTGAAGATACAAAGAGTTCTTCCTCAAGCGCAAGTTCGATCTTGCATGGAGTACTGTTCTCATCTCTGGGACGCATCTGCCAAATATCAGCTTGATGCACTTGAATCTATCGTAAAACGGGCCAAGAGGCTCATTGGCAATGAGGCACTGGTTGAGTCAAAGCTCTAGAGCCTTGAAAATCGTCGCCGAGTTGCCGGCTTGTCGGTTTTTTATCGGTTGCATTTCGGGGAGTGTGCGACGGAATTGCATGATCTAATTCCGCCAAGCCCGTTTTATCATCGGGCTACAAGACGTACGGCGATGCGCGATGGTGGACATCCCACCTATACGCACTAAACGTTTTGGAAATACTTTAATTATGCGTACAGCTAAGGAGTTTAATTCCCTGCCGGAGTCTGTGTTTCCCGATAGCTACAATCTCGGGGTCTTTAAGTCAAGAGTTTGGGCGCACGGTTGGCGCAGTGGTTTAGCGATTGACTGCTGCGCTGCGTATCGCGGGTTCGATTCCCGCACGGAACAAATGTTTGTATGATCTACAAATACTTGTTCCGGCTCTGGGTGTTTGTGTATGTGAGTTTATATGTTTGTAAACGCACCCACGATACAGGACAAATTCCTAGTGTGGGGCAACGTTTTTTAAAATAAAAATAAATAAATAAAGAGTGAATAGGATACTTCTAGGCAAGCGTGCTACACCTTTGACCACATCATCACTTACCATCAGGTGAAATATTGGTCAAGCGCAAGGCTAAATACAATAACAAAATCCCATACTTATAATAAAAACTATCATAAATTCTGTCTATTTTTTACTGCGCCTTCATAAATTCTTGCCACGGTAAAATAAGGTCACGTAGAAGGAAAATAAGGGCTATCATAAATAATGGGTCCCGCTAACCATTAACTAACTATTATGCACTTAAGGTTTGATACATTGGTACCACCACGTTTAAGTATGAGGAAGTAACATATTTGAGTAATAAAGAAGTTTTGCTAAGAACTAATAAACTCTGATTCAACGCAAAATAATTTTAGAGCGTATTGTTGGTACAAAGTACTACTTACCTAATACTATAGTCGTCACAGTTTAAGAAGTCCGTTGACGTTTCTCATTTTACATGCCGCGATAACTTTTTACGTAAGAAATTGAAAAATCAAATTCATAGTCCTAATTAAATACTATGTAACAGATACACTATGACAACGAGTATCATTCGCAAGCATCAACTTTAATTATTATTTAGTATCTATGTTCTATGTTAGGGGGGGTTTGGTTTCCGCACTTAGTCCTGGATGGACCTTTGTACGTGAGCCATGGCGGCCGTTGGGTGGTCATTCCATCCAGCCCACCTCCCTCCAGAAGTCAATTAGAGCTCCTGGTTTCCTCAAAATATCCGTGTACGATCTGGGTGACCCGAGGGTTCGTAATCTTATTTGTGTGATACCTGTGCACTCAAAGAGAACGTGCGCGACGGTTTCCTCAGCCTCCATGCATGCCCTGCACAGAGGACTGTCCGTTATGCCTATTGTGTGGAAGTGTTTGTTGAGTGAGCAGTGTCCCGTGATGGTCCCCGTCACCAGGCGCAGGCCATTCCTGTCCAGGCGTAAAACACATTATTAAGTATTTTTATAGCGGTCTAAACGGGCATTTACTTTTTGTCAACTTTAACATGTTTTCTTTGCGTTCGCACTACGATCAAGAAAACGTATGCAATGGGAAACTATATTACCACAGGATCACGGTAGATGTCAATTCAGGGTAGGTACTATAATGTGTTTTAATTGTGTATTCAATACAGTTGAACATGGCGTACTTTACGAGGCTGTAATTATGATTCGTAAATTAAATCTTTTGCATAGGCATCTTTCTGTTACGCGGTTGTGACTTTTGTTTACGAGCTCGATCATTACTTATGCAGTTGAGTTATAAAGGAGATTGCCCATACACAGGTCCCTTATGAGGTATCGTGTCTGCGATTTCAATATTATCCAAAAATAGGATTTATATTTTGTGTTTTTTTTCCATACGTGTCCTTTACTCTTTATGTACAGACAACAACAGATCAGGTTTCTTCACTTGGACATTTTTATGCACCTTATTGCATTGTAATAAGGGTTCATTTCAAGAACAGAAACATCGTTATTTCTCGTGAACCCCACAAAATAAAATGAAAATGTTTTCTAATTATGAATATAACGTGTTTTTCCTACAATATACAACCCAATTCATCAAGATACAACCATTTTTTCATAGAGGCCCAAGTTCCCTTACAAAATGGATGTGCAGGACGTAGCGTGTTCATTGGCCCCGAGAAAAGAAGGGCGTAAACCTTCTGGCCATTGCCGCTGAACGCCCCATCCACATCAACGAAAACAAAGGTTCTTGGATGCCTAGCTGCAGCAGTGACGTAGGGTTGCAAATCGACTCTAACGATTCAACGATGTGTTGGCTGTACTTGAGTTATTTCCAGATTCCGGGTTGCCTACTTCTGGATCAGCACTCCTGGTGTCCAGGTTCCGAGGTTCAGCTCGACAGGATCGAAAAGGGATGTCTTCATAAGGGTTGAAGTTGATGAATTAAATGAAACACTAAGTTATTCAGTACACGGCACGATTCTAGGGCTCTCAACAATTTCTGAGACGTGATTCTATATAAGAATTACTTCTTATTTACTAAGACAAGTACAAGCGACTAGCTTTGGATGACTACAAATTCTATTTTGGGCCCGGGGGTTCTTTATACCCTCGCATCGTGCCATTATTGAGAGCCCCGCAAATTCTCGCCGAAAATAATTTTTATTTATGTAAAAAACCCTTATACATATTTGGTAAATAGGGTTACCGCACCCCTTCCATGGTGCTATCAATAGCTGGATTCCTTCGTACTGTAACACAGTAACGCCCCCTATCTATGTATCTAATCAATATACCTAATTTCCAGGTATTGATAGCTTCCCTAGACTATTTCCATGAAATAAAAGGACAATTCCCTTTATTTCCCAGTTAAAACCTTAATAGCTTTTAACCTAGCCTAAGGATATCTATAGGTTGGGTTGACCTGCTGGTGCCAATAGCAGGCTGTCTGTTGACGTCTAGAAAAAGCTTATTTTCGGGAATCTTCTATGGGATATCATCCCTTATGTAACGAATCTATAAATTCCTAAGTCATTTCACCGACTTTAGGACTTCCTACTTAGGCTAACCAGACAATCACCGCCTATTATGGGGATTCTGGTAGCCAATAGACCACACTTTACATTTCTAGTGTTTATGTAAGTCTATCTAGGTCATATGCACATAAGGTGCCTTGATATGTACAAATTTTATAGCTGGTCACTTTCTTTGCGCCCAGCTATCAGAGAAATTAGATATAAAAACACTAATAAGATTGGGACAACACGATGGTGCGTTTAACGGGCCATCGGGAGGTCCCCAAAAATTCCTTATTTTCGGAATTCCCAGGGGTGTATAGTCCCGGGGAATGGCAAAAACTGACTAAAAATTACATTTCCAGAAACCTACTTTCTGGAATTGTACTTAAACTACTTGAGCGATTTTCGCTCCAAAGTGATGGCTTGGTAGCTAGTCCAGCAAGCCATCCGAAAGTACTTACACCATGAGTACATCTATTCCCTTCATGGAGTTATTCCACCTGAAGGGTCTACAAATTTCAACGTTTTACGTTGTTTACATTTTTCACGACTGCTTATCTCGTTGACTATCCAAGCGATTCTTCCCATCTAGAAACCGCCTGGAAGCCCTTTTTAGCAAGCTTTCCAATGGT
This sequence comes from Orthosia incerta, assembly GCA_948252205.1. Taxonomy (NCBI): domain Eukaryota; kingdom Metazoa; phylum Arthropoda; class Insecta; order Lepidoptera; family Noctuidae; genus Orthosia; species Orthosia incerta. The sequence goes on from OX411749.1 coordinate 5,574,018, forward strand.
AGTACTTTTACCAGTACACCTATATGTTTCTAGGTACTTAGGGCACCTAAAACCGTAAGCGATTGCCAAAAACCAGATAAACAGCAGTTTTTCTATTATATACTGACTTGATATCTCAAGTAAATGGGCTTTATATAAAAGACTACGCTAACTATGAGGTGTATATAGGCTTCCTGTCTCGGTCTAGGTCCCCCATATACCCTAAAATGACCTAAAACCATATGTTTGGTGTTTGAGATATCAAGTCAATATTCCTATTTACATAGCAGAAACTATGTGGTCTTCACATAGTTTCATCATTATGTACTGATTTCATGTCCAGTACATAGGATAAGCCCTTAAAAACATGATTTTAATTACTATAATATTTTCAAAAACCACCAAAACTATAAATATCGTGTGGTTCCCTCTCACGGGTCATTCGGAACTAATCCGTCGTCGAGCACAGACGTATCGTATGACAGAAATTTATGTTTTTTACTATGATAACTCTTATCAGTATGCTTTCTAATGATTTTACTCTGTTAAGGGTGAACTATTGAACCCTATAACATACTGACAAACACTAAAAACATTATACTACTATCTCAAAAAATGTAGGTAAAATTTTAGTATAAATATAAACGTGCCTCTAAAATTCATTTTAGTATCAGGTGGCGCGCCGTGGTAAGCAGACATGTCTACACATACAAACTTCAATTTCTATGAACCATTTAGTATGGTTGATGACGCTTCGTCGCGAACATATCTCCCGCCGTGCAGTGCTGTGTCGACTCGCTGTGTCGACTCGAAGTGTTGTCGGCGCGGCGCTGCATTCCTTCGGTGAGCGACGGACGGCATTTCTCGGCTGCCGGCCAGGCCCACCGAGAGGACGGTCGCCATCTCTGGTTACTGGGGCAGTGGGACGAGTTTCTTCACCGGACGCTTCAAGGCACCGCCAAGCGTGCGTACCTCAGCGGTCCGGATTTCTCCGTCGATTCCTGGATACACGGCCACAATGCGGCCTCGCGGCCACGTATTGCGGGGCAGCTGGCCGTCGGCTATCAGGACAGGGTCACCCACTTTAAATCTGGGCCCACTACTATGTGGCTCCCGCCGGTTTTGGAGCTCCGGCAGGTACTCTCTGACCCAGCGACTCCAGAACATATCAGCGAGGATCTGTGATCGTCGCCATATTTTCCTGCTGTCTATATCTTGCTCGGTGAACGTGCCAGGTGTAGGTAGTCTGGCTGACCCACCGAGTAAAAGGTGATTCGGTGTGATGGATTCATCATCATCACCATCTACCGACACGTGTGTCAATGGTCGGCTATTTACAATGTACTCTGCCTCACAAATCAGTGTGGACAACACCTCTTCGGTGGGGTGTTTTTCTGTAAGTACATTGTATAGTGTGTTTTTTACACAACGAACTAGGCGTTCCCAGGCGCCTCCCATGAATGGCGCTGATGGCGTTATGAAGCGCCATACGATGCCTCTACGACTTGCCTCTGTTTTGAAGGCGTCTCGCAGCTCTCTGTCGGCGCCGTGCATGTTGGTGCCATTGTCTGAGTGTATCTCAGCTGGGCATCCTCTGCGTGCGGCGAATCGGCGCAGCGCCAATATGGCGGAGTCTGCGCTAAGGCTGGCGGCGATTTCAAGGTGCACCGCCCTTGATGTGAGACACGTAAATAGTGCTACGTATCTCTTCTGATGCTGCCGACCGACGGTGACGGATAGCGGGCCGAAATAGTCGAGCCCGGTATATGTAAACGGCCTCTTATGGTGAGCGAGGCGCGTTTTCGGGTGGTCGCCGGTCGCAGGTACTGGTGGCTGTGCCTTGCGTATACGGCAATGCAGGCATCTTGCTATCACCTTCTTCGCTGTTGGTCGCATCTTCACGACCCAGTAGTGCTGCCGTACCTCATTAATTGTGAGTTCGGTGCCACTATGTTGTAGACTGCGATGTGTCCAGTCTATGTACAACTGCGTTATGTGATTGTCGCCATGTAATATAGGCGGGCGCATCACTTCTTCAGCTACCTCTTGCGTAGCTGCTATGCGACTTCTTAGTCGCAGCACGCCGTCGACGACCTGAATTTGTAAAGGTCGCAGCGAGCTATTTTTATTTATTTCTTCAACATTCGCTAACTCTGAAGCGAACGATTGTTGTTGTGCGACCTGGACAAGTATTTTCTCAGCTTCTTGGAGAAATTCTGCTTCTATGATTTGTCTGTTGACCTGGGTTGGTGCTCTGCATGCCTGCTTCTGCTTCTGTGCAGGTACAGCGGGCTTCTTGCGCCAGTCTGGGTCCTTTTTAGCGTTTTTTCTCGTCCGTTTATAGGACGTTATCTCTGTTCTATTTTTGCAAAGAGATATAAAACGCAGAACTGTGGCGGTCGCACGAAGCAGTCGCTCCCATCTGGAGAATCTGCTTGGCTCTGGAACGGCTTCTATGAAGCTCTTCTTGTCCCCTTCTGTGACAACGAAAGTTTTTTCTTCTCCCGTGTCGTTTGTAGTCGGAGGTTTCTCTGTGGGCCATAATTCGGGCCCAAGAGACAAAAAACTCGGCCCGCAGTACCACTCGTGGTCCGAGTTGAACCGCAGTGGCACGTCACGGGTTGCTGCATCAGCGATGTTCATCTTGGTGGGTATCCATCGCCAATCTTCGACTTTGCTATTGTCTTCAATAGCAGCTATTCGGTGAGCAACGAAAGGTTTGTATACTCTCGCTCCTCTTCTAATCCAGGTCAGTACGGTCTTGCTATCTGACCAATACGTTACTGACGTGGGCTTGCAGTCGTGTTCACTCATCACTGCTACGGCTACGCGGGTTTCCAATACCGCGGCCTGAAGTTCGAGTCTCGGTATCGAAAGCAGTTTCAGTGGGGCCACCCGCGCTTTCGCCATAACAAGGCTTATTAAGTGCTTGCCTTCCACGGTCGTGGCCCGCCAGTATATAGCGGTAGCATATGCCATCTCGCTTGCATCAGTGAACACATGCACCTGCATTTCTATAGCGTCGCTATATCCAGGATAGCATCTTGGTACGCTAACGTTTTTTAGTTGGCGTAAATGTTGTACCCAAATTTTCCATTGTAATGCTAGGTCAACATCTAGCCTCTGATCCCAGTCGACGCCTCGCCGCCATGCTTCTTGCAATATTTGCTTCGCCTTGATGGTTACTGGTGAGGCGAGTCCGAGTGGGTCGTATAGCGACGCCACTATTCTGAGCGCCTCTCGCTTGGTGGGCGCCTCTCGGTCCAAGATACCCTCAGGCAGACGCGCGAGTGTGAGGTTGAAACCCAGCGTGTCTTCGCCTGGCCTCCATATGAGGCCGAGTATCTTTTCCGACGTATCTATATCTCCAATGGATACCATCTCAGTTTGTATATGCGATGGGTCCATTTTTTGTAGGAGCTGCGAGCTATTTGAAACCCATTTCTTGAGTTCAAACCTCGCCTGTAGGTGTATTTTTCGCACCATACTAGCGACTTCTGCCGCCTTCTCGATAGTTCTATAACTATCTAGGTAGTCATCCATATAATGACTACGTAGTATAGCATCCACAGCTTCAGGGTGCTTCTCTATATATTTGTTTGCGTTCCAGTTCTTTGCAAAAATTGCTGTGCAAGGCGAACTGGCTGCGCCGAAAATGATGGACGTCATTCTATATTCTTCTGGCGCTCCTTCTCTGCGGTTTCCCCTCCACAGGTAGCGATGCGCGTCTCGGTCTTGGCTCCGCACCTTCACTTGCATGAACATCTCCGCTATGTCACCGGTTATTGCGACGCAGTGGCGGCGAAACCGCATCATTACGCCTGGCAGCGACTGTAATAGGTCGGGCCCAGTTAACAGGAAGTCATTCAGTGACATTCCTCTCGATTTGGCGGCAGCGTCATGTACGATGCGAAGTTTGTCTGGCTTCATTGGGTTGAAGACATCGAAGTATGGGAGGTACCAAGTTTTGCCCGGCGTGCTAATTGCGGGTGCCCTTTCAGCGTACCCTTTCGCAATTAGCGAGTCCATCTGGTCTGAGTATCTTCTTAGAAGTTCCTGGTTCTTGTCCAGCTTCTTTTCTGTTGAGACGAGCCTCTTCAGAGCTGTCTCAAAGCTATCTGGCATCTCAGCATGCTCATTACGCCAAAGCATGGCGGTTTCGATGTGTCCATTCTCTAATTGGACAGTTGATCGATTCAAAATGTCCTCTGCCCTTCTTGCTGGGTCAGAGGCGGGTCGCTGTGGGTTTATGCACAACGATTCTATGGCGAAATGTTCGCGCAACTGATGATCCAAATTGTCATCAGTTGTTATTCTATTGACATGATGTACTTGTTGTCGTAGTAAACTACTGTGCGCGCCATGTAGTGTCCAACCCATTGCTGTAAGTGACGCAATTGGTTGGTGTCTTGGACCTCTGCGAATCTCGCTGGCCAATAACAAATGCCAGTTGTCTTGGCCGACGAGTATTTTTGGCACGCCATTGTTGTACATCAACTCTTTTCTCAAGTCGGTTAAATGCTTGCAGCGTGCGACAACCCTATCGCTCACTGTTTGTTTTGCCAAGCTGAGTTTAGGTATAGTACGTGCTTTAAATTGTACCCTTCTCTCTTGCGGGCTAACCAGCGTCACCTTGACTCTTCTTGAGCATGGGGTGGTGAGCATGGTGTTGCCTATCGCACCGATCTTGAGCGGGTCCACAGGGCCCTCTGCCCCGACTTGCCTCGCGATGTCTTCATCTATCAGCGAAACGGTGGACCCATCGTCTAGGAGAGCGTATGTTGCTACCTCTCCCGCCGGTCCGATTACCCGGACCGGCACTATCTTGAGGTACGCCTGGCTCGATGGTGACCCGAAACTGGCCACCGTTTCCTGAGGATCCTTGCGGGATTCAGGAACATCGGGCTTCTTGTTGGCTTCCCTCTGCTGTTGCTTCTTCCTATGAAGAAGCCGATGGTGCGTATCTCTGCACCCGTCTTGGCCACACTGTTTTCTCTTACAAGTGTGGTTGCCTCGTCGATGTTGAAGGCAGCGATAACATAGATTGTGTTTTTTCGCTAGCTCCCATCTTTTCTCGACAGCTACGCCCCTGAATTGTGCACATCCAGTGGCGTAGTGATGTCCCACGTCGCAAACGCGGCATTTTCCTACCGGTTGGTCCGTAGCTATATGCGTCCTTTGTGTGACGCGTCTGTTGGTGTTCGCCTCGGCCGAAGCGATGCCTTCGGGTGGGGCGAATGGACTACAGAAGTGTGCCTGTTCAGATATAAAATTACTGAACAATGAAATATCTGGCACCGATTGGTACTTCTCCGAATATGATCGGTACCATTGTGCTCGTAGCGAATTGGGTAACTTCTCTGTTAACAATCGCATAAGCTCCGCGTTCATAAGGTAATGACCCTTTTTTAACGCGCGGAGCGTGACTACAGCACCTCTTACGCGACTTGCAAACGCGCAGATGTCTCTTGGTGACTCACTGCAGCGCGGCAGTCCGCGTAATCTATCTGTTTCAGCTTGCGCTATGGAGTCTGGGCGGCCGAACTGCAGCTCGAGTTCCTTCATGATGTCATCGGGCCTGGCATGTCCGATGAGTTCTGAGCTGACGGTTTCCATTGCACGTCCATGTAAGCTTCTCCTCAGCCTCGCTGTATTCTCGATGTCCGTAAAGTACGCTCGAGTTGTCTCATATATGGCCCGAAATGATAGCCATTCAGTATGAGAACCATTGAAATTCGGCAATGTCATGACGAATTTCGACGCAGAGGGGTTCGATTGGTCCCGCTGTTCTATTTTTCTGTCGGCTAGCGACGCTATAGCGGACGTCAACTCCGTCAGGAATGGACGGAGACTATCCCTCTGACCTCCTGTACACTCAGCTGACGCTGCAACTGGAGGTTTTCGCACTTCTTTTTCCTTAGGATGCTGACCTTCTATTTGCGATTTGGTGGCGGTCGCAGTCAGGGGTCTATGCATAGAATTTCTGGTTCCCCCTTCCACGACGTTATCCTCCTTCTCAGGCTGAGGTTCTGGTGCCTCTTCTAGCCATGAACGCACGTACTCGTCATTCGAGTTTCTGTCATCCAGGTATTCAGCTTCGGAACCCTCTTCCTCCGCTCTCTGAAGTGCCAGTTGTGCAAGCTCCAACTTAATTTTGAGTAAGTCTTCGCGAGCTTTGTCTATGTTTTTTCGTGACCGAGTCACTCTAGTTGACGGCGGACGGCTATGTTCGATACGGGCGTCACCCCGGGTAGTCATCGGCATCGCTGTACGTCTGTCTTCTTCGGAAATCTTCTCTTTCTGAGAAGGTTTCAATGTTGTGTCTGAAGCTCCTTCTAATCTGGTTACTCTGGTAGAAACCGCTTGATCAGTTTCTATTGGTTGATGCGTCGGAGTGCTTTCAGTTTGAGGCGCTAGATGGCGCTGCTCGTCCGACGGCTCGGTCCCTTCGGTTGTGGAAGGTGAACACGGCGGCAGCTCATGTCTGATGCCAACTGGTTGATCCAACTCCACGGTCCATGCCTCCGGCGTCTTGCCTTTGGATCTGGTTATCGGCATTGTTGTTGAAATATTTTCTTTTGAAAACTCGAAGTTAGTTTTCAAAGATAAGTCCCAGTTCCGGGCTTCAGCGTTCAAACCGACGATCTCCAGAAGTTAACCTCCACTTCGATTGACTATAATTCAATCTTCAAATAAAAAATCACTAAAAACTTACGGTCAGTGATAAGTCTTCAGGAAACTTCAGGCATTTGCTATACAAGTTCATTTTTCCCATAAACGTGTATGTTCTATTTGATTGACTATAATTCAATCAAATTCTAAATCACCGAAAGTCAAGGTTACTTTTCGGTGGTGACGCTTCATGAACTGCTTGTCCAAAGCATCAGAGCCGTGCATCAATCCTCAGAGCACGTATCTTGCTTGATTGAAGAAAATTCAATCTTCAAATAAATCACCGAAACGTCAAAGTTATTTTCAGTGATAGTGCTTCAGGAACCGCATAGTCAGCACATCCGAAACGTATCTAAGTCTTCAGAGTACGTTTCTTCCATTCACTGACGAAAATTCAGTCTTCAAAATTTTCCTGAAAACATAGGGGTTGTTTTCAGTCATAAGGCTTCAGGAATTATTCTTCAATCATCAAGGATGCACATCAGCCTTCCAAACGCACGTCTTGTATTTTTCTGACGGGCGCTCGTTTTTTAAACAAATCGCTAAAAACATAAGGGTAGTTTTCAGCGATAAGTCTTCAGGAACTATTCTTCCGCGTCAAAGACGTAATCCAATCTTCTGAACGAGTATTCTTGGTTGAATAAACAAGCGTTCAGTTCTAGAACAAATCACTGATAACATAGGGTAGTTTTCAGCGATAAGTCTTCAGGAACTATTCTTGGGGCTTCAAGGATGCGCATCTGTCTTCATACAGCATTTTGCGGCTCACAGAAAATTTCTTCTATTTTCTTACAATTATTGAAAAAATAGGGTATTTTCAATAACTGTCTCCAGAATTTTACCTCTTGGATCCAGCGGCAAATAGGGCACGTAGGACTTGTTCCCTGCAGTGCACGTCGATTTTTGGTTTATTTGTGAAATTAATTTCTCCAAAATTCGAAAAATTAATTCCACCACTGTTTCTTCCTGACGTCCTGGGGCGCTCCAGACTTCGAATTTCGGCTCGAACGGGTCAACGTTGTGTTGCACGTAGCCGACTTAATATGCAGGCACCCAGTTGTTTTTTCTGGATCTGCTGTTCCCGACGTCCTGGGGCTCTCCAGGCTCCAAAATTCGGCTCGATAGGACCATTAAATGTGCAGGACGTAGCGTGTTCATTGGCCCCGAGAAAAGAAGGGCGTAAACCTTCTGGCCATTGCCGCTGAACGCCCCATCCACATCAACGAAAACAAAGGTTCTTGGATGCCTAGCTGCAGCAGTGACGTAGGGTTGCAAATCGACTCTAACGATTCAACGATGTGTTGGCTGTACTTGAGTTATTTCCAGATTCCGGGTTGCCTACTTCTGGATCAGCACTCCTGGTGTCCAGGTTCCGAGGTTCAGCTCGACAGGATCGAAAAGGGATGTCTTCATAAGGGTTGAAGTTGATGAATTAAATGAAACACTAAGTTATTCAGTACACGGCACGATTCTAGGGCTCTCAACAATTTCTGAGACGTGATTCTATATAAGAATTACTTCTTATTTACTAAGACAAGTACAAGCGACTAGCTTTGGATGACTACAAATTCTATTTTGGGCCCGGGGGTTCTTTATACCCTCGCATCGTGCCATTATTGAGAGCCCCGCAAATTCTCGCCGAAAATAATTTTTATTTATGTAAAAAACCCTTATACATATTTGGTAAATAGGGTTACCGCACCCCTTCCATGGTGCTATCAATAGCTGGATTCCTTCGTACTGTAACACAGTAACGCCCCCTATCTATGTATCTAATCAATATACCTAATTTCCAGGTATTGATAGCTTCCCTAGACTATTTCCATGAAATAAAAGGACAATTCCCTTTATTTCCCAGTTAAAACCTTAATAGCTTTTAACCTAGCCTAAGGATATCTATAGGTTGGGTTGACCTGCTGGTGCCAATAGCAGGCTGTCTGTTGACGTCTAGAAAAAGCTTATTTTCGGGAATCTTCTATGGGATATCATCCCTTATGTAACGAATCTATAAATTCCTAAGTCATTTCACCGACTTTAGGACTTCCTACTTAGGCTAACCAGACAATCACCGCCTATTATGGGGATTCTGGTAGCCAATAGACCACACTTTACATTTCTAGTGTTTATGTAAGTCTATCTAGGTCATATGCACATAAGGTGCCTTGATATGTACAAATTTGATAGCTGGTCACTTTCTTTGCGCCCAGCTATCAGAGAAATTAGATATAAAAACACTAATAAGATTGGGACAACACAATGGTGCGTTTAACGGGCCATCGGGAGGTCCCCAAAAATTCCTTATTTTCGGAATTCCCAGGGGTGTATAGTCCCGGGGAATGCCAAAAACTGACTAAAAATTACATTTCCAGAAACCTATTTTCTGGAATTGTACTTAAACTACTTGAGCGATTTTCGCTCCAAAGTGATGGCTTGGTAGCTAGTCCAGCAAGCCATCCGAAAGTACTTACACCATGAGTACATCTATTCCCTTCATGGAGTTATTCCACCTGAAGGGTCTACAAATTTCAACGTTTTACGTTGTTTACATTTTTCACGACTGCTTATCTCGTTGACTATCCAAGCGATTCTTCCCATCTAGAAACCGCCTGGAAGCCCTTTTTAGCAAGCTTTCCAATGGTAGTACTTTTACCAGTACACCTATATGTTTCTAGGTACTTAGGGCACCTAAAACCGTAAGCGATTGCCAAAAACCAGATAAACAGCAGTTTTTCTATTATATACTGACTTGATATCTCAAGTAAATGGGCTTTATATAAAAGACTACGCTAACTATGAGGTGTATATAGGCTTCCTGTCTCAGTCTAGGTCCCCCATATACCCTAAAATGACCTAAAACCATATGTTTGGTGTTTGAGATATCAAGTCAATATTCCTATTTACATAGCAGAAACTATGTGGTCTTCACATAGTTTCATCATTATGTACTGATTTCATGTCCAGTACATAGGATAAGCCCTTAAAAACATGATTTTAATTACTATAATATTTTCAAAAACCACCAAAACTATAAATATCGTGTGGTTCCCTCTCACGGGTCATTCGGAACTAATCCGTCGTCGAGCACAGACGTATCGTATGACAGAAATTTATGTTTTTTACTATGATAACTCTTATCAGTATGCTTTCTAATGATTTTACTCTGTTAAGGGTGAACTATTGAACCCTATAACATACTGACAAACACTAAAAACATTATACTACTATCTCAAAAAATGTAGGTAAAATTTTAGTATAAATATAAACGTGCCTCTAAAATTCATTTTAGTATCAGGTGGCGCGCCGTGGTAAGCAGACATGTCTACACATACAAACTTCAATTTCTATGAACCATTTAGTATGGTTGATGACGCTTCGTCGCGAACAATGGACATTCCCCTTTATAAGTCAATTAAAAAACGTTTAATAACAAGGAGTTTTCATACATAGAATAAAATGGGATAGATTTTATACAAGGAAAAATGAACGATTCCGTAAGTTTTAGCATTGAATTCTCATAAGTCTTTTAAATGGTTGTTTAATATATTTAATTACCAGTTTTAATTTAGTTATTTTCACATCACATTTGTCAAAAATCGAATAGGCTATATAGGCTTTTTTCGTTGTAAAAAATATTTCCAGTTGCAAAAACGTGCTATTATTAATTATAAGTCAATTTAAAAAAGTTTAGTAGCAAGGAGTTTTCATACATAGAGTAAAATGGGATAGATTTTATACGAGAAAAATTAATGATTCCGTACGTTTTAGCATTGAATTCTCAAAAGTTTTTTAAATGGTTGTTTTATTTATTTAATTACCAGTTTTAATTATTTTCACATCAACATTTGTCCAAAAACCGGATAGGCTGTATAGGTTGTATTCGTTTTAAAAAAAAAAAAAACCAGATGCAGAAGCGCGCCATTTTCTGAATTTTATTTTTTTGTCAATAAACAAATCCAATTCTTTGATTTGTTTTAACTTTTTCCCACAACTGTATTGTGTGATACACGGGTGTGTAGATTATTGCAAACTCGTGTCATTAAAAATCCTCGCCTTCGGCTTGGGCTTGTTAACGACAGCTCGTTTGCAATAACCTACTTTCCACCCTTGTATCACAATGTACTATTTTAATATTATGGAATAAACATTGGTAAGTGGAAACGCCGGCAGGAGACGCCCTAGAAGGACATTCACGGCTCTTATTGATGAAGTTCTTCAGAAAGGCCAAATGCGCGACTAGATGCATGAACGTAAATGATGCTAAAGGAGTATGTAATGAAATACCATTGTGACAATTGCCAACTTGTCCATTCTTCTCCACGTACGTACTTTCCGAACGGATGGTAAGATCACTTAATCATGATCCAGCCATAGTTGTCCCCCCAGCGACGCCCTGAGCATACATTCGACCCCATAGGGGGTTGCCCTCAGCGTGATCGCTTAGGTTTAGCTTTTGTGCCTGGCTAGAGGCTCTAGTTTAGTCTCCACAGGATCGCCCGATTAAGCAGTAGCCAATCACTCTGATTAAACTGCAAGCAAGTCATCAAAAAAAGGTTGCCATTCAAAAATGAAACAACTACAACCAAACATTAAGATTTTTCACTGGCTGAAACCCGTATTCACAGTTATAGTCTGCCCAAAATTCAGTTGGCAAGCGTTATACCATGTACGTCACTAATCATGTCAAATCTTTAACGTAGGAGTGCAACAAAACGAAGGACAACACAGATAAGAAATAACAGAAATTTCTTGGCAAACGGAATAGTAAGTTGTTTGTTTTATTGAAACTCCAGTTGGAACAATGCCTGGATTTATTAAAATTGTACTTTCCACTGGCCTTGTTGATAGTGGAATAAATATCGTGTATTTGATTTAGTTCTTGACTATGAATGAGTTGCTTAAATATATTATAAAGATGGCATAAGCAAGGGATCTTTGAAAACGTTGCAGTATCGTAGTTTTCATTTTTTTAATTTCTTATTAGATTATGTTATGTATTTATTAGATTGTGTTTCATAGTTACTTGGGGTCGACCTTCTTTGATTTTAGGATGGTCAAAGGGGCTGAATGGTGCTTGAGATGCCACCGCGTACTGGTTGACGCTTCTTATTCTTTATTGTACACAAAACATAAAATCATACAAATACAATAGGACAGTTTATGTACAAAGGCGAGCTTAACCCATAATTGGGTTCTCTAACCGCCCAGCCTTTTTCATCATCGGACTACCAGACGTACGGCGATGCGCCATCGGTACATGGTGGACATCCCACCCATACGCACTAAACGTTTTGAGAATACTTTTATTATGCATACAGCTAAGGAGTGGAATTCCCTGCCGGAGTCAAGAGTGAATAGGTTACTTCTAGGCAAGCGTGCTCAATCATCGACCACATCATCGCTTACCATCAGGTGAGATGATGGTCAAGCGCGAGCCTATATAAGATAAAAAAAAAAAAACGCCACCTATAAAATGTTCCCTCTTTTTAACAAATCTATCGTGTTGAACACAGGCCTTCGGATCACAAAGCCAAAGGCAAACGCTGGGGCTCCTAGCAACGCTGCGACTCTTGGATCCTACCAGGTCTATACCCGCGAAACTGCGATCCGCAGCAGTGGTGAGCTAGGAGTTGGCTCTATAGAGATACTGGTTCCTGTCTGATAGGTTGAAAGTGTTAATTACAACTATGCACTTACCCATATCCTCGTGGTGGTATCCTGGTCTTCGTCCAATCCCGTGTCAGGTCGGGAGATTAGGTAGAGGAAAATATATACAATAAATTTGGAAAGGACAACAGACGTGATCTGGTGGGATGCCCGCCAGATTGCGAGACCCATTCCCGTCAGAATACTTCGCCGCGCGCGAAATATACAAACAAACTAATGCACAATATCACTTGCGGATGGAGACACAATTTTGGATAAATTTCGGCTGGTTACAACTTGATTTCAAAATACCAGATCAAGGCCGGCATTTTTTCCGTCTTGCCAAACACGTTTTTACAAGTCTCTGTCAACGTCAAACTCAGTCGAAAACTGTCAATTCAAATGACAGCGAGCTTACGTTTTGTTGCAACAAAATAACAAAAGGGAGCGAAACGTTTCGTTCCAAACACATTGTATGTCTTGTTAATGAAGACTCTATCAATAGTGAGTAAGATACGACGAATTATTTTTTGAAGGATTTGGCTGTCTTTCATTTTTGTTTCCACGGTTTATGCATTTAATAGTGAACCGTCCGACATCGTTTGCAACTTCATTTACGAGAAAACATTTTGCGGTAAAAGAAAAACTTCATTCCCACTAACTGTTCTACTTATACCACAAGACAAAAGCGAATACAACAAAAAAATTGGCAAACAAAGTGTAAGTTGCCGTTTGTTTTATTGAAACGTAACTTGGAAACATGCCTAATTTTATTAGTTTGCAAGGCTCTGCCTTTTGATATACGGCAACATTTATGTATAGAAAAACGAGGCGTCTCGGTGGACACTGGTAAAGACGGCGTTATCAATAATTTTCATACAAACCAAGCGTATATATCATTGATAGCATTTAATAATAATACAAGCTGGCTAGTTTCCTCTGCAGGACAAAGGCCTATTCTCATAACAAGAAGGCACGAACATTAATCAACATCCTTCCTTAAGGTAGGTTGGCGATTTCAAACGATGTTTTTCTTCACTGATATCAGCTATGTCAAAGATAAATGTAGAAAGTACATTTGAATTGAAAGTCACATAGGTACTTGCCTTTGGATTTGAACTCACGATCTCATCCGTTAGAGGCGAAGTTTTAGCCACTGAGCCACTTTTTGGTTGACAAATTATGACTATGACAACAGAAACTTGTGCACATCGCAATTTGTCACTATTATTATTGACAATGACATCGTTAGTCACTGCCGGTATTTCGCCGTTCCGTACTCTGTGATTTCGTATAACTCCTTTAGCATTATCTCCTTCATGATATATTTACGTAGATATTCCAGTTAATGACTAGGTCAATGGGTATTGCTTTCCGGAAACCGTATCTGTTGCCAGATTATAGCGTTAGTCGCTTTTGTATCGGATGCGGCATTGCTGTATATATTGTATGCCATATTATTTTATGGGTGAAAGTGGAATACATCTTAATGAAGGTATTTCGTTGTTTTTATTTTGCAAGACTATCTTTTTGCTCTTGTGCTATCAAGGGCGTTTGTTAATGTAGATTTTTGAGTTTAAAAGTGGCTCATCGTCATGGAGTTTTTTATAAATACTTAGTAACAGTTTGGAGTCTGGATTTGTTACCAGAAAATAAATATGATTGTATTTTCTTTTGAGGACTCATAAAGGTTAGTGCCAGTGATCGTTAATGGCCATTGATTGGCTTTCTTTTATATCGTGTTAATAATACTGGCGTGATCCATCACTCGAGGACCTCGTAGCTTTTCGTTAATAGTTCGGGTCAATCTTCAAAATCAAAATAGTTTATTTCAACTAAACCTTAAAGGTACTTTTGAATTGTCAAACAAAAAAAAAACTAGTTTCACATTCGCAAGCGTCAGTAGGCCTCTATGGAGCAGAAGAAACTCGACGGACACTCTTTTCCATCAGTTTTAATTACAAGTATTTAAGGGTACACTAGTCGACAGCACGAACTATTTTGTACGCGGGGTTAAAATGCTTTTTATATCAACCGACAACACGTGCGGAAGAGAAAGATGCTGTGATGAGCAGTAGGAAGCTAGTTCGCGTACGAATACACACTTTTGCAAATTTGTAGCGAAATGGATAATGATTTAGGATGAAACCGAGCCCGCGAAATTTTATAAACAGACCTTTGGCAGTCTAGATATCATGAAAAAACGACTAAATCTATCTGTTCAAAATAAAATTATTTGCATTGTTGAACTACTAATCTATCCCTGTATCGAGGCCGTTTTGCAATTTTCCGTCTTCTTATGGTATTTATTTGCGCCCAAAAATGCGTTAAAATTAGTGTCGAAATGTGGAACTTTCGACGCTCATAACTTTCTTTTTTTACTTTTTTGCTTCCATACAGGGCTAGATAATGATAAGACAAATTGATATCACTTTTTATTTTAAAAAGAAAGAAAAGAAAGAAAAGAAAGAAAAGAAAGAAAAGAAAGAAAAGAAAGAAAAGAAAGAAAAGAAAGAAAAGAAAGAAAAGAAAGAAAAGAAAGAAAAGAAAGAAAAGAAAGAAAAGAAAGAAAAGAAAGAAAAGAAAGAAAAGAAAGAAAAGAATGAAAAGAATGAAAAGAAAGAAAAGAAAGAAAAGAAAGAAAAGAAAGAAAAGAAAAGAAAGAAAGAAAGAAAGAAAGAAAGAAAATAAAGAAAAGAAAGAAAACTAGTTTATTTAGCACACAGATACACACAACGTAGGTATAATTTTTGACTGGCAGTGATTGAATTTACTTATAAATATTAGGTATTTATTTACATAGATACAAATTTACGAAGTATAAAATATTAAAGTAACAATAACTATCTATACATACACCAAAATCAAAAACTACGATCACGTATAAGAAGGGCAGGGCTAATTGGGAAATAAAAAAATCGTCCACATCGCTGTTAATGTGAAAAGTGCCTAGAATGCTGGCAGCTTTGCCACCTTGGATGGCAATGCTGATTCTCTGGCTGATGAAAAGCCCAACCCTCGTGAAGAGTCCGCTAACCGTTTGCTTAAAGTTACTGAATGAATCAATTTAAAGAAATGAACAACCTCGAATATAGCATTAGTTTACATTAATCCAACTAATATTATATAAAGGCGAAACTTTGTGAGTGTGTGTGTTTGTTACGTCTTCACGCTCAAACGGCTGCGCTGATATGGATGAAATTTGACACAGAGATAAACTAGCAGATAGGATACTATTTATCCCGGGAATATGTTCACTCAGGATAATTTTTGACATTCACGCAGGCGAAGCCGCTGGCAGAAGCTAGTCTTTCAATAAATTAAACCTTCTTCCTAGGCCAAAATAATAAGTAGGTCACACACACGCCGTATGTCTTGCTTATGCAGTAACAGCCTTAGCATCCTAATGAATCAGGAAATATTGACATATTAGTTCCGCCTCTGTGGCAATTTATTATCTAATGCTCCTCCTACTAGTTTGACTTTTAGATTTTATAAACATGTAGGTAATAAAATAATGTATTTTCCTTGCGGGATGAATTGCATGATCGATGATTTATGGCTTAAAAGGGGTGGTCCTTGTAAATAGCGTATGTATAGAAGAAGAAGGCATATGGCGTCGGTCTCAAATGAATAGGCCCCTTTTTTTTTTTTTTTTTGGGTGGATTATCATCCGATGACTTCTCCCGCTCTGGGTGAAGTGGGAGGGCGTGTCAGACTTTTACTGACTAAAACCCACCCGTGTTCCTTCAGTTGCTTGTGCCAGGGCCGCGGTAACTCTCTTTCAAATTTATCCGCGACCCAGACAGGCATCGGCCCTATCGGACCCCGTCACTTTTGCTGACATCTCTTTGAGGCGCGCGTGGAACAATACGCGCCGTAAACTCGGGCTTGGTCCTTATCCCGACGAAATGAATAGGCCCTAGACAAGCGACATTCTATTAACGAAAGCGTGACGTGGCAATGTCACGTGATCAATTCTTAACATTTTGGCATTTCGACTATTCGACTATCGCCATCGCTGAAATAGAATGAAACTTTTCTAGAGCCCTAGTATACGGGAAGGAGGACGATGGATTTTTTTCTTCGTACACGTAACAGTCGTGGTGGCCCAGTGGCTAAGACCTCGACTCTCGTGCTTGACTTTTTCAAATTCTTTTCAGGGTTCCGTACCCAAAGGGTACAAACGGGACCCAATTACTAAGACTCTACGATCCATCTGTCTGTCCGTCTGTCACCAGGCTGTATCTCATGAACCGTGATAGCTAGACAGTTGAAATTATCACAGATGATGTATTTCTGTTGCCGCTATAACAACAAATACTGAAAACAGAATAGAATAAATATTTATCTCCCATACAACAAACGTGATTTTTTTGCCGTTTTCTGCGATAGTGGTAGTAGTGGTTTTTTTATTTAAGATGGGTTTGCTCTTGACTCTAGTCTAGGTAATACATATAAACTTTCCTAGTTTATCTTGGAAATCACTAACTACGATGACAGAAAACATCGTGAGGGAAACTGGTATTATAGTTAATATATGTTTGAAATCGCCAACCCGTCTTGAGCAAGCGTGGTGATCAATGCTCGTGCCTTCTCTGTTTGAGAAGAGGCCTTTGCCCTGCAGAGGGACAGTTACAGACTGGTATTATTATTATATATACGTAACGTACACGTGACTGTAAAAATATTATACTTCTGACAAATTGTATATCAATCTGAGGTCTCCTATAAAAAGCACTAATGCATTTATTTAAAAAACCCGCCAAGTGCGAGTTGGACTAGCCCACGAAGGGTTCTGTACCATTATTGCAAAAAACGGCATAAAATCACGTTTGTTGTATGGGAGTCCCACTTAAATATTCATTTTATTCTGTTTTTAGTATTTGTTGTTTTAGCGGCAACAGAAATACATCATCTGTGAAAATTTCCACTACCTAGCTATCACGGTTCATGAAATACAGCCTGGTGACAGACGGACAGATAGACATACAGACAGACAGACGAACCGCGGAGTCTTAGTAATAAGGTCCCGTTTTTATCCTTTGGGTACGGAACCCTAAAAAAAACAGTTACATGATTTTTCATTTACAGTACAATGAACGAAAAATCTCTCTTAAAAATAAAGCTGTAACCAATTGCTACTTCAAAATAAAAACAAAGATCTGTATACACAAAAAGCAGATTTCTGTTGATCCAAACTGTTACCAATCAAAAGTCAGGATTCAGTTAAAACACGCCAACAATCCATTGTGACGAACATGTACGAGCAAGTGATCCATCAAGAATTCTGTTTGTTTTTAAATATGGCTTCAATTTTATTTGGCAGTATCATATCCACTGTTTTAATTAATCTATTTGACAGTTATTTTATTTTTCACTTCACGCATTTTATGGTTATCACCGGTGTTTGTTTAGAATGTTAAAGCTTTTTATTTTAGAAATAATATATATGTAACTTTAATGTTAATACCTAGAATCAGTGCCACAGGGTTGTATCTATGGCACTTATTCTGTAAACACAGATCGAAGTAAAACTTTTCACAAGAATTTGCATTAAATCACTATACAATACTAATTACCAAAAATTTTTGTGTCGATAAAGTAGTAGAAACAGTATTCTAGCCTGAATAACGCGATAAGTTCCTGACTGAAAGCGTCATCAATAACATTTAATCAGAAATATAAGTTATCAGTTTTTTGGGGTTGGTATGGGATCTACCTCCTAGCGGTCCATCCCGAGCAACGGCACCACAGGCTTGCCTGTGGTACGGCTGAACGATCCCACTTAAGCGGTGGTAGGCTCCGCAAGGGGCCGCCTGGCTCGCGACCACCAAACCACCGGAGCCCGGCGCCGAGCAGCTTGCTGTGTTCCGTCGGTGTGTGGGACTGCCAGTGCCTTTGGGGGAGAAGGAGGATGTCAGTTGCGCTATTCAGAACCGGTCTTGGTCTCTGGGTATAACTCGCCGAGTAACTCATTTTTTGGAGGGTAGCGGGATCCGAAGCACGGTGCCAGCCGTTGGCCGACCGCAGTCAGTAGGGGGCCCAAGTAGCACGCCAGCCACGTGCCAAAGGCTGCCCCGCCAACTCGCGAAAAATCTCGGTATGCTCCACCGTGCCAGCTGGCGACTGGATGGAAGGACCCGGTGGCCATATCCGGGGGGGTTCGGGCGTCCCCGCAGTCTCCAAATGAGTTCCCCATAGGTTGGGTTATCTCTAGTGTTCCACTTGGTTCACTGAGCAGCGTCTCGACAATTCAACTTCTTCCCCAGCAAACTCTAAACCAACATGAAAAAAGCAAAGAAGAATATGGTGAAACAACGGCTGCACTTCCACCCACTAAAAGTGCACCTCACTAACATCAGGGGGTTGCACTCTAATCTCGATCCGGTCCACCACCACCTTGAGACCGAGAAGCCGCACCTGTTTTTCCTAACGGAGACGAAGATAACAACCCCGTCGGACGTGGCGTACCTACTACCCGGGTTACTCTCTTGAACACAAGTTCAAGAAGCAAGCTGGGGTCTGTGTGTACGTCCGCGATGACATTTGTTGTCGTCGTCTCCGTTGCTTTGAGAAATCGGGTTTTTCTGTTATATGGCTACTTGTGGACACTGGCGTGGAGAAGTCTCTCTACATCGGCGTCTATCGGTCGCACGCTGGTGACCAGGAGACGACAGCGCTCTTTAATTGCCTCGTGGAGTCGGCTGACATGACCCAGCAACGGTACCCAACAGCGAAGCTTAATTTTCTGGGGGACTTTAACGCCCATCATAAGGAGTGGTTGTACCCGTACCGGAAAACTGACCATGCCGGGTTAGAGGCACGCAAGTTTTCTCTATCGCTAGATCTAACCCAGCTGGTGAAAGTGGCAACGCGGGTACCGGATGTAGACGGCCATACACCCAACTGCTTAGACCTTCTGCTGACAACCGATCCGGACAGTCATTCGGTATCGGTCTCAGCCCGGCTGGGAACGTCTGACCACTGTCTGGTGAAATCCGTGTCGACTTGCTCTCCTCCAGATGAGAGTCCTAGAGGCACGAGGCGAGTATGGCGATACGAGTCAGCGGACTGGGATGAAATGCGGCACTTTTTTGCGTCTTATCCTTGGCGGCATGTGTGCTTCTCCTCGGGTGACCCCTCGAGCTGTGCGGATGCGGTTGCGGATGTGATTCGACAGGGAATGGAGTATTTCATTCCATTCTCCAACATTCCGCTCGGTCACAAATCCCGACCTTGGTATAATGCAGAATGCGCCCACGCTGAGGCCCGAAAAGAGTCTGCCTACCAAGCCTGGGTCGGGGCTCGCGACCGCAAAGTTAGAGCGCGTAGGGTTCGCGCGAGGAAAAGAGCTTTTAATTCTGCCGCCAAGTTCTGCAAGCGGGTTTTGCGTCGGGCACGTTTTGACCATATCGGACATATTGGGGCCAAGCTGGCAACACACCCTCCGGGTAGCAAACAGTTCTGGTCCCTGTCTAAAGCGGTTGAATCGAATTTCTGTCGTCCCACTTTACCTCCAATGCTGAAACCTGATGGGTCGCTGGCTCACTCTGCGAGTGAGAAAGCAAATTTATTTGCATCTCTCTTCGCTAGCAATTCACGTCTAGACGCTGGCTCCAAGCAACCACCTACTGTACCTCATTGCGACTCTTCGATGTCGGAGATCGCTGTGCACACTAAAGAGGTCCGGAGAGTATTGTGCAGTCTAGACGTGAACAAGGCCAGCGGGCCTGATGGCATTCCAGCACGAGTACTGAGGCTGTGTGCGCCTGAACTGCCTCCTGTGTTGACGCGCTTGTTCCGCCTCTCTCTTGTTAAAAAAACGGTTCCAAAATCCTGGAAGCTTGCAAATGTGCAACCAGTGCCCAAAAAAGGCAACCGTGCAGACCCTGCCCATTACCGTCCGATCGCCATTACCTCCATTCTGTGCAAAGTTATGGAAAGGGTACTGAACAGTAAGTTGCTGACCTACCTTGAAGACAATAATCTCCTCAGTGACCGTCAATATGGCTTTCGCCGGGGACGGTCAACTAGCGATCTTCTTGTGTACGTCACGCACTGCTGGGGCGAAGCCATCGAGAGACACGGCGAAGCACTTGCTGTATCGCTTGATATCTCGAAGGCCTTCGACAGGGTCTGGCACGCTAGTCTGCTTAGTAAGCTTTCTGCTTATGGCATCCCCACTGGTTTTTGTAGCTGGATATCAGACTTCCTTAATGAACGGTCGATCCGAGTAGTCATTGACGGCTGCTCCTCAGACCTTATGGCTATTGATGCCGGAGTTCCTCAGGGGTCTGTTCTCTCTGCAACTCTTTTCCTGCTGCACATCAATGACCTACTTCAGCCTGGTATTGTTGGGTACGCAGATGACAGTACTGTTTCAGAGAGATACTTGTCCAGCGCAAAAACCAGCGTGGATGAAGTTCGTTCCTTGAGGGAGGCTATGGTTGAGCGGACAGATATGACCTTAAGCCTTGTATCCCAGTGGGGTGATGATAATCTGGTCTCTTTTAACGCCACCAAAACACAGGCGTGTCTTTTTACCGCTAAAAGGAGTCTGTTCGATCAAACGCCTACATTTCGGGGTGCGTCTGTTCCTGTGACTGATCGGCTCGAGCTCCTAGGCATGGAGTTGACATCCAGTCTGAACTTCGGCTCCTCCATTGAGTACAAAGCCCAAATCGCGGCCAAAAAACTGGGCATCCTAAATAGAGTGAAGCGATACTTTACGCCTGGACAGCTTTTAACCCTATACAAAGCGCAAGTCCGATCCTGCATGGAGTATTGCAGCCACCTTTGGGATGGTTCAGCTAAGTATCAGCTTGCCGCGCTTGACTCAGTGGAACGGAGAGCCAAGAGGCTCATTGGCGACGTTGAACTGGTGGACGCCAGGCTTCACAGCTTGGCTCATCGCCGCAAAGTTGCCTGCTTGTCGGTCTTCTACAGACTGTACTTCGGTGAGTGTGCTCAAGAACTCCACGACCTCATCCCACCAGCCCCCTTCTACCATCGGACATCTAGACGCACTGCAAGTTATCATCCTTACCTTGTTGCCATTCCACCAATTCGAACCAAGCGCTTCCAAACATCCTTTATAATGCGCACAGCGAATGAATGGAACTCACTACCTGCGTCTGTGTTTCCGAACGCATTCAACCCGAATCTCTTCAAAGTTAGAGTGAACAGGCTTCTTCTGGGTAAGCTCACTCCATCGTAGACTCTGTCTATGTCACCTATGACCTAGACTAGAGTCAAGAGCAAACCCATTACAAATAAAAAAAAAAAGATCAACACAGAGTTACAACTGGTAACTTTGTGTTGATCACTGATAACTTATGTTGCATCTGATGTTGTACGTCATGCTGCATCCTTTTTAAGGCGGATACAGACATTGCGAAGCATGCGCAGCACACGGCGCTCATCGCATGCTTCGCAATGGGTCGACCTTCATAACTGCGGTGAGGCATGTGGTACAACCACTCTATGCGTTGCGAGGCGTGCGCGGCGCATGCCTCGCAATGTCTGTACCCGCCTTTAGTAAATTGCTATTTTTACAGTTTCTAAGATTTTTAGGCAATCTTATTCTCATTTATGTGCATACTGATATTTGTATTGACTTATATCTTATTTTGCTTGGCAAAATACTGAGGGAAAACTGCGAATTCTTCTAATACTCTAAGTCCCAAAGCTGCCCAGCTTCAAATGTTTACGTAAACATAAGTATATGAGCTGTTTTCAGAAGACTCGTCCTACCCAAACAAATTATTTTCAGGTTATAAATTTTTTGTCCTAAATAAATAACGCTGATTTTCATATGTCTGTAATAGAGTGGATTCTGAAGGTGTACCAGATTTGAGCGGATTAATTCGCCAGTTCATATTTATGTAACACGGCCGGCGTGGGACAGTCTGTAAATGTGTAAAAATGAAAATTTATCGCTGGGCAAAATCAGGTATACTGGTTTGAAAAAATGAGCACTTTATAACAATGTGGACGTTGGAAAAAAAAAGAAGTTGTTTTTAAATTTGTAGTGTTTGTATTTGGAAGTCGGTTGTATGTTTTTGTTAAAAGGTTTTTTTTTATTTTTCACTTTTTAGTTGTGGAACCTAATAAGGCAAGCTCTTTAGTAAGGTATCTATAATGCCAAGATTAGCCGGATATCATAAAACCTGACCATAACTGATGAAATGAGTGTGTACCAAGGTGAACTATACACATCTGCGTACCCCTTTAGAGCGTACTGGCGTGATGTTATGTTATGAAATGGTATAAACAATAAACAGACATGCGATTGCAGCAATCCCGAGAGATTTGTGTAGTCATTTATTGAAGAATTCTGTTGTATATCTCCAAAGTTCTTCATCGGATCTTCACCAAATTTAAAAAGGAACAATTTGGGAATATACTCTTTCAAACAAAAATGATTTTTTTAAATCGGTCCACAATTGACGGAGAAATCGGTAAACATAGGTACACAAAATAAAACAAACATAGAACCTCCCCTTTTTTGAAAAGTCGGTTTAAAATGAGTCTAGTTGTCACGGGCACGAGAGCACGGCCTCAGATTTACTGACTGAACTAAACTGTGAGTATTTTTCTTATAAAGCAGTCGGTATTACAGTTATGAAGTTTACCAGTACCTACCACAAGAAATCTTGCACTACAGTCTATACGGAAATTACTTAATCGGTGGCGCATTTATGTAGGCTACTGGAAACCCAACTTGATAAAATCGCATTTTATAGAACCGTTTGATAATACTTATACCATAAACACAACTTGTCAAAATCGCATTTTATAGACCCGTCTAATACCTAATGTGAATACGATACCCCTTATCTAGAATAAAATTCACATGCAGGAGTGCCTAGGAGTACCCACAGACCTGAAATTTTGAGGACCTTGTGGACGCCACTGATCATGACGCTGCAATTAAAGTGGTCACTTCTAAAGAAGAAGATCACCTACATCAAACAAAGCATAAACCTACTCGTAAAGAGGAAAACATAATAGTCAATGCGTTCCCCAAATTGTCGATCCGTCTATCAGATAAAGCAGATATAAGTTTGTTTACAAATCCTTGTGTCAGCCGTCAATGACGCAAATTATGAAGAAAGGGAAGAGGAAAATAAATAACATTCAACCCTACTGAACTAACGTTCTCAGAAATGACTTGAATTCTCATATATCGAGTGATTTTTGTCGGTTTACTCAATGATCACCACAATAATGTTAGGGACCTTTCTAGGACACTTTAAATTAAAGATCAGTGGACTGTATAAACTGATGTATTGTAGGTACTATATTATAAATCAATGAAATGCGCGTGTGTCTTCGTCGGAGCTCGGTAGTGAAGTGGCGGGCCCCTAGGCACCGCGTCCCGCGCGCCCGCGCCCCCCGCCTCCTCCAACCGTCGCCTGCGCCGCCGGCCGTAGAAAGCGCCCGAACATCCTCCCCGGGTTGAAGGCTTCAAGTAAGAGGGAGTGGGCAGACATTGTTGTAGGCCCGCACCATCGTCCCCTTCTTCGTCTTCAGCTCCACCACCCGCGTGGTCCCGTCGCTCCCAGGAAAGACCTGGATGACTCGCCCCAGTGGCCACATTAGTGGCGGAAGTCCCTTCTCTTTGATGAGAACGAGTGCTCCCACAGATAGCTGCCCTGTCGAGGTTGACCATTTTGTTTTTTGCTGAAGCAGAGAAACATACTCTAAGTGAAACCGCTTCCAAAAATGCTGTTTAATGTGCTCCATTCTGTGGTAGCGCTCCAGTCGCCCGATGGTGAAATCAGTCACCTGTGGATGCGGAACGGACATAAGTGGTCGCCCAATTAGAAAGTGTGAAGGAGTGAGGGCAGAGAAGTCTAAGGGATCAGAGGAAAGAGGGGTAAGAGGACGAGAATTTAAAATGGCCTCTATTTGAGTCAAGCACGAGGCCATCTCTTCATACGTAAAATGAGTCAAACCTAAAAGCCTCTTTAGGTGATGCTTTGTGGATCGGACGGCAGCTTCGGCAATGCCGTTAAAGTGAGGGGAGTATGGAGGCGTGAAAGTAAACTTGATACCTTGTTGAGCAACTTCGAAGACAAGGTTAGAATCTTGTAGGAATTTACGGAGCTCGTTATTTGCACCTACGAAATTGGTGCCGTTATCTGACAGGATGCTTTCGGGTTTACCACGACGAGCCACAAAACGACTTAAGGCAGCCATATAAGCTTCCTTCGTCAGATCTGTAACGAGTTCGATGTGAACAGCTTTGACACCAAGGCAAACAAAAATACAAATATACGCCTTTACAAGCCTACACCCTCGACCTTTGCGATCAGCTATCAATACTGGCCCGGCATAATCAACGCTGCACTTTAAAAACGGGTATTCTAAATGTGTCCTTGAGGAGGGCAGTTGACCCATTGAGGGTTGCACGATTTGACATCTATATTTAAAACATTTTATACAATTTTTAACAGTGGACTTTGAAAGGTTTCTGCCGCCAAGAGGCCAATACGTTTGCCGAATGTTAGCCAACAATAACTGAGGTCCAGCGTGTAAGAAATCGTAATGATACTTACAAAATATTATTTTAGTAATGTGATGCTTACCACATAACAAGATAGGATGTTTGACGTTGTAGTCATATGGCGAATTATCAAGCCTCCCGCCTACGCGAACGAGACCGTCCGTGTCTATAAAGGGACTTAGGGAAATTAGCCTATTTTTACTACGCAACGGTTTTCCTGATTGCAATAAGGCGTACTCTTCAGGAAACATATCCATTTGGGCATGACGCATAATGAAGTTGAAGGAGCTGCTAAGTTCTTGAATGGAAAGGGGATCACGAGAACGATTATATTTATGTTTTAAATTGTATATAAATCTGTGTATATAAGCAACTACTCTATGTAAATGATTAAATTTAGAATATTTGTGAATTAATGATTTAATGAATGATTGATTTCCCGAAATTATATTATTATATGAGTGATTATGAGAAGTATGATCATTGAAATGTGATGATACTACTTCAGGTAGATCCTGTTTCACGTTCTCATTGGGCATTTTTGGCCAATATATTTCATCTTCCAACAAAAATTTAGGACCTGACCACCATAAGGAACACTCGCTGATAAGGTCAGCCTTCAGCCCGCGAGAAACAAGATCTGCCGGATTTTCCTTAGACGGCACGTAGCTCCACGTATGCTCTGTAGTGCTTTCCTGAATTTCATCGATGCGATTACGAACAAAAGGCTTTAATGTATTTGGTGCCATGGCAAGCCAGCTTAACACTATTGTCGAATCGCACCAAAACCGGCATCTACTAACGGGTTTGGTGAAGGATTTCAGTACATTAGTACACAGTCTTGCTCCCAATAAGGCTCCACATAGCTCTAGCCTTGGGATAGTTGTTGGCCTGATAGGTGCCACACGATTTTTAGAGACTAGCAGTTGAACTCTTACTAACCCATCCTTGTCCATAGACCTAATGTACACACAAGCACCATACGCCTTTTCGGACGCATCTGTAAACACGTGAATTTCATTAATTGTAAGGTTGTTGCATGAAACCCATCGAGGTATTTTAAGGGTGTTTAAACATGAAAGACCATTTACAAAGGAAACCCAAAAACTATGAATGTCATCAGGCACCATCTCGTCCCAGTCACATTTAGCCAACCATAGTTTCTGGATGACTATTTTAGCCTCGACAACACAAGGACCAACAAGACCCAATGGGTCAAATATCTGACTAATCACCGATAGAATCTGACGTTTTGTGATTTGTTTGTTGGTGTCGATGCATATTGAAAACGCCAGAGAATCAGATTCACATAGCCAATATAGGCCTAACGTTTTAGAAGACACGTTTCTATTCTCTGATAAGTCCAACTTTTTAGAATGCCCTGAAATACCTGCGATTTCCGTTAAAATGGTTTCACTGTTAGACTGCCATTTACGCAAGTGAAAACTAGCAGAAGCTAAAATGGAAACGACTTCCTTACCCATCTCTACTACTTCTGGAATGGAGTCACCCCCACTAATGTAGTCGTCGACGTAAAAATCACGTTCAATGGAAGACTTGACAATATTATTAGTAGCGTCTGCCGCCAGACTGACCAGGCACTTCGTAGCTAAATAAGGAGCGGAGGCCGTACCATAAGTGACGGTGTTGAGACTGTACGTCTGAAGAGGTAATTTGGAATCTGCGCGAAAGATTATTTGTTGCAAATGGCGTTGCGAAGGCGTCACAGAAATAGCCCTATACATTTTTTCTACGTCTCCAGAAATGACATATTTATGCTGACGAAAACGTAGCAATATAGAAAAAAGATCATCCTGGACAGTGGGACCTACCATTTGGATATCGTTCAGCGATATTCCAGATGTAGTTGCAGCTGATGCATCAAAGACTGCCCGGAGCTTTGTTGTTGCACTGGATTCCCTGATGACCCCATGATGTGGCAAAAAGTACTCATTGTGGTCACCTGAATGAGGTTTCTTCTGCGATTTATTCATTGTCATATGGCCCAAACTCTCATATTCCTGCATAAAGGCGACATACCTCTCCTTGAAAGCAGGATCACGTTGGAAACGACGCTCCAATGATAGGAACCGACGCTTGGCCATTTCATAAGATTCACCTAACACACTAGGGTCATTCTTAAGAGGTATCGTAACAACAAAACGGCCATGTTTATCACGCGTCGTGTTACGGCGAAAGCTCTCTTCACAAGCTCGTTCTTCTTGTGACAAGGAGTGCTTAGAAGACACGGAATCAAATTCCCAAAATTTATGTAAACTATTATTTAATTCGTCAATTGATACATTACAAAAATGTGACTGTACCTTCGTTGGTGGATATAATGGAAGAGCCACAGAGCCTGATACAATCCACCCGAATTTAGTCTCCTGTAACTTGGGCTGATTTTTTCCTAAATTGATAGATGCAGCACATAGGACATTCCAAAATACTTCTGCACCGACAAGTATGTCTATTTCTGACGGAACATTGAACGACGGATCGGCCAGTTGCAAATTCGATGGTATCGGTACTTTGCGTGTGTCAATCAAAACAGACGGCAGCATGTTTGTGATTGTCGGTAATACAAAACAATTTACATTTGTTTTATAGCTACCGCTGTAGGATTCGATAGTTAAAATGCAAGACTGTGTACTAGATGTAATCTGACTATTGATACCTGTAACCGTGGAACTCGTGCTACGTCGAGGCAATCCTAGCTTATCGCATAGTGTCTGCGTAATAAAGTTGGCTGTGCTACCATTATCGAGGAGTATCCTGGCGGCGACCTTCACACCGCGGTTGTTCACCACTCGCACCAGCGCTGTGGACAGTAAAACATTGGAAGTAGTATACTGTGTTAAGGCAACATTATCTAGTGTGTCTTTTTCAGAAGAGCCACTTCCAGAAAGGTCAGTAGGTAAGGCAACACTACTGGGCATAGGATCTTGAAATTGGGTTGGCTTAGAGTCTTCAACATGTAAAAGAGTGTTATGCTTGCCTTTACAATATTTACAACGCGCTATTCTACATTGCTTTGTTAAATGACCAGTACGCAAACAATTAAAGCAAACTTTAAACTGTTTTGCTTTAGATATACGATTGTCTACAGTCAGATTACGAAATTCTTCGCACGTATACAAAAGATGATTTTTGTTGCATAATGGACACATTAATTTATTATACTTATCCTGATTTTGATTACTGCTATGATTTGTTTCTACTATTAATGCTTTATGTTTATTTTCTATCTTGTTATTTTTATTCTCTGGATTACATGTATTTTTATTATATTCTAATGTTTCTAATAGATCAGCCTTTTTACTCATGAATGAACAAAATTGTGATACTGTGGGTTTCTGTGATAAGGTGTTACGATGGGCTTCCCAATCTCTACTGGTGATAGGATCTAATTTAATGGACATCATATAAACAATCAGCGTATCCCATGTCTCCGTAGGCTCGTTCAATGTTTTAAGGGCTCTCATATTTTTATTAATAAGGTCAACTAATCGACGCAGAGCACTGCACGATTCCCTCAAAATGTGTTCAACATCGAACAATGCCTTCAAGTGATTATCTACTAAAAGCCTACTGTTATCAAAGCGATCACATAGTAACTTCCACGCCATCTCATAGTTATCACCTCTAAAGTCGATATTTTTAATTACTTCTAGTGCATCACCTTTAAGTGATGCACGAAGGTAGTGGAACTTACTAATTTCGTCTATGCAACTACTATTATGTATTAGTGATAAATACGTATCTCTAAACTCAAGCCAGTACTGATAACCACCATCGAAATTAGGCAAATTAATCTTGGGTAAGCGTATAAAATTACGTTGTTGGCACGATTCACCTGTTTGCTTGTTCACTGAACCCGCTACAGACCCATAGTCACTGGCGCCGACCGTGACAGCTAGCAAGCTGCGCGCCTGCGCTACGAGGGAGTGGAAACGCTCCTCAAACTTGGCCCGCTCGGCATACGCCTCGTCCGGCTTGTCCAAAAGCACCTCGATTTCCATCTGTAAGTCATCAAATTGATCGTATATAGCCTCAAATTTATTAAAACGGCTCTCCAACTCGATGCGTTGTAAGTCTGAAATCGATTTACAACTTTGAAGTACATTCAGATAGTTGGCGAAATTTGTTAACTTGGCTTTCAAAGCACTACGCTTTCTAATAAGAAGTTCTTCTGTGGCCATAATGAAAGCTAGTAGCAAGATAAATATATACTGTTAAAAAGCTAGCAAAGTATAAAGACGTTATAAGTCGTTAAATTTGAACAAAGGAAAAAGATAACGGCGATGAATACGCGTGACCTTGAAGTCACTAGCGGCGACGGCCAGCTGTTGTGGGTAGGTACTTATGCGCTCAGCTGATGCGACCGTTACTAACGGTATTGGCAAGATAAGCAGTGCGTAAGCGCAATACAAGTGTGAAGAGAATAGCTACTGCGATGAAACACGTGTTGGCTCAAATGTAAGGTGAAAAATAGGATGATTATAATATTTTACGGAAAATAACACTTAAGAAATGTTGGCAAAGGATCTAGAAGGGAAATAATTGGAACAAACTCACAAAATATCCTGATCCTTATCCTTAGGGTGAACTGATTTTTATCACTCGAAGCGATGACTCGGCAACAATCTACTAATCCAGCAGATCTGGTATGCACGGCGTCGTATTTCAAGACTTCAGTGAAGTTGTCGTAGTTCTTCGTGACTTCAAAAAAAACCGTTTCTCCGATGACAGGGCGATTTCAAATTTAAGTTGTCGTACTGCCAGTAGCCGACGTACTAGGAATATGCTATACCAAAACGCGACTTTGAAGAGGCTCGATGGACCAAAATGTTAGGGACCTTTCTAGGACACTTTAAATTAAAGATCAGTGGACTGTATAAACTGATGTATTGTAGGTACTATATTATAAATCAATGAAATGCGCGTGTGTCTTCGTCGGAGCTCGGTAGTGAAGTGGCGGGCCCCTAGGCACCGCGTCCCGCGCGCCCGCGCCCCCCGCCTCCTCCAACCGTCGCCTGCGCCGCCGGCCGTAGAAAGCGCCCGAACAGATCACCTACATCAAACAAAGCATAAACCTACTCGTAAAGAGGAAAACATAATAGTCAATGCGTTCCCCAAATTGTCGATCCGTCTATCAGATAAAGCAGATATAAGTTTGTTTACAAATCCTTGTGTCAGCCGTCAATGACGCAAATTATGAAGAAAGGGAAGAGGAAAATAAATAACATTCAACCCTACTGAACTAACGTTCTCAGAAATGACTTGAATTCTCATATATCGAGTGATTTTTGTCGGTTTACTCAATGATCACCACAATAATATCATTGAACTTATAAGTATATTTTAAAAGGCCACAAATAAATGTTACTAATATTATAAACGCGAAAGTTTGTATGTTTGTAGCTGATCACGCCATAACGGCTGAACGGATCTGGATGAAATTTGACACAGTGATAGATTATAATCTTTAATAGCACATAGGCCACTTTTTATCCCCGTATAATGCTCCTTTGGGATGATAAACACCTCCCACGTGGGTGCCACTGGTAGAATCTAGATTCTCATCTATGGTTAGACTTCCAAATCTAATACTAATACTAGAAATGTGAAAGTAACTCTGTCTGTTATATTTTCCTGCCTACACGGCTTAACAGATTTGGATGACACTTGGCATATGGCTAGACTTGAACCTGGACCAGGATAATTATATATTATACATGATTATTATTACTTTTCTTCTCGGTATAATATTCTCTTGGGATAATAAATGTATAGTTTATGAAACTTTTGCACAAAATAAGGAGTATTAACCAATCCGTACTGGGCCAAGGCTTAGCACACGCACTGCGATATGTATTCGCGCGTATTTTTTCCGCCCATTCTGCGACCTATGGCATTGTATGAAGCTGCTCGCATTGCGGTAAAAAATCGTGCGGCAATAATACCGCATGAAATCCGTGTTTTGCAACAGAAGCCTGAACTGAAGAATTTAATACGCGCGAATATTTTGAGTTCTATGAATAGGTAGAAAGAGACAAAATTCGCGCGAATAAAAATCGCAGTGCATGTTAAGCCTAAAGCGGGCATTGTCACAGACAATTTAAAATTGGAATCAAATCTATTTATAATAGGTACTAAAATGGCATTACAAAAAAAATATTGATGGAAACTCCTTAGTGATTAACTTCTTGGGTTTGTCCTGTATCGTAATAGAAAAAAAATAGTTATTTATGCTACAAGTGCGGAAAGTAGGTGATTTCCGATGAGTGGTATTTTTATTCACGAGCGAGCGAAGCGAGTGACTGGATAAATCGACACGAGTCGGAAATCATCTTACGCACGTGTATCATACAACATTTTACTATGCATTGTGCGAGGAAATAAAAATATATATCTTAACCAAGCAAGAAATTAATAAAATGGCGCTTATTCAAGGGCGCTCAGCATATCCACAGATTAACTAATAGTTCATAGTTCCTCGGGCATATCTACTGCGCATGTGCAAATAGCTGTCACTTGGTAACGCAAAAAGGCACGAGCAAAATATTAATTCTGCCAAACATATTTAATGAATATTTAAAATTTATTTATTGATCAAAATCTAAATCTAGAGTAATTAAAAACGCCTTTAATGAAGTATTAGTTTTGTTTTACCTTTTATATGAATGATAATCTGTACATATCTAATTTTTAAAACTTTTCTCAAATAATAAAATCTCTATGCGGCGGGCTGACGTTGGAGTTAAAAATTAAAAAAGTACAGGAAAGTAAAAAACACTAGTAAAAAAAGTGACACTTTCCGCACAGTTTGGCTGCTTGGAAAACTCTATTTTCGAGGACATGCATTGTAAAATACTTTTCAAACTGAAGAAGCCGCTAACAAAAGCTAGAATTTTATAAACAATGTGTAATGTGCTAAATAATGACGAAATTTCATCTTTTTTATTAGTCAATTTTTAATGCACTGCAACAGCACCGCAACCTCTAAAAAAGTAAGGCCTTCATGTCAAAATACTAGCCATTCGAGACAAAAACCTTGGCACAACAGCTCCCATCACAATCCTACACGGGTTAAGCCCCCAGTTTGTCAACTAACCTTGAACCAACGACCCACCGACCCAACAAACCACTGCCTGAGCATAAACTATTGGATCCATAATTCATGGGACAAATGGGACGCCCTAATAAAAAGTATGATTTTTACGCATTTGTGATTTTGCGTAAATCGTCCAAGTTATGTGTGAATAGTTTGGTACTTACCTACTAAAGTCTGGCAAACGAAAGGAGAGACTGAAAATGCGCGGCAAATTTAAAAAATATCAGCACAGCAACCCCAAAACTAGTATTCCTGTACCTGGAATAACCTAATTTGGTACTTTAGCATTATTTATTTCATTTCATCTGAATAAAAATACTATAGCTAATTGAGATAGGTAATATTTTAGACATTATTTATCAATCTCAAAAAAACAACAACATTCTATAATAATTTTGGTTTATTCAACTTATCAGCGTCATACTAACTTATGAAATCCAACACCACACGTAAAAAATCTTGTTTTAGTTTGAATTCGACGACTTTCTCCTGATGTTTTTCTTGATATTTAGACATCATGCGAAACAACATCTGCCGGAATCCACTTTTAATTGTTTTATTAATTTTTCACTTAATAAATGCTATTATCAAGACCACAAAATATCACCAAAAATTTATGTTGACATTAGTAAAGCATTGCCATATAAAAAGTTTGCAAATAATTCGAGTGTCTACTTTCGTTTGCCAGACTCTAGCCTCCTTACGATTGAAATAATAATAATATCTGTGAGAAACATTTGTATGGCAGTTTTTTTCTGATATACGAATGCTATAAACTTTACATATAATAGGAATGTTTCCAGGGTAGAAAAATGATAATTCTATTTAGTCCATCAGTGAAATTATCAAATAATATTGGACACGTATTTTTTACTTTTCAACACACTTGCTCATAAAGTGGCTCTAATTTCACCGCAATTAGGCACATAATGATACATGTTATCAAACTGTGACTTTTTCATTGCTATTATTCACTAGTGAGTTATAGTTTTTTTTTTAATTTATAGGTTGAGGTTGCTTTGTTCTTAAAAAAGTTTCGATACAAAAAAGATCGTGCTCAATAGTACAAATAAATTAAATGTACCTATTGCTTGCTCATTTTAAGCAACTTCGTATTTAAATAGATAATTTCAACTTGTACATGCTTAATAAATTATACTTTCACTCAAATATAAATTTTATTTGCTCTGTAATTAAGAAAAAAATTAATTCTCTATTTTGTACGTGGCTAAAACACTATCCACGAAAAGCCAAAAAAAAAGAAACTTCATTCTTTTAGTCTATGGCCGATCGCAATTGTTAGATGCGCGCGCATAGGAAAACTGATTAATTTTGCCCGCCATTGTGAAAAAATTTCACAATTCGTTTTTACTGTTGAAAATTATTTTTTTTGTATTATTTTCTTCACAAGTGTGTTGAAAAACGTCGTATGATACACGTGTGTATTGATGATTACCGTCCTCGGCTCTCTTAAGACCCTCACCTACGGCTCGGGTCTCAATGGCGCCTCAGCGGTAATCACCAACATTGCACACTTGTACCATAATGTACTATTATCAAATAATAGCTGTTGCCCGCGGCTTCGCTCCCGTGGACCACCCCACAGGACCTATTTTCGGAATAACAAAATAGCCTATGTCACTCAGGAATAATGTAGCTTTCTATTGGTGAAAGAATTTTTCAATTCAGTCCAGTAGTTTCGAAGCCTATTCGGTACATACAAACAAAAAAATCTTTCCTCTTCATAATTTAGTATAGAAATAAAAATTGACAAAGATAAAGCGCATCAAAGTTCAGGAGTGGGGCTTGTGTCGTCACTTTGTCAGTATAATGTGTACCACGGCGTGACGTCACACGATTTTTTAACGCACTGTATCGTCGTAATTTTTTGTTTACGTGGCAAAAGAAAAAATATGTATCAAATATTTCCTCGACTGCCGAAGGAGGGTAATGTATTTGTTAAATTGACTAAAAAGACGTAAACAAGAAGAAAATCACGCTGTACAGTCGGAGGATACATCTGGTTTTGGTCAGCCAGCTCACGAATATGTATCCTCCGACTGCACAGCATGATTTTCTTCTTGTTTACGTCTTTTTAGTTCTCTTTTTAGGCAGTCGGGTTTTTTGATATTTTTATTTAATATTTTTATTTACTACTTCTCTTTAGGTAATTTAACTGACGAACTAAATAGTTTTTTTTTTGTCATCATCCATAATACTCGGCCTAGTTTTTTCTCAAGTATGTTTTAGTCGGCTTCTGCTCTAAACAGATATCACTATTTACTTATTATATTATTATAATATAATAATTTACTTATTATTTTTTTATTTGCTTAGTATAACTATTTTACATATAAATACTGCCTATCTGACCTCCACAACTTAGTTACTGGGTCAGATACAACAAAACTGGTGTCAGATTATATTATCAGGCTTCTGACTACCCGGAACGACTGTAGATCTTCAAATGATAGCCGGGACCAACGACTTATTTTTCCAAGGCACGGTGAACTCTTGGAATATACATTATGGATGGTCACCCATCCATCAGTCGACCTCGGTAACCGTTGCTTAACTCTGGAGCAATACGACTGTTGTTAATTAGCCACGATATCAGACACAATTACTTTAGTCTTTTCATGGAATTAGTATGTCTTATACAATACAGTTGTAGGCGACGCGTGATATTTTGTTTTACCTACCTGCATGTCTGTATATATTTTTAAATAAATAGAGGGCGCGGGAGACGCAGGCAAGGGGAGAGGGAGCGCGCGGTAGTTTTTTAGTAGTCTTTTACAAGTAATTGTGAACGAACGTGTTTTGTTATCATTGTGTCTCCCAACCCTTCAACCATTCGAAATCTTGTGTTTACTGCATTTACATCCACATCCCCTACATTAGCTGGTCTTCGAGCCGGATCTCTGGATGTTTCATACACCACAACGAAGCATGGTGAACACAAGGAGTACGAGAAGAAAGGAAGAGGAGCAAAATGAGGCGCAACAGAAAGATACTCAACAAGTGAAAGTTCGAGAACAGTGCAAAGTCGAACACGTAGACATTTCGAAAGAAGCTGTAAAACCGATTGAACCTGGGAACAAGATGGAAGAAAATCAACCTGGACCTTCTACAGCCCAAAGTGTTCGAATGTCTACCAGTCAGAAAAAATAATCGACGTCATCTATAACGGCGAGAAAGAAAAGGCTGGAACTAGAAGCCGCTCATGCAAAAGCTCAAATTAGAATGGAGTTGATAGACAAACAACTAGATGCAGACCTAGCAGATCTGGAAGACGACCGCAGCAGCTGCAGTCTACCCTCCGAAAAATATAAAAATAACCGTGTAGTGGAAAAGTGGCTGGAAAGTAGTCGGCAGGAGGTGAAAACTCAAGGCGTCACCAACCGTGGCTTCTGCGATGACATGTTGCGTCCGGCACCGCAGGAACAGCACCTGCACCATGTGGGGCCCGCCGGCCCGCAACATCCCGCTACGGAACTCGTGCTCGAAGCACGCCCGCCACCAACAGCTGCTGGTGGTACTGATGAAACCGTGCGAGCCCTAGCGAGTGCTTTGAAGGACCTTGCCGCCGCCTCTGCTACCGGTGCCAGCAGATCTAACGACAGAATGCTGAATCGCTTGTGTACGCCGAGGGAATTACCTAATTACTCTGGTGATCCACTTGAATGGCTGCAGTACAAGCAAGCATTTGAAGAATCCTCTCAAGTGTGCAATTTTAGTGACAAAGAAAACCTGTGGCGTCTGAGGAGGAGCCTACAAGGGCCAGCAAAAGAAGCGGTGACGGCCTTACTCATTGGTGCCACCTCCGCAGTAGATGTAATGAACACACTGGAACTTCAGTTTGGAAATCCTGACGTAATAATTTCCAGGATCCTGCAGGACATAAGTAAATTGCGCCCCATGCCACAAGAATATCAGCAGGATATTATCCCTTTCTCCGTGAAAGTAAGAAACTGTGTCGCCGCTGTGACTGCCATCGGACGCGAAGAATACCTAAAAGGTATGAACGTTGTATCGGTCATCCTCTCGAAGCTACCGATGATACTGGTTTCAAAGTGGGCTGATTACTGTTATCCTCTTATCAGTAACACAGAAAAACCAACACTGCTTATTTTGTCCGAGTTTCTGAGCGATGAAGCTGTAAAAATGTCAAAAACTTCTGTGAATTTATCAAACATACAATACGGTAAACAAAGTCACAACGAAAACTCTAAACATCGTACTCTAGTGGTGAATGAACAAGTGAACAGTGAACGAATGAACTATGAACAAAAAGGTGATAAGGAGTGTCGGTACTGTCACGTTTCCGAACACTTACTACAAGACTGTAAAAAGTTCAAAAAATCTTTACGCAAAGACCGCTGGTCATTCGTAAAACGACATGGTATTTGCTACAAGTGTCTGACGTCACAACATAAACAAGACACTTGCACCGCACCGGCTTGCAACGTTGACAACTGCGGTCTATCTCATCATCGTTTGTTGCATTATATTGCAAATAAAAACTCAGTGCCGCGTAATAGTGTAAATATAAACGATGTCACGGAGGCCGAAACTGAGACTGAGTCGCAAGTGGAAACTGTCAATCATATTCAAGTGAACTGCCGCAAAGTTTTGCTAAAAATTGTGCCTATTTACCTACACGGACCTAACGGTACTTTTCGTAGTGTCGCGCTTCTCGATGACGGTTCAACGGTGACGTTGATAAGCGCTGCGCTTGCGTCGAAAGTAGGACTGCGCGGCAATAAACAATCTATACGTGTGTGCGGTGCATGGGACAATAGCGAAGTGGTATGCCATAGTGAGGTACTCGACCTTGAACTTTCCAACTGTGAAGGAATTAAGTTTGCAATCCGTGCACGCAGTGTAACAAATATGAACTTACCAATACAAAATGTTACTTCCGTGGACATGAGTGATTACGAACTGATGACACCTGAAATGAAAAATGTGATTTGTGATGGTCAATACAGACCGGAACTTCTGATAGGGCAGGACAATTACGATTTAATCTTACCGTTAGAAATAATTAAGGGTAAACCTACAGACCCCTACTTAACCCGTACTCCGTTGGGGTGGTGCATGCACGGGTGCATGCGCACTAAGCCTGCCGTCGATAACGAAGTGAAGAGGCAATCTGCTCTGTTCCTGTCAGAAGGAGAAAATAATGGATGTGAGCATATCCTAAGAGAAATGCAAGACGAGATGCGGCAGTCATTTGCAATGGAGTCCGTCGGAGTTACTAGTAAGCCCCGCCAAAACTCACTAGATTTAAAAGCTACGGAATACTTACATGAAACGGCCACTTTGAAAGATGGTAGGTGGCACGTGGGTCTCCCGTGGAAGGGTACGTTTGGTGAGATGCCTAACTCATACGATAATGCACTCAAAAGACTGAAAGGTGTAGAAAAGAAAATGAAAGCGAATTTAAGCTTCGCAGAGCGATACAAAGAAAGAATCGACCACCTGTTAAGTAACGATTTTGCATCACGGCTCACCGAAACTAAAAGTCCGAATAGAATATGGTACTTGCCGCACTTTGGAGTCGACAACCCTAACAAACAAAAACTACGACTGGTGTTTGATGCCGCGGCTAGGAGCGAAGGCATGTGTTTAAATGATTACCTGCTGCAAGGTCCCGACTTACTTACCTCATTGTATGGGATAATGCTGAGATTTCGAGAAAACAAAGTGGCAGTCACGGGTGACATAAGAGACATGTTTCTGAGGATCAAAATACGAGATCTTGATCGAGATGCTTTGCGCTTCTTATGGCGAGAATCACCAGATAAACCCGTACAAACCTGGGTCATGACTAGCCTTATATTTGGTGCGAACTGTTCCCCGTTTATTGCCCAGTTCATAAAGAACAAAAACGCCGAAAGATTCCAGTCCACAATGCCAGCCGCTGTGCAAGCTGTACTTACACAACATTACGCCGACGATTATATAGACTCCTTACCCGATGAACAAACGGCTAATCAACTTGTGAATGACGTCACATTCGTCCACAAACAAGGTGGATTCGAGATTAGAAACTGGACGTCTAATATGCCGTCTGTACTTAAAGATTTACCCAAAGAAAATCTGAAATCGACGTCTGTGTTATTCAAAAATGGACAACTGTTTGACGGAGAACGTACACTCGGCCTAATTTGGTTTCCGACTAATGATAACCTGGGATTCGATGTGTCATTCAAAAGAATTCCCACGCCAATATTGCTTGGAAAAAAGAAACCCACTAAACGGGAAATGCTACGTGTACTAATGTCCATCTTCGATGTCTATGGATTTCTTTCGCCTATCACTATTAAAGGCAAGATCCTTTTACAAGATACCTGGAGATCTGGAATCAGTTGGGACGACGAAATAACAGATCAAATATTTACAAAATGGATTGAATGGCTGAGCATAATGACAAAAATTGATAAAATTCGCCTACCTCGTCATTACGAGTCGGCGACTAGAAGTACGCGCCACTCTGTTACGTGCGAGAGCGAGACGCACGACCTCAGTGCAGATGTACCGAATAGCGCGCCACCGGCGCCGATCACTGAGCGCTATGCGAACCTACAGCTACATGTTTTCTGCGACGCTTCAACTCAAGCGATGTGCGCCGCCGCATACTGGCGATGGATCGATTGTAAACAAAATATTCAAGTTGCCTTCGTATCCAGTAAATGTCGAGTTGCGCCTGTAAAGTACGTATCGATGCCACGATTGGAGCTACAAGCAGCCGTTTTGGCGGGAAGGTTGGCCGATAATATAATAACCGAGCATAGAATAAAGGCTGAAAGAAAAATATTCTGGTGTGACTCATCTACGGTTTTACACTGGATACGCAATAATGCGCGAAGTTATAAAGCCTATATAGCTCATCGCCTTGGCGAATTAGACGAACTGACGAAAATAGAAGAATGGAGATATATATCTACGAAGTTGAATATCGCCGATATTGCCACTCGAGAAACCTGTGAAATAAAAACATTGAAAAATGAGTGGTTATATGGGCCGTCATTTTTATATGAAGAAGAACGGTCGTGGCCTAGAGAATCAAACATACAGCTACCTGATATTCGCGATGTGGACCTAGAATGCATAAATAACATTCACGTTGCATCAATGTGTTTACCTGCTGTTCCTGAACCAGAAAGGTTTTCTTCATGGCTTCGACTATTGAGGTCCATGTGTATGGTTTTATCTTTTGTGAACAAATGCAAGAAAGTTTCTAGTGTTGGTGTAGATGGTGCGATGATGGAACGCGCTGAAAACATGTTGTTGAAGTACTCCCAGATGAAATCTTTCCCAGATGACCTGCACAACCTGAAACATAACATAAGATTAGATAGAAAAAGTAAATTACTCACCTTGACGCCAATTATTGGCGATGATGGTTTGCTGAGACTGTCTGGTCGCATTGATGCTGCACCCGAGATATCTGCTAACGTAAAACGTCCTGTGATACTACACGGCCGCTGC
The DNA here is from genome assembly GCA_948252205.1 of Orthosia incerta. NCBI lineage: Eukaryota > Metazoa > Arthropoda > Insecta > Lepidoptera > Noctuidae > Orthosia > Orthosia incerta. The sequence goes on from OX411749.1 coordinate 5,613,440, forward strand.
CATGTCACTCACCTCATCGTGAAGTACTACCACGTAAAAGCATGCCATGGAAACCAGGAAATGGTCGTTAACGAACTGAAACAACGATACTGGATTATACGGCTACGACCTACCGTGAAGTATATTAGTTCAAAATGCATGTTATGCAGAATTAAGAGGGCTCGGCCCCAGCCACCTAGAATGGGTGACTTACCTGAAGCGCGGATCGCTCATCACCATCGTCCTTTCACGTTCACCGGAGCTGACCTATTTGGACCCCTAGAAGTAACCGTTGGCCGTCGTCGAGAGAAGAGGTACGGTGTTATCTTCACTTGCCTCACCGTGAGAGCCATTCACATTGAGATAGTGAACCAGCTGACCACAGACGTACTAATAATGGCTCTCAGACGAATGGCAGCCAGAAGAGGCTGGCCACGGTACTTGTACTCAGACAATGGTACGAACTTGAGAGGAGCCGATACGGAGCTGAAGAAATGTGTTCTTGAGCTGGACCCGGAGAAACTCAAGGAAGGAGCAACGACCTACAGTACGGTGACAACTTGGATTTTCATTCCACCAGCCAGTCCTCACTGGGGAGGGGCTTGGGAACGGCTTATCAGAAGTGTAAAAGGCGCACTTAAGGTTGTTTTGAAAGATCGAGCGCCACGTGATGAGACACTTCAAACATTACTAGCCGAAGTAGAACAGATGATAAACAGCCGTCCCCTCACCCACGTCACAGTGGAACCCGGCAGTCCCGTGTCTTTAACCCCCAACCATTTTCTGTTGGGAACATCGTCCAATCTACCTACTTTGGGTGTTTTTGATGAGTCTGATACGTATCTCAGAAAGCAATGGCGGTTGTCACAAAGACTAGCCGATATGTTTTGGAAGCGCTGGGTACGCGAAGTCCTGCCTGATATGCGTCCAAGAAAGAAGTGGTACGATGAACGGAGACCTTTGCAAGTGGGAGATCTGGTTCTGATCGTGGACCCTAACTCCCCCAGAAATGTATGGCCGAAGGGCTTGATACAGTCAGTGATGGCTGGTAAAGACGGCCGCGTTAGAGTGGTCGATGTCAAGACAAAATCTGGCCTTCTGCGACGGAATGCGACACGCGTCGCACCTATATCCATGGGTGATGAGTGCTGTAGCAGCACTAGGGAGGGGAATGTAGGCGACGCGTGATATTTTGTTTTACCTACCTACATGTCTGTATATATTTTTAAATAAATAGAGGGCGCGGGAGACGCAGGCAAGGGGAGAGGGAGCGCGCGGTAGTTTTTTAGTAGTCTTTTACAAGTAATTGTGAACGAACGTGTTTTGTTATCATTGTGTCTCCCAACCCTTCAACCATTCGAAATCTTGTGTTTACTGCATTTACATCCACATCCCCTACAACAGTCATCTTTATTACTTATAGTCACCGCCAGATAACAAAAAAATAACAGTTCTTAGTTAACACCTGTCTACCAATGTATTCCAATATTTCAAAACGATACGAAACAAATGTAAAGGCAGTGTAACATGTTCAAACAAACGTATCGCGGTAAAGGGCGTCCTTGACCCTTTCACATGGCATTCAGTAATGAGCTAATATCTTGTAAACGCATAGACAGATTTACATGTTTTAAATTAAAAAAATATCTTCATAAACAAAAAACCGGCCAAGTGCGAGTCGGACTCGTGCACGAAGGGTTCTGTACCATTATCGCAAAAACGGCAAAAAAATCACGTTTGTTGTATGGGAGCCCCCCTTAATTTATTTTATTTTAATTTAATAATTATTATTTTTTGAAGTGAATATACAACTAAATATTCTGTGAATATTTCAAGCGCCTACCTGTTGCTGTTATTAATATCGAGCAAAAAACGGCAAAAATATCACGTTAGTTGTATGGGGGGTCCCATACAATAAACGTGATTTCCCCTTAAATATTAATTTTATTCTGTTTTTTAGTATTTGTTGTTATAGCGGCAATAGAAATACATCATCTGTGAAAATTTCAACTTAGACAGTTGAAATTTTCATAGATGATCACGATTCATGAGATACAGCCTGGTGACAGACGGACAGACAGACAGACGGATCGCGAAGTCTTAGTAATAGGGTCCCGCTTTTACACTTTGGGTACGGAACCCTAAAAAGCATATGTTCAGTTAAGTAATTAAAGGTAATTTTTGGTACAACTCGGCTCAATGACTTAAATTTTAGCTTTGACACCCTCTGCGCATGCGGCTTGCCTGGTAACTCATAAACGGCACAAATATATGGATATCTCTAACTATTCTCGATCTCATTTATTTTCTCTTTTAATTAGACTTTTTACAATATTTTTCAATCATCATTATAGCCCTTTGCTAAGAATAGTTACAGCACTGATTACAGTATTTGTGCCACATGTTAAATTTAGTGTTGTGTTTTTTTTTTTTGCCTTTTCATAGATTCTTTTACCGATTGTGAATGTGTGAACATTGTAGGCTTTCTAGATTTCTAGATGATTGTTAACATTTGTTAACTTTTTATTTCGGACATTATTTTTTTTGTTTGTTTTTTTTCAATTTCGTACGACTTATTGTCGGGCCTACGTTGTCCCCCATATCAAAATCAAAAAATCAAAATCAAATATTTTTATTTTACATAGGCCTACATGGGCACTTATAAGTCGTCGACAAAAGGTGCACAAAGGTGTATCCAAGTACTAATGCTGTAACATGGAAATATTGTAAACACAAAAAAAAATTAAAAGAGTAACCATGGAGTTTCTTGCCGGTTCTTCTCCATAGGTAACGACTTACCCGAACCGTGCACCTTTTGTCGACGTTTTATAAGTGCCCATGTAGGCCTATGTAAAATAAAAATATTTGATTTTGATTTTGGTAATAAAAACTTAAATAAAGAAAATAAATTTATTTAGTACATACCAAAGGCAACAAATTTTTGGACAAAATAGTAAAAGAAAACACAAATTAAGACAGAAATAAATTAATAAATTATTATTTATTTTATTTTTCTTTATTTATTTACAATAAATCTGTAGAAAAGTAATTTTTGTACATTGAAAAAAAAAAAAATAACTAAAAAATTAAAATAAATAGCCAGGGTGTTAAAGGATATCCAAAAAAAAAAAAAAAAAAGGGCCTAACAGAAGCCATTTTCAGCATTTTTTGAATTTTTGTCTGTTTATCGGTTTGGCTGTTTTTTTGTGCACGCATCACGTGAAATGTCCGAAACCAATGTAGGTAACTTTTATACATTAAATTTTGTGCGTAACTTGAAGAATTTCTTAGTTTTTGTTTCATCGCAATCGGTTCACTCTATCAAAAGTTAGATGAATTTAAAGAGTTCAAGAAGTAAAATTATCACAACACACGCAATTCAGATTCGATAGATGGCGTTGTGCATTTGAAGTTATTTTCTCTGCGTGCCTCTCTCGTCTGAAAGGCGGTGTTAAGATTCTCCACGAAAGAATGATGACCTTAGAGAAAAAATTGGCAGGAAGGTAAGTAGGGTAGGGTTGGCGTACAGATGACGAGAGCGAAGCCGCGGGCACAGCTAGTATAAAATAATTTACTGAAAGATATTGAATAATCTAAATGACTTTGACTTTATGCGTCCTAACATAAGAAGTACTTACAGGCGTTTCTAAGAGAAGAATTAATAAAATTTATCTCGTCCTAGAAGGATTACATTGGTAATGATTTTCTTATAATATATTAGTTCGTTCAACTCCCGGGTTAGAAGAGCAACTTTGTAAAACCGCATTCAAGCATTTTGAATGAAGTTTTACTAACTTACTTACTTTAAACTTTGAAGTCGGTTGTATTTTTGTAAAAAAGTTATTTTTTACTTTTTAGTTGTGGTTCATAATATACCAGTTCTATAGGCTAGGTACCTATAATACCCAAAGAAAAGACAACATAGATTAACCTAATAACATGAAACTTAAAAAAAACAACAAGGCAGACGTGAATGGAAACGCCGGGAGGGGACGCCCTAGGAAGACATACATAGACCTTATAGGTGATGTTCTTCAGAAAAGCAAGGTGCGCAGTACTCATAACCAGCGTGTGTGTATGACAAGATGTATGAATGTGAGTGAAGCAAAAGAAGTATGTAAGGATCGTAGCAGGTGGCGTTCTGTAGTTTCTGCCTACCCCCATGGGAAAAAGGCGTGAGTTAATGTATGTTAAAAAAAAAAACCAAGGAATGAGAGTATACTAGGGTGAACTGATCACACCTGAATACCTTTTTAGAGCGTACCAGTGTGATGTTATGTTATGAAGTGGTGTAAACTATAAACAGAATAGCTATTGCAGCTATCCCGAGTGATTTGCCGTAATTTTTTGAAGAGTTCTGATAAATATCTCCGAAGTTCTTCACCTGATCTTGAAGAAAATTAAATGGGACCAGACGACAATAACCAGCCTTCAAATAAAAAAAGAATCATCAAAATCAGCACACCCAGTAAAAAGTTCTGAGGTAACACACATAAAAAAAAAATACAGTCGAATTGGAAACCTCCTCCTTTTTGGGCAGTCGGTTAAAAAAACGAATATTTCATTAGACTGAAATTTGGTAGCATCATCATTTAGGGTACCTACACTGACGCGAAATAAGAGTGATTAAAATTCCTTAGGTACCTTATAAAAAATGTTCTCTTACTATTTTGCTTCTATAATATTGATGCATACCATGTTTTATTCTCAACATTTCCATAACTAACTCACTTCCACGAAACGCCATGAAATCCGGGAAGTGTCTGTTCATGTATTATTTAATCCTCTATCTACCTACACTTTTCCATTAGCCATGAGTCACAAAGAGGTGCTTGAGCTTTTAGTTCACTTACAACTAGTGTCCGACCAACGGATGATTTTGGCCGAATTCGACTTCAAGCAGAAATCGTCCTCCAGTTTTAATAGTACTGTCCCACTGCATGGGAAAGGACTCTTCTCATAAAGAGAAGGCACGAGCATTAATCACCACGCTTGCTCAATGCGGGATGGCGACTTCAAATTTATATTAGCTCTAAGCCCAAGTTGCCACACGGTGTTTTCCTTCACCGTTGTCAGGCTTAAAAACCTTATGAAATTCAATTCATTGGTTACTAAACCTGCTACAATCTACTATAATTATATAAACGTTTTTAAAACTTTTAAGCTAAAGGTTATAATCTAGAGATTTATTGGTAACAGGGGGGTACTTACTCGATCTCAAAATAACCTTACTCTAAGAGCTTATGGTCACCCCCCAGTTCGTTTTGGCACTTGCTGTCACACATTTTGTCGAAGAGAATTTTTTTTGGACGAATATTTCCGAAACTGGCCGAAGCCGAAGCTTCGGTCGGACACTACATAACTATAAACTGGAAGCAAAATTTTTCAACAACTAACCTAACTTCGCACTAAACGCGTGATAATTTTCCAACGCCATATTTTTGCAGATAAACTTTTACTTTCTATTTTTTTTTTGTAAAATATCTGCGAGTTATGAGCGTTTTAAATCGTTTTTCGTTAGTCGAGTTGAGATAGGTGAGGGAATTTTCAGTCCTTTGAGCGTGATAAATACTTTTAGTGTGCTTTTAGACTATTTATCTATGTGCAACTCTGTATTTTTTTATAGACCACATACTTGCTTTTGACCTCTATCTCACCTGATGGTAAGCGACGTTGTGGTCAATGGTGAAGCACGCTTGCCTAGAAAACACCTGTTCACTCATGATATAAAAGCCCTAGATTGTAGCAAACGGGAAACACACAATGCCACTCCTTAGCTGTACGCATAATGAAAGTGTTCTCAAAACGTTTAGTGCGTATGGGTGGGATGTCCACTATGTACCGATGGTGCATCGCCTTACGTCTGGTAGTCCGATGACAAAACGGGCTACGCCGATGAGCCTCATGGCCGGCATTTCGATCGACTCTAGCGCATCAAGCTGATATTATGTGGCAGATCCGTCCCAGAGATGAGAAGAGATGAGATGGAGTACTGCCATGCACGATCGGACTTGATAATTTTAGCAGCTGTTGCGGCGTGAAGTACCTTCTCATCTTTGCAAGGATCTCCAGCTTTATGGCAGCGAGCTGAACCTTTACAACAATTTACGAAACAAAAACCCTGCTAGTAAGGTATTACAATACAGGAGGGTAGATGGCGCTGATGAAGTAAACATCCGAAGTGTAGTTCTCTGATAATTATTGACTTTAAAATTATAAAACAAATAAAATCGTACATTAAATTGTGTTTAGTATGTTCGTTATGGTGTGAATACTGTGCACAAACGTTATCAAAACAAACTATGTGATATATTTTCGAATAAGTAAAGACAATAAACGTGAAGTGACGAAACAGAATACAACGTTAATAAACATTAAATAACACTGTGATAAACAACTGATTACGCGAAATACCCTAAAAACTAAGTGACAAGTGTAAATTAAGTGGAAAAAACTTATGTAAGCAGTTAAAATTGAACTTGGTGTTGTGTGGAAAAAATATCTAAACGATGAATCATCTTTAACGACTTCAAAACTATTTGAATAATTTTTCCTCAACCACTTACCAAATTCAACCATATAATTAACGTTAGAATAGCCGAAGTACTTAAGCGTTGGATTGCTGAGACACTGAGTGCTGGTTCGAATCCCACGAGCTGCGAAGCTTTTTGTGTTTCCTTAAGATCTCAAATTTAAATTAATAATGAACTTCTTTGGAAACATCACACAACGTCGTAATCGAAGAGTCTCCGAAACAAAAAGTGAAGACTTAAATTTAACAAATAATGATCTAGATGGCACCACTAGTAACAGTCTACCCAACATATCAGACGACGAGGACTGCGATGAAATTCTTCAACTAAAAAACAAAGTAAAAGAATTGACGCTTCAACTAGAGACTGCACACAGAGAAGTTGAATCCCTAAATATGGACAACACAAATCTCAAAAAGACCATCGAAAACTTGACAAAAAAGGAAAACATTTACAAAAAACTTACAACGGACATTGTAAATAACACTCCAAAAAGGAAAAAATCATCTCAAACAGTTCCTACAATCGATCTTAGCATTACTCCTAAGTCGACGAAGAAATTTATGAAGCTTACCCCCGAAATGGCTGATAGATCAACTCCAGAAGCTGTACCCCAGATGGTTGACAAGACTACTCAATGTAACATCTATGGAAATAAACACTCAATACGTGAGAACTTAATCGACAAACAATTCCTGACACAAAACACAATAAAAAGCAAACTAACTATAATAAGCGCCAACAATAGAAACGGACTCTGCAACATTATTGAGGATCTTTTTGCAACTAGTTTTGACTTTTGCCACTACTCGTATCCAAATGGTAGCATCGAGCAACTCTTACTTGGCTTAGAAAATAAGATTAAACACTACAGTAAAAGCGACTATTGTGTTATTCTAATAGGAGAAGGAGACTTCTTAAGAACTAAGAACTATCACGATCTGATATACCATATTAAAGATTCCATTGAAAAACTAAGCCATACCAATATAATTATATGTCTCCCAACCTATAGACAATGTGGTGATTACACAACAATATACAACTCACGGGTTGAAATGTTTAATAATCTTTTGTATCTGCACAACACAACATATGAATATGCTTTTTTACTGGACTCAAACGCTGACTTATGTTATGACAACACAATGTTTTCGGGTCGTCAGGGTCTCCTAAATGACACAGGCATGAGAAACGTAATCTTGAATCTCAAAAAAACTATTAGCGAAATCCAAGTAGAGAATAATAGTAACACTGACAAAAAGGACATATTTGAAGATACATCAAACCATTTTTTTCTATGCTAATTTATCAATAATGCATCAAAACATCGCAGGATTGATAAACAAGGCAGACCAATTGCTTCTGCATCTGCTTGAATTTCAAAATCGCATAGATGTAATCTGCGTGACTGAACACTTCATGGAAACTGGATATGAAGACTTTCTCACAATACCTAATTATAAATTGGCAGCTTGTTACTCTAGAGACACAAAAAGAGGGGGAGCGTGCATATTAATTAAAAATGAGCATCAGTATAGAGAGCATGAAGATATAAAGAAACTTTCTATTCAGGGAGCTTTCGAGTGCTGCGCAATCGAATTGATACAGCACAATATTATCATTGTATGTATTTACAGAATACCTAAATCAAATAATCTTGAAACTTTTTACTCTAGATTAGATATTCTCTTGCCCAAGATTTGTTATAAAGCGCGCAAAAATGTTATTATATGTGGTGACTTTAACATTAATACATTAAAAAAAAATAGAACTTCCATTGAGTTTACTAACTATCTATTAAGCTACAATCTAAAGTTGCAAATTGACCAGCCCACTAGGCTACAAAGCAACACATGTATAGATAATTTTGCGCACAATTTTTCACACACATGTATCCACGATATAATTGACCTTAACATGTCAGATCACACCGCTCAAATTTTAAAGATTCCTGTAAAAAGGACTTGTATAATAAACAGTTGGAATATAACAGCCCGTGATTACAGTTACGATAACCTTATGAAATTTAGATTATGTTTATACCCTTTATCGTTTTGTGAAGTTTATCAAGCTGATGATCCTAATGTAGCGTACGATGGCTTTATTGAAACATTCCGGCTGTTTTACGACTTGTGTTTTCCCTTAATTAACAAAATAATAAAGTTAAAAAGGAATCCGAACTGGTTAACACCCGGAATAAAACGCTGTAGCAAAAATAAGAGACAGCTTCTTTGGCAGCTAAGAGCAAAACCCAATAGCAATAATTTAACTAAACTTAAAAATTACTCACATAGACTTAAGAAAATAATAAAACTAACACAAAAGGCAAAAAATAATCATAGGATAATGACATCAACAAATAAATCAAAGGATACATGGAAGATCATAAATGAAAATAAATACTGTCCTCCCCATGAACACATAACGGAAATACGAAGGAACGGTGTTACAATAACAAACCCCTGCGATATAGCGAACGCATTTAATGATCACTTTGTGGATCAAGCAGAATTACTTTCAAATACCTCAAAATCTGCAAGATATGAGACTCCAAATTCATGTTGCGAATCAATATTTTTAGCCCCAACTACACCTGATGAAGTCTATCGCATAATACAGAATTTAAAAAACAAAGTTAGTGTAGGATATGACGATATTTCAACAAAGATATTAAAATTTGTTTCCGAGGTTATAGCTGGCCCCATTTGCCACATCATTAATGTTAGTATCTCTTCTGGAATATATCCTGATAAACTCAAGCCGACAATAATTAAGCCCTTATTTAAGAAACAAGATAAAACTGATGTCAATAACTACAGGCCCATTGCTCTGATACCAGTTATATCAAAAATATTCGAGAAAGCTATTTATCATCGTATAGATTCCTTTTTCACAAAACACAATCTCTTAGTAAAGGAACAGAAGGGTTTCAGAAAAAATAAATCCATAAATCTGGCTATCTATGATTTCCTTAATATTATAATGACAGATATAGATAAAAGAATTCCTATTAGTGCTATATTTATGGACATGACGAAAGCTTTCGATTTAGTTGATCATAATACTCTACTACGGAAACTTAATGCGCATGGAATAAGGGGAAAAGCACTTTCCCTTATACAATCTTATCTGGACAGTAGAACACAGTGTACGGAAATTAAACGAATTTCTATAAAAGAAAAAAAGGAATTTAAATATGTATCCGAAAAACGTGAAATAATTTTTGGCGTACCACAGGGCAGCGTATTGGGACCGCCATTATTTTTGGTTTACATAAACGACTTCCCAAAACATGTCAGTTTTCCTATGGTCCTTTTTGCTGATGACAGTACGATCATTGTTAGACAAAATAAAAATAGTGACTATGAATGTGACATCAAAGACTCATTGCAACAATCAATTAATTGGCTTGACCATAATAATTTAAAATTAAATTTAAGTAAGACAAAAATTATGCAGTTTAGACAAAGAGTAACTACTCCTGACATAAACATATTAATTGACGATAATAGAATTGAAGAAGTAGAACATGTAAAATTTCTAGGTTTGACTATTGACTCTAAACTGACTTGGAAAGAACATGCATCAATCCTCATAAAAAAATTAAGTCGCTTCGCCTTTGCTCTATTCAAGCTTAAGAAAGTAGTAAATCAGGCAGCTGTTATAGCTGCATATTATGGCTATGTAGATTCCACATTACGCTACGGAGTAATTTTTTGGGCAAATTCATGTGAGAAAAATAACGTTTTTAAAGCACAGAAGAGGTGTATTAGATCGATGTGTAATTTAAAACCAACAGATAGTTGTAAACCTCATTTTAAATCCCTTAGGATATTGACATTACCTTGCCTTTATATATACGAGACTGCATTGTTCGTCAAGAAAAACAGTAAATTATTTAAAAAAGCTTCTGAGGAACGTTGTAGATCAACAAGACCGGAATATCGACACGAACTATGTCTGAGAACCTCAAAGACGGCCCTTATGCATAAAAGCATTCTCTGCATGGCACCAAAAGTATATAATAAAATACCAAATGCTATCAAAGATTTGAATTTGATACAATTTAAACGAAAACTGAATGATTATTTAATTGAAAAATGCTATTATACCATTGACGAATTCCTTCTTGACAAAATGTAAAAACTGACAATTATATATTTATGCTTGACACCTTGACTAACTGATTGTATTTTAAATTTTGTAATAATAATTAATTGTATTCTAATATGAATTGTTATCTCAATTTTGACATTTTTATTTAGTATATCATATTTCAATGTAAATCAATTTTGACATTTTTGTTTTGTATTTCAATGTATGTAAATCAATTTTAATTTCTGATATTGTTAAAACGTGTATGCCTAATGGGTAGCTTTTTGAGTTACCATAAAATTTTTGTAAGACCTGTTGTATCACCAAAAAGCACACGAATAAATACTTTGACTTTGACTTTGACTTTGAATACCAGATTATTACTCAATTATAATACCATTGATGCTTTTTATGGTTCCGTACTCAAAGAGTAAAACGGGACCCTATTACTAAGACTCCGCGGTCCGTCTGTCTGTCTGTATGTCTGTCTGTCACCAGGCTGTATATCATGATCCGTGATAGCTAGACAGTTGAAATTTTCACAGATGATGTATTTCTGTTGCCGCTATAACAACAAATACTGAAAACAGAATAAAATAAATATTCAAGTCCCATACAACAAACGTGATTTTTTTGCCGTTTTTTTTGGCGATAATGATACGGAGCCCTTCGTGCGCGAGTCCGACTCGCACCTGGCCGGTTCTTTTGACTCCAGGGCAAAGGCCTCTTCTCGTACATAGAAGGCATGAGCATTCCACTACGCTTGCTCGAGGCTGGTTGGGGATTTTAAACTTATATTAACTATTAGATAGGAGCCTTTTTGGTCTCGCACGGGGTTTTTTATATTTTATTATTGTTTGTGTTTTGCTTATCTCGTGTCTCCTGTGCGGTTCGAAAATAAATATTTTTTCTTTATTTGTTCAGGTTTCCTCACGATGTTTTCCTTCACCGTTGTCAGTAATGTCCGAGATAAACTTATAAAGCACACGTGTATTTATACCCAAGTAAAATTAAACTAGAAATTGCTTAGTTATTTCCTTCAATTGATTCAGCACCAACTCTAGTGTTCCTCAATCAAATTGACTTTGGTTTGGGTATACAACCACGACCCACTCGACTCAATTCGACTCCGAACGACTATTGATTTTTCAAAGAACAACATGTCAACTCCTGTTCATTTTAAGTTGATTAAGTCACTGTAGAGCAGTGGTGGCCCAGTGGTATCGGCTGCGACTTACACGTTTTAGGTCGTAGGTTCGAGCCCAGGCAGGCGCTTTACTTTGTGTAAATGATTTCATCACCACTGCTCTCAAAACGGTGAAGGAAAACATCGTGAAGAAACCGCATGTCCTAGAACCAATAATTCGAAGACATGTGACATCCACCAACCCGCGAATGTGAAAGCCCGCGTGGTGGATAACGGCCCATTCCCACTCACAGAGAGGAGGCCTGTGACCCAGCAGTGGGAACATTAATAGGCTGATGATGTGATGATGTGAAGTCAATGTATAACTGACAACATGTTTGATTGAGGTTGAGGTTAAGTCGAGTGGAGAAAATTACTAAGCATATAGGGATGAGACACGTTTTTTTCGTTTCTTCTATATTTATGAAGTACTACATATTAAATATCGCAAAAATAGTCATTGCCTTACATAAATTATTCCCTATTTAAGTAACAGAGATTTTTTCCTCATTTATCTTTTGAGATGAGCTTCTCTTTAATTAATTTCCAAGTAGATATTCTCGGCAGACCCACACGGTGACTTAATATGTACGCAAAAATAGTGAAACCTTATTATTTGTATTTAATGCTCTCAACATTCAGTGTGTAAATAAACCCTCGCAAACATGATTCCAGAAGCCATTTAAATGGGACTTCTATTTCATTTTGCTACAGAATTTATCATACAAAACAGTATTTATACACAGGGTTTGAGTGTATGGACTAAACGTGTAACATAACAGGGTTCGCTTGTTAGCTTAGGATCTCCTCGGCTGTAACGTCAGCAAACATCATAAGATGCCGCGTCAAAATTCATCACACCAGCTGACCTTAAAATTTATAGAAGACTTGGGTACTAAAATTCAACACCTTATGTATATCAATAACTTTTTTCTTCCTATTTCGAATATTAACTTTTTGTATACTCAGCCTAACTTCGGGCTTGCGCTGTCGAAGCACCGCGTAGCCCGTAGCTTCAGTCGAGCTACGCCAGCCGCCCCGAACGCTACGCCGTAGCAAACAATGCCGCGCGCTACGAACCTCTAACGTGGTCAAACTTTTCCTAGGATACATTTAACTAGTTCAGTGAATATTGTGTACATTATAGGAATATGTATAGTGTATTTTAGTGTTAAAAGTGTGTATTTCTAGTGTGAGTGTACACTTGCGTATAATTATTATGATCGTTGCCTGCCGCTGTCCAATTTGCAGAAACAACAAACGATGACCTTTTCATTTTGCAGGTTAGTTGTGTTTTTTATTAATTTGAGATGAGAGGGCATTTTACATTGCCAGTTTTATATTTTTTTTCGGTATATAAAAACTTATTACCTTTCGCGTCATTACAGTTATTTCGTCAAGTTTTATAGGACTATAAAATTTTTCGGAATACATTAACCGGAATTGGTCGACTGTATGCGTAATAAAGTTGATTTTTTATATTTTTATGTGTTATAAATCTTACGAAATTGGCACAAAAGTCATGGACATTGGTAGAAAGAAAATCAGGACAAATATTTGAGGTCTCTATTTATTTTGCGAATAACATTCATAGATTTTGCGACTGAAAATGAAAGTAGTTTTTCGTCTCGCAGCTGTTTTACTTTATGTAAATTGTTTTAATTTAATTTAGTACTTTTTTTCATTAAGTCTGTAGGCTGCCGCTTAGCCCTAGAGATTACTGGAAATTCTGTACATTTTTATATTCTAAAGAAGATATTAATGTTTCTCTCGGCTTAATTAAAAAGAAACCTAGATTTTCCAGAACCGAATTTGTCGGATATTCTTTTTTTTTTTTTTTTTTTTATTATAATTAACTACACTCATCAATATTTTAATTTAAATCGATTAACAAGATACTCACTCAGTAAAGCGGAAAAATGCGCAAATTAATATTAATAAACCCGAAAAAAATGCGTAAGTAATTTCATGAAGATCGGAGCAGATTTTACCGAGAAGAGGGCATGGAAAATCTTTAATGCTGAATGTGATTTATGTTTTTGGCTCATGAATATAAGGCAATCTTTATGAGAAACAAAAAGTATGCGTAATTTTTAAAGGCCGGGATGAATTTCTTATGGGGATATTTCGTGATGGAGGTCTTACTTATTTGTAACAGTCTGTTTTCATGCGGAAATATAGGAGAAAAAGAGGAAATATAGGGCTATACTCGTAGAAGAAATAAGGATGAAAGATAAAGTGATTAATTAATCATTTAAACAATATATACAATTGAATATTTCTAATCTTATGCCTAATAACAAAACAAACTTACATAAAAAGGGGGGAGGAAAAGGGGCTCATTGCGCATCAAAAAATTCATCAACATCGATGTCAATGGGAAACGTGCCCAGAACGCTGGCAGCATTGCCACGTTGAATGGCAATGCTGATTCTCTGGCTGAACAAAAGGCCAGCCCTCTGGTCACGCGAAAAAAAGTATGAAAGTAAGAAAAGTATGTATGTATTTAGTGATTAATTGTCACAAAACGACTTACATATATACATGTTTATGCTAGACCCTTAATAATAGTATTAGTAGTACTTAAATTATGTCAGTAAAGACAAAAAAATAAATTAAACGTTAATACCATATACTACCTACATTTTAATGGTAGGTTCAGGTGGCGTACTGTAGTTTCTGCTTACCCACATGAAAATAAGGCGTGAGTTTATGTATGTATGTACGAACTACCAACATTTTGAATAAAACAGAAAATAAATCGGGTGAAATAGAAGCCAGGCAGATGCATATTGTGGTAAAAATACATTTATGTGAGAGAACGATTTAAAAAGACAAGCACGTAAAAGCGTCTAGAATAAAACAAACAATCCAAAAATAAAATAAGTAATTTTATTAAAAAACAGGCCGAGGCAGTTAAGTTATGACCAATCCCAACTGATGGCGCCGGTTCACGAACAAGACGCATGGATTGGCACCACTCAGTTCAACCATCATGAAGGGAAAAAATGATTTAACATATGTGCCACTATCAGAGAGACATTAGAGAGAGCATGAGACACTCAACTGCCAGGGCACACACAAGTCACAGAATGTCTCTTTATCTCATGCTTGAACAACTCATGATATTCGAATCAAATGTTAATAATGTTATCTATTTTGATTGCTTAACCAAAAGAACAACAGCCAGAAAAAAAGTTTGACTTATAACAACACCTCAAATTAAATTTACATTTTAAAACCGTCAATCACTCAAAACGTCCTATTAGCATAATGAAAAAAATACCTTCAAAAATAAAATTTATGCGAAACATTTTCACATTTTTCACCGTAATCGACGGCATGTCTTCGCCCAAGACGCCACTTATCACGAGGTGACAACATCTCCTTATCAAGCAGAGTACTGTGACCGCGGTACACTGATGACAGTCTATTCATCTACTCCTACTTATCTCTGAGGAGTTATCGTGATAACAACCTGAAGGATGATAGGATACTCTTAGGATATTAGAAGGAAATTGTGAATGAGACCGACTGAATACTTAGAAAGGCGAAACCAAACGCACTAAATGTTTTGGTAATACTTTTCATTGTGCGTACAACTAAGGAGTAGAATTCTCAGCCGAAGTCTGTTTCCTGATAGCTACAATCTGGGGTAAGGGTGCATAATAAATCTTGAGTAATCAAATAAAAATAAATAAAAAAATAAGATTTTTATTTACATATTGTGAATGGGACCGACAGCAAAATATAATACTTAGAAAGACGGTAGAGACTGCCACCCATACGCACTTAACGTTTTGGGTTTACTTTGATTTTGCGTACAGCTAAGGATTTGAATTCCCTCCCGGAGTCTGAATTACCTGGTAACTACAATCCGGAGGTTTTTTAAGTTAAGAAAGAATAGAGTTATTTTAAGGAAGCGTGATCCATCGTCGATCACATCATCGCTTACCATTAGGTGAGATGGTGTTTAAACTCGAGACTATCAATAACACAATAAGAAAATAATTGATCAAAGGCGGAGCACCGGGTTTTGTGGCGTACCTTAGGAAGCCCGGTGTGCGTGTATGTACATTACATATACGAAGCAAAAAGAGTGTGAAAGGATCTTAACATGCATTCTGTAGTTTCTGTCTGTCCTCATGTGGAAAAGGCGTCATCATCATCATCATATCAGCCGAAAGACGTCCACTTCTGGACATAGGCCTCCCTCAAGCGCCACATTGACCGATCTCGTGCGTCCCGCTACCAGCGGATCCCCGCAACCTTCACCAGGTCATCGGTCCACCTGGTGGGAGGCCTTCCAACGCAACGTCTTCCGGTTCGCGGTGGCAACTCCAGAACCTTTCTGCCCCGTCGGCCATCCGTTCTGCGAGCAATGTGCCCTGCCCACTGCCACTTAAGTTTGGCAATTCTTCGGGCTATGTCGGTAACCCTGGTTCTCTTACGGATCTCTAAATTAAGGCGGAAAAGGCGTAAGCAGTATGTATTTATATAAATGCTGGATAGGTATAGTAGGTTAATTCCTTTGCAATTTCTTTACTACCGTTATGTACAACTGTATACAGATGTTATTTGAAGGGTTTGAAAAGTCTGGTTCCTGTAGACTTATTACGTATGTTTAGTAAATTAGTAATGTCATTGTCAAAATAAATACGAGCTTGACAGATGTTGTCTGTGGTCTTCTGCTGTCACAATGAACAGCGCGCACACGTCTCTGTCTCTTTAGAGCTTTATAAATATTATATAGTTTAGAAGTAATTAAGAATCCTAGTAATATATGAAAGTGTAAGCAGTGTTATAATAAACGATTAACAGTGAATTATAGTGGTTTCTATCAAGATCCCAAACATTTTGGTCCTTCGAAAGCCGTCAATACAAGGATCGCCATCTTTTTTTCTCCGCGTCGTTTGGTGTGGAGGCGGAGAAAACGAAGCAAACATCGCTCGTACGCATCACGCAAACACGGGCCGTTTGGGCGGCGAACCAGCAGCGGGCAGTGACAACAGTCGAAAATCAATAATAAATTCAAGTAATCAATCAACCAAGACACTGCTTTTACCGACAGTCAAAATTTCTACCAACATAGCGAGCCATACCGCACAGCGACATCTACATTCGCACACAGGCAACAGCCACATAATTTGTACACGGCATCTCTAATCGGCCAATCAGCGAACTCGAAAAACCTGCAAATACAGGACGTCCGTCAACCGACATTTTTCGCGAGCGGACCGGAGCGGACACTGGGCAGCCCAGAACATTTTTGAGCTACCGACTTCCGCAGACTTCCGCTACGCCATTTTTTCTTCTTGTCCTTGGAATCGGCAACGCGGTCAACAAGCGTTAGCGAGCACGCGATTTATATTTTCATTCTATAAAAGAAAAAAATGTCTCAAAATGAAGAAGAAAATCTCGAAATCAATCTACAAACCCTCAAACAGAAGAGAAGCGCAATCAAAGGCAAGCTTACTAGGTTTGAAAGATACCTACAGAACTTCGATGCAGATCGACACTCCATTAACGAAATCAAAGTACGACAAGGCGATTTAGAACAATTGATTCAGCGGTTCGAGGAACTGCAGCTACAAATAGAATCAATCGACGACGCCGCGGACAGACAAGACATCCACGAAGAGGAGCGGGGCGCCTTCGAGGACAGATTCTATGGACTGAAGGCAGGCATGATGAACGCCTTAACGGCAAGATCGCCAATACCCGCGGCGGCGGCATCGCCTTCACGCCACGCTGATCAATTTAACTGTACACACTATGACCACACCAAGCCACGTGTCAAGCTGCCTCTACTGGAACTCCCTAAGTTCGATGGGGACATCCGGCAATGGCCTGCGTTTAAGAACATCTTCTTCGCGTCCGTTGACAGCACTGACCTGCCCTTGGTGAACAAGCTGCAGTACCTGAAGACGGCGCTGACGGGGGAAGCTGCGGGCCTCATAGCTTCTCTGCTCATCATTGAGGAGAACTATCCCAAAGCGCTCAAAATCCTAGCTAAGAGGTATGAAAATCAAACAATAATTGTAAATTTTCACTTAAAAAGTATCACTAGCTTTTGTACTATCGCTCGAAATAACCTCAAAGAGTACTTGGTTCTGCTACAACAAAGTTTAGATTCCCTAAGATCCATCCAGCTCCCTGTTGAGCACTGGGATGCGTTGTTGGTTTTTCTAATAACACAAAAATTGGATAATTCACTCCGAGCCGCTTGGGAAATCAACCGCAAAGAAAATTCTATTGCTTCCCTAAGCGAGCTGCTTGATTTCTTAAACCAACGCAGAACAGCCTTCGAGTTAATGTATGATGCTAAATCTAATAATGATAAAATTCAAAATGTCAAAGTCTCTCATGTAGCATCTACAACCATCAGGGAAACATGTATTCTATGCAGTAGCAGTCATGCTTTGCATAAATGCCCTACATATCTTGAGCTTACAACTCAGAAACGTATTGAACTGATCAAATCTAAAGCACTGTGTTATAACTGTTTACAGCCCTACAAATTCAGGCATAAGTGTTCCAAATATCACTGCCTGAAATGCAAAGGTAAACATCACACATCCATACACGAAGACAGGCCTCAACCGCAGGTTAATCACATTACAGCTATTCACAGCCAAAAGGCAAATAACCAAACTCACAGTCAACAGACACGCAATACATATCATTCTTTACAAACCCAACAGGCGGAACATTCTACACTTGCAACAGCAAACACTCTGACAACAGCTGCTACACAAGCACACATACAACCAGATTCTTCACAGCCAGCTCAGACTCAATCCTCAAACACATCATTCACTGTACCTTCTACAGTATTAGTAACAAACACTAACAGATATCAAATGTTGCTTTCCACAGCTCTGGTACGAGTTCAGCATGCTTCGGGCCGGTGGATCATTGCCCGAGCACTTCTGGACACAGGAAGTGAAGTCAACGTTGCTACCCACAGACTTGCAACTCAATTGGGACTACAGGTTAATCAGCAATCGTGCCTTATAGTTGGTGTAGGCAATAGCCAAGAGCATACTCAAGTAAGTGTAAACACAAATGTTGCATCTCGGTACAACTCCTATCAAAGCAATCAAACATTCTTGGTAATGGACAGTATTTCAGTGCCACTACCTCACACGCATGTACATACTCAAACATGGCATATACCAGACAAACAAGCTCAATCACTCGCTGACCCCACATTCTTCATGTCGGGCTCTATAGACTTACTGCTTAACGCTGAAGTGTTCTATGCTACACTTCAAACTGGGCGCATAGAGCTTGGTTCACGCCTGCCTTTCCTAATTGAAACACTATTTGGATGGGTCGTTTCTGGATCCTACCTACCTGATACTCACCTATATACTCCAAAATGCACCTTGCATGCTAGCTTGTTTGCTATTTCTACATCAACAGATGACATACTACAATCCTTTTGGGAGCAAGAGGAGCTGCTTCCTAAAAAGCTACTCTCACCTGAAGACAAACATTGCGAAGAGTTATACATGTCTACAACTACACAGGACAGCTCAGGCAGATACACAGTGGACTTACCACTACAGGTTGATAGAATAGAGGATCTAGGTAATTCTTTCAACACAGCTTATAGATGCTTTCTAAAACTTGAATCTAAAATGCAAAGAGATACAAATCTCTACACACAGTATAAAGCATTCATACATGAGTTCATACAGTTAGGACATGCTCATTACATAGAGGAATACTCACCAACCGATACACACGCTTACTATATGCCACATCTAGCGGTCATAAAGCCTGACAGTATCACAACAAAATTACGTACAGTCTTCAATGCTAGTGCCAAGACATCTACTGGTATATCACTCAATGATATAATGTATGAAGGTCCAAACATATACAATGATCTTTTAGAAATTATCCTCAGATTTAGACAGTACAAATATGCTTTCTCTTGTGACATAGTCAAAATGTTTAGAGCAATAAAAATTAATTCACAACAGACATCTTTACAAAGGGTGTTATGGAGAGACGCCAGATCTGAACCACTCAAGTGTTTAGAGATCAACAGGGTCTGCTATGGTACAAAGTGTGCCCCATACTTGGCCTGTCGCACAATGATACATTTAGCTGACTCAAACTCAGATACTCACCCCCAGGCAGCTGACTGTATTAAAAGCTCTGGGTACATGGATGACTATCTGTATGGATCTCAAACCCTAGAACAATGTAAACAAATATGTTCTGAGCTTATAGACTTATTGAGAAAAGCAGGATTTCAACTGCACAAGTGGTCATCTAACCACACTGACATACTGTCACATGTAGGCACAAGTTCTATAGAAAACACAAAACACATACAGTCATTACCTAACAATGTACCATCAGCTACACAAGAAACATACAATTTTACATCATCTTCTGTCAAAACGCTTGGTTTACAATGGCTACCTACACAAGACACACTTCAGGTCAGCATACCTGCCTACAGTGATGCTCCTTGTACTAAAAGGAACATACTCTCACAAATAGCTCAGATATTTGATCCTATAGGTATCCTAGCACCTACAACTATTCTAGCTAAGATATTGATGCAAGACATATGGAAACAAAGTATTGACTGGGATTCTTTGATCTCAAAGGACTCTATAGTCATCTGGCAGAACTATGTTCAGCAACTACACTGTTTGAAAACTATACACATACCTAGATGTTATTTTACAGATATACCTACACAAATAACATTATTAGGGTTCTGTGATGCTTCACACAAAGCCTATGGTGCTTGCCTGTACCTAAGAGCAACCTACCTTAACAAGCCTACAACCTGCACAATAATTACAGCTAAGTCTAAAGTTGCACCTATCAAAAAACAACAATCTATACCACGCTTAGAGCTGTGTGGATCGCTCCTGCTAGCCCAATTAGCAAAAAGGTTCATAAAAACTATAAATAACAAAATTAACATTGAGAAAACTTATTTATTTACAGACTCATCTATTGTACTACACTGGATCAAAGCTCCATACAAGCACAAACACTACACATATGTCACTCACCGCCTCATGCAGGTCATTGACATCACCAGCGGTGATGACTGGTACTACATAAACACAAAACAAAACCCAGCTGATCTGATTACCCGGGGAGTCATGCCTAAAGATCTTCAATCTTGTACACTATGGTGGCAAGGCCCTTCATGTTTGGCTCAAGATCAATCACAATGGCCATCTTCAATGATACAGATACCTAATGTAGACATAAATACTACACACAATCAAACCTTACAAGTCAAAGTAGTCAATTTCTGCACAGATTCACTCATCAATCATTCATTCTTCTTTGATAAATTTACAGAACACTCCAGTTTCTCTAAGCTTGTCAGAATTGTCGCATACACACTTAGATTTGTACATAATATAAAAAACAAACATGACAAACATACATCCCTTTTGACAGTTACTG
Source organism: Orthosia incerta (assembly GCA_948252205.1). Lineage (NCBI taxonomy): Eukaryota > Metazoa > Arthropoda > Insecta > Lepidoptera > Noctuidae > Orthosia > Orthosia incerta. The sequence goes on from OX411749.1 coordinate 5,634,692, forward strand.
AACTAAAAGATGCTCACAACTTTATAGTTCACACCACACAAAGTCATTCTTTCCCAAAGGAAATGTATGAACTACAATCTTTAAAAAACATTACTAACATGCAGACTTCACATACACAAAAGTCTTACACATTCACATCCAGCCCACTAAGGAAACTGAATCCATTCTTAGATGGAGACAGCATACTAAGAGTTGGTGGTCGCATAAAACACTCAGACATTCCATACAATCAAGCACATCCTATCATACTTCCTGGCAAAAATCACATCACACAGATTTTGATACAGCATTATCACCTCAAGCTACTGCACTCAGGTGTTCAGAACACACTCTGTAACATAAGACTGAAATACTGGCCTATCAATGGTAGAGGTGAAGTAAAGAAATGCATATATTCCTGTGTTAGATGCACTAGATATAGAGGCAAGGTCTGTGGGCAGCAGATGTCAGATCTTCCTGGTCCCAGAGTCACGTTGACTCGTGCATTTACTCATGTAGGGATAGACTTTAGTGGTGCTATAGCCGTAAGAAGTTCTATGACCCGAAACTGTAAATACTCTAGGGGTTATATATGCCTATTTGTTTGCCTAGCTACTCGAGCTATTCATTTGGAATTAGTTACTGACTTATCCGCACAAGCCTTTATTTGTGCTCTTAAAAGATTTATTTCTAGGAGAGGAATACCTACTTGCCTATATACAGACAATGCAACAAATTTTAAAGGTTCCAAAACTGAGTTACATGCACTCTATAAAATGTTTAAAAATGATACTAGCTACAGTGAAATTATTGATTTATGTACTGCAAATTACATAGAATACAAGTTTACCTGTCCTCTTGCAAGCCACATGGGAGGCATATATGAAGCAGGGATTAAATCTGTGAAATCTCTCCTCAAGAGACACTTATTTAACACTAAATTAACATATGAGTTATTATATACTATTCTGGTTCAGATTGAGGGCATACTTAATTCCAGACCATTGTGTCCTGTTACTGATTTACCTAATGATTTAACCTGCCTGACACCTGCTCATTTTATTATAGGTGCTGCAATAACTGACCTACCTGAACCTAATGTACTAGATGTCAGTGAATCTAGACTGAATGTGTACCAAAAATAATACAATTTAAACAAAGATTTTGGAAACAATTCTATTTTAGTTATTTATCCGAATTGCAAACTAGAAATAAGTGGGTACAACCACAAGATAACTTAAGTATAGGCGACTTAGTTTTAATTAAAGATGAAGTTTGTCCACCCACTTCATGGGCTTTAGGTCGAATTACCTCTGTAAACATTAATAAGACAGATGGCCTATGTAGATCTGTAAAGATTCAAACTAGTAAAGGAGAATTTACTAGACCTGTTAATAAAATAATATTGCTACCAAGCAAATATTAAAACTAATAAGTAGGTATCTTAATATTGTGTATTTTTTACTTGTGTTAACATATACCTATGTGTAACTTTCTATATTATACACATAAGTGTGTGTATATAATGGTTCCTAAGACTTAGATTTAACCTAGATTAAGATTACCTAGCCATGTTGTTCATTTAATTTCTATGTTCTCAAGAATGCTACATTCTTTAACTTCTTTTGCTTATCTAAACTTATAATTTTACTAAACCAATCTAGAAGGTACCTAATTAATATTGTTTACCCATGTAACTTATCTGATAGGTAAGAAATTAAACTACTACCTAGGTGATGCTATGCTATAATATAATTATTGCTATATGCCCTAACTATACTTACTTTATATTATTATATAACTGTTTATGTTGTATTTAAGTCCAATAATTTTATCTATTATTGTGCAAACGTAGATATGTACCGAGGGCTTTCCTTTCTTTGGAGGCCCGAGAATGTTTAGTAAATTAGTAATGTCATTGTCAAAATAAATACGAGCTTGACAGATGTTGTCTGTGGTCTTCTACTGTCACAATGAACAGCGCGCACACGTCTCTGTCTCTTTAGAGCTTTATAAATATTATATAGTTTAGAAGTAATTAAGAATCCTAGTAATATATGAAAGTGTAAGCAGTGTTATAATAAACGATTAACAGTGAATTATAGTGGTTTCTATCAAGATCCCAAACAACGTATCTTGCAAGAGCAAAACAATAGCGATTATTGCGCAATTATTGCCCATCCATACAGAAGTTCTAGAGCTTTTGACGTTTTTTTTTAAATAAATGTATTTGACAAACAGCGAGCGATTACCAAACGACTGTGTTGGACCTACCATACCTACACTGTAGGTAATCCCGACTTTTATGACATAAAGCGTTTTTGTGGTTGTTGCTGTTCCTAACCTAAAATGCCTGTGGATCAAATAAGGCTGTCGGGTATTTAAAAATATTGTGGATGTAGAACCACTGTCTCTTATTCTTATTCTTTATTGTACACAAAACATAAAAACATACAAATACAAAAGGACTTATTTTTATTTGTTATGGGTTTGCTCTTGACTCTAGTCTAGGTCATAGGTGACAGAGACAGAGTCGACGATGGAGTGAGCTTACCCAGAAGAAGCCCGTTTACTCTAACTTTGAAGAGATTCGGGTTGAATGCGTTCGGAAACACAGACGGAGGTAGTGAGTTCCATTCATTCGCTGTGCGCATTATGAAGGATGTTTGGAAGCGCTTGGTGCGAATTGGTGGAATGGCAACAAGGTAAGTAGATCGCAGTGCGTCTAGATGTCCGATGTTAAAAGGGGGCTGGTGGGATGAGGTCGTGGAGTTCTTGAGCACACTCACCGAATTACAGTCTGTAGAAGACCGACAAGCAGGCAACTTTGCGGCGATGAGCCAAGCTGTGTAGTTTGGCATCCGCCAGCTCAACGTCGCCAATGAGCCTCTTGGCTGTGCGTTCCACCGAGTCAAGCGCATAATTATGTGTATTACGCCTTATGTGCTAAGGCGAGCTCAAGCCATAGTTGGGTTCTCTAACAGCAAACCTCAGTTGCGTAAAGAAATATGCATATGAGGATAGCACATCCATGTGCACAACAAAAGCTTATTAAAAACATTTAACAATTTTAAATACGTATGCAATACACAGTGCATAAACATAATACATACAGGATACTCTATAATAGAAAACTAAAATATTAGAATTATAAATACATGAATTAATGTGTCATGTTGAAGAGTATAGAATGTGGAAGAGTATTCCAGAGGCCGACAGTAAAAGATCCACCGAAGCGACTTGAAGAGTGGGGAGGAAAACGAAGGAGAAGAGATGATGACAGATGAGACAGACAGAAGAGAAAATTTCTATGTAGTTTGCGTACTTTATGAATAGGGTACAAGATTGTTGAGTATGACTGAATAGATTAACGGTACCGTTTTTGTGATAGAAAACTATTTCTGAAGGATGGCTTCAGAAACAATTCTCTATCCACAAACACTTTAGAGTATTTGAATTATTCTTTTAACTGATTTCAATCAAGTATATACGAAATGGCTGTCTTCTGACTACCGCAATCTAATAAATCAAAATTTCTTCTTTGATAATATATCGACACAAGAAAACAAAAATAGGACATTTTCGTTACTTACCACTATGACTTACAAGGAGAGATAGAACATATTTAAAAGCAAACCTATGAAATATTACGAAAGGGAAAAAAAAACACGACAAAACAAAGAGTATTCAAAGAGCAAAATTCTCATGGAATAAGTTTCATCACTTCTTGCGTTCCCTAAGGACTGTATTGACGACAAGCCCTTACATAAAACAACAAACACCGATATAGTCGATCTTCTAAAAGGATTTCTGTTTGCCTAGCAATACGTCGTATACTACAAAAGAATAGGACACGCTTTCGTTATGAAATTTACTGCAGATATTAGTATTCTTTTGTCGTACTACCAAGGCCAAGCATGTAATAGTGTGCGATATCTAGTGTAGCTTGTAAAAGGCTCTTGTTCTTGTCTCAATTTGTTTTATTTTGAGGAGTGACAGATACACTGATAAGATAGTAACAGCTTTTTGTACGTGTAGTGTGTTAGTATTTTCAATAATGGAACGCTTTCTTGAACTTACTTCGTTCATTTGTTTTTTATTTCTGTAGACAATAAACAGAAACGTGTTAAGATATTAGAAGGGCCTTTTTGTAGCACTTACGGCTATAAATATGTACCCGCCCCCATTTTTTTATAACTTATATTCTTGGAAACTAAAAATTAGGTCATTGTTTTTTTTAGTATTTCATTATTTTCTGTCTTCGAGATGAATACTTGAAAAAAAAGTTTCTCGAGACAATATATTCACAGATAATATTTCCTTTAATTTACTTATTATACCAAGAAAATTAGGTTTGTATTTAATCAATTTCCCATGTACAAAATAATTAAACAATTCTGAGAACACCAATTTACTTATAAGTTCGTAAAACCGGTTTTATTTTTCAATGTTTCAGAGGTCGTGATTAAAAGTTCGTTTTACCTAACAATAGAAGCTATTTAAGAATTAGATAGAATTGTAAAAGCCTTGAAAGCTAGCCTGAAACCTTTTTCAGACTAACGAATATGCTTATGAATGTTGTTTTTTTTTAAGTGGGTAGACTGTTAAAATGCTCAAGGGTACGTTTACTCAACCAGTTCAAAGAACGATCTTGAGTATTTTACATACTTGAGACATTTTTGTTAACTTTGTATGGAGTAACTATAAAGCGGATCAAAGGATTATTCCGGGGAATAACTTACCCGAATAATATGGATTTAAACACAATTTTTGAGAAAATTACTTAATATCTATCTATATACGAGTATATAAAAGGAAAAAGTGATTGACTGATGTATCAACGCACAGGCCAAACCCTTAGGGTTAGGCGTAGGCATCCACTAAGGAAGAATTTTTCAAAATTCAACCCCCAAGGGTGAGAAATAGAGGATTCAAGTTTGTATTATGTTTTTATTTCTTGGACATATATGCATGAAATTTCGTATGAATTGAGTACGGCAAAAATAATGAGTTACGTATTTCAGCGTTTTCCAAAATTCAACCCGTAAGAGGTTAAAATAGGGGATGAAAGTTTTAAACAAACGCATAGGCCAAACTTAGGGCTAGAAACTTCAAATTTCACACACGTATTCCTCTTATGACGTAGGCATCCACTGAAAAAAGATGTTTTTTGACGTAGGTGCCAAAAAACTTTCTTCGTGTGCAAAACGACGCAAACTTGCTGAACTTCAGAATGCTGAACGTCCAAAGTCACTGGATATTTTTGGAGAATTTGATATCACTATAGTGACATAACCGTTGGGTAGTTGCCCGAACCCTCCCTTTGAGGATCCTCCTTTTTCTAAGGAGTTTTGTGGGACTATACACCCTACTACCGACTATACTAAGGAGGTTTGTGGGACATACCTCCAAACTAGAGTGATACATCCATATCCATCTATCTATATAACCATCAAATGAAAAGAAATATTCAACGTGAACAACCTGAGATAACAAGTCTTTGTGCTATTCCAAACTATAACTATCTCAGTGCCAAATTTTATCCAGATCCATCCAGCCATTCTGAAACATCCATCCATCCAAACTTTCGCATTTATAATAATAATATGATAAGAGATAAAGTTTGTGTGGTTATAGGGTGTAATCTCTGGATCTACTGAACCGATTTAGGTGCAATTTTGCATGGAGATAGTTTGATACCCTGGGAAGGATATAGGATAGTTTGTATTCTCTTGGGATGATAAAACGCTAACACCGCGGGCAAAGCCGCGGTCAGAAGCTAGTTCTGTAATAAGAATGAAGGGTTTCTGAATCAAGCATTTGGAGTTAATAACGTGCCAAACCATGCCAAAAGTAGAATTTGACAAATCCTTAACTTTACCTGTCATCAAAAACTACTCTAGTTTAATTAATACCTATCGGTAAATCATAGGAATTGTCGATAGCATTACTAGACAGACCAATTCAGGATCCCGCATAGCCCCGTATTTCTCCAATCCGTAGAACACTAAAGTGTTTCAGTGTCATCCATCACTTACCAAGCCGATTTGAATTTTGAATACTGATATAATCTTCCATTCGATTCCGCAGAATCTAGCAAACGGAAAATTGGTGACATCCCATTGGACAACGAACTTTAATTTGTTTTTCTTTTATGTTACATTAATTCACCAATCAGTAAGCGTTGTAAGTACGTTGTTTCGTATTTTAAACGTTCCACACTAATATGAGGCTACAATTTTTATTGTGTAACTGGCCAGATTTTTAAATGGATTTCCAATTTTAAAATGATTTGTATCGGATTGTTTGAGCCTGGATTGACAGAATCCTGGCTTTATTTTATTTGTGTCAGTGCTTATGACATCCTGAACTTTTTGCATCTAATCCAGTGTGTTTCTATCTATCTCAGTTTTACATAGAATATTCTAGAGTGATTATGATTTATTATTTTAGTGACAATTCACGTTTGTCACTTATCATCATCATCATAACATCATCGGCCTATTAATGTTTCCACTGCTGGGACACAGGCCTCCTCTCTGCGAGAGGGAATGGGCCATTATCCACCACGCGGGCCCAGTGCGGGTTGGTGGTTGTCACATGTCTTCGAAATTTTGGTTCTAGGACATGCCGGTTTCCTCGCGATGTTTTCCTTCAAAGTTTTGAGAGCAGTGGTGATGAAATTATTTACACAAAGTAAAGCGCCTGCTTGGGCTCGAACCCACGACCTACAACTTGTAAGTCGCGGCCGATACCACTGGGCAACCACTGCTCTTCACTTATATTTACGAAGAATTAGTCCAGCATATGATCTGTTTGCAGCAAATTATTTTTAGCGTACACCTTTCTCATGTTGTTCCAACCATGTTTGTCTCTGTATCACCCTAAAGTAGGCTAGTAAAGAAATCAGAAGGTAATAATGTTTATGGACAATTATTTATACCTATGTATAAATTTTAAGAGATATTAATAGCGAAGGAGAATTTAGTAGAGTCCTTTCTTCTCTCTCTCTCTCAACTCTAAGATTATCATTATTTTGCTTAGAAATACTGAAAATTATAGTACGTTGCAAAAAAAAGATGGAGCAGAATAAAAGAAATAGTGGATATGCAAAGTGAAACTTGTCATCCGAAAAAGGTCAAAGATGACAAGTGAAGGAAAATAGATTTCGGAAATCTCGAACACAATAGGTTCTGCAGTTACTATCCCTTTGTCGCCTTCTACGACCCTCGGGGGAACCAATCCGGTGATCCCATTCGTAACACGGAACCAAACGGCTTGTGATTGAGGTTCCGTAGTGCAAAAACGTAAGCAATCTTTGTTTATTCCTGTGGGGGCGAAATTCGGAAAATACAACTTGGGAAAATCTGGAAAAGCTAGGCTGCTCTGAATCTTTTTTGTTCCTTTTTGAGGTTTCAGAGATGCGTCGAAACAAAAGTCAAGGAATCGGGTCAATAGGGAACATTACTGCCAATTGCGCCCGCCAGATGGCACTTGACGGAATGGAGTAAATAAATTAACAACATGACGACTACTATTGTTTGTGGTTACAGAACTTTATTTACTGTTTTTAAGAATGATTAGCGTTCAAAAACTAAATAATAATATTGCTAACTGTTGGTCAAGAATGCATCAGTGGTTTGTTTTTCAGAAATAAAACAGGCCATATGATCCTAAAAAGCCGGCCAGCCGGCTTGACAGTTTGGTTTGTTTACTCTCAATCCTGTGGCGCCATCTAAGCTCAGCTATGCGGATAGTTCCCTATTGACTGAATATCTATCTAACAGTCTAGTGTTTTTGTTTAGAAGTCTCTGCATTACCAGAGAGCAAAAGTTCTGGCTACAATATTGAAAGCGTATCCTCTTCAATACAATGATGAAACCAGGCAAGTGCAATATTAATCATCAACAAAATCAAATTTTCAGTTCACTTTAGCAAAATGTTACTCGTAAACGTTAATATACGTACGCGTGTGAGTATAGCCAAAAAACGTGTGGTACTATTATTATATTGTAAATTAGGAAAGCGCTTTCGTCTTTAATGCATGCAATATTTCGTTCATATTGCGTTTCGGAGAACGTGATTATATATGTTTATAGGGATAAATATAGGTATATTGTCTCATTTGATAGCCAACAGTATCTTTATTGTTTTGCTTACTGGAGCGATGTGAACTTCGGTGAGTTTCTGACAAGACTTTTATACATTAAGTAGATATCATCCTACTGCCTTTATACCAACACGGCACAACATACTTTCTTCTTCCATACATATTGATTTGACGTCATCTCAATTATAGTGGTCTTCCTCTAATCATATTATCACTTATAGATAGCTACATAAGTATGCGTAATGTTACATTGAACACCATTTACTGTAGTTAATTCTTTTTCTGGTCTCGATACTTATTTTTTTTTTAAATAAGAATAAAAACAGTTTCTCATAGCCACATTCAGATTCTTTAAGGAGCAAGAGCTTTGACATGAATGTCGGGCAAGAAGATGGGGCATATCTTGTGAAGGGTCTCTACACTGGCAACGTGTTAGTAGATAGACTACTATAATCACAGCATTCTCTCAATACCTCTTAACTACAATTAATAGTATACATTATCATTCAAATATGAAAAAAAAACTTTTTTACAAAAAAATACCACCGACTTCCAAAGAAGAAAACTCGGAATTTTTGTAAGTCGGTGTCTTTCGTAGGTACCATTTTGTTTTGCGTTATGGACACCGATTTCCAAAAATAAAGTTATTTTTCACTTTGTAGTTTTCTTATTTGAAAGTCGGTGGTGTGGTTTATTTTTCACTTTATAGTTGTACCTACCTAATAGGCAAGTTGTTTAGTAAGTTTCCTATAACGCCAGAATAGATTACCCGAACATCATGAAACGTGAACAAAACCGATCAAATGAGAGATCTGCTTTCCCCTTAAGACCGTACTGGCATGATGTTATGTTATGAAATGGTATAAACAATAAACAGACATGCTATTGCAGCAGTCCCGAGAGTTGCCGTTATTTATTTAAGAGTTCTGTTGTATATCTTCGAAGTTCTTCATCAGATCTCCACCAAATTAAAATGAGACCAATTTCGGAATATACTCTTTCAAACAAAAAAATAATTTTCAAAATCGGTCCACAATTGACGGAGATATCGGTGAACATACATAAAAAGAAAAATACAAGAAGTCGAACATAGAACCTCCTCCTGTTTCGAAAGTCGGTTAATAAAAGATTCAGTATCATGTCTGATTTGATAGCCAGCATTATAATGATTACTTTGCTTACTGGAGCGATGTGAACTTCGTGTTTCCGCTTCGATTACGTGTGAGGAGCTGATACGTATATTAACGGTGGTTTAATATTGGATAATATTAAATTGGGGAGTGTTCATGTGATTATTTATCAATAACATTAATATTACGTGTGTATTTCCTTAAGGAGGAGGAGAGGAGGAGGTGTTTACACCTTATCAACACTATGTATTTGTGTATAAAAGTAAATACACATTTCGATGGTTATTTTCCAGCTATAACATCATCTAGATTCCCCAAAGGTTTACGAAAATGTGTCCCTATACAATGTGTCCGGAGTAGTAGTAATACAACTTTAAGGCCGTAAAATACAATTAATTTTATCGATAAAAAACACCCCTATAAAGGATGCAATCATAACACCATCTAGTTCTCTGTGACACCATCAAAGATAGAGCAATTTAGTATCTGATTTACTTTTAAGATATCCACATATCCAGTTTTTTTTATTTGGGTGGGATATCATCCTATGACTGCTCCCACTCTGGGTGAAGCGGGAGCGCGTGTCAGACTTCTACTGACTAAAACCCACCCGTGTTCCTTCTGTTGGTTGAGCCAGGACCGCGGTAACTCTTTTTCAAATTTATCCGCGACCCAGACAGGCATCGGCCCTCGCGGACCCCGTCAGTTCTGCTGACATCTCTTTGAGGCGCGCGTGATCCACATAGTCTAACAATCATATCTTTAGACCTAAGTCTAGCAGAGGCGTACATTCAATATTATTTTTACGGCCATAGCATAGAGAATCTAAAAAAATATTCAACTAACACTCAAAAGATAAGATATTTTGTATTGAACTATAAAATACAACTTTTAAACGTAATTTCACAAGACTATTGCATTTTCTAAAATTCTGCAAACATTTAAGGGCGCAAATCTTTTCCAAGGTATTTTTATTTATAAAACCCAATAACAGTTTCTCTCATAAAGGAAGCAAATTCAGGAACTCACAGTTAAGGGCCTACATACGCTTTAGTGCCGTAAAACGGTAACTTTCTAAAGCATACTACTTAGTAACGGCTAGGTTAAAGGTTTGAAAAAAATATATGTTTATGAGTGATTCATGTACATTATTTTGAAAACATTTTTTTTTGTGTAACTTATATTTATTATTATTTATTATACTGTTTATTGTACACCACAAAAATAATAGTTTTGCTTTAAAAAAATAATTAACAACACGATATTTTTTCGCAACTTTTTGAAACTGCCCCAAAACGACTTGGATGTTTAAAAATATTTTTACACAGAAAAAATTATGGCTGGAATAAAGACAAAGATATTTAATTTCAAGTAGGCCACCAAGCGGCACTTTTGAACGTTAGGTACATTAAAATTTACAAGTTATAAAAGTTGATTCTACCGTGCATTCGGAAAGTAGCTTGTTATGGAGAAGAATGCACAAGAAACTCCTCCGAACTCGAATTTCTTCATAACTTACATAGCATTTGTAAATCAAATAATATTTTGCAAACAAAACTGTTTAAAGGAGGTTCAAAATTGATATTTTGGCATCGCACGGGCGCACGGCCAGTACTGCGTTAACATTGGGGCGTATATAGCACCTTAACAGTCATGCGTCCACCTTAATACCAACCTTATATTTGACCTCTTGCACTAATTACCATAATAAATTATCACACATTGTAACAGAATTCAAGTACCGTGGAAGGCACAATACAAAGCGGAACCCTTCTAAAACGCAAGAAAACAGGAATACGGAAGACCGTCCTCAAAGCAGGGAACTTGACATTACATAACGTATGCAAGCTTAAGTATGCAACAAGTTATTTGGTACACGAATTAAATAAATAATTCATTAGTACAAGACGGTTCAGGGTGTACAGTTGGACCAAAAAGTGGTTTATCACATCAACATTTTGACAAGCTTATATGACTGGCACAGATAAGTTTGCAGTTTCTGGTCTGTTCTTCTCCTTATTTTTTTTTCCCCAAGTCAGGAAATGTGTTATTGGGTTATTCAAACTGGAATTTCTCAGCAGTAATCCGTAGTCTGACTTGTGCTTAGTTGATGGTAATGGTGAGACGAAATGTGTGTGAACACATGCATCTCTGCATAATCCTGCGGAGAATACAGACGTGATGTTATATTAAGCATACCTAGTTTAAAAAAAAATAACGTCACCATTCTCTTCATTTGTTTTGAAAGGGAATGTTGTCAAAACAACTAGAGCACTTTCTTGTTCGACGGTACTTGTGATGTGGTAAGACTGACCGATCAATACCGAAGACTACATGCGCTATACTTGTGTATACAAGTCATCGCTGTCCTACATTGTTGACGTCTTGAGGTTGAAACGATTTTTAGCTGAACTTTTGTTAATGAAAATAGGTTTAATTTTGTACTTTGATGCAAAATACAAACAACAGAAAATAATAGCACCCTTTAATTCGGGCCCGGGCTAGTTTTATTTTCAGCACCTACCTTATTTGATACTTTCAGCAGTTTTTTTTAGATATTTTCTCACCTGCGACCACTATCTCACCTGCGGCGCGAGCACGGCCTACTGTGACAGGCTTGAGTCACACATTTGTATCACTCTTCTTTTTTCGTCGGAGGTTAAAATGAGTGATGAAAATAAAATGTCGATGTGTGGAGAGGAAAAAGGCGTCAAAGAAAATATGGATGGATTGTGCGATACAAACAATCGTGATACTCGTACTAGAAATAAAGATAAGTTAGATAAACCATCTTATAGATTAGCTAAAGTACACTCATCTTTCATGGTTTACCGTGTTAAATTCTATAAACGAATACCTTGTGATATATTTAAACTAAATGAAAGTAAATTTAAAACTTTTGTTAAAAGCACACTTTGTAAACAAGCATATTACAAATTAGATGATTATATGCAAGATAGAGCAGTGGTGGCCCAGTGGTATCGGCCGCGACTTACAAGTTGTAGGTCGTGGGTTCGAGCCCAGGCAGGCGCTTTACTTTGTGTAAATTATTTCATTACCACTGCTTTCAAAACGGTGAAGGAAAACATCGTGAGGAAACCGGCATGTCCTAGAAACAAAAATTCGAAGACATGTGACATCCACCAACCCGCACTGGGCCCGCGTGGTGGATAACGGCCCATTCCCTCTCACAGAGAGGAGGCCTGTGTCCCAGCAGTGGGAACACTAATAGGCTGATGATGATGATGCAAGATAAGAATGTATAGAAACATGCTGGTCCTGCTCTATAGGGCAATCTTCAGTGTTCACAAAATCAAACTGGCTAATTTATATTATATTCATAATGATAGTAATGCTTAGTTTTTATTTTTCTTCTCTTAGTTTGAGAGCAACAAAAACGTGATAAAATGCGTAACTTAAGCCTATCACAGAGGCCGTGCTCGCCCGACTGATGGTAAGCGATGATGTGATTAACGGTGAAGCACGCTTGCCTAGAAGTAACATATTCACTCTTGACTTAAAGACCCCTAGATTGTAGCTATCGGGAAACACAGACGCAAGGAATTGCACTCCTTAGCTGTACGTATAATGAAATTGAGACAGTTCTTTTGTGGAACCTCCTAAACAATTATTCGGATATACGCTTTTGGCAATCAATTAGATTTAATAAGAAGAGTAAAATTATTTTTTGCCTAAGGCTTATTGTGTTGTGTTTAGTCAAACTTTAACAGTTATACTGAGTAATACTTATTGATAATTATAGACTTTTCAAATACTTCTGCTGTCTCACTGCACAACAAACCATTCCCTCTTTCCTCTTTTCTGTCTAATGAGATTGTAGGCCTATCATAGATTTTCAGAAAATAGTCTGATATTTCTGAATCACGTAAGGCAAAATACTTTTGAGAACATTACACAGTATCATCATCATCTGCCTAGCCTTTTTCCCAACTATATTGGGGTCGGCTTCCAGTCTTACCGGATTCAGCTAAGTACCAGTGTTTTACATGGAGCGACTGCCTATCTGAACTCCACAACCCAGTAACTGGGTAACACGGTACCCTTTGGCAAGACTGGTGTCAGATCTCCAGCTTCTGACTACCCGTAACGACTTTCAAAGATCATCAAATGACAGCCGGGACCAACGACTTAACGTGCTTTCCGAGGCACGGAGGAAACTCGGTATGTTGAAATGGTCACCCATTCACGGACCGACCTCGTCAAGCGTTGCTTAACCTTGATGATCGACCCGTGCGGCTGTTATTATTTCGCCACGAGCTCCTCTATATTACACAGTATATATTTACCTAAATATTCCTTCAAGAATGTAAATTCACGCTAATGTGATTTCGTCACAAAGTTCCCAATTAAGATCTTACACCCACACAAATTATTTTTCAATACAGTTGTTAAACATGGCGTACTTCCAGAGGCTATAATTATGATTCGAAAATTAAATCTTACGCATAAGCATCTTTATATTACGCGGTCGTGACTTTTGTTTACGAGCTCGATCATTATGTTTGCAGTTTAGTTTTAAATTTATAAGTCAATTTAAAAAAGTTTAGTAGCAAGGAGTTTTCAAACATAGAATAAAATGGGATAGATTTTCTACGAGGAAAAATGAATGATTCCGTACGTTTTAGCATTGAATTCTCAAAAGTCTATTAAATGGTTGTTTAATATATTTAATTACTAGTTTAAATTTAATTATTTTCACATCAACATTTGTCAAAAATCGAATAGGCTGTATAGGCTATTTTCGTTGAAAAAAAAAATATGGCCAGTTGCAAAAACGCGCCATAAGTCAATTTAAAAAAGTTTAGTAGCAAGGAGTTTTCATACATAGAATAAAATGGGATACGATTTTATACGAGGAAAAATTAATGATTCCGTACGTTTTAGCATTGAATTCTCAATTTTTTTAAAAATAGTTGTTTAATATATTTAATTACCAGTTTTAAGTTAATTATTTTCACATCAACGTTTGTCAAAAATCGAATAGGCTGTATAGGCTGTTTTCTTTGTAAAAAAATATGTCCAGTTGCAAAAACGCGCCATATTGAAAATTTGATTTTTTGTGAATAAACAAATCTAATTCTATGATTTGTTTTTACTGTTTCTCACAACTGTATTGAAAAACGTCGTGTGCTACACGGGTGTGTAGGTTATTGCAAACTCGTGTCATTAAAAACCCTCGCCTTCGGCTCGGGCTTGTTAATGACAGCTCGTTTGCAATAACCAACTTCCCACCCTTGTATCACAATGTACTATTGTACACGTACAAGACTACAGGTGTTCTATATTTCTGCTAAAACAATATCTTATTCTGTTCCTAGTACATATACACAATTCGGTGAACTAATTAGGACTGTCTTGAAAAATGGCGTCATTCGTCCCCGTCTTACGAACTCGTACCCAGGTTTAATATTTTATACCGAGTTTTCTTAACTTACAACTGTAGGTTATTCTGAATAACTGCTGTGTTTTATGGTCTAGAGATTTTCTTTACTTTCTTTAAGACAAGAATCTTTGTTGAAATCTGTCATTGTTTTGCAGTTTTATTTCCTTGTGGAGCGGAGATGACAATGTTGAGATATAAGTGAGGAGTGACTAGAATTAATAAATTAATAATTGAGTACATTATATGAAGTTTTTAAGTGGTGCTAGTGACAAAAATGTTGTAAGGTAATTGTTTGCCATGGTATTGGCATATAATGAGCTGAGAGAGCATTTCCTTGCGCAATGACATAATATTAGTATTTATATAAAAATATGTATTTATGAAAGTGTATTTTATTTAATTCATCATTAGATATTTTAAAAATTGTACACTGGACATGACCTCTATATTGTCATCTTTCTCTGTTACCCTAGCGTTAGCTGTAAGAGAACTCAGCATTGAGTTAAGCTCGCCTTTGTACATGTACTTTATTATCACACTGTATGTAATGTTGATTTTGGTGTACAATAAAGAATGAGTGGAATGAAATGCCTGTGACTAGTAAAAACTTTTTTATAAAAAAATAAACCGGCGTCAAAAGTAAAACAAGTAAAAAAGCATTAATAACTTTCGTTTCGGCAGTCGGTGTCTTTGGTACCTCTTGTTTATTTATCGTTAGTGAGCAAGTTCTATAGTAAGGTTCCTAAAGGATTAACAAAATACCCATAGTAACTCAATTTACACATTCGTGCTGTTCGTCGTTAAGGAGTTCCGTTGTATGTTCTATATCTTGAAAACTACTCAAGTGATTTCGATGAACTTGCACAATTCCCAAATTTCAAAGATACTTAATCCAATAAAAAAAGAACTATCAAGATCCGATCATTAGTTTCGATGAAATGCGTGGATAAACATACATACACACATACATACACCTATGAAATTGGCACACAAGTTTAGAAGCCTACATTGAGTTACATATGTGATTATTGTGCAATTCCAACAATAAAACATACATACGTATCGATTTGATAACCACCTTTTTTAGAAGACGGTAAAAAGAGTGATGAAAATAAAATGTTGATGTATGGAGAGGAAAAAGGTGGTCATAGAAAAGATGAGTTGATTATGCGATATGAAAGAAGAAGGAGTAAATGATAGCGTGAAGGTTGATAGAAAGAGAATGAAAGAAGAAAACGTGGTTATCCGACCCTAAGTAACATGGGACAAGGATACGAAGATTACCTTTTACAGGAGTTGGCTGATTAATTTATGATCTATTTCTAAATTTGGACTAGCTATTACGCTCCATATTTATGTAGACAAAACACTGTGTTTTGTCTTAGGTTGACCAGCCCCCGTACAATGACATGACAAAAATGGTTCGACTGTGAAAAAGGGACAAATGGATACAAATCATTTATACATCTGTCCCTTACGGACATTGGAAATAACCTTGCTCTAAGATCTTATGGTCGACTCAAATATTGTAAAAGTGAACATTGTTGTCACAACAATGTTCACTTTTACAATTATATGACAACTTAAATTAGAGACCACAAGAAGTGGCTGAAAGGTTTTGAAATAAATACACAATCAGGGGGTCGACCATAAGATCTTAGAGCAAGGTTATTTCCTATGTCCGTAAGGGACAGATGTATATGAATTGTATCCATTTGTCCCTTTTTCACAGTCGAACCATTTTTGTCATGACATGGTACGGGGGCTGGTCGACCTAACCGTGCTAAAGCATAAGATTAAGATTCCATTAGCCAAATGTGATGTTTACGGTTCTATTTTCTAATTACGTTATTATCATAAATCTATTAACATACCTACATATGTTTTACTGCGGAAATTTGAGCAACAGAGATTAGACAAATACGCAAAAGATAGTATAGCGCACACGTGTGTGCGTAAACTCTGTGTTTCTTTACTCTCACTTAGCAATTCGACAGGACGAAGGACATTAAGTGCAGGAGGTGTACATGCTTTTCGAGGTACCGAGGTTTCATTACACCAACTTCTAACTCCGCAAGCTTCTAACGTATCTTGCAAGAGCAAAACGATAGCGATTTTTGCGCAATAATTGCTCAACTATACAGAAGGTTTCGAGTTTTTGGTGTTGTTTTTAGAAATAAGTCTTAGTGCATTCATTGACCAACAGCGAGTGATTAGCAAACAATTGTGTAGGACCTACCATACCTACACTGTAGGTAATTCCGACTTTTATGACATAAAGCGTTTGATCGCGCGATGATTGCTGTTTGCTGGTAATAAGAATCAAGCTTTTAAGGCTTCTAAGGAGGCATTCCTAATAAAAAGAGCTAATAACGCTTTATCCGAACTCGACATCAAATGCCGGGCTCTTGCTCAGCAGGACAAAGAAGCAGATTCAACAACCTATTAATAAAAATATGCCAAGTGCGTGTCGGACTTTGCACATTTAGGGTTCCGTACCAAAGAAAAATTAAAAACTGATTTATCAACATATTAGTATTTGTTAGTAAAGTATAAGTAATAATAAACATTATCACCAAATTTCAAGTTCGTTGGTCAAGGAGAAGTTAGAAAAAAATCGGTACAAAATTGTGTGACAGACGTCACGGCACGTTAGTGACAGCAATAGGGCTCTGTTTGGACCCTTCAGCTACGGAACCCTAACAAAGCAGAAACATCTTTCTTATGAATCTTAGACCTCTAGGAGACGTTAAAAAAGCCGTAAGATTTACTGAACCGTCAAAAATATAAAAACAAAGTGTTCCCTCCAGATTATACTGAAGGCCTTCGGAAAATTCGTTTAAGATTCTGAGCTCACTGATTGGATGAAAGGATGTTCATAACCTAGGGCTGATATTACAAAGCTTGTCTAGGTATAAGAATTTTCAATATTATTTTTGTAGTATCAGTAAAGAGGCTATTTTGGCAGATTTTTGTGGCTTAGCCAGTGATATAATAGAAAACTTTTGGACATAATATAAAATTGCGTGCGTTATTTTTAGGTTATTTTGTTTTTTAGGCTAAGAGACTAAATACATTATTGATATATTGTAAACAGATAATATTATGACTATTGAATTTTTGGCAAAGAGGGATGTATGGATGAAGCAGACAAGTGACACTCCAAATAAATTAAGATAAGGGGATGGAAAGGAAGATTTTCCTCAAAAATACAAGGTGCGTAGTCCTTATAACCGGCGTGCATAGGTATATGTGTTCGTAACGAAAGGTTTCGTACCTTTTTGATATTTTGTTGCAACACTGTGTCACACTTGCAAAAATGTGATTGACAGCGCGAGACGTGACGATCTGGTCTTGTTTGAAATTAATAGATACCCAGCCGATCGTTATTTGAAATTGTGTTCGCGATACGCGAGTGGTACGGGGAATCACCCGTGCATTTGTTTGTGTATATATTTCGCGCGCAGCGAAGTATTTTTGTGTAGGGAAAGTGCCGGAGATTCGGTCCAGAACGACGTGTTCTATTATCCCTAACATATATCTTCCCACCATAAGCCCCGACCGCACACGGTATTGAACGAGCCCAGGAGATCACCGCGGGAATCAATGTGAGTAATAGTTGTAATTTGTGTACCTTTGTATCACTTTTCACCTGTCTGACAGTAATCGGTATCTCAAAGAACAAACCCCTAGTTTACCGCTGCTGCGTATCGCAGTTTAGCGGGTATAGGCCTTGTAAGATCCAAGAGTCGCAGCATTGCCATGGGCCCCAATGTTGCCTTTTGGCTTTGTGCTCCTCAGGCCTGTATTCGACAATATGTGTAACTAGATGAAGGTTTTAAAGCAATTGAATCTAAAGGAGTAAATAAGTATCGTAGCAGGTGGCGTTCAATAGTTTTTGGCGACCCTCATGGGAACAAACCGTGAATGTATTTGTATTTGTGTAAGGGCAGGACGATAATGATGTGGTTTCAGGATTTGGAGAACAGTATAAGATAGTGCACAAGCTGTCAAAATAGTTGTGTCTGCTGTAGACAAAAAACTTTACCTTGCCACAACAAAACAGCTTTGTTGCCAGTGTACGCGCTATCATTGTTTGCGATAGTCTTACTAGAAGCTATTGTATGTTGCTATTGACTCAAGTCTACGCAAAGTCTAAGTTTCTGAGTTTTTATCATAGAATTGAAAATGTTTTGCTTTTGAACAAATCAAGTTTTGACGAATTTGCAAAACAACGTTGAAGTCGGGTATTTTGATTTTATTAACTTTTTTTTTTAGCACCATACACAACTACTTGGAAAATCGCATCAAAGCGTCCAAAAAGTTTCTATCTATCTATCATGGAATCCTAAAAATAAAACGTTTTATCGTATCACAGCAGTTTATAGATGGTTGTCAAACATGAAACGCCGTACGGCACGATTTTCGGGACTAACATGATATATTTGAGATAGTACGACCAACAGTCACGTATTGTCAAACTATTAAACTAAACTAATATATGACACAGAAACCATTTTGTGTTTAACCATTTCTATGTAGGTCAAAACCTACCATTTTTAACCACCGACGGTAAAAGAGAGATATTACAAGTTTGACGTGTGTGGCATCATAGCTCCTAAACGGAAAATATGTAGATATCTCTAACTATTCTCAATCTCATTTTTTTTCTCGTTTAATTAGACTTTTTACAATGTTTTTCAATCATCTTTATAGCCCTTTGCCAAGAATAGTTACAGCACTGATAACAACATTTGTGCCACATGTTAAATTTATTGTTGTTGTTTATTTATTGTTGTTAGATATTATTTTGTTTTTTTTTTATTAATTTGTTTTTTTTTACATTTGTATAAATTCTTTTACCGAATGATTATGAATGTGTGAACATTGTAGGCCTTCTAGATGATTGTTAACATTTGTTAACTTTTTATTTCGTTTTACTATTTTTTTTAATTTCTTATTGTTGGGCCTACGTTGTCCCCCCATATGCAAGTACTAATGCTGTAACATGGAAATATTATAAAACCAAAACATTTTTAAAAGAGTAACCATGGAGTTTCTTGCCGGTTCTTCTCCATAGGAAACGACTAACCCGAACCGTGCACCTTTTGTCGACGTTTTATTAGTGCCCATGTAGGCCTATGTAAAATAAAAATAAAATGATTTTGAAAAAAATTGAAATGGATAAACCGATTTCAATTTAACGTTATAGAAAATGTTCTTAGCTATGTTTTATGTAAATCGGTTCCGTCATACAAAAGTTATGCGCATTTTACTCTTTGAATCAGGGTATTTTTGTAAGATATCTTGTTATCATTACGTTTTGATGGATTGTCGATCGAATTGTGTCTACTACTAGATAAATTATATAGTTTAAAGAGGTATTTGTGTCGGGGAATTTAAAAATTTTACTTGTTTTTATTTAATTCAAACTTTCTCCTTTATTCCAAGTCTTGTTTTCCAACTTGATTTCACTTTGAATCACCAGATTGACAGTTATTGTTTGGATATTTCCGCTGTCATGGTGATTGAATCTTGTCGAGATCCTTCAAACTGACTTGAAATATGGGTTCTATCATACTCATGCATCAACTCAACTCAAACTGGCAATGGACAGTTGAGGTTGGTTGGTTTTTAGGGTTCCGTAGCTCAAAAGGAAAAATCGGAGCCCTTATAGGATCACTTTGTTGTCCGTCTGTCTGTCTGTTAAGACCCTTTATCTCGAGAACGCGTGAAGGTATCGAGTTGAAATTAATATCGTATACTTAAGTTACAGCTGTGAAAAAAAAAAAACGTCTAGATTAACGCAATCAAGAGATACATATTTTACACTTGCAAGGGCAACAAAATCTACAGGGTACTTCCCGTTGACATAGCATCATGAAATTTGCCAAGAAGCAATGTCTTATAGCACAAATAAAGGAAAAATCTGAAAACAGTAAATTTTTACCAACATCAAAAAAAAAAGATTATTAACTTATTTGCAGTTGGTACACTGACCGAGACTTATGTCGATGTTTGGGGACTACAGTTTACCACTGGCAAAGTTAATTTTGTCCCTCAATTCTGTTTATCTTATCTGTAGAGTAATGTTCAGTGCCCTCAATGTTCATGAACTTCAGTGATGTTATTTAATTATAAAACTAGTGTTCTTGTCAATCGTATTTACTTACGGTCCTAACAAAATAAATTATGTGGGTACCGTGGTGGTGACCCTTAAATAAAATCAAAATATTTATTTGCCAGGAAATACATGGTTTAACAAGGAAAGATCTTAAAGCCTAAAAGTTATAGTATTCTGCCTGCAAGCAAGCGTGCAAATTTTGTTCAATAATAAAGTCATTAAGTATTTAGACATCATACCCAAAACACAATTTTAAACATTAGATGAAAAAAAAAAAACTAGACCAAACCAAAACAACATAGATGCATTGCTAAACTTTCAATTGTCAGATTATACAATTTAAATAAATCAAAATGCCAATAATTAAAATTATAAATGCCAATAATTAAAATTAAATGTCAATCAAATGTATTTAAAAGTCAATAACTAAAATTCCAATAATTTCAATTGTCAGATTATAAACTCGACAATAATTACAAAAATATATATAGATCACAATAAAATAAATTAACATGTCAAAAATTAAAAATGTCAGTCAAATAAATAAAAATGTCAACAACTGAAATTAAAAATGTCAATCAAATTAAAATGTTTGTTTACAATGCCGATTTAACAATTAATCAATATATATTTATGTATGTTACCTCCAAAAATAGCGTATTCGTACTTGCTAAATTGGACTTTCTAATTCATTCAATACCTACCACACATTTCGTGTAGAAATAATTCAGTAACGTCTGGGGTGCCTGTGTTCTTGCTCTATTGAGTACACATACGTCAAGCTGAAGAATCATAAGCCTAACTCAAGGGCTGTGATTGGTTGCCAGTTGATTGGTAGGTGTGGAATCTGGAATATAAAATAAACATTATTTTGAGGCACTTTTGAAGAAAAAAAGGAACTAATATCTCCCCTTATTATTAGTTATATCGCTCATTGGACGAAACAAGAACATTAGTACTCTATTGTGCAACCTTTAAATATTTTTGTTTCATAAGTGCTCAGTAATTATTTTTTAATCTGTGTTCATCACCTGTAGTTTTATTAAGTCGTTAAAGTATTATTTTTGACATCAAAATAGCCCTCATATATATGACAAACTTCCAAACACAGACAAGGTTTATATTAAAAAAATAGCTAAAATGTACCTATATTCAAATATGAACTTAAGCATAAACTCCATTACTTTTTCAAATTGGCTATAATCTGTACTCGGAACAAAATCATACCGATGACAAATTCTACACGCGTACGTTACCATCTGGCTACATTTATTACCTATGCTCAGCGTAATAAAATTGTATTCAAAATCTAGATACACTAGTCTTTTGAAAAGGAACAGGGGCGTGACCATAAGCTCTTAGAGCGGTATCAATTTGAGATCAAGTAAGTGACAGACGTATACAAGTCATAAACATCTGTCCCTTCTTTGATCTCAAATTGATACCGCTCTAAGAGCTTATGGTCACCTCCCGGATTACGAAAATAAATTGACAGAAGTTCCTAACCGAACACCGTAATTTTGGGTATAAATGTTTGTAAATCACTTTGGATGTATAAGCAATTCTTGTGCATGATTTTTTCTAGACCCAGTGGATTATTAAATGCAGTTAGGCTTTCAGCAACTCACCCTCGATTTGAATGTAATTTTTTTGGTGCAATTATTGTTTTCTTATTTATTATTGTTAATTTCTAAATTCTAATAAGCAGTTGGAATTGAGTATTTGTCAAATTCCACATCAGTCTGAAAAATTACAAACTTTGGCTCTACCCGTCCCCTTAACAAATAAAGTTTTTCTACGTCGTTCATTGAAAATTTAATAACACTCCTAAAACCCGTAGGTAGGTCTCAAAAGGCGTGAATAAGCTTGAACGCTCTTTTGTTTGCTATCGACATCAAACAGCGCAATACTGCATTCTCCTCTTTGATAAATCACTGTAAGCCACCCCAGGCACCATTTTCAAATAAGCGTAATAGAAATGGAATGCAAATAGTGCCATAACAGCTATTTCTGTCTCGAAAAGATTTGAATTGACGACATATCAATGTGACTAGCCTTTTTACCCGACTGCCGAAGGATGGTAATGTGTTTCAGTCTATGTATGTATGTATGTTTGTTCCTTTGGCGTTTTAGAGACCAACGCGTTGGCCGATTTTGATGATTCCTACGTCAATTGATTCGTCTTAACCTTGCAAGTGTCATTGGCTACATTAAAATTGGAAAATAGAAAAATGGACGGGTTTTAGGCCCAACGCACACCGCTGGAGGCGCGGCGGAGAGCAATTGAAGACAACAATTTAGTATAAACCTAACTACCTTGACATACGGTCAATATAAGCGCATGCTCTTGTAATAGCTTGAGGGCGCTCCGAGTACCGCATGCGAATTTATTAATTTATTCTTACATTGACCGTATGTCAAGGTAGTTAAGGTTTATATTAAATTGCTGTCTTCAAATTGCTCTCCGCCGCGCTTCCAGCGTTGTGCGCTGGGCCTGAGGCGCCATATTGTTGAGGCCCAATATTTTTTCATCCAAACCCATCCTGTGGGGTATGAAAATAAAGGGGATTAAAAAGTGATTTAAAAATATATATTACTTATATATGTTTAAATGTACCTAATTCGACAATTTTAACTAAAGGTTATAAATAAATCAGTTAATTCAGAAACCGCGCCGACGTAACTACCGTTTTTCGTCTGATTAAACCAATTATTTTTGAACATCGCTCACGTTCGGTTCCGCTCAATGGCGATAGATAGATGGTGTTAGCAGCGACTTGAAATTAAAAGGGTTTACTTGGTGCATGATTTTTTTGTCTTTATATACAGTTGTGATTTGTTTTATATTATTTTATTGCACGTTTTTACAGTTTCATTACACCAAAATGTGTTACAATACAAATTTAAACAATTGAGTGGAATGCCTCAGACATTTAAAACCGTGGCATCTATTGGCGTCAATTGTAAACGATCCGTTCAAATAATCTTTGAAATATGAATTGAGAGCCCAACATTCCATAATTTTGTGCTTAGGAGAGTTGATTAAACAAGAACATAATTTTTTTATGTTCAATGCCAGAAAATGTTAATTTTACACACAATTCAATAACAACCCAGTGCATGTCACGCCATCTAGTGAAATTTATGTGGACAACTACATTTTCTTTGTTAGCGCTGGGACCCCGTTCCCTAATGAACGACTCATAATACAAAAATCTCCAATAAAAGAGAGCCAGCAACAAAACTTTAAAGGAATATCATTATTATTCCAGTATACAGTCTCCTCAAAATAGTTGGATAAGCCGTGCCGACGAGTACCTCACAAAACGATGATAAAACTAAAACTACTGCGTCCCAGATTTATAACAAAACAATGTATCCAAAAACGGATCGCTGGAAAAAATTATTCGTTTTTATTTTCGGCAACGTTCTGACGTGTACTTTTAACACCGAAGTTCCACTCGAAAATGTGTGGAAGTCTGTTTGTTACTTATACCCAAAAGGACCGAAACAACCCAGCAATTTTTATTTTGTTTTTATTTTTTTGACTTTGTTGTCCCTCTACGGGGACACCTTACCTTTCAAATCCTCCCGAGCAATTTTAGACTGATTGCGTCTGTAGGGTGGTCAGATAGGTGACTCTGATCACCCACCATGTGACCTCGGGAAAGACGGTGGCACAGCGATCACGTGCTGCCGTGCATAGGCAGCGGAGGCGCTTTTTTAGTCTCTCCAGGGATGTGCCCTAACAGGCGTTGCACAGAGGAGGTTCCGGTGTCATCTTTTGAGAGTTCACGGGATTCCTTCTACGTGCTGATGGTGATCACCTGTCTGGTTTTAGTGAGGTAAAATCCAACACTACCTGGTCTTTGCCTCACAGTTCCAGGCGCCTTTTGAAGGTTTCCCCCTCGTTAACAAAAGAAAAAAGGCAACGAGCTCTTTCCGTCATCTTTGGCAGTGCCAGGCGCAACTCCGCCGAATTTTTTTCGGGAGCCATTGCACTGCATTATACGAGGGATGTCGTTCAGTTTTTACAAATGTCATGCTGGTTAAACTAACAAGTGAATAAACTTTGTGCATGATAATAACTATCAAATGTTTGTAACAATCCGTTATGCACGTTGATATACCTAATGAATTTACCCGTTTTATTTTCTATTGCTAACTTAGCCAGCGCAAAGCTCAAATGAGTATGTTCCAGAACATTTTTCAAAGTGACTCTTCTCACACCTGCCTTCCAAGTGGATGCGGGCTATAAAACTGTAGTTACCGTATCAATCGCATGAAGGTAGCATGGATCGTTAGGTAACTTGAGTAATGGCGAACTTATTATATCCACCGTAATCACTCCGAAGGAATATTCGGCGAATTTTTATAAATACCTAATACTTGTTCGATGTTTCTTTGAAACGTGAAAGGTAAAAAAATATAGGTCTTTGCGGTTTTCGGGACAAGTGTAAGAATGGTGATTTATGATGTGTTCTGGTTTTATCATTTCAAAGTAATGTGTAACACGTTTTATGGATAACGGGCCAAGTGGCTCATCGGCAATGAGATACTGGTCGAGTCTAGGCTCCAGAGCCTTGAACACCGGCGCCGAGTTGCCAGCCTGTCAATTTTTTATCGGTTGGGAGTGTGCCATGGAATTGCATGAACTAATTCCTCCTAGCCCGTTCCATCATCGGACTACAAGACGTACGGCGATGCGTTTTCGGTACATGGTGGCGATCCCATCCATACGCACTAAACGTTTTGGGCATACTTTTCTTATGCGTACAGCTAAGGAGTGGTATTCCCTTCCGGAATCTGAATTTCCTGATAGCTACAACCTGAGCGTCTTTAAGTCAAGAGTGAATAGGTTTCCTCTAGGCAAGCGTGCTCCACCGACAACCACATGATCGCTTACCATCAGGTGAGATAGTGGTCAAGAGCGGCCCTACAAATAAAAAAAATAAACATGTTAAGGTAACTCACATGATTTTTGAAGAGAATGGAAATCAACAACATTTTTTGCTACGGTTTTTCTCTCATGGTCTTTACCGTAGAAACCGTTACTGCAGTTCACACTCTCAGTGGTACTTTCTATCATTATTAGAATAAGGTCATCGGATCAGAACATCTAGAGACTACAAAACCCGGTCAAGTGTTTTTTTTTATTATCTATAGGCTCGCGCTTGACCACTATCTCACCTGATGGTAAGCGATGATGAGGTCGACGGTGAAGCACGCTTGCCTAGAAAAAACCCATTCATTCTTGATCCATCCATTCATTCTTCTTGTTGGACTTCGCGCATTTAGGATTTCCGTACCAAATGTACAATATATTGGTATGTGTAACTAAAGTATACGTTATAATAAACATTATCACTAAATTTCAAGTTCATAGGTCAATGGGAAGTTAAATTTCTTCGGAACAATATTTTGTGACAGACGACGGACAGACGGACACGTGACTGATAGCAATAGGGCTAAGTTTGGATCCTTCGGGTACGGAACCCTAAAAAGAATGTTACTTATTTAAAATAATATTTTGTAATATTTAGTTGTCTAGTCGAAAATTGTACCATACAAACGCAGTCTAGAGATTATTCCACTGTTTTTACAATGTACGTTCAGAATAAAAAGTGATATCAATTTGTCTCATCGTTATCTAGCCCTGTATGGAAGCGAAAAAGTAAAAAAAGAAATTTTTTGAAAGTTATGAGCGTCGAAAGTCCCACATTTCGACACAAATTTTAACGAATTTTTTGGGCGCAAATAAATACCATAAATTTTTACCAAAAAATTGCAAAACTGCCTCCATACAGAATTAGTAGTTCAAAAATGCATATAATTTTATTTTGAACAGATAGATTTAATCATTTTAACATGATATCTAGACTGCCAAAGGTCTGTTTATAAAATTTTGCGCGCTCGGTTTCGTCCTAAATCATTATCCATTTCACAACAAATTTGCAAAAGTGTGTATTCGTACGCGAACTAGCTTCCTACTGCTCATCACAGCATCTTTATCTTCCGCGCATGTTGTCGGTTGATATAAAATGCATTTTAACCCCGCGCACAAAATAGTTCGTGCCGTCGACTAGTGTACCCTAAATCTTAATATAGGGATTTATGTATTATATGTTATGGTTCCAAATTATCCCAGAAAAATGCAAAAAAAAATCCTCCTCTCGCACAAAGAAGAATCGAGCACTGATTACCACGCCTACTCAACTACATCGCTTGCATATCCTGAAATCAAATTTCAATAATTGGGCCAATATAATTTATAATTGACACATACATTTCGCCGAGTGTTAGCATCATGTTTCAATTGATCTGCAATGCGATTTGTAACAGATGGCAGGCTTGTTACCGATCGTATAATGCCCGTGACTAAAATCAATGAACAACTGAAAAGAACAATGGTATTATTTAATGGAAAAAGTTAATGAATTTGGCTGAATATATTTTTAGTAATGTGATTTTTCAAATGTAATATAAATATTTTATTAAAAAGGAATTTGAACTTTACGTGAAGGGTTATAATAATGAAAGATATTTAAAAAATGAATGCTTTGCTTTGAATATATGTTTTTTTTCTGGGTTTCGCTCGATTGACTTTTACGCTTGCTTGCTTAAACAAATATTACAATATCCAGTCGAACAACTTTTAAGTGCTATTTTCGTCACGGTTGACGCCTTGGAAAGCGCTTTCTGCTAAATGATAATGATATTGAAAATTTTAATTTTACTAAAACATGTAAAACCCAACCTATTCATTCAAAACTCAATCCACTTCTTACTTACATTGTTCGCACAGCTAAGGAGTGGAATTCACTGCCGGAGTCTTGGTTTCCTGATAGCTACAACCTTGGAGTCTTTAAGTCAAGATTGAATAGGTTACTTTTAGGCAAGCGTGCTTCACCGTCGACCATATCATCACTTACCATCAGGTGAGATAGTGGTCAAACGCGAGCCTATCGATAAATAAAATAAAAAATCTGCAATTCCTCCAAAGTAGCTACAAAGATATTCACAGCACAAAAAATCGTGCCTCTCAAAATCTACCCTCCATTTTGGATGGACAGTTTTCGCAACAATACTAATAAAGCTGTATTCACACAGACTGTCATGCAACCCTGCAAAAGTATTACACGGTAAAATTAACTGTGCACTTTGAGCTACCAATGTCACTCTGACGGTTGACCCACGCTATTGGCGCACTAGGGCAACCGTAGCAAAAAAAAATCTAAATCTATGAGGCCAACACGGGGCCCCGTGCGGGTAGACGGGAGCGGGTCGGTGACAGTCGATGTGTTCATTTATTTTGACCGTTTTGTAGATCTAGCAAAAACATTTTGCATTGCGTTAAAATCTACCTATGCATTACAAACTCAATCAATATGCCTGCAATTTACATCCAAAGCATCTCTAACAATTTTCACAAAAAAAAATATTCGTTCCTCTCAAAAACTACCCACCATTTTCGATACAGAGTTGTCACAACAATCCTATTAAAGCTGTATTCACACAGACTGTTATACACCCAGCTGCAAGCGTGCACAAGTACCTCGTTTAGCGAATATTAGCACATAGTAATGCATTTCTGACGAGTAAGCCGTTTTGCGCAAATGTTGGTACAAAAATACATTCGTACCGTGTGTTGAACAAAAAGGGCAGCGAATACGTGTGCAGAAAATAAAAATACATAGCAAGGTAGGGAAAAAGGTAAGCAACTCATGTGTAAAAAGATAAAAGATCACTTAACGAAATTCAAAAGTGATTTTGCTTTTCAATGTTTTGTGTTTGAATTTAGGAGTTATTTTTCTGAAAATAATTTTATAGCTAGCCTCTCATATATATACATTATGTGAAGGTAATAGAAAGCAAAAGAGTATAAATATTCGGTTATTTATATAAATTGAAACGTTTTAAAAATATAACGTAAATGGGAAAACTCTACTGAAATTTTTGCAATCATCACTTACATTGAAAATATATGCAACAACTTTGGGCTTGCCTTTTTTAGGATTCCGTACCTAAATGGCAAAAACGTGACCCTATTACTAAGACTCCGCGGTCCGTCTGTCTGTTTGTCACCAGGCTGTATCTCATGAACCGTGATAGCTGGACAGTTGAAATTTTCACTGATGATGTTTTTATTTTGCCGCTATAACAACAAATACTAAACACAATAAAATAAATATTTGAGTGGGACTCTCATACAACAAACGTGATTTTTTTGCCATTTTTTGCGATAATGGTACGGAACCCTTCGTGCGTGAGTCCGACTCGCACTTGGCCGGTTTTATAAGAAACATTAAATTTATTGATTGATTTATTCGTTTATCCTCGCACCGGAAAGCCTTGCAGCAATTGCACCAATGGAGCACATACTTATACGAACTATAACTACCGTAAGTCCTGGTATCCTCACGATGTTTTCCTTCACCGTTGTCAGCGATGTCCAAGATAAACTTAGAAAGTACATAAGTATAAATTGAATCACGATGTTTTCCTTCACCGTTGTCCAAGATAAACTTAGAAAGTACATAAGTATAAATTGAATCACGATATTTTCCTTCACCGTTGTCAGCGATGTCCAAGATAAACTTAGAAAGTACATAAGTATAAATTGAATCACGATGTTTTCCTTCACCGTTGTCAGCGATGTCCAAGATAAACTTAGAAAGTACATAAGTATAAATTGAATCACGATGTTTTCCTTCACCGTTGTCCAAGATAAACTTAGAAAGTACATAAGTATAAATTGAATCACGATATTTTCCTTCACCGTTGTCAGCGATGTCCAAGATAAACTTAGAAAGTACATAAGTATAAATTGAATCACGATGTTTTCCTTCACCGTTGTCAGCGATGTCCAAGATAAACTTAGAAAGTAAATAAGTACAAATTGAATCACGATGTTTTCCTTCACCGTTGTCAGCGATGTCCAAGATAAACTTAGAAAGTACATAAGTATAAATTGAATCATGCATTCGGGTTCTCAATAAAAAAAACTTTTTTACAAAAACATACTACCGACTTCCAAATAAAAAAACTACAAAGTGAAAAATAATTTTATTTTTGGAAGTCGGTGTCTTAGGTACCATTTTTTTGCGTTATGGACACCGACTTCCAAAAATTTTTATTTTTCACTTTTTAGTTGTACCTACCTAATAGGTAAGTTGTTTAGTAAGTTTCTTATAACGCCAGAATAGATTACCCGAATAATATGAAACTTGAACAAAACCGATCAAATGACAGATCTGCTTACCCCTTAAGAGCGTACTGGCGTAATGTTATGTTATGAAATGGTATAAACAATAAACAAACATGCAATTGCAGCAGTCGCTAAAGATTTGCCGTTATTTATTGAAGAGTTCTGTTCTATATCTTCGAAGTTCTCCATTAGATCTTCACCAAATTAATATGGGACCAATTTCGGAATATATTCTTTCAAACAAAAAAATAATTTTCAAAATCGGTTCATAATTGACGGAGATATCGGTGAACATACACAAAAAAAAATGCATACAAGAAGTCGAACATAGGTTCTATGTTCGACTTCTTGTATGCTTTATTTTCGAAAGTCGGTTAAAAACAACTCGTGCAGTACAAAAATAGTCAAGTTATGAGAATCAAATAAGAAAACGTAACAAGCAAGAAATATATCGCTAACATGGCCAATACATCACACACCTGTTATTACTAGGGTATTCAGTCAGCCGTAAAAGTATTGGGAAAGCGATACAAACCAATAAATGGCGATAGACGGAGACCCTTCCATATAAAGACTTAATAATTTGTTACGGTGATATATGGTTCTTGGTTTACTTTAATATCTTTCTTGGTGCCTATGACTTACTTATTCTTTAGAGGTATAGGAGGAATTGCTGCCGAACTGAAACGTAGACTTTACAAATACTGTAGATAAATATCAAATCCTTCAGCAAAATGTTTACACAACTCAGACCATTGCAAACCACTGCTGGACTAGGCCTCTTCCACACTACGCCCCTATGTCCTATCCTCGTAAAGATTTCAAAAAAGTAAGGATAGTCCCAATTAATTTTATCGCGAGGACTGCCCGTAGATAATAGTTTTGTTACCAGCCCTACAATTCAGATGACTGAGTTCAAAACTAGCCAAAAACTACTGACTACGGTTCTGGTCGTAAAAAGTCCGAAAAACAGTCATAAAAATAATAATTGTTATATTCCCGTATCTCTCCTTTCTCATGACCAGTGCGGTAATCTACAACCGGTGTTCTTCAAAGTCACGATGATATGCCCATCTTTATTTCTACAGGTATATTATCAATTAGAAGATGAAATAGCTAGAAAGCTAGTGACTACTGAGATGACTTTATTTTAACTTTTTTTTTTCTTTACTTCATTGAAAAAAACGTTGCCCACACTATGCATTTCTTCCTGTATCGTGAGTACGTTTACAAACATATCCCATTCGTGCTCAATTGGGTCGCGGTAGTTGGTTTGGTTGGTTGGCGGCTTAATTAACTCTGACACCAGAGGTGGCCACACCTCACACGAAAGAAGAAGAAGAATTGGGTCGAGGTCTGGCGATTGAGCAAGCCACGGCAGAACGTCGATGCGAGCATCGGCAAGAAAGGGTGATATGACTCTAGCCGTATGTGGACGTGCATTGTCGTGCATTAGTCGAAACGAATCACAAAACCGGCATCGCAAAGGGATAATCACGTCTGAAAAAATCCTCTCCGCATCATCTGAGCATTGAAGTTGCCTCTGATCCAAATTAGATCGTTCCACCGATCCAAATACCGGCCAAACCATTATTGTTCCCTCTCCATATGAATGAACTTCCTGACAAAATTTCAAACGTTCTTGACGTCCAGAGATCTTCTAAACTCGAGTATGTCTTGTAACCGGCCTCATATCGAAAAGAGATTCATCGGAAAAGCAAACACAACGCCAGTCTTCCTCCTCCCAATTTCTGTGTTCGCGAGCCCATTGTAAACGGGCCCTCCGATTAGGGGTGCTATAGGTGGAACTCTCAGCGGCCTTCGGGAACACAGAGCCACTTCACGTAAACGATTTAAGATGGTTTGGTAACGTATCAGCAAGCCTGAAGAGCTATTCCCGAACCACTGCAACTCCTGAAAGCCAGAGCTCACCTCGTGTCAAATTTTGTCGTCGTTCTATATTGATGCAATTTTTTTCAGTTCCGATGCAGAAATTGTAATGGTTTTGTAATAGCCCTAATATTTACACACTCTTATAGGAATCCTGATTGACAGTTGATTTTCTTTTTTAATCAAAATTCAAAGAGTGAAATTTCCCACACTCCCTACGCGATAGCCCTTCTCTCAATGTCTTCAAGAGGAAAATTAAGGAGCATTTTCTTTCAACGGAATAAATAATATTAGTAGATATATATATTTGTATTTATGATCGTAGTTGTTTTATGTATTATGATCTCTATCACTCAAAGGTTTGCTGGAAGAAAACTCCATTTTGGAGTTAAGCTCGCCTTTGTACATGAAAATTGATTTCACTTTGTATAAATGTATTGTTTTGGTGTACAATAAAGAATTAAGAATTAAGGAGGTTGTTACTATCAGGAAACAAAGACTCCGGCAGGGAATTCCTTAGCTGTGCGTACAATGAAAGTATTCGCAAAACGCTTTGTACGTATGGGTGGGATGTCCACCATGTACCGGTGGTGCATTGCCGTGCGTCTTGTTGTCCGGTGATGGAAAGGGCTAGGCGGAATCAAATTGTGCAGTTCCATCGCACACTCCCCGAAATGTAACCGATAAAAAACCGACAGACTGGCCACTTGGCGTCGATGTTCAAGGCTCTGGAGCTTTGAGGCGACCATTTATTATAATAAGATGTGTATATTATAATCACATACATAAACAAGGAGCTAAGCACTGCCCGTCACCCTCATGCTATCACCATCGTGTTGCTCTAACTTCGTAACCCCGACATAGTTGAGAAGTTTAACTGTGGAACTTGCTATCATCTTTAATGTAAAAGCTTTGGCTTTAACACTGTCTCGTGAAGTTGTGTAGGTGAATAGTTTAGTGCCAGTTTTCATTTTCGTGTTTGTGCGAATTTAAGGTATATTATATTTCATAAATAATTAAAGATTTGGCATTTTAGCTATAGTTGGGTATTTTTGTCACTTGTTTTATTTTTGAAATATTGATGCAGAACGTACAGTTGAGAATAAAAACATGTAATACAATATTTATAATAAGTCAGTTAATTAAGTCTATTTGGCCCTAGGTCAATCTGTAATCAATTACTGTATCACCTCATGGGGTGGAGCACCAAAAACGAATCTACTGCCTCTTGAAAGGGCTCAGAGAGCAATTTTAAAAGTAGCCTATTTCCATCCTGTTCTGTACCCCACTGATCTGCTTTACAAATCCTGCACACCATTCTTTCCTATAACGCCGAATACATAAATAATAAGAGACGAAATGATATTGTCTGCGATTCTAATCCATCCTTAAAATATATATTTGTAAATAGATTCTATACATTCTTAGGTCCATTTCTGTACAATAGATTAAATAGAAAATTAAGTATCTATAAATTAAATTATTTTAGCTGTAAAGACTATTCTTGAACATCTACTTCGCATCTCTTACGGAGAGACAGAAGATCTCCTGGCTGTAACAAAATAATAATTTTGCTTTGTCTTTTAATTTAAATATTAATATACAAGCTATAACATTGTTAATTTATTATTATTATTAGTTTTAAGCACTTTATAGTCTGAAACACAGGTTCAACCTAGTTCAGGCAAATAAGCAACTGTCTTCTTTTATATTTTTAAGATATTTTTATTGTAAAATTTGCCTTAGTTATAAATAAACGATATTATTATTATTTCCTTTATTTAACTCTTTTCTTATTAATTACATTTTTAAATATTTTTACATAACAAAAATAGAAAAACAATTAAAAATATAAAAAATAGAGGCCCACCGGTATGGGGAACAGGGTCCAAGCTACCGGCGGTCAGGGCTCCAGAGAGAGGAACCTCCTAACAATGCGAGCCGTGTCCAGCAATACTGCTTTCTGGATCAGGCTTTCTTTCTTATTCTTATTATTATAATCTAAAGTATGGATTGAACTATTCGTGGACCATTGACCATCTTCTACAAAGAGATTTTAGGTACTTTAGAGTTTTGGTTTGATTGCTACTGTTCTTCTGACCCTTGCCTGTGCCTTCCTTAGAATTTACTTAAACCGCAATAAAAACATGTAAGTAAGTCTCAAACCTGCTTTGCTGCAGGTGTCAAAACTTATAGGAAGGTACTCAATTTTCTTATTATTTACATCGAATTCAAAGTCAAGTCGTTAATTTAGTTAGGCCATTCAACGGCACAATTGATTCTAGTTGTCCATTTGCAAAGATATTTGGTTATTGAGAAGACTAACGAGAAACTCTACACCTACTCTTTAAAAAAAAAGATCATTTGGTATAAATATGTACGTGAGGACGATGTACCTAGAAAATACTACTATACCAATGACAGGTACAAAGTTTACAAGAAATAACAGCTAAATAAATAAATTAGCCCGTACAAACATATTAAAGTTTGCACCCGTGTGTCGGGCAATTACGATCATTAGTTGCATCTCTCAGCGATTGGACATATTTTCCTGCTCTTTGGTGGAATTCCAGAGGGTGACAGTGAGTGTATTGTCCTCTATGTAACTTGTCGTCACTGTATGTAACAGTCGCATTGTATGACTACTTTTATTACCTTGGGTTTTACCTGTAAAAATAAATGTATGTGTAAATGAATAAATAAATAATTTGATAGATAGGAACATGGTACTCACATATTTACAAATATTGTTACAGTAAAAGATAATTAAATAAACATTAGTTAACACGTGTTTACCTGCCCATATTATTATTACCGGTTCTTTTTAAAAAACATTTTTATTCGAGATAGATGCTCGACTTATAAAACTCTTCCCAATGAGCTCTTAGTTTTTAAAAAGCAGTAAAAAATATTTTAGAAGCGCGTCGCCGCAAAAAATACTGTAAAAACTTATAAAAGATAACTTAGCGGCAGAATTTTCTTTTGTCTTTGAATCATCGTAGAAACAAAGTGAGTAAACTGTGTTCGTAACGGTTTGCGACAAGTTTTTATATTAAAATTCCCTTTTGCGATATTGTGAGAGCAAAATTTAGAGAATGGGCTAAAAGATGTAATGTTAAACTGGATATAGGTACTTGTCTGGAGTGAAACTTTGGTGAGTTTCATTTAGTGATACGAGCCGTTAGTGGAGTGGTTGTAGGATTGGTAAAGATCTAATGAAGAATATATGAGATATACAACAGAACTCTTCAATAAATGTCGGCAAATCTCTCGGGATTGCTGCAATCGTATGTCTGTTTATTGTTTACACCATTTTATAACATTATTATAAAAGGTGGCCAGTATTCTCTAAACGGGTACGCAGATGTGTACAGTTCACCGGTTATGTTCAAGTTACATGTTATTTGGGTAATCTATTCTGGCATCACTGTGGGCATTATAGGTACCTTACTATAGAACTTAAATTGTCCATTATGTACCACTAAAAAGTATGAAATAAAAAGTCTTTAACAAAAAATATAAAACCGACTACTAAAGCAAATCGAAAAATAACTTTTTTCCGAAGTTGGTGTCTATCAAAACGAAAAGCAGTCGGTACCAAAGACACCGACTTCGGAAAAAAAGTTATTTTTCGATTTGTAGTGTTTTACTTTAATAGTCGGATTTATTTGTTTGTATAGACATTGACATACGAGATCGTTTACGTTAACGCGAGTGAGCATAAGTAAAAACTTGGAATAAGCCCACTGAAGCCCAATCATCATCATCAGCCTATTAA
Organism: Orthosia incerta; assembly: GCA_948252205.1. Classification (NCBI taxonomy): domain Eukaryota; kingdom Metazoa; phylum Arthropoda; class Insecta; order Lepidoptera; family Noctuidae; genus Orthosia; species Orthosia incerta. Next base: position 5,670,315 of record OX411749.1, read on the forward strand.
TGTTCCCACTGCAGGGACACAAGCCTCCTCTCTGTGAGAGGGAATGGGCCGTAATCCACCACGCGAGCACATGCTTCGAATTTTCGGTTCTAGGACATGCCAGTTTCCTCTCGATGTTTTCTTTCAAATCTAATAAGTTAAGCCCAACACAAAATGGCATGCGCTACCAATTCCAGATATTTTGGCATGTTGAAAATGACAATCACCTATAGAATTTCATTTTATCCAGAGCTGGTGAAGGATGTGGAAGTCCGTTAGATGCGAGACACATTGGACCGGTTGATGTGGCAACGCGTTGCTAAGATGCAGTGCAGTGGAGCCGTGGAGGACTTCTTTTAGATAAAATAATGAGGACGAAATGTGGCTGTTTACATGTATTAGTAATCCAAAGTTGATATCGAAACTAATTGCTCATCATCAACTGCCTAGCCTTTTTCCCAACTATATTGGGGTTGGCTTCCAGTGTTACAGGATTCAGCTAAGTACCAGTGTTTTACATGGAGCGACTGCCATCTGACCTCCACAACCCAGTAACTGGGTGACACGATACCCCTTGGCAAGACTGGTGTCAGATCTCAAGCTTCTGACTACCCGTAACGACTGTCAAAGATCTTCAAATGACAGCTAGGACCAACGGCTTAACGTGCTGTCCGAGGCACGGAGGAAACTCGGTATATTGAAATGGTCACGATCGACCCGTGCGGCTATTATTATTTGGCCACGAGCTCCTCAAATCGAAACTAATTGCTCCGGGGCATTAAATTTACCTGAAGAACTTAACATAAATCTCAAGCACAAGTTATTGCAAGAACAAACAAGCAAGAAAAGTAAGATAATACTCTCTTCATCATTATTATATTCTTCGAATTTCGACACATTTCTCCACGTTCAAGTTAAAACCAGGTTCGTTACAAACAACTAAGTTATACGTGTTTCCCGAAACGGCTTCCATTAAAAGTTATATCCGAAACAAGTAAAATGTTTTATGGAGTTCTTTTTAATGCAATGTTACGTTAACTTTATTTTGTGATATGTATTTTGAATTCTGTGTTTTAAATTAATCGCGTAACGTGATATATGAATTGAAAAGCGTGAAACAATCGTTAATTTGTTTTCTGCGTAATACATCCGCTTTAGTGCCGTAAAATGGTAACTTTCTAAAGCATACTCCTTAGTAACGGCTAAGTTAAAAGTTTTGAAAAAAATATATATTTATTATTGTTTCATGTACATTATTTTGAACATATGGTTTTTTCATATAACAAATAGTTTTGCTTTAAAAAAATAATTAACAACACGCTATTTTTTCGCCTCTTTTGGATACTCCTCCAAAACGACTTCGATGTTTAAAAATATTTTTACACAGAAAAAATGATGGCTGGAATTTCTTCATAACTAACATAGCATTTAGGTAAATCAAATAATATTTTGCAAACAAAACTGTTCAAAAGAGGTTCAATATTGATATTTTGGCATCGAGCGGGCGCACGGCCAGTACTTCGTTAACAATGGGGCATATTTATCGCCTTAAACAAAATTATCTATCCGCCAATTAAAGTCAAGTATAAGAAAAAAATCACACACTAATCTTACAGCATCTGTGGCATCATAACTTCTATACGGATGAACCGATTTTGATTTAGTTTTTTTTCGTTTGAAAGGCGACTTTATCGAGAGTGTTCTTAGTTATGGTTGATGTAAATCGGTTCAGCTGTTCAAAAATTATTTTACTCTTTGAATCGGGGTATTTTCGCAAGATATCTTATTTTAATTACGCGTTTCGATGGATTGTCGTATTATTGATAAATTAGAGGTATTTGTGTCGGGGGATTTTAATTTTTAAACTTTACTTGTTTATCTTGCGCCTATTGCCCTATGACAGCAGCCTCTAATGATACTGTAATTTTACCAACAATAGAGATTATCAGAGCGCAAAAATACTTAAAGAGATTGACCACGAGACATTTCCATAGCGTGTGTCAACTCCACATATCTAATACCTTTAAACGAGCAATTCTTTTATGTATCATCATCATCATCATATCAGCCGAAAGACGTCCACTGCTGGACATAGGCCTCCCCCAAGCGTCGCCACATTGACCGGTCCCGTGCGTCTCGCAACCCTCTCCAGGTCATGGGTTAACCTGGTGGGAGGCCTTCCAACGCAACGTCTTCCGGTTCGTCGTCGCCACTCCAGAACCTTTCTGCCCCATCGGCCATCCGTTCTGCGAGCAATGTGCCCTGCCCACTGCCACTTAAGTTTGGAAATTCTTCGGGCTATGTCGGTAACCCTGGTTCTCTTGCGGACCAGTGATGACTTATGGCTCTGAGACGTGGTCGCTTACAATGTGCCTTATCAGAAAGCTTGCAGTCACTCAAAGGACAATGGAGAGGGCTATACTCGGAGTTTCTTTGCGTGATCGAATCAGAAATGTTGTATATATGTTGTTTTTTTATGTATTTGCACCGATATCTCCTTCAATTGTGGACCGACTTTGTTTTTTTTTTTTGTAAGAGTATGTCTCGAAATAGGTCCCATTTTAATGTTGTGAAGATCTAATGAATAACTTCGGAGATATACAACAGAACTCTTCAATAAATAACAGCAAATCTCTCGAGATTGCTGCAATCGCATTTCTTTTTATTGTTTATAGCATTTCATAACATAAAATCACGCCAGTACGCTCTAAAGGGGTACGCAGATGTGTACAGTTCACCTTGGTACACTCTCAATTCACCGGTTATGTTCTGTTTCATGATATTCGGGTAATCGATTCTGGCATTATAGGTACCTTAATAAAAAAATTGCCTATTAGGTAGGTACAACTATAAACTGAAAAATGTAAAAACTTTTTGACAAAAAATACTACCGTCTTCCAAATAAGAAAACTACAAAGTGAAAAATAACTTTGGTTTTGGAAACCGGTGCTCATAACACAAACAATTGGTACCTACCAAAGACACTGACTTCCAAACTAAAGTTACCTATTTTTCACTTTGTTTGTGTTCTCTTATTTGGAAGTCGGTAGTTTTTTTTGTAAAAAAGTTTTTCTAGAGCCTGTATACGTGAGGAATAAAAATTGCCAACGAAAAACACCAGAAGCTGTAGACAAGTATCATTCAATAAGCGATGACGATATTCAAAATGCCCAAATGTGAGGCGCAGGCCACACAGAAATGGCGTCGGGCGCGGACATGGCACGGGCGGCTTCCTATTCCACGTTCGAGCAACGACATACCGTGTGTCCTAAATTGAGCTTTATTTCCATGCATTTTGATTGCAATTTGAATGGAATAGGAAGCCGCCCGGGCCATGTCCGCGCACGACGCCATTTCTATGTGACCTGCGCCTTGGAGATTGATCATGTGACATTTCGATAGCGTTTGACATTCCCATCCATTTTTGACAACTTTCCAATCACTATCGCCACGCTGTCGATGATATAATATCACTTGTCTAGGGCCTTAGCTTGATCCATGTTTTAATACCTATACATTTTGTAAGCTAGTTTTTGAAGAGCTCGATTCCTGCATCTTAATAATTTTTTATAACGTAGATCGTAATTGGGATTGTTTCCTGAGTAGAAAGTGATAATTCTATTTAGTCTGTCAGTTATCAAATAATATTGAACACGTATTTTTTGCTTGATCAAATAAATAAAAAATTACAAAGATAAAGCGCATCAAAGTTCAGTGCGGGCTTGTGACGTCACTTTGTCAGTATAAAGTGTAGCACACCGTGACATCACACGATATTTCAACGCACTGTATCCTCGCATTTTTTTGTTTACGTGTCAAAAGAAAAATACGTATCTAATATTTTTAGGTTATCTAACTCATCATCTGCCTAGCCTTTTTCCCAACTATATTGGGGTCGGCTTGCAGTCTTACCAGATTTAGCAAAAATAAAAAAATTAAATAAGAAAAAATACGTGTCTAATATTTTGAGGTTATCGAACTCATCATCTGCCTAGCCTTTTTCCCAACTATATTGGGGTCGGCTTCCAGTCTTACCTGATTCAGCAAAAATAAAAAATGAAATAAGAAAAAATACGTGTCTAATATTTTTAGGTTATCTAACTCATCATCTGCCTAGCCTTTTTCCCAACTATATTGGGGTCGGCTTCCAGTCTTACCGGATTCAGCAAAAATAAAAAGTGAAATAAGAAAAATACCTATCTAATATTTTTAGGTTATCTAACTCATCATCTGCCTAGCCTTTTTCGCAACTATATTGGGGTCGGCTTCCAGTCTTACCGGATTCAGCAAAAATAAAAAATTAAATAAGAAAAAATACGTGTCTAGTATTTTTAGGTTATCGAACTCATCATCTGCCTAGCCTTTTTCCCAACTATATTGGGGTCGGCTTTCAGTCTTACCGGATTCAGCAAAAATAAAAAATGAAATAAGAAAAAATACGTGTCTAATATTTTTAGGTTATCGAACTCATCATCTGCCTAGCGTTTTTCCCAACTATATTGGGGTCGGCTTCCAGTCTTACAATTCAGCAAAAATAAAAAATAAATAAGAAAAAATACGTGTCTAGTATTTTTAGGCTATCGAACTCATCATCTGCCTAGCCTTTTTCCCAACTATATTGGGGTCGGCTTCCAGTCTTACCGGATTCAGCAAAAATAAAAAATGAAATAAGAAAAAATACGTGTCTAATATTTTTAGGTTATCGAACTCATCATCTGCCTAGCCTTTTTCCCAACTACATTGGGGTCGGCTTCCAGTCTTACCGGATTCAGCAAAAATAAAAAATGAAGTAAGAAAAAATACGTGTCTAATATTTTTAGGTTATCTAACTGACGGACTAAATAGATATTTTTTGTCAACTTATCTATTTTAACTTTTGTGCTTCAAGAAAACAAATTGAGTTAACAAACTGTAAATTACATTAAACGCACAACATGAATACTAATTTAAAAGTAAATCAAATACTACTCCAAAGTTATTAAGTAACCCATTACAACCAGAAAAGTTGAAATGTTACGACGAAAAGTGAAATGTTCACGAGCATAAATATTTAAAGGCCCATCCGCGGGGCGAGTTTGTTCAAATTAATTATTTAAAATATTTTTTTCGACTCAGTTTCGTGTTGTTTGTTAATTAAGTAGAAAGGGCAGGTGTTGAATGTAAAGAAACCTAGTCAATACATTAGGGGATTAAAAATGTAAAAATATTTTATGATTAGGTACCTACTTGATGATAAGATTGCTTGATGTAAAGTTTGGCTTTATTTTTTGGTCAATTGAATTAAGAAAAATAAGGGCTTTTTATATCAAATATTAAAATTAAAAAAAATAGGCTCGCGCTTGACCACTATCTCACCTGATGGTGAGCGATGATGTGGTCAACGATGTAGCACGCTTGCCTAGAAGAAACCTATTCACTCTTGACTTAAAGACTGGTTGTAGCTATCAGGAAATACAGACTCCGGCAGGGTATTCCACTCCTGATTGAAAAATATTTTAAATATTCGTACTTGTAAATATTTCTACATCTAGGATTATTTTTCTTTCACATAAGTTTAAAAGGCTCTTTACAAAACAACAACTGTAGATTTTAGCTTTCAGTAGTTGCATAGTGTGGGAACAGGGTCATGGGATAGAACCTTGTACAAAAATAAATAAAATTGCCGGCCAGGAAGCCAATTCCTGGATCTAAAGTTAATATGATCGATTGACCCGACGATTGATTGATTGTCGTTCCTTTTTACCCGACTGCCGAAGGAGGGTAATGTGTTTATCAGTCTATGTATGTATGTTTGTTCCTATGTGGCGTTCTAGAGACCAAAAGCGTTGGCCGATTTTGATGGTTCTTACGTCAATCGATTCGTCTTAGCCCTGCGAGTGTCACTGGCTACATTAAAATTGGAAAATATAAAAATGGCGGATATTGGGCGCCATACTAGATTCAAGAGCAAAACCATTACAAATAAAAAATAAAAATTGTGCGGGCCCAATATTTTTTTCTTCCATACCCATTGTGTGGGGTATCAAAATAAAGGGTTTTAAGAGGTGATTTCAAAAATATGTATTATACGGTATATAAATGTACCTAATTCTAAAAAAAAATAACTAAAAAGTTATAAATAAAAAACTTAATTAAAAAAATCAAAAAATCCGACTGCTTAAAAAGCGAACTAAAAAGATGTAAATAGTAAGAAAATCATGCTGTGCAGTCGGAGGATACATCTCGTTTTGGTCAGGCAGCTCGCGAACATGTTCAACTAACATCCTTCGACTATTTCGGCCACGTCGACAGTATTGACATTGGCCTTGAAAGGTCTTTCATAGTGAGTCCTTATACCCTTGTCTAGTGACAGTGCATATCTTGAAAAACATGCATGGTACACAAACGTACAAAAGCCGTCAGATCTTTCATTCTTTCTGTCAAGATCTTTAATACTTAAATGCAAGACTGACTTTTGTTTGTATCTTCGCTTCGTTTATGTCCCCTTTCGCTATACGTCGTAAAACTTATGAAGGTACAGTCCGCATGTCAAGTTTCAAGCATAAACCGTTCGGCCGTAAAAATCTTGTCATGTCAAGCTTTAGGTTCAACTTTGAAGTGCCCAATATTTATTATTATTGGTATAGGTTTTATTTACGTGTATTGTTTGAAATGTTGTTGATTTTTAAACTTAGAAGCTGTTTTCTTCTAAAACTATACAATTTACGGCTAGGTTACTACATGAGTCTTGTAGACCTTCTATAAGGCTATAGAAATTTTTGATACATACACGCTTAATTAGTTTCATAATTATAAACAGGTAATCTAAATAAAATAGGTAATTGTCTACAATAAAATACAAAACTTTATGGACGCTTACAGTAGTGACGCGACGTAGTGCTTATTTGCTCTGTTTTAAAAATTTAAATACACAGTTAAATCGAATCTACTTAGCAGTAAATATTGCAGTGTAAAGGTTAGATTTTGAGAGAAGTATTAAAACAGAAAATAAAATAATAAATATATTGTTAGGGTTATTAAGACGACGACTAACGCCAACGACCTTGAGGGAACAAAACGCGCACTCGTTTCACACCCGCGCGACCCAAAATTTAGTAGTTTTTTGTACTTTCCTTATTATTCTATGACTTTAAAAAAAAGCCTCAGATCAAAATGTAGATAATTAAATTGTCTTTGAGATGGTGTTGATTTCATTAAAATACGCCCAGCGGTTTAAGTGTGATTGTCGTGTTTTTGTCCGTTTTAGACATAACTTTACAAATTAATTACACTATGTTATACGAATAAAACTCAAAATTTGCTTAAATCAAATTATTAAAAAAATAGTCTAATATAACATATATTTTTTTCAAAAAATTACGACCAGCCATTTTGACGTGAATCTCATTTTAAAATCAGCTACTCAAGGGAATCGGCGCCTTAATATTTACAACCTATATGTGGATTATGGATGCAATAAATTTGATTTGATTTGATTTAAAAAAATACAAAATATTAAGCAAAAATAAAATAACAATGTGTTTAAGGCGCAGATTCCCTTGAGTAGATTTTAAAATGAGAATTACGTCTAAACGGCTAGTCGTATTTTTTTTGTAAAATGTTGCACTAGACCATTTTCTTAATAATATGATCTAAGAAAATGTTGAGTTTAATTCGTACAAAATAGTGCAATTAATTTGTAAAGTTATGTCTAAAACGCACAAAAACACGAAAATCACACCAAAACCGCTGGGCATATTTTAATGAAATCGACACCATCTCAAAGACAATTTAATTATCTACATTTTGATCTGAGGCTTTTTTTTTAAGTCATAGAATAATAAGGAAAGTACAAAAAACTACTAAATTTTGGGTCGCGCGGGTGTGAAACGAGTGCGCGTTTTGTTACCTCAAGGTCGTTGGCGCTAGTCTTCATCTTAATGGGTTAAAATTTGTTCATTGATAAAGTCGATTGTAATAAGAAATCGAATCGGTACCGCATTAGTTAATACAGGTTGGACAGAGGATAAGTGTAGTAGACCTCTCATTAATTTGTTTATACCTGACAAATACCACATTAACCTACCTCTTATAGATATTTATACAAGTAAACAAACAGACACACATTTACTTTAGGATCGTACAAACTGTATTTACTTTAACTTTGTAGTGTTCAAGTTTACAGACATTCAAGTTGTGAACTGCTGTGATATTATTTGTTTTACATAAATTCAGGCTAGGTGAGAGCTTTGTTTTGCTTGCTTGAAGAAATTTTAACAAAACCTTTTATTATATTGGTATCAGTTTTTAATGAAATAGATTATTATTCGGCGGCAACCGTTGTAAAAAAAAAAATGTCAAAAAAACATTGTATATGAAATGTTCATTGTTTTAAAAGAGAGATCAATCGACTATAGGAACGATGGCTTCCCAAAAAATATTCACAACAAAAAGTATTTCATAGTTTTTTATTGTATCGACAATCTGTTTTTTTTAGAATAGCCCAGGAAGGCCAACTAGTACGTGCCCCAGTCAGATTATTTCGTTTGTACACTTTAATAAAAATTGTTCTGCAAAAATTTCGGGCTTTCGTTATTTTCGTGGTTATAGAATAACATTTTTTTTTATATATTTTTTTATATAATATGTTTTAACAATGGCACAATGAAACTGACTTCGTAATGTTGGCTGCAGTATCGGCACAGCGCTAATTTTTTTCCTACTGTCTATCTCAACTAATAGTTGTACCTATTAGCTTAGTATTTAGTTTATTTGTTTTAGTATTTATTGTATAATTAAATTTTATTTATTTATAGCTTATATTTAGGCCTTGTATTCAAATCCATTTTACAATCGTAATTGCACTTACCACTATTTGTATCTCCATCACCCAAAGGTTGACTGGTAGAAAATGCCTAGGGCATTAAGTCCGCCTCTACGTTTATGGGCTTAAAGTGTTAAATAAATAAATAAATAATTAAATAACTTGAGTTTCATTACAGAAAACTTTTACCAGTATTTACAGAAAAAAATTTGGTCTTCTTCGTATTGTCGAGTTTTCCAAGCACGTATAGAGATGAATAGCAGATTATTTTTAGGCAGGTTCAAAGTAGTTGGTCACCTTTTGTTAGGTGCTCACACCTTGATTGATTACCAAGGAGATAAATATATATATATATATATTTAAAAATAATATATTAATATAAATATTTATAAACTAATATACAATGTCGTGGTGTTGAGGTCGTGGGTTGAAATTGTACAAGTACCAATGTGACTTTTTCAAATCCATATGTACTTTCCAAGTTTATCTTGGACATCACAGGCAACGGTGAAGGAAAACATCGTGAGGAAACCTGCACTTACATAGTTAATGTAAGTCTGAATTTGCCAAGTCGATGGGGTTCCCAGAGGCGGCTTAATTAACTCTGACACCAGAGATGTCCCATATCCTCCAACGAAAATAAGAAGAACTAATATACTATCAAAAAAAAAAAGTTTCAACCGATTTTGTTGTGACTGAAATTTTCAAGACAGGTTTGTATGAAGGAAAACTACTCACTTTAGTAGTAAAATGCAGCAATTGATTTTTACTTATAAACAAAAAAGCAATCACGTTCAACGTGCAGTCTCAATAACAAAATGTTTAAACACAAAACAACCACCGCTATTCTTAGACTTCGCTACTGCAAGACTTTGCATCTTAGGCATGCTATACACGAACGATCTCAGATTCTCTTACAAGTTAGTTACACAAATATTTTCGTAATAAGAGTAGACACAAACTAAGCTCGTGCATGTTGAATTTATAAGTTTTGCTAATGAAGAAACCTTGTTGCTAGTAAGTTGTGGCAAGTGTGCACTCATGTTTATGTTTTCAATCTCTACAGATTGAGATGAAATTATAGTTTAGAACTAACAAACCGATCTTCGTTGAATGGTTTAGTAAAGAAACATAATAATGAAAATCAAAAGGAGATGTAAAGTGATAGATATAAACTCAAAACGAAAACATTAATTTCTATAGGCAGTTTTGAGATGTCAAAGGATCGGTCAATCATGAAAATGACGCTTGTTGTACATTCCAAAGCGTAGTAATGGAAAATACCTGCAAGAAACTACATGGAAACTCTTGAAAAAAAAAACTTGATTAAAAAAATCTAAAAACCCGATTGCTTGAAAAGCGAACTAAAAAGAAGTAAACAAGAAGAAAATCATGCTGTGCAGTCGGAGGATACATCTGGCCTTGGTCCACCAGCTCGCGAATATGTGAATATGCAACTTTTTAGTAATTTTTTTTAGAATTAGGTACATTTAAACATATAAGTGTTATATATTAAAATCACCTCTTAAAACCATTTATTTTGATACCCCACACGATGGGTTTGGAAGAAAAAGAAAACCCCCACAAAATGGCGCCCAAAATCCGCCATTTTTTCTTTTCCATTTTTAATGAAGTCAGTGACACTCGCAGAGTTAAGACGAATCGATTGACGTAAGAATTATCAAAATCTGCCAACGCGTTATGTCTCTAGAACGCCACATAGGAACAAACATATATACATACATAGACTGATAAACATATTACCCTACTTCGGCAGTCGGGTAAAAAGTTACAAAACATACAGACGAACAAACTGTTAAGTACTCTGACTGTCTTTAATCACTTTAAGCGCAGTCTTTTAAGCTTACAGCGTACTCAAGATAGTGCTGTAAAAAAGGACTATTCAGCACATTTCGGTCTTTGGTATACACCAGTATACCAAATAGCTTGTTTGTATGATGGCTGTACCCATCTTACTAATAAATGTTAAGGATCTTACACGTGTACCTTTGACCTTACCTCGAAATATCTGAGTCAACTCACCGTCAGAATTAAATATTGAGAAGTGGTCAAAGGCAACTTCAACAATTTCAAGGAGAGATTTTGACACTTATCTTAAATCTCTTTGAATATAAACGTTTCATTGATAAACATAAAGTTATAAAACAGGAGCCTAATTTGCAAAGAAAACATCAAGCTGACCCGCTTAACGGTAGATACAATTTAAATTTTGCCTAGCCTAGACAAACAGACCTGTAACAAGGTTGCCAGTACCTAGCCACATCTCTAAAAATAGCCTGAGCTTATAGCGCAAGTGTACAGCTCAGCTTTCTCAGACATTTAAGTACAAATCCAGAAAGAAAATGTTCCCCAAACCTCGAGACACGAATTAGCCCCGTCCGTGTTAAACATTTAGATTGTAAACATTTGCCGACTCAGTGTGCCATTATACTAACGAGCTGAGGCTTCAATTTACTGACTGACTGATAGTTAGACTGCTGTCGTTGAAGCGGAGAAGAGCGGAGATGTGCAGGGAAAACGTAAGCCGATGAAATTCTGCCAAATTCATGTCTGCGCTTCGCTGCCTTTGGCTCAGATAATATAATACTAGCATACTTTAGGTGTGCCTAGATTATGATGCCTATGTATCTAGATCACAAAATAATGGTATATTGATGGACGCCCAAATTACATCCACTCCTATTTAATTATTTATTAAAACTTCATGGAACATAAAAGTACATAGGCGGACTATCAAGGTCGATAACTCTACACTCGAAGTTGTGGACGACTATGTCTACCTGCGACAAACGATCCAGTTGGGTAGGGCCAACTTCGAGAAAGAGGACAACCGTCACATCTGACTCGGCTTGGCAGCGTTCGGGAAGTTGCGCGGTATGTTCTCGTCCAACTTACCACAGTGTCTCAAGAAAGTCTATGACCAGTGTGTGTTGCCAGTTATGAACTATGGCTCTGAGACGTGGTCACTCACAATGGGCCTTATCAGAAAGCTTACAGGCACCTAAAGGGCAATGGAGATGGCTCGGCGTATCCTTGCGTGATTGAATCAGGAATGTAGAGATCCGCAAGAGAACCAGGGTTACTGACATAGCCCGAAGAACTGCCAAAATTATGGCCGATAGGCCAGAAAAGTTATGGTGTGGCGACCGCGAACCCAAAGACTTTGCGTTGGAAGGCCTCTCACCAGGTGGACCGATGACCTGATGAAGGTTGCAAGGATCCGCTGGATAAGGGACACATGGGACCACTCAATGTGGCGACGCTTGGGGGAGGCTTATGTCCAGCAGTGGACGTCTTTCGGCTGGTATGACGATGATGATAAACGTAATTCTATTATCATGCATTATATTATCGAACTCAATTACAGGTTTCATCGATAGATGCATTTTTGCTGTGGAAACGGCAGTAGCGAAGCAGAGATTGATTGTTCATTTCAATCGTCCAATGTGTGAAGAGACGTCAGTGTCCACTTAATTTTTCTTAGCCCCCAGACAAAGTAAAATTCTGTCGACGATAAAAGTCGCTATCGAAATACCACGTGGTCAAACTCAAACATCATGTCAATTTAACAATCGTATTCTTTAATTACAGCCCTCTGTTATTTTTCACCGTACCTTTCCACTCCGCAAAACTGCTCCCTCGCTCATCGCCGCTAACTCACTCCATTGTAATTGATAGACAGCATTAGTTAAGTTACATCCTGATGAAGTAAGATCGAGGGCTGCAAATGGTTTGCAGATAACTTTATCTGTTAACGAGGGGCAGATAGGGATTGGATTTGTAATAAGTGGTTACGAATTGAATTAAGTGAGTTGTAAATAGGATTGAAAAGTGTTTTTTTAGAACTTAACAAAATTTTCGAATCGATCCAGTCGGTGTGGTGACACTTGTGATACGAATACGTCAACTATAAATGATGATGATGGACCTTCAAAGTGTGATTTTAGTTGCATACAATCAAATATATCGTCTGTTCGAGTAAACCATAAGAGTTTTTATAAATAACTAACTTCTGCCCACGTAGTTGCTCGCGTAAAAAGTGGCTTACTATCCTAAGAGATCATACTAACGGGATGAAGAATCTCATCTTGCCTAGCCTTTTTTCCCAACTATATTAGGGTCAGCTTCCAGTCTTACCGGATTCAGCTAAGTACCAGTGTTTTACATGAAGCGACTGCCTATCTGACCTCCACAACCCAGTAACTGGGTAACGCGGTACCCCATGGCAAGACTGGTGTCAGATCTCAAGCTTCTGACTACCCGTAACGACTGTCAAAGATCTTCAAATGACAGCCGGGACCAACGGCTTAACGTGCTTTACGAGGCACGGAGGAAACTCGGTATGTTGAAAATGGTCACCCATCCACGAATCGCCCTTGTCAAGCGTTGCTAAACCTTGATGATCGACCCGTGCGGCTGTTATTATTTAGCCACGAGCTCGTCTAACGGGATGAAGAATATATCATAATATATACCTATCCTAATCCTGATCATGGTCTATGCGTGTTCCAAGTTTTATACTTAGGGTAAAAGCCGGATAGTAGCCACACTTTTTGAAATCACTCTGTATTTCTTAGTTAGTTAAAATATTATATTATACTTTATTTGAAATATTTACAAAGTATTAGCGATTTTTGCGGACCTCTATATATGGGACATCTATCCCACATAGATAGCTGTCTAATCCATGTCCAAATTACGTTTAGGATACATGCCCCACCGAGAAACAGAGCAACTATCCCGCAAAAACTTTAATCGAATTTTGCCTCCCATGCAATCGCAGAGACATGAGACACGGCCAACTTAGATAGTTATAGAAACTTTCAATAGATTAATAATATAGCGTGCGATTCATCTGCGAAACTAGAGTAATTACAATCGGGGCAACTATACCCCTGCGGCAGCTATACTCCTGGGGCAACTATTCTAGTTTTACGCTATCCATTAAAGGTCATAAATAGACAGACAGAGACTTTCTCATTTATAAAATGAGTATGGGTTTAAATTACAGTTTTTTCAAAGTGAAAACTGCTCTACATTCTACAGCTTTGTTAATTTTTGGAATGTGATTATAGAATATTCTTTCATAGCAAAACATTTTTATCGAGCGATATCCAAAATATTTGTCGGACATAAAACGTTTGAATGCGATCGCTCGCGGCATTGTGATGCGCTCAACTGCGTCGGGACGTAAGAACCCGTACCTAATAAAAAACAAATATATAGAAAATCTTTTTGCACTGTGTGAATTTTTCGCGTGTCACATTTTTTGAACTACTTTAACAATACATAAAATACCTAGCGCTTATTTCTAAAACCCTGTAAAATTTAGGCTAACTAAAAACTAAAAGTGTAATTTAGATTAATAAAAAATTTCCGTCTCTTGCTCGACAAAATGATACTTTATCAGTGATATCAAATTAAAATAATACAAAAAAATATAAATTTAATATATTATTATTTTATAAATTATAATTGTATTTTTGGTAATCAATGTAAGTGAGATGTATGTGTATGAATTGGCGCTAAAGCTGTTGAGGTGTTCTATATGTAATTTTGATTACATAAATAATAAGTCCAAATGTACAAAATTTACAGGCGCTACCAAAATTTTAGCCGACCTTTTTTATTTTTTGGGTGCGAAATCATCCAATGACTTCTCCCGCTCTAGGTGAAGCGGGAGGGCGTGTCAGACTTCTACTGACTAAAACCCACCCGTGTTCCTTCAGTTGCTTGTCCAGGGCCGCGGTAACTCTCTTTCGAATTTATCCGCGACCCATCGAATGATTTTTATTGATCAATCCGAAATATTTTGGACTTTTGGCAATCGATCTATATCACTGATACAATGTCACATTATCGAGAGCAGCGCTTCCTAACCTTTTTCAGTCCACGTCCAGAAATTGAAATATCAGCTAAATTGCTGCCATTGTGAGCCAGACAAAGTCATTGAAGTGATCAGCATCTTTATTAGCGCCACCGCCGTCTAAAGAATTATTTAAAAAGAAGGAACGCCGGACCCCCACATATTATTATACTCGCGGACCCCAAACGCGGGGTCCGCGGACCACAGGTTAAGAAACACACGTGTGACAACGGTAAACACACACAGAGACTCTATACTGTATAGAGTCTCTGTGTGTGTTTACCGTTGTCACACGGCGTCGAATTTGTAGTCACAAATTCAATCATCGCTTACCGGTAAGAAAGTGGTCAAACGTAGCGCCCAGCAACATAAATAAAAATACACAAAAAAAAAGTTTACTTAGGTACTTTCTTTTTACTGACATAGCAACAACCCATTCAAACACTTAATATCCTACTCCCCGTACAGTATTTAAAAAAAATGCTAGTATTACCAGCCCAAAGTATTCGCATGTAAGTACTTCGGCGTAAGGTTAAAACCATTATGATACGTACTTTGGAGGGTCAATGTTAATACCAGTCCGCACTCAGCTCTATGAAAGGGATTGAACTGAACCCTCCATGATATACTTACGTATACAGGTTGTTTCGAATCGAGTAGTTTCTTTGTATATTATTATAGTGTTGTGGGTGCTATGGACTGAGGATGCCATACAATGCGATTATTTAATAAATCGCTGTCCCACACGGCTTCGCTCCCGTCAACTGGCTACCTACATAACCATCTACCCTACCTACCCTACCCACCCTACTCTACCTACCCTACCTACCCTACCCACCCTACTCTACCTACCCTATCTACCCTACCTACCCTACATACATGATTGTTGCGTAGCCGGAAGCTCTCAAAAAGGAATATTTTTGCCCGGTTTTGCATTCATTTATGCTCGGCTCCTATTAGTTTTAGCGTGATGTTATATAGCCTATAACCTTCCTCGATAAATGGACTATCCAACACAAAAATATTTTTTCAATTCCAACCAGTAGTTCCTGAGATTAGCGCGTTCAAACAAACAAACAAACTCTTCAGCTTTATAATATTATAATATATATATAATAAAATAATAATAATAATATAGATGAGTATAGATTCAGTTACAAAAAATACTCCGTCATGTTTCGCCTTCTGATAATATTAACCGATTGTCCGCATTATGTACTTTACACTTGCATTCCGCGTAGAGTTACATAGGAGCATAGATAGGTTGTAAATACACCTTCATTTGACCATATACATAATTATGTCTAAGTTCCATTTAATGTGTCCCATGTTTCGGAAAAACAAACAAATTTCACTTTACCTGACTTGGCCATTTAACCCAGGTCCGTTTTAATAGTTAATTGTGTATTTTATTACGTCGACCCATCAGATACAATTACTCATATCAATTGTTGCGATACTCCCGGGAGGCCTGCATTACTTTGTCTATTAAAATCTAAATTGCACAAAAAAATTGGGCTACCGTTTTCATGCTCACCTGTTGGCGCCACTGGCGAGTAAGGTCCTTAAGACGACGACTAACGCCAACGAACTTAAGGGAACAAAACGCGCCCTCGTTTCACACCCGCGCGACCCAAAATTTTGTAGTTTTTTGTACTTTCCTTATTATTCTATGACTTTAAAAAAAAAGCTTCAGATCAAAATGTAGATAATTAAACTGTCTTTGAGATGGTGTCAATTTCATTAAAATACGCCTAGCGGTTTTGGTGTGATTGTCGTGTTTTTGTCCGTTTTAGACATAACTTTACAAATTAATTACACTATGTTATAGGAATAAAACTCAAAATTTACTCAGATCAAATTATTAAGAAAATAGTCTAATACAACATATATTTTTTTCAAAATATTACGACTAGCCATTTAGACGTGATTCTCATTTTAAAATCAGCAACTCAAGGGAATCGGCGCCTTAAATGTAGCTGTTAAACGTTGTTATTACGCGCACGGAAGCAAAATTTGAATTAAAATGAATTGAAATTTGAATGCCGTAGAAGCGCGATTAAATTTAAAATCGAGTATGCCGCAGTTTTGCGAAGCCTCTTTTTTTCTAAAAAAGGAGAATAACATTTTTCGAAACACAATAGTAGTTTATGCAATGGTCATATAATAGGGAGCGTGAGTTTATCACATGCGGCGAAGCTGAATGTGATAATAATATCACGCGAGTGCGTTAATATCTATTTATATGCGGTTGCATACACTATTTTATCTTCACTCATACAGTTGAAATAAAACTAAAGTGGAAACGGCAAAAATATGTGGTATGGCGGGCAATTTAGATTTTCATTGCGCATGACCCGCAGCGCGCGCCTCCATAGACAATGACACATGACAATACTTTTCTATAATAAGTCAATGAGCCCATAAGCGCCAATAAATTAAAAAGTAAAAGTATGCTATAAAAATTAAAAAGTTATTTTATGATGCAGTTGTTGGAAAATCGAAGGAAAATTTTGCACTATAATGGTTTTTTTTTTATTTATCCTATTCACGGATATAAAGTACGTCTTTATTCAATATTTTTTGATTCATATTTGGAATATTAAGTTATGAGTGTAGATAAAAGTCTAATAAAGCAGTGGTTGGTAAATCCCGTAGCTATCTTAACGCCCTATTTTGAAAATATAAAAAAACTCGCGCCAAAAGCCAAAAACTATTATTTTTATAAAATTTGACATATCGTAGACCTCACGCTACACCAGCGCCTCTAGCGGCGAATTCATACGCGATAGCCATTAAATCAGAAACAGATCACGTGGAACTTTCCCCATGAATCCAGAAACGCCCTGTAGATACAATTATGATCCCGAACAAGGTCAAAGTCAAGGCGAAGATCCTAGGCAGCTTATCTGAAATGTATGCAGTAGATTAACGGTTTTGGAGCATCATCCCGATTTGGGACTGAAAGGTTGTCGGTAGATATTGCCTAAGTCAATATGCTGGCGATTGGATACGCTCTTTTCTGAAGAATTTTAATGCGTGGGTTTCCTAACAATGCGGGCTGGAGGACTTTGAATAGGATATTTTGAGAAGAAAGGACGAATTTTGAATACTATTGGAAACGGTCTGTCCGGCCACAGATAATATAATACTAGCATACAGATGCCTCATCCCATACAAAGAAATCGTGCCGACGTAACTAGCGTTTTTCATCTGATTAATCTTGTTATTTTTTCAATCGCGTTCAATCCCGTTTCACGGCAATAGATGGTGTAAGCAGCGACTTGCAAGTAAAAGGGTTTACTAGGTTCGTGAATATTTTTTTCTTTAAATACAGTGAAGGTTCGTTTTATAGTATTTTTTTGCACGTTTTTACAGTCTTTTTGCACCAAAATGTGTTACAATGCAAATTTAAAAAATCGGGTAGAATGCCTCAGTAATTTAAAAATGCGCCATCTACTGGCATCAATTTTAAATGATCCGTTAAAATAATCTTTGAAATGTGAATTTAAGAGCCCAATATTCCATAATGTTGTGCTTAGGAGAGTTGATTAAACAAGAACATACAATTTTTATGTTCAATTCCATAAAATGTTAATTATACACACAATTATTATATTTTATAGAATTGTGTGCACATGTCGCGCCATCTAGTGAGATTTATAAGAACCAAATTTTCTTCATTAGCAATGAGACCCCGTGGTCTGGCTAATATTTAAAGTGTGAATCTATATGTAAAAGTGTATTAATTAATCAATCGTGGCCTAATGGTTGAACGAATTTGATTGAAATTTAGACCACTATAGACTTGGATTAGGACATAGATTTTTTATCCTTGTAGTACCTATGTACGTTTCCGTGGTATGATGTTCAACAGCTACGCGGGCGAAGCCGGTGGTGGAAGCTAGTATTTCATAACTATAGGACTTGCCTACTTTGTCCTGCCCACCGAAAAAAACAAAACTAAAGATCTGATAGTTTTTTTTCCATCGTTGATTTTAGTGAAATATAGGTACCTACATAACATTATTTTGTAGTTGTGCAAAAGTAAAAATCAATAAACGAAAATCGAACAACAAAACTAAGAAGTACAATTTGTAACTTTTTATACTGCGTGTCATTTGTCTCTATATTCCCTACAGTTCTCATATTTCTTTTTGGTAAACAAGTCGATCTCTGTTTACAAAACAGGCTTAAGTTTCTCAGAGACAAAGGCAAGCCTTGCCGTGCCTTGCCTTTGTTCCGAAGAGTATGTAATATGTGATTCAAGATTTTATTTCATTCACATAGGTACTGTGGAGCACGTGTCGTGATCGAACTCAGTAAATAATAAGTGTAATAGCAATAGGATAGGTATTAATTTCTATAAAGAATTACTTTTACATTATGTTGTAAATTAAAAAAGACGTTCTATTATTAAAAAATCTATACGTTATATTTAAAAACCCGCATGACAGCTAACCGTTATTTTCTGTCATAATACGAATGTATAATACGAATAAGGGCTGATTCTTCAAACTTCAGATAACTATTGCCTGAAGAATAAATAAGAGGTTTTGAAATTAGTTTTCAAACAAAAGCTACCAATTCGCCATATATCGATAAATGATTTTATTTCTGTAAGTTGGTTTGTACAAACACTTTTATATGTCGATTATATTTTTAAAACTAGATGAGGTCGGCGTTTTCTATCTGACTACTCTGGGAAGAAAGGCCGAAACAAACTCAGAGGTCACAGTCTCTTTTAAAGTCCAGACAAAACAAAAATCTTGGTTAGATCATGTGAAGACCATGTAGATTGATGTCTGAAATGGTCTTTTGAGGAAAGAACCAGCCAGATTGAGTTGACCTGTCCAGTCAGTGCACGCATTTGTCAATAACCGAGCAGCTCATCACAGAATTTAAGGAGCTCAACGATTCGACGAACAATACCAAAGAAAGGACATTCGGGTATCGACCCTTTGTGTAAAATATTTATATTAATTTACCAGTATCACAGATAATATAATACTAGCATACAGATGCCTCATCCCATACAAAGAAACCGTGCCACGTAACTATCGTTTTTCATCTGATTATTTTTTGTAAATCGATCGCGTTCTGTTACGTTTCACGGCGATAGATAGATCACCGTCTAATAATCAATCGATATCGATAGATAAATCAGAATAATCAGTACAGTACGTCGGGACAGTTTCTTTGTATAGGGTGAGACATCACTGCCAGTATCTTCTTACCTATATAAGTACGATTGGCCAAATGGCCAGCTCTACAGGGTCCAAGTATAAGACTTGAAATTACTAAAATCTAAAAGGAAAAATCAAATCTCATGTATGTATTTTGAAGTAATCTTGTCTTCAGTTTCTTACCTACACAATAGAATCTATAAATAACTTTTTAGAGGCCATAAAACGGACACTTTTATCTACCAACATCTGAAGTACACCTATTCTTGTACAAATAAAGTACAACACAGTTCCACTAAAGTACATAGACTCAGTAATGTCTCCAAAGAACCTTTTCTGGTTTAACAGGAAACTTAAATTGACTTAGAGAGAATTTAGAAGAAAAGCAACAAGATCCCAAGTTGAGTCTAAGCTAAGCTAAAGTAAGGGACGAAATTAGATAACACACAATGAGTTCAAGACTTCAAGTTGTGGCTTCGAGGTTCTTGTTTGACATGCTAGTGAAAGTTCGGCGAAGTAGGAATGTGTAGTGTGCCGACTACTTTGCTTCCTGAGATTTTAAAGGCACTAGAAAAGAGGTCATTCGATGTCAGCTAAGGTGATAGTCGAAATGTCACAATGTAAGAGATTGATCACATGATTTTTTGATATCGCTTGTCAATTTTTTTTTTTTTTCAAAATGATCGTTCATTTACTAACATAAATTCAATTGAATATTGTAAAAAAAACAAACCTACATACAAATATAAAAGGGAGACGGAAAAGAGCTCATTGTGCATCAAAAAATTCGTCCACATCGATGTCAACGGGAAACGTGCCCAGAACGCTGGCAGCATTGCCACGTTGGGTGGCAATGCTGTTTCTCTGGCCGAAGAAAAGGCCAGCCCTCTGGTCACGTGAAGAGTCGACGAGCTTTGTGCTAATTTCTCGAAAAACTCTATGCGCACTCGGACCCCCATGAACCTAATGTTTCAACCCCAAACGGCTCAAACATTAACTTCCAATAAGGTTGTTATATTTGCGCCGTGTGAGGTTTTCTGCACCGGCAGCAGCCGCCCCAGCATAGCCCGCCGTGCTAAGAAGATGGGATGACGCAAGGGTGTCGACACATGTTGCATCCCACACCAAAGGCCTACCCACCTTCCAAGGCACTATGGTCATTCCGTCTAGTCTCTTCCCATCGTCGCGTGCCAAGCCATTGGGTTCTAAAACAGCTGGCACCCCGGCGGTGACAAGAGCCCGACGTATGATGTCATTAATGCTGGCGTGCCGTGCTATCCGGCCAGCGCTCCTACTGCAGGATAGGCCATGGTGACCGAGGCGGTCGACTGCTTCACCACATTAACAACGATGTGGAGCTCCGCTAGGAGCATTCAAACGCAGACATGTAGCGATAAATAATAATGTTGTTTGCTTGTTTCTTGTCAATTCCATACAATTTTGCCTTTTTACTCGGCTGCATGGAAAGGGTTATGTTTTTGTATCTTGTATGTAAGTATGTTTGTAATATTTTTTATTATCTCATATCTTTCAAACCATGTGACAGATTTTTTATAATTAAGACATCAGTTCTTGACCGCCCAAGTGTTATTAGATAGGTGCCGTTAAAAAAAAGGAACTTGGCGGATTTTGCGCGCCATATTGTGGGGGTTGCTATATTTATTTTCTTCCAAACTCATCGAGTGGGGTATCAAAATAAAGGATTTTTAGAGGTGATTACAAACATATATACCACTTATATGTTTACAATGCATGTCCTCGAAAAGAGCGTTTTCCAAGCAGCCAAGTGTCACTTTTTTTACTAGTGCTTTTTACTTGCCTGTACTTTTTTAATTTTTAACTCTAACGTCAGCCCGCCGCATAGAGTTTTTATTATTTGAGCAAAGTTTTAAAAATTAGTTAAGTACAGATTATCATTCATATAAAAGGTGAAACAAAACGAATACTTCATTTAAGGCGTTTTTAATTACTCTAGATTTAGATTTTGATCAATAAATTAATTTTAAATATTCATTAAATATGTTTGGCAGAACGAATATATTGCTCGTGCCTTTTTGCGTTACGACGTGACAGCTATTTGCACATGCGCAGTAGATATACCCGAGGAACTATAAACTATTAGTTAATCTGTGGATATGCTGAGCGCCCTTGAATAAGCGCCATTTTATTAATTTCTTGCTTTGAAATATTTATTTATATATTTATTTATAAATATATAAATAAACATTTTATTATAATAATAATAATAATTTATCTTTATTTCAGACGAAAGTCCATACATTTTTACAGATACAAAGTTAGTTGGGTTGTTAGTAGTACACATAAAAATTATACACGTGCGTAAGATGATTTCCGAATCGAGTCGATTTTATTCACTCATCGGAAATCACCTACTTTCCGCACTTGTAGCATAAATAACTATTTAAAGTCATTCGAAAAAAATGAAAAAAAATAGTTGTATATTAAAAAAGTTCATAAAATTTAAAAACCCGACCACATATGAAGATATGCTCTAAAATCCTTGAATACTGTTGTGTTATCAAAATTAAAGGGAAGGAGTGTGCTTCGCACTGTCAAAATAGATACGCTATTAGGGTGGTGATCTATATAAATTTTAGAAAGAATACCGTTGCTAAAATTTAGTTGCCATTCAGCAAGGTAGCTGGGCTTACTACTTAGTGTGCGCCAGACGTGCATAAGTATCGCCACTTGTAGGGGCTAGTTAGGTTACAAGCATACCAGTAGGGGTGCTAAGTACACTGTGGAGTTCACTTTGAACTCCAGACAAATGACTGCCTAGGTTCAGTTCGAATTTCGAAAGTTAATTCATTTGTTTTTAATGGACGTATCCAAATTCATGTTGAAGTTTTATTACGATATGGTGTTGTTGTATTGTCATTGCTGTTGTGTTGTTTATTTTACAAGCTTTTATTTAACTTGCAATGTATGTATGAATGTAAGTGTGTTCGGGTCAAATCTTACAACTGAATTTAAAAGCAGTTATCCTCCAACGATTAAGATGAAATATTTCATATACGTTTAGTTTGAATGACATTGCATGGTTAGCTAAGTGACGTCATTCTAAATCCAATATGGTGGACGGCTTAAGATGGCGGAGTAGTTATTTTTTGTGCACTGATCAATGTCATACCATTATGGGTATCAAATGAAAGGGTTTGCTGAGAAGAATACGAAAAATCTTGTTGAAAAAAAAAAAAATGATTTCAAATAAAAACACATAACATCACGACTGTATTCACCGATGGCTTAGACAGAGATGAACCCACCTATAGTTCTCGATATTTCGTAACGAAATTTTAAATCCTGTTCTATCTCTAAGGGTTTACTTTTCAAGACTCCTTTCATTGTGTCCTTTCAAGCATCAGAAGTAATTTGGTACACATTGTACCAAAACTATTGTCTTTAACAAAAGTATAGAAAAGATGATAAGGTCCTGTTCTCTGTGTAAAATCAACCCAGGCAAATTTCATTCGGGTTCTGTGAGAAAAAAATCTCGAGATGGAAAAATTACGTAACGTCATACAGTTAATCAACTGGATACGAAAGTCCTAATGAGTTAGATAAATGAAGAAAATTGGCTCTATTGATGACTTTATACATCTTAGATTTTAAATTAAGAAATGTATTTATCTTGTATGTATGTATGTAATAGAATAGAATACTCTTTATTATGTACACCATATAAGTTACAGAAAGTATAATAGACGAAGAAAACATTACACTGGGTGACACAATGGGCGGCCTTATCGCTAAAAGCGATCTTTTCAAGACAACACCCGAATCTCTTCAAAGTTAGAGTGAACAGGCTTCTTCTGGGTAAGCTCACTCCATCGTCAACTTTGTCTCTGTCACCTCTGACCTAGACTAGAGTCAAAAGCAAACACATCACAAATATAAAAAAAAAAAGAAAACAACATTTGGATGGATTTAAAATAAATGGAAGGAAAGTCAGTACTATAGGTAGTCTATCAAATGTGCGTAATATTCTTTATTACTTCATGTTTTTTAAACCGCTAGACGGATTTATTTAATTAAGACATCATTCGATGCTTCTTGACCACCTAAGTGTTCTAAAATGGGTGACGTTTAAAAAACATGGCGGATTTCGGGCGCCAAATTGTGCGGGTCCCAATTTTTTTCTTCCAAATCCTTCGAATGGGGTATCAAAATGAAGGAGTTTTAGAGGTTGTTACAAAAATATATACCTATTTATGTTTGAAAGTAATTCGAAAAAAAAATGGTAAGTAAAAAGTTGTAAATAAAAAAAAGTTAATTTAAAAATCAAAAACCCGACTGATTAAGAAACGAACTAAAAAGAAGTAACAAGGAGAAAATCATGCTGTGCAGTCGGAGGATACATATTCGCGAGCTGGCTGATCACCTGATCCTCCAACTGCACAGTATGATGTTCTTCTTGTTTACATCTGTTTGTTTACATTTACACGCAGTAAATGACCTCCACAAACTTGTAGCTGGGTAACACAATACCTCGTGGTAAGACTAGTGTCTGATTTTCAGGATTCTGACTACCCGTAACAATACCAAGAGTTTAACGAGCTTTCCAAGGCACAGAGGAGACTCCGAATTTAATGAATGGTCACCCATCCATGGACCGACCTCGACAAGAATTGCCCAATTTCTCAAAGGGCATGGTAACTCTAAAAGTAAATTATTTTCCTTCAAGCTCGTTACCTCGCCTTTATGTCAGTGTTCTACATCTGACTGCGAATATGTACAAACTGCACATCATATCTTATGGGAGTGTATTCTATGGCAGAATGAACGCAATATTATGTTGGATAATGTACAGGCTGCATCTCGAATTGTTGACTATACGGACCTTGTGGAAACTAGAATAATGTTCCGTGCGTTCAAGCGTTTCTGCCATACCTATTATTGGAATCAAATATAATAGTTCACAATGTCCTAGGACCCATTAATATTAATGACTAGATGTGCCCGCAACTTCGCTCCCGTCACCTGTCTGCCAACCCTACCATACTAACCCTACTTACCAACCTACCAATTTTTTTTCTATAGTCATCATTCTTTCACGGAGAATCTTAACACTTCAAATGCACAACGCCATCTATCGAATATCGAGTTCAACTGTCCGAGTATCTGAATTGCGTGTGTTGTGATCATTTTACTTCATAAACACTTTCAATTCATCTAACTTTTGATAGAGTGAACCGATTGCGATGAAACAAAAACTAAGTAATTCTTCAAGTTACGCACAATTTTAAAGTATAAAAGTTATCTACATTGATTTCGTAAATTTCGCGTGATGCGTACACAAATAAAAAGATAAACAGACAAAAATTCCAAAAATGCTGTAATTAGGTTGTCCTGTTGGTTACCCTTTTTACACCCTGGCTATTTTTTTTGGAAATATTTTCGATGTACAAAAATTACTTTTCTACAGATTTATATTTTTTTATTTTATTGATGAAGTTGACAATTTTTATCCGTGGTGCTAGGCAACTGGGCCTTGTTTGTTCTGTCTCCTGCTTTATATGGAGGTGAGTTCTTTCGTTTTTTTCGATTTTGTTGCGGTATCCAAGACAGTTAAATTCCAGTACTTCGTCGTTCATTGCCTCGGCGCTTTTCTGGTGGTCGCCACTGTTGATTTTGGCTTTCAGGCGTTGCAGTGGTTTAGGAATAGTGCGGTGGGATTGCCCAAGCATTGCTTAACCTGGAAGATTGACCCGTACTCTTGTTATTATTTAGCCCCTCCTCTCCTTCAGTTTATCGCATTTCCGTGGTAGAGAACGGCCGCCGGTCTCGTTTTATTCGATGTCATACTGATTGACGTCACAAAGCCACTGACATTCGAGTTTCGAATTCTCCGAATGGCCGTTATATTCCTTTTATCTAGACAGTGAGTGACGGAATTGCTAATTCATAGGTCAATGTCAGTTTCTTGTACTTTGAAATATTATCGTTTATATATTTTACGTTAATTACGCCCTGGGTTATCAGCAAGTTATTTCGGAATTGTGTATGACATATTTGTTATTTTACCTCATTGTAGCAACTAACTCTGAGTTAAGGTTTTGGTGCAAGTGGGTCTTAAGGGAAATACTGATTTAAATGGCATTGCTGTCTGGCTGGTTCATTGTTGACATAATTATTAGGTACCTGCCTATAGCTAACAGCAATGCACAGTGCAACACCGTACTTGACAACACGGTTGTCGTAGTGGTTTAGCGAACGGCTGCTGCGCTGCATGTAGCGGGTTCGATTCCCGCACAGAACAAATATTTGTATGGCCTACATATTGTTGTTCCGGATCAGGGTGTCTTGTTTATGTGAGTTTAAATGTTTGTACAGAGAAATAAATTACTAGTGTGGGGCAAAAATGAAAAAAATAAAACTAGCTGCGTATTATTTTCGACAATTCAAAAGTACCTTTAAATGGTTCAAAACCATTCAGAGAGTGTTATAAATAAAGCCACTAATATCAGAGAAACTCTTTGAGTGATGATAACACTGTTATCAAGATATACAAACAGTGTTATCATCACTAAATTATAATCACATCACACATCACATCATCAGCCTATTAATGTTCCCACTGCTGGGACACAGGCCTCCTCTCTGAGAGGGGAATGGGCCGTAATCTGCGGGCCCAGTGCGGGTTGGTGGATGTCACATGTCTTCGAATTTTTGGTTCTGGGATATGCCGGTTTCCTCACGATGTTTTCCTTCACCTTTTTGAGAGCAGTGGTGATGAAATGATTTACACAAAGTAAAGCGCCTGCCTGGGCTCGAACCTACGACCTACAACTTGTAAGTCGCGGCCGATACCACTGGGCCACCACTGCTCTCCCAAAAATAATGCAAATTAATTCTAAATTATAATGCATTGATATATATAGCGTGAAGCAATTCTTGACAGAAAAGCATTGTACCATCCAAGAAGAATTCACGAATGCTAGTTTACGAAACTTTTTAGGACACTTTTACCACCACTTATAACTAGACTTTATCTAGAACCCCAAAGTCATCACAAACCCAGCCAAACGATTCCACATTGATCTGGTTGAGGATAAGTTCCAGACTAAAACGATAGGGAACTAGAACAAATCCCATTACGTCCGGGTTCAAATTGACCCTGAACGTGGGGAATAGCTTTAATTGCCTGATTTGTACCGGGGAAGTAAGAATATAGTTTGTAATGGCATTTTGATAGGCTTATAGTACGTTTGGGCGTTCATAGAGACACTTTGGGGAACTAAAAAGGCGTGTTATTGGGTTTTATATGGGAGATCTTGTTTTTTTTCTGGGGATAGAAACAGTAGCTTGTTTTTGAAAGAAATAAAAAGATTGACTAGCCCTCCTAGCCAAGTTACAAACGTTTCGTATCGAATATCTTTATACAATCGGTAACGCCTTCTATTTGTATGGTCTGACCACGTGACTTAACGTTCAGATGTGTCATTCCCATACATTGATTCGTTTTCTACTAGCGTTATCGATTGTAGATTGTCAACTTGGTGCAGGTGCAGAAAGGCCAAGTGTGCAGTACTCATAGCCGTCAGCGTGTATGCTAGATTTATGAACGTATATAAAACAAAAGAAGTAAGTAATGATCGTAGCAGGTGGCGTTATGTACTTTCTGCTTACCACCATGGGAAAAGGACGTGAGTTTATGGTGATGTATTTAAGCTTTAAGATTATAGAATAAGTTACTTGTAGGTCCATATACCGTAGTAACATGAGAGCACATCTATGTATTAAACCACCATTAGAAGTCATAGAGTGCAGTAGCTGTTGCCGATATCGATGGCATAATCATACATACGTAGATAGAAATTAATTAGAATAAGCGCACCAAAAAATCTTATAGAATAAATAGCTTCTGCCAGCGGCTTCGCTCGCGTGAATGTCGGCAATTATCCCAAGGGAACATATTCCCGGGATAAAAAGTGTGCTATTCCAGACTATAATCTATCTATGTGCCGAATTTCATCCGGATCCGTCCAGCCGTTTGTGAAGAAGTAACAAAAATACAACCACACTCACAGACTTTCGCCTTTATAATATTATATAGTGTGACGAACAAGGCTCTCACAATAGTAAAAATCAGGTAATTGGAGGTACTTACTTACCAAAACGAAATAGAGAAAAAAAAATAAGCCGACTTCCAAAGCAAAACGCTACAAAGTGAAAAATAACTTTCTTTGCCGAAGTCGATACCGACTGTAGCTTTTAGCTTATCCTAATTATAATTATATCTGTAGTATTTCTAAAGTTTGCAATAGATACCTTAGCGACTATCGAAACGACTTTCCACCAGAGCCTCCCCTGTTAATTTAACCAAAACCTCTTCACTATATTTTAGAACTTTGTTCTAGATCGGTCTTCAGACCTCAATAGCTCTTAAAACCACGAGTAACAATATCTTTTATGGTTTTGGATACGCCTCGATATTATGATTATATTAGTAGTAGTTTCGCGGTCCATCACCCTCGGGGATACCCATTCGTTATCGTCTATTGAGATATCAACTTCGGTGTTGAAGTGTCTCGAAAGTAGATTGCGTATTTTCTGAGATGGTTGGGATGAGTCAAGGTTACTCAAGGTTGTTGGTGGAGTGAGTTTTTCAAAGCGACGATTTGTTGGAATGTATTATTTTAGGGTTTTATGACACTTTTAAAGGTAGCTACTTAATGATTTCATTTGTAAGACCCGGGCTGAGTCTATGTTGAATTGAAATCACAGTAGGATAGTCTAATATTTACGGTAGGTATTCAAGCGAAACGAAGCGGAGCTGTTCCAATTAGTTTTAATATTTTTTATATTTTGCATAGTGAATTTTGTTTTTTTTTTATGGTTTTCTTGCAATCACAAGAATATTTACTTTTTAAAGTAATATATTATTTTATTTATTGTGAATGTGATGACTATGTGGATCATTTTTTGTTTTTAATTTTAATTTAGCTTAGTTTTTAATCGTGGTCTGGCAGTTTGAATAGTGTATTCGGCCTACCCGATTGTCCTTTATTAGTGCTCGGTTATTGACAAATGCGCGCACTGACTGAACAGGTCCACTAAATCTGGCTGGTTCTTTCCTCAAAAGACCATTTCAGATATCAATATACATGGTCTTAACATGATCTAACCAAGTTTTTGTCTGGACTTTAAAAGAGACTGTGACCTCTGAGTTTGTTTCGGCCTTTCTTCTCAGAGTAGTCAGATAGGAAAAGCCGACCTCATCTAGTTTTAAAAATATGATCGACATGTAAAAGTTTTTGTAAAAACCAACTTACAGAAAACAAATCATTTATCACTATTATTTATCATTAGAATACATTCTGTGTGCTGTTAATCATTTTACGAGCATAATAGGATGCAAACGTAGAATAGAAATTCTGGCCCGTTTGTGCTTAGAAGGAAAACAGAAAAAAGCGGGTGTATTACAGAGGTACAATTCTATCTCACTCTTCGTGATATATAGGAGTAATATTATGTCATGTACAGCTATTTGCATAGAAATCAACATTTTGAGTATTCAATAGATTCAGCTTTCTAACTTAGGCCGACCGCTAGATAAATAATTTACAACTCCTGAGATACACGTTACCTAGTTCAGGAGGCAGATCTTTTATGTACCAGTGACACTTGTACGTATTTTTTTTTTTTGACTATTTTGGGATCCTACGGTCCCAGTCCTTTGAAAGGCGTGCGAGGAGCCGAAGCCAGGCGCAAAGGCCCCGTTAGGCATTTATCAGGCAATGTGACACTACCAACGATAATCCTTGTATGCACTACGCAACTGCACCCAAGGACAATCCCCGTTTGGTGCAGGACTATTGCAAATTATAGAGAAAAAAGGTTTAGTGGATCGATTGCCCAAAACTATAGGAGGACTATCGGCCCCCCCTGCCCGACCACTGTTGGACTACACGGCTATAAAATGACAGGGGATGACTTGCACACTCAATTATTAGGCTTCCATAAAGGGTAGCTAGCACTTTAGTGACGTAGCGCCAAGGGGCCAACATATTCGAACGTGCTTGAGGAGTGCAGAGGTATACCATGGCTATCAGGACAATCCCGGAAGATCAAGATCCCTACCAGCATCGTACTGGGTTAACTTCCTTCCTTCGAGCACGTTTGCTCTTGCGAATCTCCACTCAAGCCAATTATATTTTCTTTTTTTTTAAACGTTGTCCCACTCTAGGAATTTCTTCCTGTATCGTGGGTGCGTTTACAAACATATAAATTCACATACACAAACACCCAGAGCCGGAACAACTATCTGTAAGTCATACAAATATTTGTTCCGTGCGGGAATCGAACCCGTGACACGCAGCGCAGCAGTCAATCGCTGAACCACTGCGCCAACCGTGCGCCCAAATGGCAAGAGAGGTGAGAGCTCTGGTCCCCGTCATTTTTCACACCAACCGGTTAATAAAGGCAAGCCAGATATGAGGTACAAGACTTCTCCCTGGAGGTCTCTCCGTGGGGTCGCCACTGCCCATAAGCTCGCCAAAAAGCTGCCCTGCGGATTGTATCTCTCTTAGTCTGGCCTTAGCCTCACCCTAGGCATGTTGCGGCAAAGCAGAGTCTACCGCCACAAACCTAGGGATCATTGAAGTGCGCAAGCCCCATCACGACGTCTACGTAGAGATACTGAGGTGGGGGTACTTATTTATTATTTTTATTACTGTCTGCAAATATTTGCCCATGAGCTTTCACCTACTTGCTGGTCAGGTCAGATTAAAGCAATAACAGGACTCACTGTGACCTCTACTTTACAAAGAGCCAAAGATAGATTGGCCTTGAAGCAACTCATCAGTGAAACCGTCAAAGCTTTCAAAGACAGGCACGACCTTCAGCAATCATCATCGTCACCATCATTTCAGCCGAAAGACTTCTACTGCTGCACAAAGACCTCCCTCAAGTGTCGCCACATCGACCGTCCCGTGCGTCTCGCATCCAGCAACCTTAACCTCCAGCAATCAAAAATACGCTAATAAAAAATAATATAATAAACACACCTACCATTTCAGCACCTGCGAGTCATACGGAGCATTTTAACATCTAATCACAAGACACACTTCTGTTAAAGGAAATTCACACTTCACACTTCTGAAGACAAGCCACATCTATACAACTAGTTTGCGAGAAGATTAAAACTTGGTGCTGAAAACTTGCCGTCGGAGACTGAATTTTCTTAAATACTGGGATGACGAGACAGACACTTAAAATAAAGACAGAATTGCAGGTGCATTGTACATTTGCCATGTTGTCTCTTCACCACCCTTGGTTGACTGGCAGAGAATGCCTAAGGTATTAAGTCCGCCATTGTACCTTTGTGCATGCCTTTAAATAAATAATCCAAACTAGTCCACGAAATATCTCTTTCGCAACATATTTTCAACGTTGTTCCCATAGTAAAAGTTGAATGTTTTGATCCAGTTCTTTCACCACATCTCTAAGGTTATCTAAACATTTTTACTAGAATATAGGTGACCTACTAAGGTCAAACAAAATTAACACTCAAATCCGATAAACGGGGGTCTTTTGAAAGACAAATAACCCGACTTAATACCAAATAACCTATTTGAACATGTTCAATTCATCCAGTTATGCAGAAAATTAATCAATAGACCCCAATAACTAGTCAGACAAACAGATTTAAGACGTTTGTTTACGCAGAAGCCGAAATCGCTTACAATGATCACAAATAAAGCCGTCCTATTTGCTTTGAATGTAAATTGCTGGGAACATCGGCAGTAAATTAAGTTAGGATTAACTAGTGGGAGATGAACAAGTAATATTATTTTCATCCCCCCATCGAAAGAGTATTTTTGCTCTTCGATATCTGAGTGCAAAACCGTTTTTATCCGCTAGAAGATAAAGGAAATTGAATTTAGAACATCATGTGCACTAAGTTTCTGTATTCAAAACGTCAACATTTAACCTATTTATTTCTGCCTTAATTTGTTAAAAACTCAGACTCGGAACCTTCTTGGTGTACTTTTTTTAATTTGCTTTGCGCGCGCCATTTTCTTTTCACGTCATATTGTTAAAACCTTAGGTTAAAAACAAGAAACTTGAAAACAAGTGATAACCTAAAATGTGTGATTCTAGGAACGAGGAAGTTTATTTGACGCTAACAGAATTGACTGAAACTGCAAATGAGCTTTATCCCTCAACAACCACGCGAGAAATATTTGAAATAGTACGATATGTTTAACACGTGGCGACTAGCTAAAGGAGCCAAAACTTTCTCAGAAAACGTTTTGCTGGCATATTTTATTGAATTATCCGAGACCAAGAAATCAAGCACTCTATGGAGTACATATTCAATGCTAAAAGCAACAATAAAGATGAAAAATAGAACAAGTGCGAGTCGGACTCGCGCAGGAAGGGTTCCGTACCATTATCGCAAAACACTGCAAAAAAATCACGTTTGTTGTATGGGAGCCCCCCTTAATTTATTTTATTTTAATTTAATAATTATTATATTATGTGAATATTTAAATCGTCTACCTGTTGCCGTTATTAATATTGAGCAAAAAACGGCAAAAAAATCACGTTTGTTGTATGGGAGCCCCACTTAAATATTAATTTTATTCTGTTTTTAGTATTTGCTTTTATAGCGGCAATAGAAATACATCATCTGTGAACATTTCAACTGTCTAGCTATCACGGTTTATGAGATATAGCCTGGTGACAGACGGACAGACAGACAGACAGACATACAGACAGACAGACGGTTCGTGAAGTCTTAGTAATAGGGTCCCGTTTTTACCCTTTGGGTACGGAACCCCAAAAACGACATACATATCGACACCTATCCTAAATTAGTGGTATTTTTAAAAGAGCCTCATCTACCGAAAAATCGAAGGTTTTCACAGCATCTGAAATTGAAATATATTTGGCGGAAAAAGTAAGTCAGTTGCACATTCAGTATCTACTTATTTTATCTAGGGGCCGAGAAATAACTCGGACACTTCGACCCATTGGGATCTATTGTGGTAAGTATCAGTATCTACTTAAGTATATTAATCAACTACTTAACATAATCTAATACGTACTTAGTAGATGTTGATAGGCATACTTATACATGCATATTTATCTTCTACAATACTCTTTACGTTACAGGTTGTTCTTATTATTGGTATAAATGGAGCATGTCAAACTAATGAACTAACACAATGTCAAAAACATTGAGAAACATTCAGATGACTTACTATTAATTAATTTACCTAATACAAAGACAAAAAGAGACCGCAACATTACAGTACCTAACAAAAATATTACACTCAACTTAAGTAACTAGAGCAACTACTACTATAAATTTTTCTTAACTATACCTAAGTATTATCTATACTAATATTATAAAGTGGAAAGATTTTTTTGTTAGTTTGTTTGTACCGAATAGGCTCCGAAACTACGGGACCGATTTGAAATTCTTTCACATAGAAAGCTACATTATTCCTGAGTGACATAGGCTATTTTTAACCCCGAAAATGGGTCCTGTGGGGTGTTCCACGGGAGCGAAGCCGCGGGCAACAGCTAGTTTGTTAAAATTTAATAAAACATTTTGTGTCGAGCATAAAAAGTTGAGATTTTAACACGAGCGATGTAGCCAATTTCGACGTGAGCCGAAGGCGAACGCCGAAAGCTACATGCGAGTTTTTAAAATAAAGCCTTTTATGCGATACATAATCTACATGATGAGCTTACTTCATTAAATGCAAATAATTTCCAACAACAATTTATTTGAAACGTTCAGACTAAAAACCACAGATTATATACACAATCAACGCGCGCTTTTTCGAGAGGTTGTAGGTTCAGTATTATTCTGCCAGTAACATAATTTTCCATACAAAAGTCATTTCGTAACTGTTATTAGGTAAATTTTATTTTAAATTATCTTGTGTCTAAATGTTCACATTTCGAAACGAACTTCTTAGGCAATGTGTTACAAAATAGACAATAGAGTGGAAAAAGATTATTCTGTATTACTTACCTATCATAATGTAGTAGTTAATACCTAAACTGAAATAAAAGTTCTTGTGATTGTAAATGCTTTTTTTTTTGCATTTAGTCATTTCCTCGCTGAGGTGGGATGAGAAGTTACGTGTTGCACTCGAGTACAAAAAAAATTCACCTCGCGCTCTTTTGATTCCCTCGCTAACGCTCAGGATTCTAATTTTTTAATTATTCGCTGCGCTCGTGATTCAATTTTAGAATCCTTCGCTTCGGTCATCAAAATTGAGCACGCAGTATAAAGCAACCACTCTTGTATAACATTTCAATTTACAACACTATTAATCTTAGTAATTATTTCTTTGATTTCGATGAACCTGGAAAAAATAAATACTAAGATGAAGCTAGTCAATGTGGGGACACTTAGGGGAGGCCTATATTCACCAGTGGACTTTTGGCGGAAATGATGATGATTATGACGAAGATATAATTTAGCTGGCCTGATTGGATAACCGAAATAATAACATCTGATCAAATCAATTCATATTAGCTTTCACAATCGCAAAAAGTAATCAGGTAAGTCCTATTCTTTTAAAGACCCAAAAGAAAAATGTACGCAAAATGACTGATTAAGGCCGGGTACGCTTGCCCAAATTATCTTTTCGGGCACGGTTGCTACGAGAGATGAAAGAGGCGTAGTGATTAACTAAGTCGCAAAGTAATAAGATTATGATATAGTGAGATTTTTCCCGCGGCTTTATCCCCGTGAATTTCAATCACTGATATCATTTTCGTAATAGAATCAGGACATCCAGAAACCACCTTTACAAACAATTTTGCCTTTTCTTCTTCTTTTTGTATCGAATTGACAAAAATGTTATTTGTCCAATATGTAGCCACGTGGATAGCTTTGTCATTGGGTTTGTTTAAGGCTTATATATTCTCCAATGTAAACGCGGTACTGGCCGTGCACCCACTCGGTGCCAGAATATCAAAGTCAAAGTCAAAGTCAAGTGGACAGTTTTGTTAACAAAATATTTTACAATGCATGTCCTCGAAAAGAGCGTTTTCCAAGCAGCCAAACTGTGCGGAAATTGTCACTTTTTTTACTAGTGCTTTTTACTTTCCTGTACTTTTTCAATTTTTAACTCCAACGTCAGCCCGCCGCATAGTTGTATTATTTGTGGAAAAAATTAGTAAGTACAGATTATCATTCATATAAAAGGTAAAACATAACTAATAACTCTTTTAAGGCGTTTTTAATTATTCTAGGTTTAGATTTTAATAAATAAATTAATTTTAAATATTCATTAAATATGTTTGGCGGAATGAATATTTTGCTCGTGCCTTTTTGCGTTACGACGTGACAGCTATTTGCACATGCGCAGTAGAGATGCCCGTGGAACTATGAACTATTAGTTTATCTGTGGATATGCTGAGCGCCCTTGAATAAGCGACATTTTATTAATTTCTTGCTTAGTTCAGATATTTTTTTTTATTTCCTCGCACAATTCATAGTAAAATGTTGTATGATACACGTGCGTAAGATGATTTCCGACTCGTGACGATTTATCCACTCACTCGCTTCGCTCGCTCTTGAATAAAAATACCACTCATCGGAAATCACCTACTTGCCGCACTTGTAGCATAAATAACTATTTTGATTTACACTATGTAGGTTAACAAGAAATTCTAACCATAAATTTTTCTGTGTTAAATGTTTTTAAACATCGAAAAAATATCGTGTTGTTAATTATATTTTAAGACGTCATGTGGAAATCAAATCAAAATCGTTCATTCTCAGGCATGTCACCCATAAATTAAAAATACAAAAAAAAATCATAACAAATCATATCATGGTCAAAATAAAATTTTAAATTAGCAAGTCAGTGGCCCCGCCACCTACCACTTTTCAGCCGCAGGGGATAGGGAGGGCAGCCAACACTATACCGACACTCCTCCTCTCCTGCGGCCCCACCGCGTCCGCCATCAGATGGCGGTGACCTCGTCCAGGCCAAAGCAGCAGTTAGGGACGCACCGCAATAATTATTTATTATTACTAATTATTATTTATTACATTTTTTTTTCATCCCAATAGCACAAAAATAATATTAACCATGATTCACAAATAATGTTCATGAATCACTTTTTTGAACCTTTAAAGCTTTAGAAAGTAACCGTTTTATGGCACTAAAGGAGAGTAAGGACCTTAAGTTATACAAGATACTTTTGCTTGCTGGGCAGAAAAGTAGGTGACGCATGTCCAGCCATTTTAACTCTTTCAAAGATTAGCTGGTGAGAATCTAGAGATTAATAGATTGGGCTTCTAGGAAAAGTGTACGTATATAAAGTGCTAACTTTTCTGCAAACCAAGCACATTGCTGTGTTCCAATTTGAACTTTTAACTTTTGCTCAATGTAATACTTGGGTGCCATTCAATGACACAAAGATTTTCTTGCCGTGATCGTGACTTTTAAAGTATTTCAGGTATAATAGAAAGAGTATTACGTTTTAAAGATGATTCAAATAGCTTCTTTGTTTCCTTTTTGTGGGGAAATAAAAAGAAAAGGCATGGCGGGCTGATTCCAGACTTTGTATCTTCCATCTGTTCTATCATTTAATATGGTCTCAGTAGCCGTGGTTTGGCCACCCCCCGTGAAGCGAAGAGAAAACCGAGGAGGGCCGCTTTTCAGGGCTTTTGCCGATTATTCCGACGACGTAGCGGCTAACAAGTAGGTGATGCCGCTTGGGCGACATCGCGAGGCGAGCCGCGATATCGTATGAGATGCATCGCGGCTGAGGGTTGGAGGCCGCGGTGGGAGAGGAGTGCCGGTATTGCGGTTTGTCCCTAACTGCTTTGGCCTGGACGAGGTCGCCACCGTCTGATGGCGGACGCGGTGGGGCCGCAGGAGAGGAGGAGTGTCGGTATAGTGTTGGCCCCTCTCCCTTTCCCCTGCGGCTGACCCATCAGAGGGGGACTAAGTGTCTGGTGCCCATGTGCTGGTTTGGTACCTGGGGTAGTCACGGCGTACAATGTGTTCAGGTGCGCTGGTGATGGTGGTACTCCCCACAGCCGCGGCGGGTTCACGGATGAGTATTACGCATGCCCGTGTTCCCGCCATAAGCGGCACAGGAGAACACCGTGTAGTTTTAGTGGGTTGGAGTCCCACATAACTGCGCTATCACCTCGTGGTAGTGCGGTATGCATGAGCATTTTTCCAAGCAAAAATAAAAATAATATACGCAGTTGCTCTATGTAAAGACAGTTGAAACCCAACATAGTATGTAGTTGAAAAAAGGCTAGACAGATAATGATGTTGATAATATAAATCTATTGGGAAACAAAAAAAAATTTTTAGACTTTTGCCGTGGACGCCGTGTACCCCAGCTAGAGGGCATAGGATCTTTAATTATTCTACGGATAAATTAATTATGTGTATTTCTATCAAAACACGCGACGAGTATATTGGCTGTTTAAGGTTACACTAGTCGACGGCACGAACTATTTTGTGCGCGGGGTTAATATTGTACGTCTTTTTGTGACAATTAAAATCTTTTTCTTTCTTTCTTTCTGTCCGACAACTTGTGCGAAAGAGATAGATGCTGTGATGAGCAGTAAGTAAGCTAGTTCGCGTACGGATTAGCACTTTTGCAAGTTTGAGAAATGGATGATGATTTATGACGAAAACGAGCGCGCGAAATTTTATAAACAGACCTTTGGGAGTCTAGATATCATGAAAAAATTACTAAATATATATTTTCAAAATAAAATTATTTGCATTGTTGAACTACTAATCTATCCCTGTATGATGGCCGTTTTGCAATTTTCCTTCTTTTTATTTTATTTTTTTCAATTTTCCGCCCAAAGATGCGTTAAAATTAGTGTCTAAATATGGAAATTTCGACGCTCATAAATTACAAATATTTAATTTTGAACGTACATCGTCAAACAGTTGGAGTAATCCCTAGACTACGTTTGTATGGAAGAATTATCGACTAGTTTAACCTTAAGGCAGCCTTTATACGCAAATTCATTAAAACATCTGTTAGATCTTTGAATGCTATAGGCAAGTTGATTTAGAGCTACCTAACTTTGCAAGTTTAGAGTAACATACAACATATATATTAGAATTTTGACGAATGTTTCGTTAACGAGCTAGACTACTAATTGATGTCTGGATTCTATTAGTTAAATACTATTTAAGGAAACCTGGTGGGCTGTGGCAGACATATATTTATGTAATAAGATTCTGCATGGTAATCTCACAGAATACTTTATAAAATCAACTTTACGAAATGAAGCTGACCAGTCGATTGGTTTGAAAAACATGACTGACATAACCAGTCAACAACTATTTGAATTTGACAAGTGCCATTTACTGAAAATAAAGAACAAACATAAAATATTCTGTTCAGCCAGGAATTAGTTTGATAAACCAATCCTCATGATAACAAATACAACTGAAAAGCCGATTAATTTTCTTACTAGCTAAGGGTACGGTGAATTCACTGGTAACATGAGCGTACATGCAGCAATAAGCAAGTACAAAACAAAAGGAGCTGAAGTGCCGACCATGTATCTATAAAAAGTTGCAGCGTTGAAAGTCGTCCCACAAGGTTGACCAATGATCTGATGAGGGGCCACAAGAGTCCGCTGGATGCGAGAAGCATTGGTCGATGTGTCGGTGATAGAAGAGGTCTACATCTCTGCTCAAATGATGATTAAAATCTAAATAAAATGTAGGTAACAAGAAATAACAAACTTTTCACATTGAAATTTAACTAATTACACAAAAACAATGAAACCATAAAAAAATATAATTTAGCGTATCATACACGCTTCATAACCCACAGTAATTACATCACACTCCACTGAACATCGAAACCACAATTCAAATAAAGACATTACCCAAATTCACACGCCAATAAAAACATGACCATTAACACCTAAAAATGTCCTCAAATATACATAAAATCCGCGAAAACCCATTAATCATTCCCCCTCCCTATTCGCTGTATATTTATATTCAACGAGGTTACAACACTATTAATCCAATTGACAGTCACTAAAAGCCCGAAGGCGGTCACAATAGCCCTCCTGATGGCTATAACGATTTCCGTTATCGTTAACACCCGTCAAAAACACGCTAACGTTAACGATCTCCGTTAAATTCCGTTATTGCTAGAGGGTGTTGGGAATCTTTTGTTGAAGTCTGAAGAACACGCGATTGTTTTATAAAAGGTGTAATGTAATTGTCATGGTAAAGGCATTTGTTGGAGTTATAAAAGTATTTGTTTAGTTGTTTATGAGTATTTAGCTAAAAGTATTGCAGGCTGTCTCTTAAATTTGATGAACAAACTGAAACAAAAATGTGTACCGTAAATTCATGAGCACTACTCACACTCATGTTTTGTTGTATGTGAAATCAATCTGCCTAGCCTTTTTCCAACTATATTGGGGTTGGCTTCACAATCTTACCGGCTTCGGCTGGGTACCAGTATGTTACATGGAGCGACTGCCTATCTGACCTCCACAACCCAGAAACTGGGTAACACGGTACCCCTTGGCAAGACTGGTGTTAGATCTCAAGCTTATGGACTACCCGTGACGACAGACAAAGATCTTCAAATGACAGCCGGGACCAACGGCTTAACGTGCTTTCCGAGGCACGGAGGAAACTCGGTATGTTGAAATGGTCACCCATCCACGGACCGACCTCTTCAAGCGTTGCTTAACCTTGATGATCGACCAGTGCGGCTGCTATTATTTAGCCACGAGCTCCTCCTTTGTTTTATGTGACCTATACCACAAAAATATATACAGAAACAAGTCAGCAAATTCTCTTTGCTTCATCTGGCTAAGAAGCCAGACTTTGAATATACAATGTGGGTTACTCAAAACCACTGAAATTCAGGTGCCATTTATCTAGAGAATTTAGAAGCTCTAGAGTCTAGACGTTAGATTTAAAAATAACATCACGCCTATATTGATTGTGTGGCCCAGTGGTAATAGCCGCGACTTACAAGTTGTAGTTCATTGGTTCAAACCCAGGCAGGCGCTTTACTTTGTGTAAATTATTTCATCACCACTGCGCTCAAAACGGCAAAGGAAAACATCGTGAGGAAACCGTCATATCCCAAAGAACCTTAGAACCAAAAAATCGAAGACATGTGACACCACCAATATTTACTGGATTCGCGTGGTCATCATTTCGGCCCATTCCCTCTCACAGAGAGGAGGCCTGCACGCACAACGGACCAAAGTCTATGTGCAGAAAAGGGGTCCATCTATCCTATCACGCCTTTATTCCCCAAAGGATTGGGCAGAGGTGGAATTATAGTACACCCACTGACATTACTATTGTCAAAATGTTTAAAATGTATAGAGTTGACAACTCTACCGAAATGTGTCGTGCCTTATACATATTGACTTTACGACATTCGTTGTTGCTGAAATAGAACATTTCGTGTCGAGCATAAAAAGTCGAGATTTTAACACGAGCGATGTAGACAATTTTTTCGAATTCGAAAGCTACATGCGAGTGTTAAAATAAAGCCTTTTTGTGCTCGACACGAACGATTCTTTTTCCACTAACTGATGAGTTTACTTAATTAAATGCAAATAAATTCCAACAACAATTTCTTAGAAACGTTCAGACTAAAAACCACAGACTATATACACACAATCAACACGCGCTTTTTCGGTTCAGTATCATTCTGCCAGTTACATAATGATCCATACAAAAGTCATTTCATAACTGACAGTTATGAAATGACTTTTGTGACTTTTGTGTTTTATGTAATTTTGTTTTTTTATTTTATAATCGTGTGTCTAAATGTTTATATTTCGAAATGAATTTCTTAGGCAAAGTGTTGCATAATAGATGGTGGAAAAATATAATTTTGCATCAGTACCTACTTTAAAATAAAATTACTCATTAAGAATTCTTATTTTAAAACAAGCTTTTTTGTATTCTTCTCAGCAAACCCTTTAATTTGAAACCCATATCATGGCAGTACACAAAAATAACTAGTCCACCATCTTAGGCCGTCCACCATATTGGATTTATAATGTCGTCACTTAGCTGACCATGCATTGTCATCCAAACTAAACGTGTATGCAAAATTTGGAGGAGAATAACTGCTTTAAAATTCGATTGCAAGATTTTACCCGAACACACTTACATACATACACCGCAAGTTAAATAAAACTTGTAAAGAATGTCTTCGATTTTCAATGCTCGCAATAAAGGTCCCCAACATTCGCACAACCTGTATACTTATTGTACCAATAAAAGTAAATAGCTATAAATAGCAACCACTCCATGCATGAGTTCGAGGTTGTCATCCTCACCCCTTGTTGTTGACGGTATTTCATTGTTCCAATAAAGATTTTTGTTTATGCTCCTCCAGGCGTGAATTGTTGCAAATTACCGTCGAATTTATTGTATTTTGTGGCACTTTTACACCATTTTCGGGACGTAAATTTTAAGGAGGATATTGAGTGATGGTTGGATGATGTATAGTTGTTTTCAGGATCAAACTACTAGATAGATCCTAATTCTAAATAAAGTCTCGTAAGACATGAGTCTCATCAGAGGTTATAGACAAGCGACATTCTATCATCGAAAGCGTGGCGACAGCGATTATCAAAACCGGCCAAGTGCGAGTCAAACTCGCACACGAAGGGTTCCGTACCATTATTGCAAAAAACCCCCACGATACCCCATCGAAGGGTTTGGAAGGAAAAAAAAACATCCCCACAAAATGGCGCCCAAAACCCGCCATTTTTTTCTATTCCGGTTTTAATGTAGCCAGTGACACTTGCAGGGTTAAGACGCATCGCTTGACGTAAAAATCATCAAAATCAGCCAACGCGTTTGGTCTCTAGAACGCCACATATGAACAAACATACATACATACATAGACTGATAAACATATTACCGTCCTTCGGCAGTCGGGTAAAAAATTAATTTGTGTGTGTATTTCGAATGTGTTGCCAACCAAACCTTGCAATTCACGCTAATAGGTATGAAATTAATGCGTCAACCAGATATTCGAATGAAACAGTATATTCGATTTCACCAATTACCACACCTCTTAATCCTAAACACCATTGCTGAACTAAACCGCAGTTAACAACATACGTTTAAACTATCAG
Source organism: Orthosia incerta (assembly GCA_948252205.1). Lineage (NCBI taxonomy): Eukaryota > Metazoa > Arthropoda > Insecta > Lepidoptera > Noctuidae > Orthosia > Orthosia incerta. Next base: position 5,712,305 of record OX411749.1, read on the forward strand.
AACGCGGTCAGATTCCAATTACATCGGTTAACTAACCACAGATTAACGCACAATTAATTTGCTAACCCGCATCTCAGGGGCGCTGTTAACATCACTATAATGGTGTAACCCACCGCTTTGTTTGTATTTAGCAAATTGAGGTGACGTTGGGATTTGAGGTCTATAATTACTTAAGCATGCAATACAGGTAGGTGGACAAAACGTGTGGAAGAATAATTTCTGATAGAATTCATCATTGTAACTAGCAGCTGAATACCAGAATTCTACATGGAGGGCCTATCTCGTTTCCCTATCTAAAACCAGCGTCAGGCACTAGTTGTCTAGCATTTTTGCTGCATTGGGCCTTTTTGGCGCAGTCGTGAGGCACACTTTCCTGCTAATTTCTTATATCGGACTTTAATTTTATTTGTTTTTAACACGCTTTTATTAGCTTGGTATGTATCTATGTAACTATGTATCAATGTAACGGAATCTTTGAACGTGATTTTCACCCATTTCAAAACGTCGGATTGATTTGAAACTTTGCACACCTATCAAGGACCGATGACAATGCAATAATTTAGTCAAAGTACTTTTGAAAGTCAAACAAAAATTAAAATTTGCGTTTAATAAAAGTTGATTCTACCGTGCGCGTTTAAATTGTTTGTCCCATTAGCCTTACCAAGATCTTCAGGATTAGCGACTTTTTAGTTCAATTTACCATTAAAGCGAGTTTTTTTGTTTTTAGAACTACAATTTATTTATCTGATATTTATATTGTGTCTTTTAGTCTGTGCTAAATACATGTATTTTCTTTCTTTCTTTTCTATGGAACTGGTTAAAACGACACCCCTTTAAAAGCCTGGCTGACAGTCTTTTGGATTTCTGACAACTATTTTTAGGGTTCTGTAGCCAAATGGCAAAAAACGGAACGTTATGGATTCGTCATGTCTGTCTGTCTGTTCGTTCGTATGTCACAGCCACTTTTTTCCGAAACTATAAGAACTATGCTGTTAAAACTTGGTAAGTAGATTTATTCTGTGAACTGCATTAAGATTTTCACACAAAAATATAACAAAAACAATAAATTTTTGAAGTTCCTCATATTTAGAACTGAAACTAATTTTTTTTTAAATCAAACCCATACGTGTGGGGTATCTATGGATAGGTCTTCAAAAATGATATTGAGGTTTCTACTCATTTTTTCTAAACTGAATAGTTTGCGCGAGAGGCACTTCCAAAGTGATAAAATGTGTCCCCCTCCCCCTGTAACTTCTAAAATAAGAAAATGATAAAACTAAAAAAAATATAATGTACATGTAAACTGCTATCAAAAATTAGTTTGAACGAGATCTAGTAAGTAGTTTTTTTATACGTCATAAATCGTAAACTGCAATTTACCAAAACCTTCGTGCGCGAGTCTGACTCGCACTTGGCCGGTTTTTTATTTATCGTAGAGTAATGCTCATGCATACTGCGCTACTGGAGAGCAGTGGTGGCCCAGTGGTATCGGCCGCGACTTACAAGTTGTAGGTCGCGTGGGTTCGAGCCCAGGCAGGCGCTTTACTTTGTGTAAATTATTTCATCACCACTGCTCTCAAAACGGTGAAGGAAAACATCGTGAAGAAACCGGCATGTCCTAGAATCAAAAATTCGAAGACATGTGGCATCCACCAACCCGCACTGGGCCCGCGTGGTGGATTACGGCCCATTCCCTCTCACAGAGAGGAGGCCTGTGTCCCAGCAGTGGGAACATTAATAGGCTGATGATGTGATGATGTGATACTGCGCTACCACGGGGAGAGAGCGCAGTTATGTGGGACTCCAATCCACTAAAACTCCACGGTGTTCTCCTGTGCCGCTTATGGCGGGAACACGGACACGCGTTAGCACTCACCGCGAAACCGCCGCGACCGTCCGTCACCAGACCTTCTGTGGAGCACCCCCAATCACCGGCGCACCAGAACACATAGTACGCTGTGACCATCGCAGGGACCAAACCAGCACATGGACGCCAGACGACCCCGTTGGGACAGTGACCCCGTCAGGAATGGACCTTAATCCACCACGCGGGCCCATTGCGGGTTGGTGGATGTCACAGTCATGTCTTCGAATGTTTGGTTCTAGGACATACCGGTTTTCTCACGAGGTTTCCCTTCACAACAAACACAATTTCATCTCTTTATAATTTTCAGTTTACTAGCTTCTGCCAGCGGCTTCGCCCGCTTGAATGTCGAACATTATCCCAAGGGAGTACATTTCCGGGTTAAAAATATGCTATTCCAGACTATAATCTACCTCTGTGCCAAATTTCATCCAGATCCGTCCAACCGTGAAAGCGTGAAGAAATAACAAACATACAAATACACACACACAATACACAAGCCTGTATAATATTAATATGATGTGATATGAAAGGCGACGCAGGTGGAAGACGGAGCATTAGAAGGCCTCCCTCTAGATGGAGCGACGACCTGGTCAAGGCTGCGGGAGTCCAGTGGATGCGAGGTGCACAGGACCGACCAGTGAGGCGACGCTTGGGGGAGGCCTATGGCCAGTAGTGGACGTCTCTCGGCTGAAATGATGATGATGATGATATGAATGACTTTTTTTGGCATTTTTAGGGTTCCGTACCCAAAGGGTAAAAACGGGACCCTATTGCTAAGACTCCGCGATCCGTCTGTCTGTCTGTCAACAGGCTGTATCTCATTAACGGTGATAGCTAGACAGTTGAAATTTTCACTGATGATGTATTTCTGTTGCCGCTATAACAACAAATACTAAAAACAGAATAAAATAAATATTTAAGTGGGGCTTCCATACAATAAACGTGTTTTTTGCGATAATGGTACGGAACCCTTCGTGTGCGAGTCCGACTCGCACTTGGCCGGTTTTTTTTATTCGTTTCCTCTTTTGTAACATCACTGTAAACTTTCTGTGTAACAAGCTCAAAAATATCTAACAAAGATCCAGTTACAATTTAAATTAATTTATATTGATGGGCTTGAGAAGAAGACCTTACAAAGAAACATAAGCTAACATTCTTAATTGCGCCACAAATTAGTAACCTACGCATGTACGTCATTATATCCTCTGAAGCAGAATCATTAGAGTCTGTTTCTCCATAAAGCTTCCAGGTTATGCCTGGGAGAATCAACTGATTAACGTAACGTGCGCGGTTACGTTCACTTCAAAACGATGTCGACACACATTAAATTATTGTAATACACTTGTTATGGAAATGTTTTCGTTAAGTACTTGATATTAGTATGGGACAGAAGTTAGACATTTGTAAGACAGGCATTTCATTAAATTACTTTATTGTGTCGTTTTCCCTTTAGACTTGTATGAAAAAGTTTTAATGAATTGAGAAGATTTTCTGGGTAATCTACTGAATATAAAATAGCATGAAGTTACGATTTGTAGACATTTAGATGAGTTCTTCTTGCCGCACAGTTTTGCCTACTCAAGTCGGGTACGAAAAAAAATGTGATTGTAGTTATATTTAAATGCCAGAGTTTTCATCAAAAATCAAAATCAATTTTTTTTATTTTACATAGGCCTCCTACATGGGCACTTATAAAACGTCGACAAAAGGGGCACGGTTCGGGTTAGTCGTTTCCTATGGAGAAGAACCGGCAAGAAACTCCATGGTTACTCTTTTAAAAAAAAATTGTGTTTACAATATTTCCATGTTACAGCATTAGTACTTGGATATGGTGGGACAACGTAGGCCCGACAATAAGTCGTACGAAATTAAAAAAACAAACAAAAAAAAGTTAAAACGAAATAAAAAGTTAACAAATGTTAACAATCATCTAGAAATCTAGAAAGCCTACAATGTTCACACATTCACAATCGGTAAAAGAATCTATACAAAGGTAAAAAAAAAACAACAAATTTAACATGTGGCACAAATACTGTTATCAGTGCTGTAACTATTATTAGCAAAGGGTTTTATTAGCAAAAGGTGGTATTAGCAAAATGATGATTGAAAAATATTGTAAAGAGTCTAATTAAAAGAGAAAAAAATAACATCAAACAACGAATATAGTCTGCCTCCTATTATTATTATTTTCCGTATCTTATAAATACGAGTCTTAGTGACGTTCTATCTATATATATATAAAAGAGAAAGTATATATGGAAACGGCTGCGCCAATTTTAATGATATTTTCAGATAAGCTTTACATTCACCCAGCGGATAATCCTGTAAAAATGGTGGCGTCATTTTTTTTTAACTTTGAGCGCGTGCGAAACCGCGGGCTCGTGCCCGCGGTTATATTTAAAAAAATAAAAAAAATATGGGACAGACTTTATGACAGAATTTTGACACTTTTTACCGACTTAAAAAAAAAGGAGGTAATCAATTTGTATACGTATGTATGTATGTAATATTGTTGGAATTGCACGATGTTCACATATGTAACACTTTCAATAGTGTTATAGTTCTTGCCAAACTTGTTGGCCGCCCTGAAGTTGGCTTTCCGATGCGCAAGGCACGGATAGGTGCTGTTTTTGTATGAGTTTTACTACTGCTCAAGCAATGAGGCCAACTTCGAGGCGGCCAAGAAGATTGGCGAGAACTATATCTTTGTAAATATGTTTGTCCACGCATTTCTCCGAAACTCGTTATTGATCCAATAATCATTCTTTTTAATATAATTAATTAGGAAATGGTCTCAACCTAGGGAATAGCGCAAGTTTCATCAACATTGGATCAGCAGTTTACATGATATGGAACATGAAATATAATCGAACTCCTTAGCGACACATAGCACGAATGAGTAAATTTAGTTATTGACATTAGTTATTAATTATCACTGAACTAAAACTTCACCTTTGTCTGGAACTTCTTGTCTAACCTAGAAAGTTTCAAGAAGGTGTCTTGTCACCTTTTTAAAAGTCAGATAAAATTAAAGTTTCACTCCAGAAAAATCCGAGGAAAGTACGTTTATTTCTAACAGATTTACAAGCAAATCCTTCAACAGCTTAAGAAAAACTTCAGTCTCAATTCAAGGACGCATCTTCAAGTATTGGCGGCTGGCCAACAGCAAATTCGATTTAGTATTTGCTCGAGGTTTAGGAGCCTGGTCGTATCACCTGAGACTATATATATTCTGGTCAGGAAATGTATGAAACTTATTTAAACATTACACGTATACTCCCAAAAGAGGTGAGCAGATATAGTAGGATAAATAACCAGGTTGGCAATGATAGTGGAATTATACGCGTCGTGGAATCCAGTGATTCAACAAACATTACCTCGTTTTGTGCAGTCGGCGAACTTACAGAATAAGGACACGGTCAGTGTTGCGTGTAGAAAAGTGAGGGTAGACGAAGAATTTTCCGTACCAACGGAGCCAGTACACCGAGACACCAGTCTACCTGGGACCACGGTTGTTGCAACACGGCCGAAACGTCGTCGGGTGAAATAGGTAAATAAATAATCGAAATCATAACGTTAAATTCCCGTGACATATTGTTTTTCAATGATAGTGGGACTTGACGATAAGAAATAATGGCTGTACAGTCGTTCAAAGGCTAAACTACGCTTGTAGAGGTCAATCCGTGGATGGTTGAGCATCCATTACATTCTGCGAACCCGTCGTACCTCGGCAAGCTGCTTGACTTCAGTTGTCATTTTTAGATCTTTGGTTGTCGTTAGTATACGCAGTCTGATAGCCAGTCTTAGAAAAGGGCAAGGGATATCGGTATTACCCAGTAACTGACTTGTAGGCAGTCATTCTATATAAAATACAGATATTTATTTATTAATATATACTTTAGTGTACATAAAAATACAGGAACAATAGAAACTTGGAACTAAAAAAATATACCAAATATGAAATTATAATATAATATTAAATAAAAATATGTATTATTATTTTCAAATAATATATTATTATTTTATTTATTCAATTAATGTAGATACTTTTTACATTTTTAAATATCCTTATCCTTGCATAGTATAAAACAAAGTCGCTTCCCTCTGTCTGTCCCTATGTATGCTTAATCTTTAAAACCACGCAACGGATTTTGATGCGGTGATTCAAGAGAAAGGTTTATATGTATAATGCACGTGGGTGATTCTACTGGAAGAAGCTAGTTAGCTTATAAAAATACAATAAAAAAAACATTTAAAAATATAAAAATAGTAGCCCACCGGTATCGAGAACAGGGTCCAAGCTACCGGTGGTCAGGGTTATTATTTTATAATATTTTTTTTATACATTCAAATAATAATTATTATATCAAAATATATTATTATATTATAATATTTTTCTTTTTTTAGTTTTGGTGGGTACCTCCAATTAACCTGAAAATATAGCCAAAGTACATCTCATGACGATTCCAATAAGCCCAAACACGACAAGAATACGTTGTTTTATTACAGTGTTCCAGTGCCTACCTTCCGGTTTCATTATCAGATCAGTTCGATGGTACCATTTTCATCAGTATCATTTATTTATAAGTATTTGCTTTATAATAGTCGGTTAACTTTTCGGGATATCTTATACCCGTGACATACTTAGGATTAAGGAGTTCCAGTGGCCATCTGTGGACTTCTTTACCAGTTCCACTTCACCAAATGGTACTTTCTGAGTGAAAATTATTGCATTGTTGATGAAAATACCATAATCGCTATATGTATGCCTATAATATTTGAGGAGTTCCCTCGATTTCTCTGGGATGCCATCATCAGATCCTCGTTTGCCCTGGGTGTTACCTTTATCATGGTACCACCCATAGGATATCTCCTTTCCAACAAAAAAAGAATCATCAAAATTTGTTCATAAACGACGAAGTTTTCCGGGAACACACATAAAAAATATATACGGTCGAATTGAGAAACCTCCTCCTTTTTCGAATTCGGTTAAAAATAAATTTAAAACTAAAAACTTTACAACGGGTGAGCTTGATCTCATCCAGGCAACCTGGAAGAGATCATAAGATGATAATGCAGCTGCATCCGGTAACCTTGAAAGCCGGCCCCAAAATAATTGAGAAAAGACAAGACAGAGATGTTCAGAAGTTAAAGTCTAACATTGTAGTAACTTGTCCGTCTCTTTCCATGTTACGATATTACTTTTATGTGGCTGTTTGATGACCAATGTTTGAATCAGCGCTGGGTGTCTGGTGCCCAGCAAATGCTGAGTTGGTAACCCTTTCGGTGTGGGCACGCTCGGGCGCAATCATTTTTAAACCTTGTTTGTATTTTTTTTACTATTTTTCTCTGTTACTTTGTGATTGTTGTTGTTGTGTTGTGTCTATGTCGAATAAATGTTTTCTAATCTATTCTATTCTTTAATTCATTTTTTCTTTCTTTCCAGGTAACAACTTCACTGCTTGATATCTACAAGTAACACTCATAAATCACAGGCTTAATCTTTGAATATCTGCAGGTATTTGAAGGCTACGTATACCGGCAAGGCATCCCAAATAACCAAGCACCATATTACCAATGTTCTAATCCAATAGAATGATCCTTATCAGGGCACCGAATTTTACGGACAACGGTACGGTAAAAAATCTGATAATTTCAGTTCTTTGTTTGAATTTGCCCGTTTGAAAAGTCCCGATTAACTTCCTAATCCAATTAGTCATAGGAAAGCAACCTTTTTAGTTAAAATGCTCGTTATTCTTCTAAGTCTCAAATTGTTACAGGACTTTTTTCAGTACTGAGTACCGGGGTACGCGATTTGGAGTTTTCGTTTAAACTTAAGTTCTACGTACCTTTTGTCGGAAATATGTTTAAACTTGGCATAATTAGGTAACTTACCAAGCCATCAGAGCGGATTTACATGAGGCATTTGAGGAAAAACGGATTTTAAGCTATAGCAAGCAAATAATAACCTGGAACATAAGAAAATGACGATAGTTTTATTCTGTAAAAACAATAAATTGTAGTTCTAAAAACTAAATAACACGCTTTAATGGTAAATTGAACTAAAAAGTCGCTAATCCTGAAGATCTTGGTAAGGCAAAACAAACAACAAACACACAAACAAACTATTTAAACGCGCCCGGTAGAATCAACTTTCATTATTTGTAAATTTTAATTTTTGTTTGACGTTCAAAAGTGCCGCTTATTGACCCAGTTGAATAAAAATATCTGACTTTGACTTTGGCTTTGACTTTGACTAAATTATTGCATTGTCATCGGTCCTTGATAAGTGTGAAAAGTTTCAAATTAATCCCACGTTTTGAAGGGGGTGAAAATCACGTTCAAAGATTCCGTTACATTGATACATAGATACATACCAAGCTAATAAAAGCGTGTTAAAAAAGAAGTTTCCTCAAGAAGTGTTTCTGGTCGATCCATTCGGTCAGTCGTCGTTCAACTTGTTCACTCGATCGATGTCATCGCTGCTACCAACATTATTGGTCACACACATTGAATGTCTAGTTCCGCTTGAGTTCTTCCAGTGCGATTTTGATGCGCCACTAGAAATCTTTGCATAGGTGACCGAACATATTGCAACGAAAACATGTCACGCCATTCGGATACTGACTGGCCATATGATCCTTTTCGCCACACTTAAAACACATACGACTGGATAACCGCTTTTTGCGTGATGTTGATGTAGTATTAAGTTAGTGTTAAGATACAGAAACAGAAATCACAGGGCAAGTAATTGATATAAATTTATAAGATCTTTATTGATGAACAGAGGTCGGTCTTACATCAATTCTCGTTTAGACTACTCTTTAAACATCGTACAACGGGACATCTTGTTTTTACCTGCGAACCTAAACCCAGCTTAATTACTCGCCGGATACTACAAACAATATCTTACAAAGTTCCGCAATTTTATAACTACAATTCCCACACAAATGGTTATTCTTACACTATTTACTATCTTCAGAAAATATAAAATAACTTGCAAATATTAATAAACATCTGTTTCGCAAGATATTTAGAAAGTATTTGCAACTGTAGTTTATAATTTCTAAAACACTGCCTATTTTTCCAATTCCACATTGATGTTTACACCACTTCGTTTACTCGAAATGGACGCATGACGTTTGCTTTCGTTGCTACTTTTAAATTAAATTAAGAGATTTTCTCTCATCAAGCCCCATTTCCTACGTTCAAACGATAGTTCTGTTCACAAGACACCAGAGTGCCAGCTTATTAGCAAAATCTTGCTATCTTAGCTTAAGAAGCCTCATGTTATTTTTATATGCCCAATTTTTTTGATTGACAAGACGGTATGCAAGAAGAAAACGTGTTGCGCCGACCGCAAGTAACATGGGACAATGGCAGGAACATGATGATGATTTAATATATTTTCTAGTTAGAAGAAGATCTGTAAACTGTCCCAATGTAATGTAAACAACCGACTTCCAAACAAAAACACTATAAAGTGAAAAATAACTTCAATTTCGGAAGACGGTGTTCCTGTTTTCATTTCTTCGTTTTTTGACACCGACTTCCGAAATTAAAGTTATTTTTCGTTTTGTAGTGTTTGTTTTGGAAGTCAGTTTAGTTTTTTTTTTGTTAAAAGGTTATTACTTTTATCTTTTTACTTATGGTACTTTACATAACCATGAAAATAATTTATAGCCTGAGGGCTTCTTACAACAATTCCAACAAGCCTAAACACAACTGGAACACATTTTTTTATTACGGAGTTCCGGTGCCTACCTTCCGGCTTCATCACAGAAGTAGTTTGATGGTACCATTTTCATTAGAACCATTTATTTAAATTTGCTTCATCATGGTTATTTAACTATTCGGGATACCTTATACCCAATACATACAAAACACTGATCAGTTCCAGTGGCCATCTGTGGTCTTCTTTATCAGTTCCACTTCACCAAATGATACTTTCAGAATGCAAACGCTTGCTATGTTGATGAAAATACCAAAATCGCTTTAAAATGTAAGGAATTCCCTCGATTTCCACGGGATCCCATCATCAGATGCAGACTTGGTGACAATGGAACCACTTCAATTTTCAAAATCGGTGCATAATTGACGATCGGTGAACATACACAATAAAAACATTTATCGAGTCGCACATGGAACCTCCCCCTTTTTGGAAAGTCGGTTTAAAAGGGATAGTGCTCTTCTTCATGTATAGCTCCGTCTCTCTCTCACAGTGGAACTATTATAGTTTTGACACGTCAAGGTAAAACCCTTGTTAACTCTCCCACTGCAGAGCAAAAAGTTTTGGTTTCGTACAGAGAAAACTTGATATTTGTACACCACGTCTGTAGATGCGTGTTAGTGGTACCGGCTTTCAATATTGAACTTTAGTATGTAATAGTTAACAATAACTCCCCGGGAACCTGAAAAAGTGTTAATGTACTTATTACATATCGAACTCTCATGAAGGTTTTGTTTCAAGCATGCTCCTTTCAAAACAATACCCGATATCAACAACGTTACGAGTAGTAGTAGGTACTGTGAGGACACACCAATTAAGAAGGAAACCTACTTGCCTATACTAAAACTGGCATCAGATAACGCCTTGAAAGGTAACTGGAATTCGAACATAAAATAAATGAAGATGTTTTTGCTATGCTTTTTCCGTGTATATAAAGGATCCTCTGGGCTTTGATGGTCAATTCTAGATGAACCGCCCATAAGGCTGGCTCGTTATTGCTAAATATATCAAATAAAAGTAATTTATGTCTCTTATTTCGTAGCACCCTGGCTGCGTCCCTACAGTACCTACATTATAATTACTTTAACAAAACCAAACAAAGTTTAACGAACCAAGACAAAATGAAAAAGTAAAACCAAGTACTCCGGTGTACTTGTAAATTCGTTGTCTCAACGTAACAACATAAGCAAGATAACATTACCAATACATGTGACCTTTAACCTTCGTAACCTTTGCCGTGAAATTCAATTTTAACTCGAACAGAACTTAGTATAAGAACATCCTTTGCGAGGTACAAAATTTTAGCTGTTACAATCGTCGTATTATAATCGTTTTCTATTTAATAAAGTCGTTTCTTTTTAATTAGGAATCAGATTGGACAAAAAGCATTTTCGTTGTCTTTGTTTCCGTGGTCCATCTCACAGGATCTGCCGAAATAAAAATTAGACTTTGGGAGTTAGCGATGGTGTATGTACTTTCAGTGAATGACTTATCGGAATCGGATAACTGCTTCCAGATAATAATATAACGTCCTACAAAATCACAGAAAAATATAATATCTATAAACGGGACAGAGACGTGTTCGGTCACATTGGCCTCATCGTAAGGCTTAAAGTCAACCAAAGGACAATGCAGAAGGAGCTATGCTCGGAGTTTTCTTGATCAAATCAGAAATGAAGACATCCGCAAGAGAACCAAGGTTATCGACATAGACCGAAGAATTGCCAAACTAAAGTGGCAATAGGCAGGGCGCATTCCAATCAGAACGGATAGCCGTTGGGCCGAAAAGTTCTGGAATGGCGACCGCGTATTGGAAGACGCAGCGTTGGAAGGCCTCCCTCTAGGTAGAGCGACGACCTGGTCAAGACCATGGGAGCCCGGTGGATGCTAAACGCGCAGGACCAATAAGTATGGCGATGCTTGGGGGAAACCTATGTCCAGCAGTGGACGTCTTTCGGCTGAAATGATGATGATCATGATTACTACAATTAGAGGGTATCGGCACTGTTACTCCTTAAAGACTGTATTAATATTATATATTACATAGCCTAGCAAGGAGGACAGCATGTCACCCACTTGATTGTCAGAGATTTACCTACTTTGTAAAATTGTTAAATGTGTTTTCAATTTGATTTTTTTATATAAAAAATAAAAAAAAAATATAAAAACTATAGTCTGATATCCCTGTTTTTTAAATGGGACATTTATATTTATCGAGAACAGGGTTCCTAACCCTGTTCTCGATAAATATAAATGTACTCGATGGTCTTTTAAAACACCCAAAGGTTCATAAAAGTCTTCTTCTTTCTCATTGCTATTATTCCAGTTTAATTGGAGTCACCTCTCCTATTCCTTCTGCGTCACACCGTACGTTTGCGGTTTATCTCTTGTATTTAATAAAGCATGAAAATAAAGTGTTAAAACTTAACAAAAAAACATAACACACCTAGTTATATTTTCAATTCCACCGTTGTTTTTTTAAAAGAAAAGCTCTTCCCGGATGTTTGAACTACATTGGCCTCGAATGTGGCTCTTCAAAAATACCCGCAGTCTACCCACGCGACCCGACCTTACCAAAGGCCTTAAAATTCAATTTTCCACGGGCATTTTTCCGACGCACCGGGTAAGTGCTACGCGATAACTTGTCTAAATAAAATATTAAATGAATCCGGCCTGCTATATCGATCGTCGCAGTTGCGTGGAAGTACACTGCTTGTAATATGTATGGGGCTATCTTTGGAGCTGTCTTATTACGAATACTTCGGTTTGATGATGTGGTTTTAGATTCTAAAGTAAGAGTGTAGAAGATACATTTTCTACATTTTGGGAGTAATCTTAGACACTAGCAGTCTTATTAATAAAAATGGCGTATTACCAGCTTACTCCGAAGTTACTCTTGGACTAGCTAATCCCGGAGTTAGTAAGGATTAACATAGGCTTAGCAATGTTATTAAGACGACGACTAACGCCAACGACCTTGAGGGAACAAAACGCGCACTCGTTTCACACCCGCGCGACCCTAATTTAGTAGTATTTTGTACTTTCCTTATTATTCTATGACTTTAAAAAAAAAAGGCTCAGATCAAAATGTAGATAATTAAATTGTCTTTCAGATGGTGTCGATTTCATTAAAATACGCCCAGCGGTGATGGTGTGATTGTCGAGTTTTTGTCCGTTTTAGACATAACTTTACAAATTAATTACACTATGTTATACGAAGAAAACTGAAAATTTGCTCAGATCAAATTATTAAGAAAATAGTCTAATATAACATATATTTTTTTCAAAAAATTACGACTAGCCATTTAGACGTGATTCTCAATTTAAAATCAGCTACTCAAGGGAATCGGCGCCTTAATAAACATGGAATAACCTCGAACTAACTATTCATTTGTTACTCTTGGATTTGCGCGTAAGCTATGGCAACCCAGTTCAATTTAAAAGTAAAAAGAGTGAACCAGTGAATGAAACCAAGAAATTTAATGACATAAAGTAGAAAAAGAAAGAAAAATAGCGGCAACAGCTAGTATTTAATATTCGTAGTGCTTTGATAGATCTGATGACGAGTGTATCACTCATATTAATGTTAGTAAAATACCTAAGTATTAAAAACATTTTCATGCCAATTCCTGAAATAGTGTTTCCTGTCTAGTACAATATATTTATATTAAACTAAAAAATTTCATCATCAAATCACAAATAACAAAATGTCAATCAAAAATAATAAATGTAGTCGCCATGGATACACTCTTAATCCAACCTTAAACTAGCTAGCACCATGGAATAAATTTTAGTCCAAGACTAGAGTCAGATTAGTATAATCTCTCCTTATTCTGTATTTATTAATAAGGAAATTTGTTAATACCCAATGCTTGGAATAAAGTTAATCTTACCTTAGTCCAAGTTTATTAATAAGACGGTTGAAGATTTGTTCGGTTTTAGAAGGAGATAAGCGCAATATAAAATGAGTTATTTTTTTCAACCTATTTTTCCCCACTGCTGGGTTGCCTTCCATTGTTCCCGATGTATTGTCAAAATGATGTTTACTAAACGTTTATCACTGCTCTCAAAAAGGTGTAGGAAAACATCGCACAATCGACATAATAATTATCTATCCCAAGAACTTCTTAACAAAATTGATCGACTTATTAACAACTGCGTTCGCTTTATTTTCGGGCTTTGTAAATATGATCACATTTCTTCCTTCCGTTCTCAGCTTAAATGGCTGCCTATCCGTCAGAGACGATCCCTCTGCATGATCTTAACCATCATGAACGGTCATTGTCTTATTTAAAACAATATTTTAAAACGTTGGTCAGTTCTCACGATCATAACTTTCGAGCTTCCAAAAACTTACTTCTCCATATTCCTGCTCACCGCACCGGGTTTCTATCTAATTTTTACACTGTCTCAATTATAAAATTCTGGAACGTGGCATCAAAAAAGCTGAGAGTAAATTTTCATTCAAGCGTAGAATCTGGAACTATTATTTGCTCGGTCTACGTCATAGTTATTAGTTTCATTTAGAATTTGGAATTTATTAGTCTATTGTTTTAGAAATAATTTATGTATTTTATTAGTTAGGTAGTTTATTAATCCGACTTTAATTATTGTTCATATTTTTATTTTGTACACCTACAACTTTTGTGTCCTTTTCAACCCAAAAGTTGACTGGTAGAAAATGCCTTGCTGCATTAAATCCGCCTACTTATCACCATCGTACATGAAGTTTAAATAAATAATAATACTATCCTAGAATGGACCTGGACCCGCGTGGTTGTCCACTCTCTCTCACAAAGCAAAGGTCTATGTCCAAACAGTGGGTACGTTGGATTACCTATAAGCATAAATGTAAAAAAAAAAAAATTGCTGCCAAAAAAGTAAACACTTCGTGACATTCCGTTAGCAAAGGGAATTATAGAGTTAAATGAATCCAGCCTGCTATATTATATTACACTACATGTAATATGTATCGGGCTATCTTTGAAGCTGTCTTGCTACGAGTACTTCTGTTTCATGATGTGGTTTTAGATTCTGAAGTGTGAGAAGAATAGACGCCGATCTACAAGCCGAGAATTTCTTGTCTGTTCCTCTCCATAAGAATCTACTTTTGCAAATGGTATATAAACTAGAATCAATTACTATTACTTTTTTAACAGTATATCTCGAATACTCGACATTTAAAAGTGCTTTTAAGGGTTCCGTACCCAAAGGGTAAAAACGGGACCCTATTACTAAGACTCCGCGATCCGTCTATCTGTATGTCTGTCCATCTATCACCAGGCTGTATCTCATGAACCGTGATAGCTAGAGAGTTGAAATTTTCACAGATGATGTATTTTGGTCGCCGCTATAACAACAAATACTAAAAACAGAATAAAATAAATATTTAAGTGGGGTTCCCATACAACAAACGTGATTTTTTGCCGTTTTTTGCGATAATGGTACGGAATCCTTCGTGCGCGAGTCCGACACGCACTTGGCCGGTTTTTAAATCTATTTTTTTTTTTTTTTTTCTGTTTAGGAACTTGACGATTGTTATGTTTACAGTAGAAGACTTCACAAAACGCAAAATAAAATAATAATTACTGAATGTATTCACCACTGCTCTCAAAACGGTGTAGGAAAACCTCTGTAAACTGACATATCATCATCATCTTCCTGCCCTTGTCCCATGTTACTTAGGGTCGGCGCAACACGTTTTCTTCTTCCATATCGTCCTGTCCCCCGTCACGCTATCACTGACTCCCTTTTCTTTCATATCACTCCTCACACAGTCCATCCATCTTTTCTTTGGCCGTTCCCTCCCTCTCCATCCATCCACATTTATATTCATAACTCTTTTAGTAACATGCGTTTCATCCCTCCTCATCATATGACCATACCAGGACAAACTTTAAACTGACATATCCTAGAACCAAAAAACCAAATATATGTGACATCTACCAACCTACATTGAACCCTCGTGGTGTTAAGGCTTAACAATATATTCCACAGAGAGGATGCCTATATCCCAACAGAGGGTTCTTTACTGTTAATGCTGACAAGCTTAGATGTTTAAAATATTAAATTGATTATGGTTGTCGAAAAAATAAACACTTCGTGATATTCTGGTAGCAAAGGGAATTAAAGAGTTAAATGAATTTAGGCTGCTGTTTCAATCGTCCCAGTTGCGTGGAAGTACACTGGATGGATATATGGAACTATCTTTGGTTTGATGAAGTAGATTTAGATTCTGATGTTAGAGTATAAAAAACGTATTGTATACTCCTGGGTATTGGGTCCTGGAGTGATTTAAGAATGTTGAGGATTCGTGAGTCTACCACATCATCTGCCTAGCCTTTTTCCCAACTATATTGGGGTCAGCTTCCAGTCTTACCGGATTCAGCTAAGTACCAGTGTTTTACATGGAGCGACTGCCTATCTGACCTCCACAACCCAGTAACTGGGTAACACGGTACCCCTTGGCAAGACTGGTGTCAGATCTCAAGCTTCTGACTACGTGTAACGACTGTCAAAGATCTTCAAATGACAGCCGGGACCAACGGCTTAACGTGCTTGCCGAGGCACGGAGGAAACTCGGTATGTTGAAATGGTCACCCATCCACGGACCGACCTCGTCAAGCGTTGCTTAACCTTGATGATCGACCCGTGCGGCTGTTATTATTTAGCCACGAGCTCCTCCTTTTTTTTATTTTAGATTCGTGAGTCTACCGTAAGTAGGTAAAATAAAATATTGTGTTTCTTTTTTCAACCTGATTTTGTTCCACTGCTGCCCAAAATTACCCGCTTTGCCTTCCACCGTTAACGAAGTGTTGTCGAAATGATGTTTACTGAATATTTATGTTACCACTGCTCTCAAAACTGACATAATTATCCTAGAACTTGTTTTTTTTTAACTTAGTCATAACCTGTTCCGTTTATGTTGATTTAGGTAATTTGCCTATGTTTGCAATATTTGTAAGTATATGAGAACCATGTTCCTATATCAAATGAATGAATTTACCTGTTATCGCTTGTAACACTTTATACGTAGTACCTATACGTAGTATAGGAGTGTTATACTGGTTGCATCGTCCTCACGTTTATGAATTAATGTATGTATGTAAATATTGTTAAACACTTTTTTTTTAAATAGAGTGAGTGTGGAGTTTCTTCTTCGTTCTTCTCCATAACAATCTTCCTTTGCGAATGCACAGCAAATTTTTATTTTTTATTATTAAAATTTTTGACATTTAAAAGTGCCTTTTAATGGCCTAAATTCAAATGAAAAATTTTGACTTTTGAAACTAAAAATTAAAAGACAATTATGTCATTCACAAACCCGCACTGTATCCGCTTGGTGGATTATGGCTATTTTTCTCACATAGAGAAAAGGTCTGTGTCCCAACAGTGATTATCGTTGTCTGTTAATACGAATAAGCTTCAATATTAATAAAATAAAATTGTTTATGCCAAAAAAGTAAACACTTCGTGACATTCCGGTGGCAAAAGGAATTAAAGAGTTAAATAAATCAGGCCTGCTGTATCGATCATCACAGTTGCGAAGAAGTACGCTGTATGTAAGGTTTATTTTATCATTATCATTTTAGCCATAGGCCTCCCCCAAGCGTCGCCACACTGATCGGTCCTGTTCGTTTCGCATCCACCGGACGCTCGCTGCCTTGACCAGGTCGTCGCTCCACCTAGAGGGATGCCTTCCAATGCGGCATCTGCCGGGACACGGTCGCCACTCTAGAACTTTTCGGCCCCAACGGCCATCCGTTCTGCGAGCAATGTGCCCTACCCACTGCCACTTTAGTTTGACAATTCTTCGGGCTATGTCGGTAACGTTGGTTCTCTTGCGGATGTCTTCATTTCTGATTCGTTCACGCAAGGAAACGCTGAGCTCTCTCCATTGCCCTTTGGGTGACTTTAAGCCTTCTGATGCGGCCCATTTGAGCGACCACGTCTCTGTCCCGTAAGTAATCACGGTTGATTTGAAATATACCATTTTGATTTGATTTGATTCGTAAAATGTATGGGATTGTCTTTGAAACTGTCAGACTACTTCGGTTTGATGGTAATTTAGAATTTTTAAAACAAAAAGTGTTGCCTATAATTGAATCGCATTTCCAAAAAATGTTGTTAAGCAAATCATTATTAACAGATGCTTTAAAGCAATTATGGCCTAGAGGTAGATCAGCATTACATGCTGGATTATACAATACATAATGTTTAGCAATATGTTCTTCCATTTGTGGGTTCGCAATAACCAACACACAATGAATAAAGTCTTTGAAGATGCGTCCCAACCTACAAGATAACAATACAATCACGCCTCCCTACACCAAAATCTACTAAAATAAGACCTTTCACACGTAATCAGTACGAAAAAAACAAAAGCACTCTCGTGGACAAACATACGGTCCTTTCATCCATTAGTTTCTCAAACAAAATTAGAAAAAGCTACAGCCAAATCAATACGATGAATTAGCAAATTGTAAGACGGACGGCTTCCACAGGTTTTTACGAGAATTAATCTACCGGGAGATTTGGCAACACAGTGTATTGAACCGTGTTGGTGTTGCCAGTGCGAAGTTATTGGGGTTGCCGACAAAAAAAATAAATGAAAATAAGCCGCATGAAAATAAGGTTGGCTTGCGTTTTTGTGTTTGCTTAGGGAATTACTTATGTCTTCGGTCTTTTTCAATTATGGTGGGACAAAATTCAAGGGCCAAGGGTAAGTGGATTTGCGATTATAGCCACAAGTAGCGTTCTTTTTTTGTGTGGTATGTGTAGGTAGTCACATTTAAAATAAGTTCGTTACTTTAAGGTCTATTTTTGTTTAATCCATGCATGATAGAATCTGCTTAACTGCTTTACCGACTCATTATTGCCATTATGTTGTCTCAGAATAAGTTGGCAATTCTATATTTGGCACTGAAAATTATTAAACAAAATTTACTTTATTTATTTGTCATAAAATTCGCAATCTATTAAAAATATATAATTTAAAGGTTTGTGGTATGTATGTGTACAGTACAGCCTACTCAGTGCCAGCTACAAAAGATATTGTATTTTGATTTGATTGATAAAGAAAATAATTCGAATACTGACGAAGGTACAAACGTCTAGACTGATCATGATCTAAATATAATATTCGTTGCTAAGGGCTTACAAGATCTATGTAATATCAATTTCACTTTGCTGAATAAATCATTAAGCTATGAATTAGGCTTTATTACTTTAAGCCTCGTAGGAGTAGCTTAGTTTATATTATTGTGGACGATTTATAAATATGTACCTAGTACTAAGATGTTGAGTTGGACTTTTTCTATAGTATAAGTTTTAAACTATATTATTTAATTTTCTCTGCGGTTTTTTTAAAATTACTACAACCCGACAACAACTACGGGCAGTTCCCACCAGATAACCCATTTGGTCGGTAGATCCTACCTTTTCAATGGTGGTGGCGGTTTGTTAGGAATCTGGGCATCAATAATCTGCCGATCTTACCTGCAGTGATCAAACATAGTGATTTGTGCTGGTTCATTCCATTTCGAGGCTCAAAATTAAAATCAAAATATTTTATTTTTATTTTACATAGGCCTACATGGGCACTTATAAAACGTCGACAAAAGGTGCACGGTTCGGGTTAGTCGTTTCCTATGGAGAAGAACCGGCAAGAAACTCCATGGTTACTCTTTTAAAAATGTTGTGTTTACAATATTTCCATGTTACAGCATTAGTACTTGGATATGGGGGGACAACGTAGGCCTGACAATATGTCGTACGAAATTAAAAAAAAAACAAAACAAAATAAATAATGTAAAACGAAATAAAAAGTTAACAAATGTTAACAATCTTCTAGAAACCTAGAAAGCCTACAATGTTCACACATTCACAATCGGTAAAAGAATCTATACAAAGGTAAAAAAAACAAATTAAAAAAAATAAAAACACAACACTAAATTTAACATGTGGCACAAATACTGTTATCAGTGCTGTAACTATTCTTAGCAAAGGGCTATAAAGATGATTGAAAAATATTGTAAAAAGTCTAATTAAAAGAGAAAAAAATGAGACTGAGAATAGTTAGAGACATCCATATATTTGTGCCGTTTATGAGTTGCCAGGGAAGCCGCATGCGCAGAAGGAGCTAAAGCCAAAATTTTTATCTTCAAGGTAGTCCTTGTTATAATATGCTTTTTTAATAAGGACACCTTTGATGTATTTTTTTAACTTTCCATCTGTCAGTTCTATAACTGAATTAGGCAACTTGTTATAAAAGCGTATACTGTTTATAAGAAAAGACTTGCTAGCTTTCGTTAATCTGAATTTGGGTATTACAATTTCGTGCTTACTGTATGTATTTAAATTATGGAAGTCACTTCTAGTTTTGAAAAGCCCTCGATTTTTGCGGACATACAAAATACATTCCAAAATATAAAGTGAAGGTAGAGTCAGTATATCGATCTCTTTAAATTTTCTCTGAGGGACTCGCGAGGACCCATTTTATAGATCGCGCGGATTGCCCTCTTTTGTAAGATAAAAATTGAGTCAACGTCTGCTGCTGATCCCGACAGCAGTATGCCATAAGACATAATACTGTGGAAATAAGCATAGTATACCAGTCTAGCTGTGGCTACATCGGTTAACTGCCTTATCTTCCTTACTGCATAGGCAGCCGAACTTAACATGCCCGAAAGAGTTCTAATGTGCGCGCCCCACTGCAATTTTGAATCGATAGTAATCCCCAAGAATACAGTTTCCGTTATAATTTCAAGATTGCTACCTTAAGGGGCTACCGAGTCTATGAAGACTTAAGGCTTGTACCTTAAGTATTCATAGAGTCGGTAAAATGTAAAATGGTATCAAATGAAAAGTTTTAGTCTCACCAGTAATGAAACCAGTTACATGAATTTCGAATATGCTAGCCGCCTATGATTTTAATAAAATCGCAATTCCATCCACGCTAAAAAGGTAATGAAAAAAAAGGCAGGCATATCGGATGCTTACCTTTGCGTAAAAATTGCCGGAGCAACTCATCTCGTGGTGGAAAAAAGTGTGGAAAATAAAAAAATAAAGCTGGAACTCTCGTCACTAGCGCTTCAAGTGTTTTATATAATTTTTTTCTTCTTTGTTTATTGTGTCGGTCAACACTTCGGTTGGTAGTTGAGTTTTAGTTTTTTAAGAGTTAAGTACTGTGTTTTGTTAGATGTGTTTCTTATTGCTGGTATAGAGCCAGAATTCATTTCTATATTTGTATTAACACTCTTGTCACTTATTTGTCTATGTGTTAGGTTTAAACTAGTAAACCTGTATGATTTTTATAGAGATTAGCTGCCAGCGGTTTTGCTGAGATAATTTAGGTTATTTTTCAACTAGAAAATTATCCCAAATGAATTACCAATGAGATAAAAAGTATCCTTTATCCTAATCCAGGACACCAAAACCAATAAAGGTTTCGTTCTTTTTTTTTTGTTATTTTGATGCAACACTGTGTCAACTCGCTGTATCGATATTGACAGTTTTTCGTTGGGTTGAAGATGGCAACACTAGTAAAAGTGTCATTGATATCGCGAGACGTAACACGTTGGTCCTGATTTAATTTTGTTGAAATTGGTTTATAACCAACCAATCGTTATTCGAAATTACGTTCGCGATCCGCGAGTGGTACTGGAATTCGCCCGTGCATTTGTTTGTGTTTATATTTCGCGCGCAGCGAAGTGTTTTTGTCGAGAGCGTGTCTGGTTGTATGCCGGGATCCGGTCCAGACCACGTCGATTGTCCCTTATTATAATATATATTTTCCCCCTATAACCCTGGACCGGACACGGGGAGAAATGTAAGTGTAGCTGTAGGTTGTGTGTGCTTGTAGAATCGTAGGGTCCCTTTCCAACTATACGGGAATCGGTATCCCAAAAAACAAACCCCTAGTTACCGCTGCCACGTATCGCAGTTTCGCGGATTTAGACCTTGTATGATCCAAGATTCGCAACATTGCTCATGGGCCCCAGTGTCACTTCTTGGCTTGTGATACGCAGGCCTGTATTCAACAGAGAATATGGAATTTCGAAACCCGTCTGATACCAAATGTTAGTGCAATGTGTTTAGAGCATGATCTACTCATTGGAGTGCTACAAGTGCCAATTCATCTGCACTTTTAAGGACTCGATGAACGCCAATAAAGCCGCAATAAACGAGATCACCTACTGTAAAATTCCTAAGGGTTAAATGACCATCGACTCGAAAAAAGTAAGTAGGATTAAACTATGAGAATAGTCTAACTTGTTTTGTAACATTTGATGATTTACAAAGTACTATTAAGCAGAAGTTTAAACAATTTTTTTATTTGAAAATGTTACTTTTTCATACTAAATAACTTAGGTAATAAATTTTCTGAACAGCCAGTTAATCCTGAAAAGGCATATTAACCTACTAAAGAAGTCTCACATCATTACATACATCCCATTTCCAATTTAAAGTTCGGTCTCAATGTCGCCTATTCACGTTCTGAAATGAGTCTTACAACTTTTTCATACTAAGGTTGTCGGTGGCTTGATTTTATTTTATGAAATCGATTTGATTCTGTCTCTCGAGGGACTATAGTAGTAGGTATATAGTAATGTTTCCGTTGTAGGTATATAGTAAGGTTTCCGAGGGTAGACAGGAAAGTGACAATAGCAAATTTTTGGCTCTCTGTTTATAATTAAATTAAAATAGTAAATTTTGTATTAATGTCATAAAAGCTTACCCAGTTTACAGGTTGACTTATCACCAATATATTTTACTAATAATCACACTATTACAATTACTCATCACCACCATAATGGACAACACTGCACTGCTTGCGAAAAGTATGGACGAGCTTGCTGAGTGGATGGATTCCCGAATGTCTGAGTTCGAGAAGAATCAGCAGGCAGCGGCTTCTACAGGTACACCTACTGTGAAGGTCCTCTCTGCAGACTATTTAAGTTTCAAGTCCATTGTGTTGACCACCCTGGCCATGTTAAGATCGCAGCTGGAATTGTTGGTGAATGGATTGGATCGCTTGGAGACACACTCTCGAAGAAAGGTCCTCCATGGGGTTTCTGAGGTGGATGCTGAAGATCTTCCACAAAAGGTTCACAGCATATTACGCGACCAAATGAAGATGTCGTCTGTCAGTCCTGATGCGTTCGAAACAATTCATCGTTTAGGCATAAAAAAGAGCAAGAACCGTCCTATTCTGCTTCGATTCTCCACTGCTACGCATCGTTCTGCCGTATGGAATGCCAAAAACGAAGTTGAAGGGCTCCAAAATGTCCATTTCGGAGTTTCTCACAAAGTCGCGACAAGACGTTTTTTCCGCGGCCAGAGATCATTTTGGCATGAAGTACTGTTGGTCGTCGGATGGTGTCATAATCATATTGTTACCAGATAGGACACGTAGGAAGATAGTAACGATATCTGAGCTTCAGCAGCTGATCAAACAGTATCCAGACAAATACGTTGGTGCGAAGAAAACTGGAAAGTGAAGTACTATTTTCTCGTCGTAATAATGTTCACAATATATTTTACAATGCATGTCCTCGAAAAGAGCGTTTTCCAAGCAGCCAAACTGTGCGGAAAGTGTCACTTTTTTTTACTAGTGCTTTTTACTTTCCTGTACCTTTTTAATTTTTAACTCCAACGTCAGCCTGCCGCATAGAGTTTTTATTATTTGAGAAAAGTTTTAAAAATTAGTTAAGTACATACTAGTACATACTATTCATATAAAAGGTAAAACAAAACTAATACTTCATTAAAGGCGTTTTTATTACTCTAGATTTAGATTTTGATCAATAAATTAATTTTAAATAAGTATTCATTAAATATGTTTGGCAGAATGAATATTTTGCTCGTGCCTTTTTGCGTTACGACGTGACAGCTTTTATTAGTTAATCTGTGGATATGCTGAGCGCCTTTGAATGAGCGCCATTTTATTAATTTCTTGCTTGGTTCAGATATATTTTTTTATTTCCTCGCACAATGCATAGTAAAATGTTGTATGATACACGTGCGTAAGATGATTTCCGACTCGTCTCGATTTATCCACTCACTCGCTTCGCTCGCTCGTGAATAAAAATAGCACTCATCGGAAATCACATACTTCCCGCACTTGTAGCATAAATAACTATTTCACTCCAATATGAATCTTATGTGCCGTGTTGTCGTATTTTGTTTTCCCTGAGGTAATATCCACTTATTTAAAGTTAGTATTGTGAATGATATTCCGGGTAGAACATTTTATGTTTGATTGTTTGCTTTCTCAACACTCTGCAGATTGTCAATGTCAAATGACAATCATGACGTTTTGTTTGTTTGACGGAATGGTTGCGTTCCATTTCTTTCTTACATGATTTTGTGTTATAAAGCATGTTGTCACTTTCACAGGATTTATATGGATACGTTCATTCATTCATTCACATTCAAAGTGATCAAATTATAATGTTCAGATAAGTGTTTGGTAATTTTAACGTTCCGTTGCAAGTATCTGTTTTATACTATGTTATTTCTAAGTTGACTGTTATTACCTTTACCTTTTATTATGTGTGATTTTAATAATATCTCTTTCAGTCAACTTGTAGCTGGTAAATGCTATTCAAAAAGGTATTTACTTTAATTATAATAATTTTATCATAAGTATTAATATTTATATAGATTTATTATTTGTATATATATATGTTAAATAATGAATATTTCTCTTGCTCGTCCTCTGATGATGAATATCTCAGTGCTCATACAGATTCTAGCTCTTCTCTTTCGGATTCTGAACCTTTAGAGGAAAAACTCTCTTCTGTTTTTCATCGTAGCTCGAAATTCCTATCCTTAGTGCACATCAATGCACAGAGTGTTCCAGCTCATTACAATGATCTTCTCACATCCTTTAGTAACACTGTAGTTGATGCAATCTTCTCTCTTCCATTTGTATGCAGATGATTTACAAATATACAGACATTTTTCATTGTCTGAATTCTCCGAAGCGGTTAAAGTTGTGAATTCAGATCTTTCAGCCATACAGACATGGGCAAAAAACTTTGGGTTGTTAGTGAATCCCACTAAGTCACAGACTATGATTATAGGTAGCAGTAGACTGAGGAGTAGACTTGAAATTACTGACGACCTCAAGATTTATTATAATGATACCTGTGCGGAAATTAGCGGGATTTATAATAAAAAATGCAGGAGGCACAAGTTACGTGTGTGAGCTTTAATTAGCAAGTACAATAAAAATGAACAGTTAGTAATTAGCAAAGGTGATAATTTGACGACATTTAATTCATTGCTAAACCATTTTGAGTAGGCGCTCCAACATGCCCCCGGGCGTTGAAAGTCGTGCTTTCAACCAGACTCCGATGTCGAAGTTACGGGTAGTGGGCATATCCTGTTGAAGGCCCTCCTGATGACTCCAGTGGAAGTTTTGATATCCGCTACACGGACTATTCCGTCAGAACCCGGGTGTATAGCAGCAATCCTTCCTAGTCTCCACTTCAAGGGTGGGAGATTGTCCTCTTTCACCACCACCAGGCAGTCCTTCTTCAAGGCATCCTGACATGAACGCCACTTCGTCCGTTGCTGCAACTCAGCAACATATTCCTTACTCCACCTAGTCCAGAAGTGCTGGCGGAGTTGCTCGATACGTTGATACCGACTGAGATGGGTTGCGGAATGGTCGACATAACTCTTTTGTGGCAACGAAGTGAGTGGCCGGCCGACGAGAAAATGACCTGGCGTTAATGGAGTGCAATCGGCAGGTTCTGAGGACAGCGGCGTTAGTGGGCGTGAATTTAATATGGCCTCGATTTGGGTTAATGTGGTGTTAAGCTCCTCGAAAGTCAACTTACAATGTCCCAACACTCGCTGTAAGTGATATTTTGCCGATTTGACACCCGCCTCCCAGAGACCGCCAAAATGTGGAGTATACGCGGGAATGAAGTGGAAGTTAATGCCATCATTAGCTATACTTCCGCTCAAAGACTCAGAATTAGTTTTTAAGAACTTTGATAGCTCGTTATACGCACCAACAAATGAAGTACCGTTATCGGAATATATGTGGACGGGTTTGCCCCTTCGCGAAATAAACCTATATAACGCTAATAAATAATTATGACTAGTTAAGTCACCCACAAGCTCCAAATGTACAGCCTTTGTAGTGAAACAGATAAAAATTGCAATATACACTTTCACGAGCCTACATCCACGACCTTGACGACTATCACTTATGATAGGACCTGCATAATCAACGCCTGTACTTTCGAACGGATACCCTCCTGGAAGAAGACGCTGTCGCGGCAGATTACCCATCAATGGAGTAACCACCTTACCTTGCATCCGTCGGCACAGAACGCATCGATGATAACAGGCCTTTGCTAAATTTCGACCTCCTATAGGCCAATAGGATTCTCTAATGGATGCTAACAATAGCTGAGGGCCAGCGTGCATTAACCTTTTGTGTTCAAAATCAAATAATAATTTAGTGAAATGATGAGTGGACTGTAAAATTATAGGGTGCCGTTTATTGTAAGTAAAATCGGAATTATCGAGACGTCCTCCGACACGCATAAGATGGTTTTCATCTAAATACACATTATATTTTAATAGGACGCTCCTTTTTGGTAAAGTTTGTTTATTTATAAGTAATTTATGTTCGGGAAATGATTCTTGTTGACTTTTATAAATTAAAATTATTAACGCTTCTTTTAATTCTTCCTCAGATAAAAATTTACTAGCTAGCGATTTGCGTTTACATAATTTGATGAATCGCAAAACATAAGCCATGGAACGTAAAACTCTTAAATACTTAGAAAAACGTTTAAAATCTATAAATAATGCCTTATCGTTACTGTCAAGAACAACATTCAATGATATATCAGGTCGAGTTTCAGGGAGTGAGCTTATTTCTTTACATTTAAATTGCGAAGGCCAACTACGTGAATCTTGTTGGAGAAAGTCAGGACCCGACCACCACATGTCCAAGCCCTGCAGATGACTAATATCCACACCGCGAGATATTAGGTCTGCTGGGTTCTTATCAGTTGGGACGTGCCTCCACGTACAATGGCCTGCCTGATCTAAAATTTCAGCCACACGATTTCGCACGAATGGCTGAAGCCTTGAAGGCAATATCTGTAGCCATCCCAGCACGATGGTCGAGTCAGTCCAACAAAAGACGCGAGAGAACTTGAGTCGGAGTGAGCTCAATACTTTCTCATACAGACGAGCTCCCACAACCGCGCCACACAACTCCAACCTGGGAATTGTGGTCGGTTTAATTGGCGCCACTCGACTTTTGGCCATAAGTAACCTAACAATACATTCACCTTCATCATTAATACTACGGACATAGACGCACGCACCATATGCGCGCTCAGACGCGTCAGTGAATATATGTAGTTCCAACTCCCGGTATGAGTGACACACGACAGTTCGAGGAATGCGAACTTCATTTAAAAGAGGTAAAGCTTTAATAATAGTCTGCCATTGCAAATTAATTTCAGTAGGCAATGGCTCATCCCAAGACAATTTATCTAACCACATTTTCTGTAGTAACATTTTTAAAGTGATTACAAAGGGAGACAAAAGCCCTAAAGGATCGAATATCCTAGCAATCACAGAAAGTAAATCACGTTTAGTGTTACTATTACACGAGATAGTGGAGCCTATTGAAAAGACGAGTTCATCTGAACTTGCATACCAACCTAGTCCGAGCAGCTTGTCAGGTTCATTAGAACCTATATTTAAATCAAGCGAAGACTTAGCAACTTCAGATAATAATTGCGGTTCATTCGACTTCCACTTACGCAATGACATGCAAGCCGATTCAAGCACATTATTGACTTCCTGACGAATGAATTTGACTTCATCCAAATCATCACCGCCACATAGTAAGTCATCGGCATAAAAATCATGTTTAATGATTTCAGCAATCTTCGGATTTTTACAATCAAGCCCTAATTGATGAAGGCAGCGAAAAGCTAAAAATGGCGCACTAGCCGTACCGTAGGTAACGGTGTTTAATTTATAAAACTTAACAGGGTCAGACACCTCACCACGCCACAGTATCTGTTGTAGATGTCTGTCAGACGGATGGACGACTATTTGTCGATACATTTTCTCGACGTCTGCTGACAAAACATATTTGTGCTGTCTGAAACGGAGAAGGATCGACAACAGATCGTCCTGAATGGTAGGGCCGACCATCTGCAAATCGTTGAAAGATACGCCAGATGATGATGGACAACTTGCGTTGAACACCACTCGAAGTTTCGTAGTGGTGCTACTTTCACGTAATACGCCGTGATGCGGAATAAAATAACCAGACGGTTCGAATTGTTTGCATTCTGTCATATGACCTAGTAACTCGTACTCAGACATGAAATCGTAATACATTTTACTAAAATCAGAATAAGGTTTTAATCTACGTTCTAACGACTTTAAACAATGAGAAGCTTTATTGACAGAATCTCCTAAAATGGACGGATTTTGTTTGAGGGGAATACGAACACAGAAACGTCCATCAACCAATCGTGTCATATTTTTTACAAAGTGCTCCTCACACAATTTCTCTTCTAGCGAAAAATGTGAAGACTTCTTATTTACCTCTTCAAGCTGCCAAAAGCGAATTAAATCGTTACTAATTTTATCGAAACTATCGTCGGAAGAACAATTATTATTGATTTTAGTGAAGTTGCACCTAATGTTACTAGACAGTAATGCAACGTAATTACGACTAATAGGACCAGAGACAATCCAGCCTAACCTGGTTTCACATAAAATTGGCTTATCATTGCCTAACTTTATTCTTTGTGAACCTAGCAAGTCCCAGAAGATATCGGCACCGATTAAAATATCGACATCAGCGGGCTTATAAAACATTGGATCTGCTAAACAAATATCAGAGGGAAGGTTCAGAGTAGATATATTTACCTCACGGCACGGAACATCACTAGTTATTAATGGTAAAACGAAACAAAATAGTTCAATGTTATAACTATTGTGTAATGACGTCACGTTAATGCGACACGTCTTACCTACGCGAGAAGTCACGTTATTGATGCCAAATATTGATCTATCTACCTGCCTAGTCTCTAAATTTAACTGTCGACATAATCTTTCCGTCACAAAGCACGATGTACTACCGCTGTCAAGAACTGCGCGAACAACATGTTCCCGACCATTACTATCATGTAATTTAATTAAAGCGGTTGACAATAACACATCATGACTCACACTTCTGTATCCAGATGTGACGTTAGCCGATAACGCGACATTATTTGTCTCAGTCACAGACGACGTCGAAGACGACTGTGGCGACAAGTTATTTAACGAGTTATTACTTACATTGTTATTAAGTTGTGCAATCGGTTTAAAATCAGTGACATGGATTAGAGTATTATGTCTGCGTTTGCAAAACTTACAACCTGGCCTTTTACAATGGTTTGCAAAATGACCCGAACGAAAGCAGTTATAACAAACCTTTAAACTTGGTAGCATTTTAATACGTGCTTCGTTACTTAACGCGAGAAACTGCGCACACTCACCTAAATTATGGTCACCCTTGCATTTGGGACAGACTTTTGAACTTGACTCTGAGTTAGAATTACCGCTTTGAACAGTAACCATAGACTTCAGCTTAGCCCCTGTTTTAGTACTAGGTTGCAACGGGTTATTTCGAGATAACTCTAAAGTTTCAACAAGCTTGGCGCGCTCGCGTATGAATTTAAGGAATACATCGAAGGTAATCTTGCTCTCTTTGTCTATGCGACCTTTGTACTCCTCCCACTCACGGAACGTTCTGCTATCTAATTTGCGAGTAAAAATGTAAATTAAAAGTGTATCCCAATACTTAACGGGCTCACCTAAAGTGTCTAACGCTCGTAAATGCTTATTAATTTGGTCTACTAAATTCTTTAAAGTGACAGAGGATTCTTTTGTGATGGTCTTCATGTTAAATATGGCTGAAACATGATTGTGGATTAGTAATCTCTTATTATCAAATCGTTCGCATAGTACGTTCCACGCCACAGTGTAATTATTGGCCGAAAACTCGATTGACTGAATCACCACGGCAGCGGCACCTTCCAGAGACGTTCGTAGGTAGTGGAATTTGTTGATTTCATCTATAGCATCATTGCAATGAATGAGACTCGTAAAAGTGTCATGAAACTCCAACCAGTTGCTGTAGGATCCACTAAACTTTGGCAATTGAATTGTGGGTAACTTAACTGGCTTATAAGTACTACAACAATTACTTTTATTGCTACAAACAGATTCATTATCTTTATTATTATAACTACTTACAAATTCCTGAGCCTTAGAGAATGCTTTAAAATACAAGGACTCAAAATCGAAACGCTCAGTAAACTGTACCTTGATATCATCCACAATACATTCAATACGCAACTGTACTTCATCATATTGTTGGTATAACAATTCCATCTTGTTCATGCGCAGCTGTAGTTCCGATATATTAGCGCTAGACAATGTTTATTGATCTAGTGCGTCTAAATAATTGACAAAGGCTGTTAATCGGCCCTTGAAGCTACCTCGCTTCTTTATTAACTCCCTTTCCTCGGTCATTCTGGGATTCGGGTGTAAATCTGGAATTTATACAATAATGTGTAAATAAACAATAATAACTAAGTACCTATATACGTACAGTGTATTTGCCTTTACTGATGTGCAGTTGATAATTACTATATAATAATGATTAGAATGATTTAATGACCACTGACAATAACTGCGTAAGTAGGTAGATACCTATCTAAAATGTAATAACTCATTTAATTATTATACAAAATTAATGACCTACAAACTTTAATAAAGGTCAACACAATACCTTAATGACACGGTAATTAAATGTTATTACAGCAAACAATCAATAATATATTATATTGTGTCGTAACTAAATAGAAATACCTACGTAACCTATGCAACATAAATCGTTAAAGTGACCTTTGGCACAGACAATTAAATTAAAATAATGTAATATAATAAATCAATATTACTATACTTTAATAAATATGTTTTCTAACTTAATTGCTGCAAACTTAACAATAATAATATATTGTTGCTACTGACTGCCATGTATCACAATATCACAATGCAAACGGTACGGTACATTTTTACGAACAACTAATTTACTTAAGAAATCGGTAATAAATAGGACTAACCTTATAACTCCTTAATTGGCGTTATATACTACCTGAATGAGTGTTGGGTGACGATATAACAAAACAATTGGGCTTAACACCGTTTAATGTTCACATACCACACTGCCGGTTAATAACCTCAATGCCAATGACGAGGTATAATTTTTCGCTAATTCCACTGTTTAATTTAGTTTTCTTGATTTTCCAATTATGTGTAGCTGATCCACGTTATTTAATTTAATCCGGTTCGTAATTGGACCAATATGTGCGGAAATTAGCGGGATTTATAATAAAAAATGCAGGAGGCACAAGTTACGTGTGTGAGCTTTCATTAGCAAGTACAATAAAAATGAACAGTTAGTAATTAGCAAAGGTGATAATTTGACGACATGTAATTCATTGCTAAACCATTTTGAGTAGGCGCTCCAACAATACCTGTATCCCATACACGGACAAGGCAAAAAATTTGGGAATAATGTTTGATTGTCATTTATCCTGGTCAGCGCAGATTAGCGAGGTGAGCAGGCGCATGCATTATTCTTTTCATTCTCTCAAACGACTCCAGTCCTTCCTGCCCTTACAAACTAAAATCATG
The DNA here is from genome assembly GCA_948252205.1 of Orthosia incerta. Lineage (NCBI taxonomy): Eukaryota > Metazoa > Arthropoda > Insecta > Lepidoptera > Noctuidae > Orthosia > Orthosia incerta. Next base: position 5,743,654 of record OX411749.1, read on the forward strand.
CTTGCTCAAGCACTTCTCCTTCCTACTCTTGATTATGCTGATGTATGTTACTTGGATGTGACAGAGGAGCTACTAAATAAACTTGAGCGCCTTCAAAATCTGGCTATTCGGTTTATTTTCGGACTTCGCAAATTTGATCACATCTCTGAATTTCGTGCTCAATTAAAATGGCTCCCAATCCGACTTCGTCGTGATGTGCACATCCTATCTGTTCTCTACAAGATCCTCAAAGTCCCGTCCACTCCTGATTATCTTCGCTCCCGCTTCCACTTTCTACCTTCCAATCCCCGGCCTAGGCGTGCATGTAACACCAAGGTGTACCAACTTGAGTGTCCTAGAGCGAATACAAAATTTTTCCTCAATTCTTTTACTGTTCGAGCTACACAACTCTGGAATAATTTACCACAAGAAATCCAAGACTCTCCCTCTGTAACATCTTTTAAAAATAAATTGAAAGAGCACCTCCTTTCGCAACAACCTTAATATTAATTTATGTATTTATATATAGGTTTATGTAATATATGTATTTATTGGTGTAGGTTTCCTTTTTTTTTCCATTATATATTTATGTATTATATATATTAATAACATGTAATTATTTGTGTGTACAACCTTGTCCCCGTATTGTTATTTCGTGCATCAGTTTTACAGGTTGGCTGGAAGAGATCTCTATAAAGAGATAAGCTCACCTTTGTGAACACGTTTAATTTAAAAAATTTGTATTGTAAACCTTTTTGTGCACAATAAAGAATATATAATGTTTTTACTCAACTGCCGAAGCAGTAATGTGTTTATCAGTCTATGTATGTATGTATGTTTGTTCCTATGTGTCGTCCTTTGGACCAAACGCGTTGGCCGATTTTGATGATTCTTACGTCAATCGATTCGTCTTAACCTTGCCAGTGTCAATGGCTACATTGGAAAATAGAAAAATGGCGGCTTTTGGGCACATTATTGTGGGGGGTATTATCATCCAATCCCATTGTGTGGGGTATCAAAATAATGGGTTATAAGATGTAATTTCAAAAATATGCAACACTTATATGTTTAAATGTACCTACTTCGAAAAAAATATGCTAACTAAAAAGTTATTAATAAAAACATCTGGTTTTGGTCAGCCAGCTCGCGAATATTTACGACTGCACAGCATTACGTCTTTTTAATTCGCTTCTTAAGCAGTCGGGATTTTTGTTTTTTTTATTAACAACAAGTTACCTACCCTACTTACTAGTTTCCTTTATAGGATACTTTATGACGTCATTTAGAGGTCAAGTAAAAGTCTAGTGATTTTAAGTATTTTTGTGAAATTAAATACGATCTTAAAATTTTATGACCTAAAAATAGATAAGGCTTACAAACCTAAAATCTCGAAATGGTTTTGGAATCGACTTAGGTTAATTTTCACTTAACATACCGAAATCGATTTAGGTCTTATTTTCATACAAAATGGGTTTGAAACTGACACTTTCAAAATACAGCAAAATGTTAACGACCCCTTGTTTAAAGACCTCCTAGTGATTATAATGCTGACTACAAAACGAAGAAAAAGAAAGAAAATTCTCTAGTTTCCTCTGTATCCAAAAAATCCACAAAAACGCTTCTCTTTCAATTAAGTTTTCCACGAACGAACGACAACTTGTTTTAGTGTTTTTATTTCATTTTGGAAAGCCGAGAGATCTACCTTTAATTACTTTATCTGTTCTACAATATTTTATTTCAAGGAGTGCTTTCTCTAAAAAGATCTACGAAAGCTTCGTGTCAAAAACCTTCTCAAAATCTCTCAGCCTTCTTATAATTAGATTACAACGTTTTTCAAATTATATTCAATCTGCCTAGCCTTTTTCGCAACTATATTGGGGTCGGCTTCCAGTCTTACCGGATTCAGCTGAGTACCAGTGTTATACATGGAGCGACTGCCTATCTGACCTCCACAACCCAGTAACTGGGTAACACGGTGCCCCTTGGCAAGACTGTTATCAGATATCAAGCTTCTGACTACCCGTAACGACTATAAAAGATCTTCAAATGACAGCCGGGACCAACGGCTTAACGTGATTTCCGAAGCACGGAGGAAACTCGGTATGTTGAAATGGTCACCCATCCACGGACCGACCTCGTCAAGCGTTGCTTAACCTTGATGATCGACCAGCGCCTAGTTTATTCATAATAATTGACTGAATAATTTCTGTCCGGACAAAAAACGGTATCCTGAACAATCTCAGCCCCATATTCGTGCTTACCTCTTTAACACGTTTACATCCAAAAATAACCAGTTAAAAAGGGTTCCGAATATTTTAAAATTCAAATTCGCAGTCCTTTTAACGTTTGACTTTTCACATTTCCGCCCATATCAACGGCCTGAATTCAGTAACTTAATAAACAAAAAGCAAGATTTTTCTTCTCGAAATCTCATAAAGAGATACCTATCAATTTTAAACAAAAATAAAAGCTTTTCCATGTTTAGACGATTTGTCGTAAAATCTCTTAAGAAAAATGGTAATATTTTCTTCTTGAATATTCATTTGGACTTAATGCTGAGAATCCGGTATATACGGGAAAAGTTACAAAAGATAAATACGTCAAGAGGTGATGCAATTGATTAGTGCTATGAAGCGAAAATTGGTAAAAAGGGTAGGTTTCAATATAAAGAAGAGTTATTGAGCCAATTTAGTATAATTGGATTTTTCTGTTGGTAAAATTCTCAGTTGGAATCCAGGATCCGAATTGGTCCCGATGGAGCGATAGGCTATCGGCTCTTATCTTTGGGGGTTTTAAACTGTAATTATTATCGAAGTGTAGAAATATTGTATATTTTCCAATCTGTCTTTTTAGTAAAATTACTATCGATTGGTTTAAGAAAGTAGAGCGTGCTTACTAAAAGTGTGATATAATCTATGAGGTATTCGTGACAATGGCATTAAAATTTTATCCTCATGAATATTGATGTGAGAGAGAATTAAAATATAATAGTACAATTTAATAACTGATATTTTCTTGGCATTACAATTACTACAGCCGCCCTGAGGGAGGTAATATTTCGTTTTCTTGTCTCTTTTGTTACATTTGTGTATAATAACTTAGGAAAAATATATTCTTTATCTGGTATAGAATTATAGAAAGTCAAGTATTTATTTATTTAGAACTTCATGCAACATACAAGGTACATAGGCGGACTTAACGCCTAAGGCATTCTCTACCAGTCAACCAAGGGTGGTGAGAGATAACATGGCAGGTGCATAAAAATGAAATAATTATTGAAAGAAAATTGAATAACAATATATATACTTTTACTTTTTACTCTTTTTTTTTTAAATAAAACATTGCCCCACACTAGGAATTTCTCCTGTATCGTGGGTGCTTTTACAAACATATAAACTCATATACACAAACACCCAGAGCCGGAACAACTATTTGTAGATCATACAAATAATTGTTCCGTGCGGGAATCGAACCCGCGACACGCAGCGCAGCAGTCAATCGCTCAACCACTGCGCCAACCGTGCGCCCAATATATATATTGTAGCTAAAATAAACAAACATATATATTTACTATAATAAATACCTTTATATATATATATACATATATAAATTAATAGAGAGGTGATGAGACGACTCTGCTAATGGTGTAGAAAATAATGTCGCAACTTCCGCTTAAATGCATATTGACTGGTGGCCGTCCTGATATCGAAAGGAAGCGCATTCCAGAGAAGAATGGACTGAAAATAAAAGGAAGAATGAATAAAATCAGAAGTATGAGAAGGACAAAGCAAGAGAAGATTGTTAGACGAACGCAGATTCCTAGCGTGTACACAGAATTAAGTACACAGATATTGAAGGGTAGTATTTAAACGCAAATCAAAAAATATCCTTTTTCTATGCAATAAAATTCCGAATTCACATCAAAATTACAAAAGATTTTTTATTAATGCACAGCTAATAATCTTAATGCACATCATACATGTTAACTCTTTTTCTTTTAAATCCATGGTTAAAGTTTTTACAATTACTATTTAACGACAATGTCGACGGAGCCCCGATGCGCGGGGCTCCTATTTCTGTCTAAAGGGTCTAAAGTAACCTAACACGAAGAAGATGACGGGAGCTGAGTTCGCTCGCTTTGCTCGCTCACTTCAGCTGCCGTCATCTTTTCGAACCTAACCTGTCCGTGTCGGGGTGCCCTAAGTTCCCGAGCTCACTTCGCTCGCTCTTGGACTAATGACTTCTTGAAAATTAGGACAAATGTGATGAACAGGTTTTGTTGTACTTACTGGTTAATATGCGACTGAGATAGTTATTTTGCTACGAAATATGGAAAATTTGCTGTGCAGTTAACTGTATTGCATTATTTATGAGGAAAAAAGTAATGTCATATTGATTTATAATTTCGAATTATCTGCAGTTTGAGTTTTGCTAAACATTTAGTAAGTTATTTGATGTAAAAAAGAATATAAATGATGAGTATGTATTGATAGACGATTATTTTATTTGATATGCAATTTATAATATCCCGATATTGAAAGTGAGGGATGAGATAAGAAGGAGGGGTGGGAGAGTTGAGTAAAGAGAAAAGCGTGGTCAAAGCGCGTAAATTTCGCCTTTGCCGAATGGGCATCCATTTGAGCTGAGATCTACAGCTCGACACATGGTCATACTTCCTTAGGTTGAAAATGAACCGGATGCAGTTGTTTAGGAGCCTATCAAGCTTATCCAGGAATACCGCGTTCAGGTCAAAGTAGCACACGTCACCATAGTCGATTATAGGGAAGATTAAAGTCTGCACAAGCATAGCCTTCGTTTTTGCAGTTTGCGTTGCCTGTATCGTCTGAGGAACTTTCTGCAGTTCCTCAGACGATACAGGCAACGCAAAGTCCCGTTGAATTAAAGTTTATTCATGCTATACTTTATCTACGTGTCCCATATATCTATTCAATTTATAATATTATAAAAGTGAAATTCTGTACGTTTGTTAATTAACCACACTTCAACGTTTGAACGTTTCTGTCTAAAGGGTCTAAAGTAACCTAACACGAAGAAGATGACGGGAGCTGAGTTCGCTCGCTTTGCTCGCTCACTTCAGCTGCCGTCATCTTTTCGAACCTAACCTGTCCGTGTCGGGGTGCCCTAAGTTCCCGAGCTCACTTCGCTCGCTCTTGGACTAATGACTTCTTGAAAATTAGGACAAATGTGATGAACAGGTTTTGTTGTACTTACTGGTTAATATGCGACTGAGATAGTTATTTTGCTACGAAATATGGAAAATTTGCTGTGCAGTTAACTGTATTGCATTATTTATGAGGAAAAAAGTAATGTCATATTGATTTATAATTTCGAATTATCTGCAGTTTGAGTTTTGCTAAACATTTAGTAAGTTATTTGATGTAAAAAAGAATATAAATGATGAGTATGTATTGATAGACGATTATTTTATTTGATATGCAATTTATAATATCCCGATATTGAAAGTGAGGGATGAGATAAGAAGGAGGGGTGGGAGAGCACACGTCACCATAGTCGATTATAGGGAAGATTAAAGTCTGCACAAGCATAGCCTTCGTTTTTGCAGTTTGCGTTGCCTGTATCGTCTGAGGAACTTTCTGCAGTTCCTCAGACGATACAGGCAACGCAAAGTCCCGTTGAATTAAAGTTTATTCATGCTATACTTTATCTACGTGTCCCATATATCTATTCAATTTATAATATTATAAAAGTGAAATTCTGTACGTTTGTTAATTAACCACACTTCAACGTTTGAACGATATTCGATGAAATTACAAAAAAATGGGCAGTGTATGCTCTGGATTAGGATATCAACTTTTTATCCCAGTATTACGTTTCTGTAGGATATTTTAAAGATAGTTTGAAATAAATTCAAACTAAACTTGAAAGCTACAAGCAAGCTGAAATTGAATACAAACTATGGGTATTTCTATGCATAAAAGTTCACTGGCATCATGACATTTCAGAAATATTTCATCGCATCGTTCGAACTCTGCTATCTCCGTCCTAAATATGCATCTTGCAGTGAAATAGTTACTTGGAAACTGAAATATATCAGACTGGCCCAAACTTGGGAAATGTTGGCTCAAATGCAGGCTTGCTTGACACGTAAATGATATTTATTTTTGTACATTGTTTTAAACAGACACTAGCTGATGTCTATTTTTGGTGTTTTATATTCAACTTCTCTGGGAATAAATTCTGAAACAAATAGAGAGGACACAGTCTCTTTTAAGGTCTGCAAATTATCTTAGTCAACTAAATCATATGAAAACCATGCAGATTGATTTCTAAAAATATATTTTTTGTGGAAAAAAACTCAAAGATTTGAGTAAATCAGTTCAATTTCTACTCGCGATCAGTGATCGTCTAAGCTCAGAATTTGTAGGTGAGTATAGGCGAGTATCCAATTTCAATACAAATTGACGTTTATGTTAACGCGATTGTGCGTGAGTATAAACTCGCACTTAGCCCACAGGTCAGTACAGCGAGCCGATCGGCTCACTGCGAGCGCCGCGTGCTAAACCCAGTTTTCGGTATTTTTGCGAATCCCTTTGAGTGTTACGTTACGCCTTAATTATAGATCAGTACAACCCCAAGCGAGATTACCAAAGGCGGAGCGCAGTCGAGCACTATGCTCGTCTTGAACAAGGGTACAGGTCAGTCAGGTAATTCCGTAACGTAACACGCTCGCCTTGAATGTTACGTTACAGCCAAATGCTTATGTCAATCGCCACCTTTACGATTCAATTAACTATTAATAACACCATAGAAACTAAACTACTTTATACGTGTCCATACCATTTGCCCAACATTTGGAAGTACAGAAACAGATCCAGTCTATGCTTCAATACTTGTTCACGAGTACGAGGCTATCCTATTACATGCCATCTTAGTTTTAAAATATCTCCAAGGGGTGTATTGAGGTCGATGAAGATACGTTAAAACTAGAAGCCATTTGCCGGCCAATAAATCTGTCATTCGTGAGTGACTTGGAACTTGTAGGAGATAAATGGTTTCTCTAGGAAAGACTAGCACACGCGGTTTTATTGATACTGTGGATATTTTAGGTCAGCTTGTGTGATGGATGAGGCAAATCCTAGATTAAGAAAGACGTTGCGAGGCTAAAATTTTTGTTTGGTATTCAAATAAGATTATCGATGGTAGGAGAAAGCGTCAGGATACGAAAGATAGCAGAAGCTGTTTGATTGAAGAAAAATATTTTGAATTAGGAATTAATGGGTACCTAGGTCAGCCCGTAGATCCTATCTGTTATAATAATAATGAGACCCCTCCGTGTCTCGGTAAACACGTTAAGTCTTTGTAACCAATGGGTATCTTGTTATCCAGCACTAAATTGGATATTGAAAATCAGAATGGCAGTCGTTTCATGTAAAATACTGGTATTCAGATACATCCAGTTAAATTGGAAGCCGATTTCAACATGGTTGGGAACGGGTAGGAGAGCAGCGGTGGCCCAGTGGTAACGGCCGCGACTAACAAGGTGTAGGTCGTGGAATCGAACCCAGGCAGGTGTTTTAGTTTGTGTAAATTATTTTATCACCACTGCTCTCAAAATCGGTGAAGGAAAACATCGCGAGGAAACCGGCATGTCCTAGAACCAAAAATTCAAAGACATGTGACATCCAACCCACACTAGGCCACATGGTAGATTACGGCCCATTCCCTCTCACATAGAGTCGGTCTGTGTCCCAGCTTTGGGAGCATTAAAAAGCTGATGATGATTGTCAAAATTGTTCTTACCTATCATTTCTATCATGTTATTTTCAGTAAACCCGTAAAAGTCGTAGGTATTTAATTGATATAAAAGGACCAACCAAATAAATGCTCCTTATAATGACTAACCATTTAATTCAATATAAAAGCCTTAAAAAAATAAAACATGTAAAATTCAGTGGTTCTTAGATTACAAAATAAGCGTTTTATTACACCCCAGGCTAGTATTACATCAGAGATGATAATTAAACAGTTTCTTTTAATTACTTCCTCGAGTTTTCCTCAAAAAGATGAGCGTCTCGGAAATTATTATCTTAATTTGTATTTTGATCTTTAGATATTGGATTACGGTTTTATGTGAAAAAAAATATTCTGTCGGAATCTTTTGAATGAAGAAAAATATTATGGTTTGCCTAGTGTTTTTTTGACACAACAACGTCTAATAAATCGATGAACGCCGGCTGCACGCACGAAAAAGGATGACACAATGTAACGTTACGCTCAATGTAAAGTTACGCTCATTGTAACGTTATAATCGTAACGTTACAATTATGTTAATTGTATCGTAAAGTATGCAATCATTTTTTGTGTAATTATAATATTTTAGAGAAGAAAGTTTTGATTGTATTTTAAGTTTGTTTGTAATGGATAAACTCAAAAACTAGTTAACCGATTTTGAAAATTCTTTCACCAATAGAAAGCAACTTATATTTTTTTAACCTTCAAGAAAATGGCTCCTGTCACACTAAATCTACTTTTGCACTAAACAAAAATTAATATTCAAATACTCTGAAGTTGGCAGTGCTACCAGCTAGTCTTACTAACCGTAACACGTCAGATTAATTAACGAAGCGTAACTGCAACTGTAAGATAGGCTATCATTACCTTTGTAGCCTCTTAGTTTAACTGAAGCAAGTAAGCCGTTTGCGTAATTGGCAAACTAGTTTTTTGCCTATGTTTGGGATTTATGCAAGTCACTTGATGAGATAGTATTTTGTTTCAGAGGTAGAATAGAGTAACACCCAGTTCCTGGGAATTTTATCAACATATCCCAAATTTAACGCAAACCCCACTTGGGTTTGCGTAAAATTTTTGATTGGCAATTGATAATGAATTCACTAATACTGGAAATTGTTATACAGGACTTCCTGGTACAAAAGCCAGGGCTGCACTGATATTTGTGACTATTTATGTGTGGTAATAAATACATATGTATAAGAGCAGTGGTGGCCCAGTGGTATCGGCCGTGACTTACAAGTTGTAGGTCGTGGGTTCGAGCCCAGGCAGGCACTTTACTTTGTGTAAATAATTTCTTCACAACTGCTCTCAAAACGGTGAAGGAAAACATCGTGAGGAAACCGGCATGTCCTAGAGCCAAAAATTCGAAGATATGTGACATCCACCAACCCGCACTGGGCCCGCGTGGTGGATAATGGCCCATTCCCTCTCACAGAGAGGAGGCCTGTGCTCCAGCAGTGGGAACTTTAATAGGCTGATGATGATGATGATGTATATAAATTATCCAATTAACTTTACAATCATTTTCGTTTTAAAATAGTCTAATAACTAGCCATGCATTTCTCGTTTAAAAAAACATATAAGTATTTAATTAATAACCAAATAAATAATGTAGGTGTAAGCCAGTTCACCAGTAAAAGGCGGGGTGTTTCCAGGCACATTTTACTTTCACATGTCACACGCGCCTCTAAATACCATTTTGTGATCAATCTCTATTCGTGGACACAGGTATTACAATAAAGCTCTTACGTATACATTTTAGTCAAGCTCTATGTCCTAGCAATGAAATTGGTGTACAAATATATTAGGTTTATTAATAACTAGCTGTGCCCGCGGTTTCGCTCCCGTTATCTGTCTGGCAACCCTACCCTACTTACCTTCCTGCCTACCCTACTTAACTACGTACCATTTTTGTTTCTATAGTCATCATTCTTTTGCGGAGAATCTTTGCACGCACACATGACTTCAAATGCAGTCATTTTCTGAATGGCGACATTCAGAAAATGACTTCAAATGCAACACCATCTATCGAATATCGAGTTCAACTGTCCGAGTATCTGAATTGCGTGTGTTGTGATAATTTTACTTCTTAAACACTTTAAATTCGTCTAACTTTTGATAGCGTGAACCGATTGCGATGAAACAAAAACTAAGTAATTCTTCAAGTTACGCACAATTTTTATGTATAAAGTTATTTACATTGGTTTAATACATTGCACGTGATGCGTCCACAAGTAAACAGACAAAGATTCCAGAAATAGGTTCTGTTGCTTATCCTTTCACACCCTGGCTATACACCCTATAACCTATTTTTTTTGGAAATATTTTCGTTGTACAAAAATTACTTTACTACAGATTTATGAACTGAATCTAATAAATCTATACAATATAAAGTCAAGTTCGAATGGATAATGTCAATAAATGTAGGTATTATTTATAAATAATCAATTGTAATTTATTTTACATGCATGTCAATGGTAAATTATGTAAAGAACTAGTAACGTCATATTTTAAAATATTGTGAATAATGTCAATTAAAAGTATTATTAATAAATAATTAATCAATTATAAATAACTTTTACATGCATATCAATGATAAATTTTATTAAAGAACTAAACATTATATTATTAAATATATAAGGGCTAGTGATACCTACTCTTCAAAATAAACTTAGTCTATCAATTAAATAAATATTAATCAATTTTATCTTTAAAACTAGTTGACCTCAGCGGCTTCGCTCCCGTCAACTGTTTACGTAACTTTAACCGTTTACGAAGCTCTCAAGCTTCCGTTGCGTCCGCTGCGTTTTCCATTTCCATTTCCATTCCAAAGGTTTTTTTCCATTTTTGCACCATTTTTCATTCATGCTCCGCTTCTATTAGTTGTAGCGTGATGTTATATAGCCTATAACCTTCCTCGATAAATGGACTATCAAACACAAAAAGAATTTTTCCACGCCAACCAATAGTTCCTGAGATTATCGCGTTCAAAGAAAGAAACAAACTCTTCAGCTTTATAATATTATATAGTATAGATAACCCGCTTTCTCATCATAGAATCTCTGCTTCAGAATTACGAATTACTCTCGCAATTTCTGTTCGAAAATAATATTGCAAATATAATTGTCTTTCCAAAATAAAATTAAAAAGTTTAGCCATTTGCAAACAAAAGACGTCAATATGCCTTTACACATAAACTAAAACAAAAGTATCAAACATTAAATATCTTTGACGACTAAAGAAACTCAATCGCCAATTATTAGTTGATGAAAGAGAATTTTCTCTAAATAGTTGACGATTCTAAGTAAATAGTTGAAAGTTAGAATGTCTGCAGTTTTTTATATAAATTCTGAAATAGAACGTACTTTTATTTTCATTGAAATTAAACATTGAACTAAAGAATTTTGATTGCAAAGATGTCGTTAAATATATTGATAACAAAAGTATCTCTTGGAAAGACTGGACAACTAATTTAAAAAGACTTTTTCAAAACGTCAAAATAAATCTAAAGCACTTCGATATTTCTGTCTAATAAAAACACAAATAAAAATTAAACTCACAGCTTTTTTCCGTTTTTATATAATAAATTTCTCAAATAAAATCATGACTTGACAAAGGACCTTCCATTGTGTAAGGACCAAAAACTTATTGAAACGAACAATCTCAATACCAAAAGATTTTTATACAATTTAAGGATTATTGTTATGTATTTATTATTATTATTTAGATTCTTTTTCGATTGGCTTATTAGGATAATCGAAAAAATGTTTACTAATGATAAACATAAAATATATTCCCATAATTTACATTGGCATAACGAAATTCAGCATAATAATCATTACGCATAATATTTAGGCATAAATGTTTTGCCATAATGTATATAGTCATAAATACTGTTGGGATAATATAAATGATGCATATTTTATAAAGCATGATGTTATAAACGCGTAATGATTTTTGCAAATAATGTTCTTTGGAATAAAACAAACATGTTCGCAATTCAAAGGTGGCCCAAGGGCCACCTCCGCCGCACTTTGACCTAATGCAATTGAGTCCTTATATCAAAAATATATATTTATGAATGTTTTTTTTTAATATTATCAAAATATTAATATGTCTAAATATCGATATTAAGACACTTTACTTTTTTCTGCCAGAGGTGACCAGCAAGCCGATGCTGCGGAGGTGAGCGCACAAACAAACGTTATTTCGTTATTTCTACGGTTATTTATTTTATTAAAAAGGTTTTCTAATGTAAATATAATGAACTTACTTGTATTAAATGTTTGTTTGTTTATGCTGTTGATTTACCTTATAATAAATGTTGACATTTTGAACTTAGGTGACTATCAACATTTTGAATCATTCGATATTAAATCACTCTGCATTTCAATCTTAACATTTTAAGCTTAGTTATAACAATTTTCGATATTTCAAAATTTAAGATTTCGATGTTTTGAACATTGACATTTTACCCGTAGGTATTTCACTTTTGACTTTCAAATATGTACCCATACAATTATTATGACGAATAAATATTATGCCTTAAACATTTATGCAACTCCAAATTATAACAAAATAAATTAGACCAAATGACAGTTATGCTAACCTTTGCATTATGCCAAAGTATTATTATGCCACAGTAACATTAAGCTAATAAAAGTTATGCCAAACAATATTATGCCTAAAAAAAACTATACTAACTTATACTAAACCTAACCACTTACATATATACAAAAGAATGGTTCACCTATGAATAATTATTATGTGACAACCTCCAAATTATTGGGAAATCGGCGCTATCGGGTGACCGAATTCCTATCGCCCATGGATTAGGGTTTAAACCTAGCTAGGTTTATTTTTTACATGATAAGGGATCTATAATGTCGTGACAACAGATTCCTTATCATGGAAGTTGTTTGTATTGATTTTTTATATAAGTCCACACTGAATAACTGGGAATTGGGAGGACAGCTCAGCACGTAACAGACAAATATAAACGCTGATATTCTGCTGGATCCCTGCAGTGACAGACGCTGAGCAGAAAATGCTGGGCAGAGGCTTTTCCCAAATCTTTCCAGGTATTCTTTTCCTGAACCACCTCGAACCAGCACTTGTATTGATTATTGTGTTAAAAAAACAATCGCCTTTAGCAAAGCTTGTACATAACAATGTTATATGTACTATGGATTAGATCATAATATATCATTATTATTAAGCCTTCGGGTGTCGACGAACGGATAATATTTTGAGCCTATTATTGTAGCTCCCTCACGTGTAAGAGATCAAATTCTGATCTTAAATATTAACGCATATAATATTAATTATTTTCGGTAATCCTTGTATCAGGCAAGAGGAAGGTGGACAGGCCTAATAGACGGTGGGCTGATGACATAATTGAAAGAGCAGGAAAAGACTGGCTGATCCTGGGCCAAAATAAAAAGATGAAGGAGACGTACCCCAAGGAGGGGTCCATATTCCAAATCCAAATACTAACAATTAGTAAATATCCAAATTACGAACAAATACTTACTAACAACATTTAAAATGTATAATCATAAGATGTGGAAATATAATGAATCCATGTATTTTAGTATCTTATGATTATATTTTAAACTAGCTCTGCCCGCGGCTTCGCTCCCGTCCACTGCCTACCCTATCCTACTTTCCTGCCTACCTAGCCTACTTACCTAGCTAGCTGTGGCCTCGACTTTGCTCCCGTCAACTGCCTACCCTATCCTACTTACTTGCCTTCTTACCATACTTATCTACCTACCCTACTTACCAAGCTAGCTGTGCCCTCGGCTTTGGTCCCGTCAAATACCCACCCTAACCTACTTACCTACCCAGACTAACGGACAAAAGGAGAAACGGACAAAAAATAACCACTCGCTACCTTTGTAGAGTGACGAGGTTTATATTGAATTAAAAGGCGTCTGTTCTGTACGACGTATATTTAGAGACTCCTCACTTCAACTGAACATGTGTAACAACTTAGTCTAGGTACTTAATGTTACACACTACATCACCCTCCTTAAAAGAGAAAAAAAATAAAAAATAATCAAATACATTTTTTTTTTTTTTTTTTTTTTACCTTATTCCTTAAATGGTTTTGTACGGTTTTTATGTACCGTTTCTACATTACTATTTTTAATTATCTTAACATTAGGTCCTGCTTCTTCAATTACAACATACGGTCCATTATACAATCTGTCCATTTTATTAGTATCTTCATTCCTTACTAAAATTAAATCATCTCTCTTATAACTAATTGGGTTTTTATTTCTATCATAAATTTCCTTTCTTTTCATCTTACTATCTATTAACCTTTTTCTAGCATCCTTATGTGCTAACTGTAGTCTATATTTTAATTCTAACGCATAATTTTCTGCATTATACAATGGCTCTAAATCATCTCTTAACCTAGTTGGAATATTACATGGCTTACCGAATACGAGTTCATACGGTGTGTAGTTAGTTGAAGTGTGTATTGTAGTATTAAAACAAAAACACCAAAAGGGAAGCCAATGGCTCCAAGTGTCTGAATTTTCGTCATATTGGATACGTAAAAAGTTACGTAAATTTTTATGTGTATTTTCTAATGCACCTATGCTTTGGTGGTGGTAAGCAGTGGAGTTTATTTTATCTATTTCTAATAACTTACAAACTTCCGTCATGGTAGAAGACATGAACTCCGTACCACGATCAGTTGCGATTACTCTCGGTACGCCATACCTTAAAATAAAATTACTTACTAAAGACCTCGCTACGACAGCTGATTCCTTTGTTGGTATGGGGTAAGCTTCCACATATTTTGAAAGCTCGCACTGAAGGGTTAATATGTATTGGTTACCTTCATCATCTCTGTCTAGAGGTCCCACAAGATCTAGAAAGATCTTTTCAAATGCTGAATTCGCCGTGGTTGTTATCACCATAGGCTCCTTGTAACTGGGTGAATGTTTCATCACCTGACACTTAGTACACTTACTTACGTAATTTCTGACGTCACTTTCTATTCCTGGCCAGTAGTACTTACTTTTAATGTTGTTCACCATTCGTCGAACGCCGGCGTGTCCGCTCGAAGGCAATAAATGATAATCATTTAGTATGACTGTTATTTCGTCTCTATCGAGAATTCTCCTTACATTTCGTAAAATATGAATACGAGGTGGTCCGGACCACTCATTTCTACTATCTATTTCTTCACATAATTCTTTAATAAACATATCGTTATTCTTTTCTTTAATTATACAAACTTCTTTTACATTTATTTTCTTACAAAACTCACTTAATATATTCACAAATACGTCTCGCGTGAATTGTGACATATAATTAAGATTAATGTAAATAATTAATTGCTTTTCTATGTAAGCTAAACATTTCTCTTCTTTACTTATTAGTTTTTTCTCTCGAAGTCTATCTAACTCTTTACCTTCTATAAATTTTATTTCCACTGAGTCAATTGGCTTTTTTAATAGCTCCACGATTTTTGGTTGATCAGGCCTCAAATCGATGGGTTTACTAGAAAAATCCAGTGAACTTCCTTCCTCTTTTAATTCTTTTAATCTACTTTCCTCTTGTATTTTCTTACTCTGTGCTCGTGTTGTCACTAATATATTTTCATTAATTCGCTTCAAATCGTCCGAAGTTAAAGTTATTCTACTCAGTGCGTCTGCTATTACGTTATCTTTTCCTTTTATATAAACAATCTTATAGTCATATTCTTCTAGCTGTAACCTGAACTTCACTAATCTACTTGAGGGGTCTTTTATACTAAATAAATATATCAATGGCTTGTGGTCTGTCATGATTGTAAATTTTCTTCCAAATAAATATGGTCTAAAATACTTCACGCTCCATACTACTGATAATAACTCTTTTTGGATTGTTGGATAGTTTAGTTCTGCTTTGTTTAATGGTCTGCTCGCATATGCGATTGGTCTTAAGTCTTTATTGCATAAGACTGATCCTATAGATATACCTGATGCATCTGTTTGAAGTATAAATTCGTTTTCTGTTGAAAAATCTGGGTACTGTAAAATAGGTGGAGTCGTAAGTGCTCCTTTCAAGATATTAAAAGAAGTTTCACAATTTTCTGTACATTCAAATTTAATGTTTTTCCTACAAAGTTTATTTAATGGAATAGTAATATCTGCAAAATGTGGGATAAACTTACGATAATAATTACACATAGCAACGTATCGTCGTACATCGTCTGAATTTTGTGGTTTTGTATAATTTTGTATTGCCTTTACCTTCTCTGGATCTGGCAAAACACCTTTAGCAGTTACAATATGACCTAGGTATAATAGTTCCTTTTTACAAAAATTACATTTGTTTGGATTTATTTTTAGATTGACTTTCCTTAATCTTTCGAG
Organism: Orthosia incerta; assembly: GCA_948252205.1. Taxonomy (NCBI): domain Eukaryota; kingdom Metazoa; phylum Arthropoda; class Insecta; order Lepidoptera; family Noctuidae; genus Orthosia; species Orthosia incerta. Next base: position 5,759,784 of record OX411749.1, read on the forward strand.
TACTTTTATCAAATTTTGATTATGTATTTCTAGGTTTCTACCAATGATTATTAAATCATCCATATATGTTATGCATTTTTCAAAATTTAGTCCCGACATAGCAATTGACATGATACGCGAGAATGCACCTGGGCTTATTTTCAATCCCATCGGTAAGCGCGTCATCTGATACTGCCCAGAGCTTGTAGTGAAAGCTGTTACGTTCCTGCTATTTAATTCAAGATCAACTTGATAATAACTTTGTGATAAATCTAAATGGCTGAAATAAGTGCAACCGGAAAGAGAGTCTAGTATTTCTGTAATGTTTGGAAGTGGGAACTTATCATCTTGAATTTTCTCATTTATTTTTCTTTAATCGACAACTAATCTCCATTTCTTATTATTATTGTCGCTTTTCTTTGGAACGAGTAGTATAGGACTGTTCCATTCACTATTAGTTGGTTCTATTATTTCATCATCCAACATCTGCTTAATTTGTTTATCAATTTCCGATTTCGTAGACTGTGGTAGTCTGTATGGTTTCGTATAGATGGGCGTAGCACCTAGCTTTAAGTTAATTGATTGGTTCATTATACTAGTAGTACTCACCTTATCACCTTCTAATTGGAAAACGTCTGCGTACTTGGCACAAATCTGTTCAATTGTTTTTTGTTCGTCTGGATGTAAATAATTCAGATTTAAAGTAGATAAAAGTCTTTTTGCGCGCTTTGCATCCATTTCTGTGCTGCTATATTGACAAATAATGTAATCTGTCAATTTTTCTAATTCGGGTTTAAAATATGGTAAACTAATATCTTCTTCAGATGTGTTTAAAATTTTAATAGGAATCTTCCCATTACTTGGTTGTACTATACTTCCTGCCAAAAATATGTTTTCCGATAATTGTTTTGGAATAACTACGTAATCATTTTGTGAATTTGACTGAACTGTTACAAAGTGAATTGATTCACTTCTACGTGGTAAATACAGATTTCTATAAGATCTACTATTCTGATACATTTGTATTAAAAACTCTTTGTCATTACTTTGTAATTTTAAAACATTGTTTAATAAATCAATGTTTGCATTATACATTCTAAGAAAGTCTAGACCAATAATTCCATCCGCCTGACATGGCATGTTATTTAATACATGGAACTTAAATGTAAACATCGCCGATTCTCGGTAAGTTGAATATGACTGTGTTTGTGAGCTGAACAATTGCAATGTCAAGTTAGCGATTTCAGTGGAATTAATATTACCACCAATGCCTTTGATTATTGTATCATTACTTTGTAATGTTATATAATGTGGTATTTTATTTTTAGCTATGACTGATAATGTTGCCCCTGTATCTACCAAAAATGAACATAACTTATTACCTATTTTAAATTTAACGCAGTCTAGTCCCTGGCATGTTAAAATTTTATGCTCGAAAAAACGTATTTTGGCTACCCAACTCACGGTTTTCTGTCGCAATTTCTTGCTGCTGTTGGTTTGCTCGTTGGTCAGCAACATATGCAGCTTGTTGTTGGTTGTCTCGACCATAAAATTGTCGATTTTGACCTCTAAAATCTCGTCCACGTCCGTAACTTGCCTGTGATTGAAATCTTGGGGTATTATTTCCTCGTCCTCGATTGTAGTAATTATTACTTCGTCCTCTGTAGTTTGAAGTATTGGCACGTCCACGATAGGAATAATTATTATTACCTTGATCCTGGCAGGGCCTTGATTGTAGTTACTTCAAATTCAAATTCAAATTCAAATTCAAATTCAAATTCATTTATTTGTCCGAACATGGTACAATACAAGGTCTCAAATAACATAAAGGTCTCATCACATTCTGCCACATGGGGCGTGCAAATTTCAGGTACACAAAATAAATTATTACAATGCAAAAATAGAAATATCAGGCTAGAGTTGATACAATTACATGAAAATATTAATCTATACTTAATATTATAAAGCTGAAGAGTTTGTTTGTTTGTTTGTTTGTTTGTTTGTTTGAACGCGCTAATCTCAGGAACTACTGGTTGGAATTGAAAAATTCTTTTTGTGTTGGATAGTCCATTTATCGAGGAAGGTTATAGGCTATATAACATCACGCTACAACCAATAGGAGCCGAGCATAAATGAAAAATGTTGCAAAAACGGGCAAAAATATAACTTTTTGAGAGCTTTTGTTGCATGCGCTGGGGTAGGTGTAGGGTAGGTGTAGGGTAGGTGTAGGGTAGGTGTAGGGTAGGTGTAGGGTAGGTGTAGGGTAGGTGTAGGGTAGGTGTAGGGTAGGTGTAGGGTAGGTGTAGGGTAGGTGTAGGGTAGGTGTAGGGTAGGTGTAGGGTAGGTGTAGGGTAGGTGTAGGGTAGGTGTAGGGTAGGTGTAGGGTAGGTGTAGGGTAGGTGTAGGGTAGGTGTAGGGTAGGTGTAGGGTAGGTGTAGGGTAGGTGTAGGGTAGGTGTAGGGTAGGTGTAGGGTAGGTGTAGGGTAGGTGTAGGGTAGGTGTAGGGTAGGTGTAGGGTAGGTGTAGGGTAGGTGTAGGGTAGGTGTAGGGTAGGTGTAGGGTAGGTGTAGGGTAGGTGTAGGGTAGGTGTAGGGTAGGTGTAGGGTAGGTGTAGGGTAGGTGTAGGGTAGGTGTAGGGTAGGTGTAGGGTAGGTGTAGGGTAGGTGTAGGGTAGGTGTAGGGTAGGTGTAGGGTAGGTGTAGGGTAGGTGTAGGGTAGGTGTAGGGTAGGTGTAGGGTAGGTGTAGGGTAGGTGTAGGGTAGGTGTAGGGTAGGTGTAGGGTAGGTGTAGGGTAGGTGTAGGGTAGGTGTAGGGTAGGTGTAGGGTAGGTGTAGGGTAGGTGTAGGGTAGGTGTAGGGTAGGTGTAGGGTAGGTGTAGGGTAGGTGTAGGGTAGGTGTAGGGTAGGTGTAGGGTAGGTGTAGGGTAGGTGTAGGGTAGGTGTAGGGTAGGTGTAGGGTAGGTGTAGGGTAGGTGTAGGGTAGGTGTAGGGTAGGGGTGTAGGGTAGGTGTAGGGTAGGGGTGTAGGGTAGGTGTAGGGTAGGTGTAGGGTAGGTGTAGGGTAGGTGTAGGGTAGGTGTAGGGTAGGTGTAGGGTAGGTGTAGGGTAGGTGTAGGGTAGGTGTAGGGTAGGTGTAGGGTAGGTGTAGGGTAGGTGTAGGGTAGGTGTAGGGTAGGTGTAGGGTAGGTGTAGGGTAGGTGTAGGGTAGGTGTAGGGTAGGTGTAGGGTAGGTGTAGGGTAGGTGTAGGGTAGGTGTAGGGTAGGTGTAGGGTAGGTGTAGGGTAGGTGTAGGGTAGGTGTAGGGTAGGTGTAGGGTAGGTGTAGGGTAGGTGTAGGGTAGGTGTAGGGTAGGTGTAGGGTAGGTGTAGGGTAGGTGTAGGGTAGGTGTAGGGTAGGTGTAGGGTAGGTGTAGGGTAGGTGTAGGGTAGGTGTAGGGTAGGTGTAGGGTAGGTGTAGGGTAGGTGTAGGGTAGGTGTAGGGTAGGTGTAGGGTAGGTGTAGGGTAGGTGTAGGGTAGGTGTAGGGTAGGTGTAGGGTAGGTGTAGGGTAGGTGTAGGGTAGGTGTAGGGTAGGTGTAGGGTAGGTGTAGGGTAGGTGTAGGGTAGGTGTAGGGTAGGTGTAGGGTAGGTGTAGGGTAGGTGTAGGGTAGGTGTAGGGTAGGTGTAGGGTAGGTGTAGGGTAGGTGTAGGGTAGGTGTAGGGTAGGTGTAGGGTAGGTGTAGGGTAGGTGTAGGGTAGGTGTAGGGTAGGTGTAGGGTAGGTGTAGGGTAGGTGTAGGGTAGGTGTAGGGTAGGTGTAGGGTAGGTGTAGGGTAGGTGTAGGGTAGGTGTAGGGTAGGTGTAGGGTAGGTGTAGGGTAGGTGTAGGGTAGGTGTAGGGTAGGTGTAGGGTAGGTGTAGGGTAGGTGTAGGGTAGGTGTAGGGTAGGTGTAGGGTAGGTGTAGGGTAGGTGTAGGGTAGGTGTAGGGTAGGTGTAGGGTAGGTGTAGGGTAGGTGTAGGGTAGGTGTAGGGTAGGTGTAGGGTAGGTGTAGGGTAGGTGTAGGGTAGGTGTAGGGTAGGTGTAGGGTAGGTGTAGGGTAGGTGTAGGGTAGGTGTAGGGTAGGTGTAGGGTAGGTGTAGGGTAGGTGTAGGGTAGGTGTAGGGTAGGTGTAGGGTAGGTGTAGGGTAGGTGTAGGGTAGGTGTAGGGTAGGGGTGTAGGGTAGGTGTAGGGTAGGGGTGTAGGGTAGGTGTAGGGTAGGTGTAGGGTAGGTGTAGGGTAGGTGTAGGGTAGGTGTAGGGTAGGTGTAGGGTAGGTGTAGGGTAGGTGTAGGGTAGGTGTAGGGTAGGTGTAGGGTAGGTGTAGGGTAGGTGTAGGGTAGGTGTAGGGTAGGTGTAGGGTAGGTGTAGGGTAGGTGTAGGGTAGGTGTAGGGTAGGTGTAGGGTAGGTGTAGGGTAGGTGTAGGGTAGGTGTAGGGTAGGTGTAGGGTAGGTGTAGGGTAGGTGTAGGGTAGGTGTAGGGTAGGTGTAGGGTAGGTGTAGGGTAGGTGTAGGGTAGGTGTAGGGTAGGTGTAGGGTAGGTGTAGGGTAGGTGTAGGGTAGGTGTAGGGTAGGTGTAGGGTAGGTGTAGGGTAGGTGTAGGGTAGGTGTAGGGTAGGTGTAGGGTAGGTGTAGGGTAGGTGTAGGGTAGGTGTAGGGTAGGTGTAGGGTAGGTGTAGGGTAGGTGTAGGGTAGGTGTAGGGTAGGTGTAGGGTAGGTGTAGGGTAGGTGTAGGGTAGGTGTAGGGTAGGTGTAGGGTAGGTGTAGGGTAGGTGTAGGGTAGGTGTAGGGTAGGTGTAGGGTAGGTGTAGGGTAGGTGTAGGGTAGGTGTAGGGTAGGTGTAGGGTAGGTGTAGGGTAGGTGTAGGGTAGGTGTAGGGTAGGTACGTAGCCAGTTGACGGGAGCGAAGCCGCGTGGGACAGCTAGTGTTACAATAAAAGGCATGTCAGAGTCAGTAAATATTATTATGTCAAAAATAAATAATAATTAAAAAAATGTCAATTTCAAAATGGAATGTCAAGCTATCTGTTATTAAAAAGAGATTACAATTAGATTATAATGTCAAAGTATCATTTAAAAAGTCGTTTAAATTGTAATAACACTTTTTACATAGTAACTCTTTAAGCTCCTTTTTAAACCCATTTAAATTTAACTGTTTAATTTGCTTTGGGATTTTGTTAAAAACTTGCGGAGCTAAACAAAACATGCTTTTCCACATTAACGCTGTTTTTGCTCTACGTCCGCGCAACATATCATTTCGCCTGTTACGTTTTACTGTATCTGATAGGTTGGGAAAAAGGTGTGAATTCAGCTTGACAAATAAGGCAGTTTCATAAATATACATAGACGGCAGTGTTAAAATTTTGTATTTCTTAAAAAACGGTTCACAACTGTCCGTTACTTGTAGCCTGAACATGGCTCTTATGGATCGCTTTTGCGCTTTAAAAGCGGTTTCCCTATTTGTGGAGTTACCCCAAAATATAAGGCCATATCTTAGCACAGACGCTACAATACCATGGTACGCTGTAAGTAGTGTATCAATGTTAACTGTTATCAATGTTAACTTCGATTGTATCAATGTTAACTTCGATTGTAGAACCCACGGGCACGATTATTTTGCCATCTTCCACTGCCCCTTGGCTTACCTCTTAAATGCATTACCGCTTGCTGGGCCGACTGGTCTGGCTCCTCATCCTGTGCTGCACGAATGGCGTCCTTCAGCTGTTGGTAATCGCGAGCCGCGATGATTGTACTGAGTCTTCTATTGCGAAGGCCATCTGAAAACCGTTTTATTGCATATTTTTCATTTATCGGTTGTAAAACGTCACTCGTTGCTTCGTTATCGTTAGATTGAGAAATAGTTAAATTAATAAAAAGCTCTTCTAACTTATTACCAAACTCTGCTATACTCAAGTCATTCTGTGATAATTTATTCATTTGCATGAGTATAGAATTTGCTGACTTTTTTGTTAAAAGAAATGATTTTATATCTGTTATTAAATTATTCATACTAGAATAATCTGTCTTTAATTTTAATTTCGCTAGTTTTGTTAGTCGAGTTTTAAGCACAAAAGTAATTAGTAGTTTCTTATCTACCGCTGAAGTTAAACAAGAATCATACATTTCCATACCTTGTATAATTTTTTCCGTGGTCTCCTCGTTACCATCCATCACAGGGATAAGTGAATTTGCCGTTTTTAAATCGAAACTTGCCATGTTGTCTGATGATTTAGACTCACTGTAACTTAATATTTTTATATAAGTTTCTTCTATAGATTTACACAGATTATCAATCAATAACCCTGAATATTCAGTAGTTAAGTGTTTTAGTTCTAATTCCTTAACACATATTTTATAAGAGTTATATATTTCTTTTGCTTTTCTTATTTTGCTTAGACCTAATTCTCGCAATCTTTTCTCTGGACCTAATTTCCTTAGGCTTACTCTGATATAATCTAACTTTGAGTATATATTGTTAAACTGTATTTCCATAAATCACTATCTTATTACTAAAATCATTTAAAATTAATCTCTTAAAGTTCTTAAAATGTTCACATTTTCGTAGACAAAACGCAGTTATTTTAGGGTTATCTTAGCTCTTTTTTTTTTTTTTTTCACACTAAATGCACTTTATTATTTATGCATTTTTCACTTTTGCACTTTTGCTTATTCACTCGCTTTGGCATTGGCACTCTTTCACTCCGTTGAATAATCTTTCTAAACTTCCTCCTCAGCTGGGCGGCCTCGTCCTTGGACCGACATCCGTTCTTGCATTCGCTTGATAAAATCCGCCTGCATGCCGTTTTGTATCCCTGTACGTACCCACTCACTGTGGCATCTCCTGTATTGGGCGTATAGCACGTACAAGACAGCTCCAGCACAAACAGCAACCATCACCCCCAGTAGGATATTACTCGTTCTAAAGTGTGAAGAGACATCAGCACCTCCATTATTTTCACTGCCGTGTTGTGTAATGATGGTTTCCTTGTTTTCACATAAACACTTACTGCACTCTTTTCCCATTATTTTTAATTTAAAATGTCTGAACAAGCCGAGTATTTTTAACTCAAGTGTTGTGTATTTTTCTTATAATGCAATCCAATGCACGGTGGCCGGTGGCCGACGCGACGCGGTCACACGGTTAAAAACGCTGACACCGTCACATTGTTTCGTCGCGACGTAATCCAACACCGTGCCTCTGGCAGGGTCGCCATGTAGAGTGACGAGGTTTATATTGAATTAAAAGGCGTCTGTTCTGTACGACGTATATTTAGAGACTCCTCACTTCAACTGAACATGTGTAACAACTTAGTCTAGGTACTTAATGTTACACACTACACCTTGCAGGGTTCGGGATGTTGAGCGGTATCTTCTCGTCCAACTTACCGCAGTGCCTCAAGACGAAAGTCTATGACCAGTGTGTGTTGCCAGTGATTACATATAGAACCAACATGCGGTCGCTTACAATGGGCCTCATTAGAATGCTTAAAGTCAACCATAAAGAAATGGAGAGGGCTTTGCTCGGAGTTTCTTTGCGTGATCGAATCAGAAATGAAGACAACCGCTAGAGAACTAGAATTACCGATATAGCCCGAAGAATTGCCAAACTTAAGTGGCAGTGGGCAGGGCATTGAAACCGAAGTTTGATTCCAAGTACCAAGAAGTAGAGGTGGACTTGCCAGGTACCATCGATATAAGGATTCCTGGAAACTGTTGAAAGGATTCCGTTCGAAAATCACGACGAACAGTAGATTCGATCATACACATTTGAACCACCTGATTCATACTATAGATATATAGATTTTTCTGGGATCAGAGTAAAGATACTCATCACCTCTTTACATCGAAGGTGCCGTATTTCCTAAAGCATGGAACCAAACAGCATATAGACAGCAAATCAATACATTTTGGTTTTAAAATCTAGTCATCCTGCACTCGATTGGATTTTATTATACATGGAGGACCATACCAGGGTGCTGAAGCTATATATGTAACCTATATTTACTTATTCAATAAGAAACGAGGCTATAAACAAAAACCTGGCTTCATATAAAGTCCCTGGGCATATTCTCCCAGCGTCCCATTTAAGGTTTAAAATATATACTAAAATTAAGAAAACGTAAAGACTAAAATTTCAAAATAAATATTTTTATTTGTTTTAGAAGGTACTATTTAAATGAAAAAAATATAAACCTTTTAATAAAAAATAGAAACTCTTGCGAATTTAACACCTTGGAAAAATACTTATGGGTTAAGTTCAAATAATTTCAATCAAGAAAACCTTTTACACGTATTCAGTCTTTTATTTCATCATCTAACTAACGCAAATCAATAAATTACCCGAAAAGTGAATCATTAGAAATAAGTAACCAAAATAGTAAATAACATAAATAAGCAGTGAATAGATGTATAATAATTGTAATGCCAGTGTGTAATATAACGTAGGCGGGGGCTTGCGGACGGCGAGTAATGGGTAGCTCGCCGCCCGATAAGTACCAGGCCCGAGTCGACGACGCGTAGTGTTCCACGCGCGCCTCAAAGAGATGTCAGCAAAATTGACGGGGTCCGCTAGGGCCGATGCCTGCCTGGGTCGCGGATAAATTTGAAAATAGTTACCGCGGCCCTGGCTCAAGCAACTGAAGGAACACGGGTGGGTTTTAGTCAGTAAAAGTCTGACACGCGACGTAAAAGTCATTGGATGATTCCCCAGCCAAAAAAAAAAAAAAAAGTGTGTAATATAAAGTTTCATAAATATATATACAGTATCTAGTGAGGGATGAACTCACGTAGCCTTAAGTTAGTTAAGTAAGCCTTAAAATAGTGTCCGACGTAGGAGTAAAATAATTGTATTAAATTAATAACAAACAAATAAACATGATAAAAAAGAGCGCGGACTGCCACATGTCCGCGGTAACAAATTAATAAATAAAAATAAAAACCTGTTACATTACATTAATCTTTTTAATAAGATTATTAATTCCAAAACTTTAATCCTTAGGCTTAAGTTTGGAACTAACTTCAAAGTTAGAGGGCCTACTTGAATCGAGGATTGTTAGTTTTCGTTTTACATTAAGCTATTGGATTACTTCAAGTAATTTTGATTTGATTTATTAACTGTAGTTGTTCATAAATTGAGTTTTATTGTTATTTCTTTTTAAATTTAAAATTTCATGATACTCTATGGTATTGTGTAAAAATAAAACTCAAACTCCAAGCATTATTTCAACTAAATTATTTACAGGCACTATTGTATTTTCTAGAGTTAGAAATTGAAGCCATTTCAATATCTGACAAATAATTAAACCTATTTTATGCATATTCACGTCGTTATAAATGTCCCCTTATCTGAATGCTTGAACATTTCAGCAGAAATTCCACTCTAAGATATTACGAAAAATATTTTCACACGCCCTATAATTTAGGTCTAACCAAAATCACCTCTGACATTCCGTAGGTATCACACAAAATTAAACGACTTAACGTTTAACATACCTCAACCTCACCTAACGAACACATTAACAAAATCAAATTTACGACACCAATTGCCGCTTGCCGCGCGATAACAGCAAATAATCGTACGACGCGTCACTTAATGACGTCACACAAAATTTTACATTCATCGTGACGCACAGGTAATGTCGGTACAACGATGACGTATGAAGCTCAAACTGTATTCAGACCCATTCGCCGACTCATAGCAGATAAGCGAATGGGAACGTTTAGATGGCGCAAGTGTAAAGCAAAAGCGATTAAAGACTTGGTCTTAATAGAAACGGAGGTCCTTTGAAACGCTTTGATTGATGAAAGGGTTGGCATTGATATGGTAAATCGTGATTTTTTGAAGGAATTTGGTTTGAAATTTGAACAGATTTAGGTTAGGCATTTGAATGAATATTACCGACGTGACACCGCGGCAAACGAATAAATAAATGGAAACATTTATTAATAGGGATGTTGGTAGTATATGTAATGTGTATAATTTAAATATCTTTTTTATACTTTACTCATATACATACTTTGACTCACCTTCTGTGTTTATGTCGCAGGGATATGATAAAAACAGGGATTTGGTCAATTACCTAAGGGATTTGAACAAATCACGAAGAATGATAAAATAACAACACGATTTTATCATTTCCCTAAACAAATCCAGTGATTTAAACAAATCCCTAAATTGATGATTCAGTGAAATCATAAAAAAACATGTCCAGTTCTTATTTGCTTCGCGCTCGCGCTTGATTGTCAGTGACCGCGCCCCCTGCTCGGCTCGGCCGATAGGTACTTGTACGATTAGTATTTAAGCAACAGAGGCGACGGAGCCCCGGGGCTCCTATTTCTTAATGCAGGGTCTAAAGTAGCCTAACACGAAGGAGATGATCTATCCGTGTCGGGGTGCCCTAAGCTCCCGAGCTCGCTTCGCTCGCTCTTGGACTGATTCATTGACCAATTAGTTCAGGTTTTTGATCTAAAATCTGGATTTTACAGGTTTATGATGAAATTGAGTCTAAAATGTGTTATCTTCCGGTTATACATCAAAAACCTAGGTTTCTGATCGAAAACCAAATTTTATGAAAAACCTGCGACATTTATACTATTTTGTTATTATTTATTTTTAAATATTGTAAGTTCAGTTTCCGTGAATGTGTCCGTGGCATCAACAGTCAGCCTTATGAGAATATCAGTGCAGCGTTATTTTTCTGTACTACATGCTGAGATAGGAGCCTTTTTGGTCTCGCACGAGGTTATTATTTGTTTTTTATTATTGTTTTTTTTGTATTTTTACTTATCTCGTGTGTCCTATGCGGGTCACAAATAAATATTTTTCTTTCTTTACTTCTTTAAATCGTATTACATGTCAAAAATGAAATGAACAAACGTTTGGCTTTCGACTGCAAGAAAAATAAAGATTTTAATTATGTTTTAGGGTTAATATTGTTCAGAAATCCCTGTCTACAGAGTACAAACCAACAGGTATTTTTTCTACTTTTTTGGTGCTATTATTTCATATAAATTATTTTATAAACCCTCAGTTCAGAATTCTGCCATGTCAACAGCGTTAGCATTGGCCTCGCAAAGGTTTATCACTAGTTATGTACTAGTTATTTCTGAATCAAAATAAAATAAATCGACAGCATTATCGCTTGGTCTAGTACTTAAACCGCTATTCGCTCAAAACTCGTCCACAAAAGTAACATTACAAAGTAAAGCGGAGCGGTGAATGCAAACGACACTATAGAAAGCGTGTAATTGCGTCCGCCATTGTATGTTCAACGTTTTTCCCGTTCTGCCATGAGTTTCAATGGAAGATAACGTATATTTATCGACGAATCGATGAGCTCGGATCACAAGGGTAGAAGTTCGAAAGTAACTTTTTACGAGAGCTCTGCGGTATTCGGCTCAGAAAATATGGCTTCGTTTTGAATTTGAAATTCGAAACTTTTTTCGGTCTGTTCCATATTGGCTTTTGTTAGCCGTATATTTTATTTTTAAGCCGCTTGTACACTAAGAGCTGTGCTAAGTTAGTTTGAGCTTAGTATACATAGATGAGGGAATATTGATAGCTGTGTAAATATGTAAAATCACAACGCAAGCAAAAAAGGTGGTAGACCTTAGCTCTTGGTCTGTCGGCATAAGCCGCAACAAAACAAGACAAAGCGTAAAATAAATTATGATATTTTTTTACGTCTACAACACAATTACGCAGTACAAAATGAATTATCTTTTTTAGGAAAATTTGTTTCAAATTGACCTAGTATCTTACACAAAAATGTATTTATTCTTAGTTTATTAAAACTTTTGCGAAACAAAGGTAGACTAGAATAGAATAAAATAACATTTATTTGACACAGACAGAACACAACAGTAGCAAACATAGAGTAAAAGAAAGTAATGAAGTACAAAGACAAATTGCGCTGAATGTGAAATGCTGAGTTGGTAACGCTTTCGGTATGGGCTTACCGAAAGGGTTACCAATTCAGCATTTGCTAGGCGTCAGAGACCCAGAACTGGTTTTCAGTTGGCACCCTGCAGCGACACACGGACGTGGGTAGCACAAGTAAAAATAAAAAAATTCCAAAACCCCCGGCAATGTGTTTTTATTTTATACTTTTTAAACTACATAATTTATCTAGTAGTAGACACGCTTCGATCAACAACCTATCAAACACGTAATTATGACACGATATCTTGCGAAAATACTCCGTTTCAAACAGAAAACAGTCCATAACTTTTGAACGGCTAAACCTGAGGCATTCTCTACCAGTCAATAAAGAGCAGAGCATAGCAGAGCATTGATATGACAGATGCATATTTTTTATAAATTATAAATGGATATCATAAGCATCTTCGTTATGCGGGTCCTCACTTGCCACGTCTATTAGCTTTGTTGTACAATCTTTGTTTAAGCCATGCGTATCTACCTCCGGAGATGTTAAGAACGATAGTTGTACCCGTAGTTAAAAATAAAACTGGGCTATTGACGGATAGGAATAACTATCGACCTATATCGCTGGCTACGGTTGTGTCTAAGGTATTGGACAGCGTGCTTAATTCGCAATTAGGTAAACATGTACAATTGCATGACAACTAGTTTGGATTTCGACCAGGGCTGTCCACTGAAAGCGCGATTTTGGGATTTAAGCACGCTGTGGACTACTATACAAGCCGTAGCACGACAGTGTACGCCTGTTTCCTCGACCTATCGAATGCTTTTGATTTGGTTTCCTACGACACTCTTTGGAAGAAGCTAAATGATGCTAACTTACCACCTGAAGTAACAAATATTTTAAAATTTTGGTACGGGAACCAGGTCAACAGTGTTAGGTGGGACGGGGCGTACTCGAGTTCATATGGTTTGGAGTGTGGTGTGAGACAGGGGGGTCTAAGTTCTCCCACACTCTTTAACCTGTACATGGACCAGTTGATTGTGGAGCTGAGCAGCACCAGAGTCGGATGTTATATTGATGGCATATGTGTCAACAACATTAGCTATGCAGATGACATGGTGCTGCTCAGTGCCTCAGTCTGTGGCCTTAGAAAGTTGGTTAGTCTGTGTGAAAGTTACGCCAGTGCCCACGGCCTATTGTATAATGTGCGGAAGAGTGTCGTTATGGTGTTTGGGGCTGCTGGAAAATATCCAGAAACGGTACCTCATGTTAAAATGAATGGCGTACCATTGTCGAGAGTACAGACCTTTAAGTACCTTGGGCACGTATTGACCACTAGCCTCAAGGACGATGACGACATTGAGAGAGAGCGGAGGGCGCTGTCGGTCAGAGCGAATATGATTGCCCGCAGGTTTTCACGTGCTTCTGCGGGGGTTAAGAAGACTCTGTTAAGGACATTCTGTACCTCGTTTTACGCCTGTAACCTGTGGGTTCATTTCACGCAAAAATCGTACAGCGCCCTTCGCGTTCAGTATAACAATGCCTTCAGGGTGCTGATGGGGCTGCCTCGCTTCTGTAGCGCATCAGGGATGTTTGCGGAAATGCGCGTCGATTGCTTTTATACACTGATGCGTAAAAGATGTGCATCCTTGGTGCGCAGGGTGCGGGCCAGCTCCAACGGCATTCTGGCCATGATTGCTGATAGGCTGGACTGTGTTCACATGAATCGTTGCTCCAGTATTTCAGCTGGAATGCTGAAGCAATGATCATTGAAAATTTGTGAATTTTTAAATGTTGATCAAATTGTGTATTTTGTTATTGTGCTACTAACATAGGTTTAAGTTTGTATTGTTACTAAAACCATTATTATGTATGTTTAGATTTAAGTTATTTTATATGGGCCCTGTCGCCTGAAATAAATGAATTAATAATAATAATAATCAACGAAATACAAAAGTGTACGTAAAATATAGTATTAAAAAAACAATTAATTATTGAGAGTACTACTTCATAGGTACTTGATTACATAATTGAAAGCCTTCACTTTGGAACAGAAGATCATTAATTATAACGGCATCTACCTACCCCGTTTGACATTGTCACGGCGTGATGTGCGACGTTAATTTTATCTTCATCAATTTTTGGGGAGCGACGTAAATTCATTTTCCTTGTGTTTCCTTTTGAATATTATGACAAAGATACTAAAGATTTATAATTGCTTTTTGAAATGTCCTGTTACTATATTGTATTTAAAATGATGAACTTCCTCATTAATTAAAGTTATGCGCACTGTTTTTAGCCAAAATGGATCGTGTTATGATTAGGTCATAAAATTTCTGCCTGAGAATTTTTACCCACCTTCAAGCTCAAGGTTGAAAAACACACAAGATTAACATTTCGACACAAGATTATCAAATAAAAATTAAAAAAAGAACAAAATTACATAATAAAAGTTTTTTTATTGTTATTATTTATAGGCTCGTGCTTGACCACTATCTCACCTGATGGTAAGTGATGATGACAGTTACGAAATGACTTTTGTATGGATCATTATGTAACTGGCAGAATGATACTGAACCACGATACCTCTCGAAAAAGAACGCGTTGATTGTGGGCATATAGTCTGTGGTTTTTAATCTGAACGTTTCTAATAAATTGTTGTTGGAACGTATTTGCATTTAATTAAGTAAGCTCATCAGGTAGTGAAAAAAGAATCGTTTGTGTCTCGCATAAAATGGCTTTATTTTAATACTCGCATATAGCTGCATAGCATAAAAAGTCAAGATTTTAAATTGGCTACGTCGCTCGTGTTATAATCTTGACGTTTTATGCTCTCTCGACTTTGTACGAAATGTACTATTGAAGCAACTGTATAATGTATAACCTTTTTTAACTTTGCCCCAAACTAGGAATTACTTCTGTCCTGACACAGGAGTAATTCCTACACAAAAGCTGCTTTAGTCATAATACTATATACTACGTAATTTTACTTACTCGACTCAATCTCAACTTAGACTGCCTCGATCGAATGGCCATCATTATAGCTTGTGATTGATTGACTTTAATCAAGAGACTATATAGCTGTTGTCAAGAAAGCTGAGTCAAGTGGAGTTTATGAATGCAGTCATAGAGTAAGTCAATCAATGAATCATAGTCTCTCTTAAACACGGACGGATGTGTCATTACATTTCCATAAGTATACCAAAAGACCTGAAAAACCTCTTGCTTTCAATAACCAATTAAGAAGTTATTATCCCTAAAATTCCAGCCTTAATACAATATAAGCCGATACCCACAGCTATTCAGGAGTTCAGAGCTCAAACTAAGGTCATAAGTGAGTTTCTGAACTCAGTTCCCGTTTCACGCTTTGACGTTTATTCGCCAACTTGTACTGGGAACCGTGTTTAAACAAAGTTTGTGTTTTGTATTTTGAAAATTTAGTTCATTTTTGATGTTATTGTATTTAGCACTGAAGTTACTTTTGTGTTTGAAGACGCGCTTTGTATTTTGTTTTTAAAATGGCAATATTTTTTGTCAACGTACTTTTCAAGCTCAACAAATTATTTTTTGTCCACATCATTATAATTATTTAAACCGAAAGACGTCCACTGAACATAGGCCCCCAATGTCACCAAATCGACTGGTTCTGGGTGCCTCGCATCTAGAAGATTCCCGCACCCTTAACCAGGTTTTCGGTCCACCTAATGAGAGACCTTCCAACAATGCATCTTCCGCTACGCGGTCGCTACGCCAGAACTTTTCGGCCTCATGAAGCATCCTTTCAGCAAAAAATGTGCACTGCCCTCAGCCACTTAAGGCCGTACCCTGCCCAAAAAATCAGCATGAGGTATGAGCATTCCTATTGGCCTAGCGGAACTGGTGGCGCATGAATTACAGTAGTTAATACACCCAGATTTTAGAATAAAATCTTTATAAAATCGAATATTGATCTTTTGAAAAAAATAAAACTTACAAAATGTTCGTTATCAAATTGTCTATCCATTAGTGTTAGTACAAAAAATAATTAATGAACACTTAACGAGGAGATGCATGCTATCAATAATTATTACTCATTTTTATGTTGTTGTTGGAAGGAGATTAGTGATACTTACACCTCTTTAAAAAAAAATGTGTATAACCATTTTAGAATCAACGTTATGTAGAAATTTAATGTATTTTTATTAATTGATATTTCTTTTTAAATAAAGAGTAGATAGCTCTTAAAAACGACCAAAGCGGTTTTTTGCTCGGGGTGGCGCCTTAAGGGTACACTAGTCGACGGCACGAACTATTTTGTGCGCGGGGTTAAAATGCATTTTATATCAACCGACAACACGTGCGGAAGAGATAGATGCTGTGATGAGCACTATGAAGCTAGTTCGCGTACGAATACACACTTTTGCAAATTTGTAGCGAAATGGATAATGATTTAGGACGAAACCGAGCGCGCGAAATTTTATCAACAGACCTTTGGCAGTCTAGATATCATGAAAAAACGACTAAATCTATCTGTTCAAAATAAAATTATTTGCATTGATGAACTACTAATCTATCCCTGTATGGAGGCCGTTTTGCAATTTTTCGTCTTCTTATGGTATTTATTTGCGCCCAAAAATGCGTTAAAATTAGTGTCGAAATGTGGAACTTTCGACGCTCATAACTTTCAAATATTTTCTTTTTTTACTTTTTTGCTTCTATACAGAGCTAGATAATGATGAGACAAATTGATATCACTTTGTATTTTGAACGTACATCGTCAAACAGTGGAATAATCCCTAGACTACGTTTGTATGGAAAAAAAATCGACTGGTGTAACCTTAACTTTGGCAATTCTTCCGCTTTGTTGGTACAATCATATACAGATTTAAGGTATTAATTTAAATGCCACTAGATACATTTCAATGGGATCGCTTTAAATACAAAGGTTTTAGATCAAAGCTTCTCGGAAATCAGAGTAAAGCAAAATCTAAGTTTTCAATTTACAGTAGGTAGGTAATAATTTAGAATTTATGGAAAGGTAATTGCTAAAGTAGGTAAATCCAAGTAACTTATTACAAGCTTTTATAGAAGTTCTTAGAATTAGTCTTCAGTTCGTCACTTGAGCTACTTGGCCTTTTATGAATGCCATAAATTGCTTTATAATACATTATTTATAATAGTAACCTTCTAGCTATTTATTTTACCGAGAAAAGAACGCCTGAGCTATGGTAGTGAGAATTTTATAATTAAACTGTTTTATGCATAAAAACCTTTTTACAAAAAATACAATCGACTTGTTTAATTTTTATTGGAACAAAGTTCCTTACCGCGCGTTGCGAAAGGGGGCTAGACGGAAAAAAATCTTACCTCTTTCTAAAATATCAATATGAATAGTCTATAAAATCGTGCAACAAATCCCTCACCCACTCACATTTACTAGAAATCCTTTTCATAAAATAATTTTAAAACATTTTTTAGGTGAGATCGAAAATATACGAACGACCGAACCAACTATTCAAATTGTAAAATCCACATTTGTTAACCGTCACCTAGCGCCATCTGTCGCCATCAGCTGGAATTAAAAAAACATTAATTTAAGAAATAAAATTGTATCTCGGAAACGGGAGGAGATAGGCCAAATCTGACAACAGATTACAATATACTTTAAACATGTAATAAATATAGTATATTATAATATATATATGTGTATATATATGTATACACATATGTATATATACTAAAGGAACTTCGTTCCATCCGGGTGTCCCTTGACACCTCTCAAGTTTTGTTTCACTTTTGAATGGTACATAATAGACAAGTTCTATAGTAAGGTACCTATAATGTCCAGTGATATCAGAATAGACTACCCGAATAACTTGTATCCGGTGGAATGAGAGTGTACCATGGTGAACTGTACACATCTTCGTACCCGTTTAGAGCATACCGGCGTGATAGTACGTTATGAAATGGTGTAAACAATAAACACACATGTGATTGCAGTAATCCCGAGAGAATCGACGTCATTTATTGGAGCGTACTGTTGTACTCCGAAGTTCTTCATCAGATCTTTACCAAATTGTAATAAGACCATTTCGGAATAACTTCTTTCGAAAAAAAAAAGAAATTTGCAAATCTGTTATAGAATAACATCTGAATTAAGAACACAATTATCTACAGAAAACAACCGTAGAAAGAGAAAAGAAGAGAGAGAAGATACTGGTTTTCTTTACAAATTCTTGGTCCGTTCCTTTGGGATCAATTTCGATATATACTGGATGAATATTTATAGATTTGAACAACAAAATTAACAAAAAATTACACCCAGACTCGCCCATTGCTTCCCGCTTCCAAAATTTTATTTATTTTTTATTACATATTTATTTCAATTAGGTCAGTAAGCGGCACTTTTGAACGTCATACATATATGAATTAAAATTTACAAGTAATAAAAATTGATTCTACCGTGCATTCGGAAAAGTAGCTTGTTATGGAGAAGAACGCACAAGAAACTCCATACTATAGGTGTTTTACAATATTAACATAAGTGCATACATTAATACATTCATATAAGTGAGGACGATGCTCCCAAAAATATCACAACACTACTACGTACAGGTATAAAGTAATAAAAGCATTAACAGGTAAATTGATTCAATTGATAAATAGGAACATGGTTCTCACATACTTACAAATATTGCAAACATAGGTAAAATACCTAATTCAACAACAACGGAACAGTGTGTGAGTCAATTTCTAAAAAAAAGAAAATTAATACAATAACTATGAATAGGAATATAAATATCCAAGCAAACCTGTACTAAAATTTCCTATCAATAAACTTAACTGAAGCGTAGAGGAATCCGACCGTTAACTTAACGACGAAAGCCTGCTCCATTCATCAGCTTAGCGTTCCATCCTCCATCCGTTAGATCTTCAAACTAATCACTTAGTTCTAACGTTAGTGGATTGAAAACTATTGTTGTGATTTTCTCTATGAAGTTCGAATACAGAATGTTGAATGACCAATGGGCAGTACTGTTTTAGTGAACTGCCAGAAATTAGAAGCAGCTTCTTGATGATTTCAAAGATCACCTACCTACGGTTCAGATATTTCTTTGTAGAATGAAGTGGGAGACCACTTGCAATTAGTATCCGAAGTAAAATTTCTACGAAAAGCTGTGTCGCATTGTCGCGTTGCGCCTTTCTGTGTGTGTTAATAAATATGATACAGTCGCCTTGTTTAAAAAAAATATTTGAAGCTCCCTTTTTCGAATATGTGGTTTGGGAAGCTTTAATTTGTCCAGCAGTGGAACAATAATAGTTAAGACAAAGACAATAACACTACTATAACTCTAATTAATTCCAGGCCTTTATCCTTCCTTTTCTTTTTTCATTTCCAAGAAATTAGGCATCAAACAATTTCAATACAATTAAAGTATAAAAGAACTGATCCGTAATACCTCTCCCGGAACCCCGACTTTTAATCACATGCAAGAGTGAGTTAAGAAAGATCGAACTTAATCACGCATCCGAAGCTCTCCACTTGATTAGACCTTAGACCCGCTTCGAGAGATAAATAGTGACTGTAATGTACCTTTTTAAATGTATTACTATTTAACTTAACGACGCACATAAGTCTCGCTGATGGGACCTATTTATTTGCAATTAGGTTCTGGAGTAGTTATGGTCCTATTACAGACCCTTGCGGAACCCCTGATCATTTGTAGCACGCGAGCATTTTTGATAGGTTGGAGGTTGAACATGTAATCAATTTGGTGTCATTATGATGTGTGTAGGACGATTTTTCTTCAGTAATGGTGAAATGAAATTAGAGTGCTCGGGATTACCGTTTCGCATTTGTTTTTAGACACGCCTCAAACTGTGTAGTTGCTATTATATCACTTTAGGCGTAGTCAACTAACGATTATTTCTTAAAAAGCTTTATTGGCCTATAAAAATGGCTCTACCTCCATGTATAGCAGGAAAACCAAACTGAATTACCTTTAATTAGGTACTTACAAGTGTGAAAGCGAGTGAGAGTCTAAATAAAAATGTGTGTTTCATGTATTTTATAAACTGTGGTATACTGTAGGTACTGGAGCAGAAGTAAGAACTTGATAGTGCTATACAATGTATGGGTTAAAAGAATATTTAAAAAAATATACACATCTTCCTAGAGTCATTATGGATGAGTCCATCAATTGATCTTCTCTTGGCTTGTTACCGCCGCATTAAAACATTTGCAGTAAAAAAACCCACGACATAAAAACCTATAAAAAGCAAAAAAATAAGTCTCGAAGCCTCGTACTCGCGTCGGGGAACCGGGAACGTTTACAGCAGTTTATATTATTTACTTAGTGGTTCCCCGACGCGAGTACGAGATTATTTTTTTGCTTTTTAGAGGATTTTATGTCGAGGGTTTTTTAAATTCTAAATGTTATTTTTATTTCATGCTTTTCAAACTATACATATAAACCTAGCAATAGACACGCTTCAATCGACAATCTATCGAAACACGTAATTATGTCATGATATCTTGCGAAAAATTCCAGATTCAAAGAGTAAAATGCGAATCACTTTAGAACGGTTGAACCGATTTCAACCAAACATAGCTAAGAACACTCTCAACAAAGTCGCCTTTCAAACAAAAATAAATAAATCCAAATAGGTTCAACCGTTTAGGAGCTATGATACCACAGACAGACACACAGACACACAGATACAAAACAAACACACGTCAAACTTATAAAACCTTCTTTGACCGTCGGGGGTTAAATAAATAAGCACTGCAGAGCCATTGCAAGATGCGTTGCCGTCTTGTATTAAAATGCTATATGTTTTACGAGTATAATGCCTTTGTTCAGTAGTGGACGACTTTCGGTTGAAATGTTGATGATGACATGTTTTATGTTCCTGTACTATACATCATCATCATTATCCTTGTGGCTAAGCGCGCTCCGAATCGAACTGCTGCTTCGCTGATGCGCTCTTCTCTTGACGCTGTCCGTGCCAGTTTCGCTGGCACGCACTTTGACTTTTGATTCTGTCTTAGGCCGACTTTTGTCACCTCTAAATTATCACAGTATTAATGTGACAAATTGTCAAGCACGCGTTATCTGCTGTAACCGTACAGCATCATCATTATCCTTGTGGCTACATTCTAATTTATTCGGTCAGCGTAGCATTTTTCTTCTTCTATACTAATATTATTTTGTTTGTTTGATTGTACCGAATAGCCTCCGAAACTACTGGACCGATTTGAAAAATTCTTTCACCAATAGAAAGCTACATTATTCCTGAGTGACATAGGCTATTTTTTATACCCGAAAATGGGTCCTGTGGGGTAGTCCACGGGAGCGAAGCCGCGGGCAACAGCTAGTCACATATATATTTACTGTCATCTTAACATTCGCCTTCTTTCCATATTATCATCTTTAAAACAATTCATTCATCGTTTTTTTGATCTTCCTTCACTCTATCCATTCACATTTACACTTAAAACTTTCCTCACAACATGTTCCTTACTCCAAGTTACATTAGAAAGTTAAAATAATTGAGTCACGTTCTCGTATATCGCATTCAGCTCATCCAAGTCGTTATTAACGTACTCAAGAATAATGATAATGGCAGTAGCTAGTTGGTGCTCAGAATCTTATCTTTATTGTATAGTTTTGAGTCTATGGCAGGCATATAAAGGTATTGTCAGGTGTAGACTTGTTATCTTCCAATCTACCACCACTTACTTACCACCTCACTATAACCTGATTTCCTCTTCACTTAATATTTACTTAGATAAAAATTTTGTATCACATATTTGTTATCCGTATACATTATTTCGATACTAGCTGCCGCTTGCGGCTCCACCCACATGGTATTAGTACTTCTCCCAATATGTTTATTAATTATAGCCTATGTGTTATTCTGATTTATAAGATATATTTCTGTAGTCTCATCAAAATCCGTTCAGTACTTTTTGTGTGACAGAGTTACAAACATCCATCCATCCTCACAAACATTCACGTTTATAATAGTATTAGGATATTTTTACATTACAATCGGAAAGTTGCCACGCTAAAATTTATTTAGGCTATTCTTACTTGCCACATGTTAAATGACCAAGAGGCAAAATTCTCGACCCAGTAGGTCTCCTCACATGGTATGCAACATCGTAGCAGGCCCAGATGAAGATGGCGAGATGAGCAGGACTTCTTTGATAGATAATGAAATCAAATAGACGTAGTTAAGAAAATTGGTACAAGAGTTGGGTGACCTTTGTCCTTTGTAAAAAACGTACAAGTTATAACTTTGCTTGTAACAAGTTTTTATTGAATAAAATCTAGGCGACGAAGTCGATCTTTAAAACTTTTTAAGACGGATTCGTATGGAAATTTGTTTCAGCCTATTGCCTAACATATTTTGCTGGCAAGTAAGATCTGTAAAAGTTATCGGAATACAAAGAAGTTTCAGCAATCCTTGCATTTTATGAGGCATTAAGGACAAATAAACAGAGTAGAGTTAGTCGCGACTTATAGAGAAGTCCTTTTTGTAATGGATAAAAATATATTAAAATTAAGTGTCTACATGAAAAAGTAAAACTAATTTACTACGTACATTCTGTAACTGTAATACTACATAGGTACATATTTTCTTATGGTTTCGTAAGAAGGCGTTTTTGAAATTTTTTGTCGGTCTGTTTTCAGCTAATGTCAGTTTTTCCTCACACACCTTATCAACTCTCAGTGCTAAGCCGAGCGTTGAAAGTTCAACTGTGTGCCATTTAATTTAGGTACTTATTTATGTGTGACCAATTCTCCATTTAAAATAACATTGAAAATTTAACCAATCCCTTTTCACTGTCCGATCAACTGATTTTGAGTTGTATTCCTTAAACATAAGGATGGCATAAAAACTTAAAACTGTTACCAGTACCAACTGTTTACTACAGCTGTCATTGGCCATTATAATATCACCAACACAATAGACGTAAAAATTGGTTGAACGGACAGTAAAAAGGGATTAATTAAATCTATACTATAATTAATATTATAAAGCTGAAGAGTTTGTTTGTTTGTTTGAACTCGGTAATCTCAGGAACTACTGGTTGGAATTGAAAATTCTTTTTGTGTTGGATAGCCCATTTATTGTGGAAGGTTATAGGCTATTTAACATCACGCTACGACCAAAAGGAGCGGAGCATACATGAAAAATATTGAGCGGTAAGCGAGTGAAAGTTACGCATCATTCATGTATGTAGGGTATGGTAGGTAGCCAGTTGACAGGAGCAAAGCCACGTGGGACAGCTAGTATCTAATGTAATTTCAAATGAAGTATAGTGTTGTTGAAAATAGTTGCCTTATCATCATATCATAATAATAAAGCAGAAAAACTAGCAAAACGTGCTTAATGCGATAACTTATATCCACAAAACCCTGATACTCAAATAAAAGACAAATATTTTTATCTTATCATATATTTTACAATGCTGCTCAGATTACATTAACAAAGTGGTTGACATTTCACATATTTACAGAATACAATTTAATTTATTTAACGCATTCATTTATGCGTTAATTAAATTAAAGAGACATATAAAATCTCAATTACAGTTTAAAATAAAAACATTTTTATGTAAATTTTTTATCAAGCTTATATAAAAGTGTATAGAAACGTTTTGAAGGTGTCCAATCAATAAACTTCTTCTAAATCGATGATCTAAATGTTTTTCATTGGCCGTGCTATACTGTCCGAAAAATGGATGGTGCTATCATTCATGTACAATTCAACAACTACTGTTTTTTATATATTGCAAAACATTAAATAATTTGTAGATTATCCTCAATACTTATCTATTAATTTAAAACTCATCATCCCTCTTGCCAATTGTACATCGAAGAATACCAAAACCCCGTATACAATTTCCCCTATCTTAATCTACTAAAATTTACTATACTACCCATGATCATTTTAATAAACATTTACTCCTTTCTATACAGTTGCACATAGACAATCTGTGTACACAACTATTATATGCAAAAAAAAAAAAAAAAATTTGTGCATGTAAAGCTGTTAGTAAGTCCGGAAAACAAAAAAAGTAGTGAAGTGTGTCGTGAGACGGTAAAAAATATATCGATATACGTATTTAATATGATGCTCACAATACGTGAGAATAGTAAAAAACGGCCTATAGTAAACGCGTAGATTTGATAAGCAGGAGGTGACGTCATAACATGCCACGACAAAACACACCACACATTATAAGAATACAGACAAATGTAGATAAATACAGAGAGAAAAAGTTAATTGTATTACAATATTACTAGCTTTTACAAAAACGCACGAGTAAAATTTAAATATTTAATTTTAACTACGTCAATGGATTATAAACAATATGGTGGGAGTATATTAATATACTTTCTATAAAATTTCCACGTGGCAGTCTTATTATAACAAATAAACTTCATTTCACTCCGATAATAAGGTACACAAGCACTTTCAATTTAAATGGTATAAGTTACGAAGCACCGGCTAGGATTTGCAATAAATTATTTCGACTTCCATCTGTGTCCGCTTGGGCAGGATTTGGAGCAGGGGTCACTGTAGGAATCACTGTTGTAGACTCTGTAGTAGGGGCAGCTGTCGTCGTTAAGCTATAACAATCTTGTAGCTCCCAATATAAGCTGTTTTTCTGACCAGCCATAGCCAACGTGGACACGAACAAACAGAATGACAGAAGAGACAAGAAGACTATGATCTTGTTGTTCAACATCCACCCCAGCGTCACCTCCGTATAGTATTTGCAACTTCCCATTTTTATTTTCTGTATTTGCTTCGTTGCCGACGAGTTTCACTATCCGTTCTTTTGCGATGAATACTTCAACTTCAAAAATTGTACTATCTCTTATTTATCGATACTATTCGATATCTTATTTATCAGTTTCTGATAAAGTATGTCCTCTAACTTTGTCACTGATAATTTCAACCTTATTGCATTAGCGATTAAGTTCTGTTTAGTTAAAAGATTTCACGTTATTGATCTTGGGCTAAATAAGATAATAAATGAGTCATAGATTAGGGGAATATTATAGGTTTTTGGACAATAAAATTATTGCAGAAAAAAAAATTGTCAACGCAGACAGGTTACTTTTACTTGCAAAGCTAGTCATTGAAGATTCAGAAATAATACAAAGGATTTACGCCTACTTGATGCTTATGAATAATCAAGTGCGAGTCGGACTCACGCACGAAGTGTTCCGTACTATTATCGCAAAAAACGGCAAAAAAATCACCTTTGTTGTATGGGAGCCCCACTTAAAAATTTATTTTATTTTAGTATTTGATGTTATAGCGGCAAAATAAATACACCATCAGTGAAAATTTTAAACGTCTAGTTATCACGATTCATGAGATACAGCCTGGTGACAGACAGACTGACAGACAGACGGACAGTGGAGTCGTAGTAATAGGGTCAAGAGTGAATAGGTTACTTCTAGACAAGCGTTCAACACCTTCGACCACATAATCACTTACCATCAGGTGAGATAACGGTCAAGCGCAAGCCGATCTAAAATAAAAATAAAAAAAAACCAAAAAAATTGTCACATTATTTAGTTCAACTCGTTATTTGCCAAGCAGTACTTTGTTGGGACGGTTATTTTTGTGCAAAAACAAAGAAGATGCACAAAGCAAAGTTTATGCGGACACATAATGAAAAGCCGAGCTTCAAGACTGCTGAAGACGGCCAACGTGACAATGCGACAAAGTAAATAAACAAGCTTCTGCCTGCAGCTTCAAACGCGTAAAAACTGTTTTATCTTCCTAAGGGAATAAAAACTATCCTATGTTCTTCCAGGGTCTCAAACTATCTCCATGCCAAATTTCATTGAAGTCGGTCCAGCCGTTTTGGAGCCTATAAAGAACATACATACATACTTTCTCTTTTATGTATATATTTATGAATTGATTTATGAATTTTCGACAGTCAATGACTTACAAAAGGTGAAAATTTAAAGGGTTGTCCTCGTATTATTTCGGTAGAGCTTGTTAATCACTTACCTATATTTTAAAACTATCCTACAGACAGAACGCATTGTCACAATTATCTCGTCGAATCTATCTGTGGAATCCTTTACACAACCACTCATAGACTGCAGATGAAAGGATAGCATGAAAAATAAAATACGGAACGTATTGGTATCGGTCATTCAAGATTTATTTATATCGTTTATTGAGCAGTGAACTATTTATGTCTTACGCAGGATGAGACAAGGCTGTCTTGTCCCTTTCAGTCGTAAAGTCTTGGTATTTTCTCATTGTTTCATTGACAAGTAACATGCTAGATTCACTGCCGTTGTGTTATTTTTTTTTCTTGGTTATGCAATCATTGAAAATGGAATTGGGCATATCAAGCGGAGGAATTATAATGTTTCTATTATTTCGCTGCACATAATAAATCTTACGACATGCACATGCATGATTAAAAAACTTGATTTTCTTCGTGTCGACGATTTTTTGTTCCTAATTTAAATTTTCTTTGAACAATAATCAGCAACGTCGATAGCCTTAGCACTGGCCTCGCAAAGTTCTCTCACGGTGCTAATATGTTTGCATAAGGAGCTAGACAGGACATGGGCCATCGTTTGTGGAGTAATTTTGACTAGGCTATGCCTAAAGCGTCCCACTTGGCTGAGAGATTGAGATTTTCATGTGGGGCCATTGTAGTTTATGTCCCGATGGCAGTTTTTCCTCAGAGAGTTTAAATTTATAAACTTCTGACACGGCCACGCCTAAAGCGTCCCACTTGGCTTCGTATCCAGTTTAGAGATTTTCACGTGGGGCCATGGTAGTTTATGGCCGGATGGCAGCTTTTCCCCCAGAAAGTTTAAATTAATAAAATTCTGACAAGGCTATGCCTAAAGCGTCCCACTTGGCTTCGTAGCCAGTTTAGAGATTTTCATGTGAGGCCATGGTAGTTTATGGCCCGATGGCAGTTTTTCCCCAGAGAGTTTAAATTTATAAACTTCTGACTCGGCTACGCCTAAAGCGTCCCACTTGGCTTCGTATCCAGTTTAGAGATTTTCATGTGGGGCCATGGTAGTTTATGGCCCGATGGCAGCTTTTCCCCCAGAGAGTTTAAATTAATAAACTTCTGAAAAGGCTATGCCTAAAGCGTCCCACTTGGCTTCGAAGCCAGTTTAGAGATTTTCATGTGGGGCCATGGTAGTTTATGGCCCGATGGCAGCTTTTCCCCCAGAGAGTTTAAATTAATAAACTTCTGAAAAGGCTATGCCTAAAGCGTCCCACTTGGCTTCGTATCCAGTTTAGAGATTTTCATGTGGGGCCATGGTAGTTTATGGCCCGATGGCAGCTTTTCCCCCAGAGAGTTTATATTAATAAACTTCTGAAAAGGCTATGCCTAAAACGTCCCACTTGGCTTCGAAGCCAGTTTAGAGATTTTCATGTGGGGCCATGGTAGTTTATGGCCCGATGGCAGCTTTTCCCCCAGAAAGTTTAAATTAATAAAATTCTGACAAGGCTATGCCTAAAGCGTCCCACTTGGCTTCGTAGCCAATTTAGAGATTTTCATGTGAGGCCATGGTAGTTTATGGCCCGATGGCAGCTTTTCCCCCAGAGTGTTTAAATTAATAAACTTCTGACAAGGCTATGCCTAAAGCGTTCCACTTGGCTTCGTAGCCAGTTTAGAGATTTTCATGTGGGGCCATGGTAGTTTATGGCCCGATGGCAGCTTTTCCCCCAGAGAGTTTATATTAATAAACTTCTGACAAGGCTATGCCTAAAGCGTCCCACTTGGCTTCGTAGCCAGTTTAGAGATTTTCATGTGAGGCCATGGTAGTTTATGGCCCGATGGCAGCTTTTCCCCCAGAGTGTTTAAATTAATAAAATTCTGACAAGGCTATGCCTAAAGCGTCCCACTTGGCTTCGTAGCCAGTTTAGAGATTTTCATGTGAGGCCATGGTAGTTTATGGCCCGATGGCAGCTTTTCCCCCAGAGTGTTTAAATTAATAAACTTCTGACAAGGCTATGCCTAAAGCGTCCCACTTGGCTTCGTAGCCAGTTTAGAGATTTTCATGTGAGGCCATGGTAGTTTATGGCCCGATGGCAGCTTTTCCCCCAGAGTGTTTAAATTAAGAAACTTCTGACAAGGCTATGCCTAAAGCGTCCCACTTGGCTTCGTAGCCAGTTTAGAGATTTTCATGTGGGGCCACGGTAGTTTATGGCCCGATGACAGCTTTTTCCCCAGAAAGTTTAAATTAATAAACTGTACCATACGGACTCATATGACGTAGTGGCCCAGTGGCTATAACATCGCCTCTCGTGCTTGAGATCGTGGGTTCAAATCCGGGCAAGTACCAATGTAATTTTTTCAATGCATACGTACCTTCTAAGTTTATCATGGACATCGCTGACAACGGTGAAGGAAAACATCGTGAGGAAACCAGGACTTATTGTCAGTATTTGTAAGTTTGTGCTCCATTGGTGTAAAATAATAAATCTGTAGAAAAGTAATTTTTGTACATCGAAAATATTTCCAAAAAAAATAGCCAGGGTGTTAAAGAATAACCAACAGAACCTATTGCCGGCATTTTTGGAATTTTTGTCTGTTTGTCTGTTTATTTGTGCACACATCACGTGAAATGTACGAAACCAATGTAAATAACTTTTATACAGAAAAATTGTGCGTAACTTGAAGAATTCCTTAGTTTTTGTTTCAACGCAATCGGTTCACTTTATCAAAAGTTAGATGAATTTAAAAGTATTCAAGAAGTAAAATTATCACAACACACGCAATTCAGATACTCGGACAGTTGAACTCGATATTCGATAGATGGCGTTGTGCATTTGAAGTCATTTTCTGAATCACGGTGTTAAGATTCTCCGCGAAAGATTGATGACGATAGAAACAAAACA
Organism: Orthosia incerta; assembly: GCA_948252205.1. Lineage (NCBI taxonomy): Eukaryota > Metazoa > Arthropoda > Insecta > Lepidoptera > Noctuidae > Orthosia > Orthosia incerta. Next base: position 5,788,564 of record OX411749.1, read on the forward strand.
ATATGGTCGGTAGGTAAGTAGGGTAGGGTTGACAGACAGATGGCGGGAGCGAAAGCCGCGGGCACAGGTAGTTAAATAATAAATAAAAGAACATGAAACATTCAAATGCATCGCCATAACGTGCCCTAGATTCCATAATAATATCTATATAAGTAAGGTAAGGGTCGTCAATCAAAGGACTACCCGCCAGTCCCGCCACCCGGACACCATTGAACCCAAATTATGATGGCCGACTGGTGAACGACCATTCATTGACTAACCGCGCGACTTGACCTATTTAAACATTGAGTTTGGGACGCACTGAGATTGTAAGATAACTTTCAATATGATTTGGTTATGTTGAGGATGTTTATAAGAGGCGACTAACAACAGATATTTGTAAGAGAGCATTCTGTAGTTTAGTAACGATCCTTATATTTATACCTGCCGCAAGGTAGCCTGCTTGTCGGTCTTCTACAAGCTGTACTTCGGTGAGTGTGCTCAAAAACTCCACGACCTCATCCCACCAGCCCCCTTCTACCATCGGACATCTAGACGCACTGCAGGTTACCATCCTCACCTTGTTGCCATTCCACCAATACGCACCAAGCGCTTCCAAATATCCTTCATAATGCGCACAGCGTATGAATGGAACTCACTACCTGCGTCTGTTTTTCCGAACGTATTAAACCCGAATCTCCTCAAAGTTAGAGTGAACAGGCTTCTTCTGGGTAAGCTTATTCCATCGTTGACTCTGTCTCTGTAACCTTTGACCTACACTAGGGTCAAGAGCAAACCCATCACAAAAAAAAACCTTTGCTTCATTTAAATTCATAAAAGTCAGTACATAGACAAACTGTTAGTGAGTACCTAATGATTTATTCATATTGAGGGGTTGAATGAAAGGATGCCGCAGATACCACAGAACACAGTTGGCATTCTGTAGCTACGATCCTCGATACCTACATACTCCTTTTGCTTCCGTTTAAATTCATATGAGTTTGGTCATACGCAATCCGGTTGTGAGTAAACGTAAACTCTCTGAAGAATATCATTATCATAATCAGCCTTTCTTATCTGTGAGAGGGAATGGGTCGTAATCCACCACGCGGGCCCAGTGCGGGTTGGTGAATGTCACATATCTTCGAGTTTTTAATTCTAGGACATGCTGGTTTCCTCACGATGTTTTCCTTCACCGTTTAGAGAGCAGTGCTGATGAATTAATATACTCAAAGTAAAGTGCCTGCCTTGGTTCGAACCCAGGACTCACAACTTGTAAGTCGCGGCCGTTACCACGGTCTTTACACTGCTGAAGAATATCATCAATAAGATCCTTCTAAGGCTTCCTTTACCTGGCGTTCAGAAAAGTGATTCTTTTTTACTTGCAGCTGCACACCTACAGAGTTACAACTGAATAGTTCGCTTGCTTGTCATTGATTTTAGGGCTACATATCCCACATATCGAGGCTTTATTTGGTGTATAGAGTTAATTTCACATAATTTAAATCTTTAACCTTAAGAAAACAAAGTTTCGAGTAAACTGAAGGTCACATTAAACGAACTGGAATGAAAGGGAAGTAATGCTTTGATCAAAGTTTTGCTAAATCCATTCACATACTATGTTAAAGTTATGGTTTCAATATAGTTGAGCATGAGAATAGCATTGTGGAAAGTTATTTTAGTTCAAATTGTTATCACATTGTAGCATAGTATGTGTATATTTAATTAAAATGAATAGTTCAAGTGGGTCTTAAAGTTTTCAATTAAAAAACAGTACGTATCATCATCATTTCATTGGAACGACGTCCACTGCCGGACATATTTCTCCCCAAGCATCGCCATATCAATCTGTAATGGCTGTCAAGGCTGTCAAGGCTGTCAAAGCTCTAGACAAGTGACATTCTAGCAATGAAAGCGTCGCGACAGCAGCGATTAGAAATAACATTATTCTTTAAAATCATTTTTTTAAAACAAGCTTTTTTCGTATGCTTCTCAGCAAACCCTATCATTTGATACCCGTATCATGGCAGTGCACAAAAAATAACTAGTCCACCATCTTGGGCTGTCCGCTATATTGGATTTAGAATGACGTCACTTAGCTAACCATGCATTGTCATTCAAACCAAACGTGTATGCAAAATTTCATCCTCTTCGGTGGAGGATAACTGCTTTAAAATTCAGTTGCTAGATATGACCCGAACACACTTACATACATAAATACATTGCAAGTTAAATAAAAGCTTGTAAAATGACAAAAATGTATGGGATTTTCAATTACAATGGAAATGTCACGTGATCTTTCCCATATATTTTGGCATTTCGATCATCGTCATCGCGGACTCGCCTACTGAAGATGCTTGTCTTGTTACTTGTCTCTTGTTTCAAGTCACCGGTTCACTGTGTAGGACACTGCATCTTTCGGTACGCGGCCGCTACTACAGAACCCATCGGTCATCCGTTCTTCGTTCCAAGTTTGAACACATAATTAATATTAATGATATTATTATTTTAATTCATAAAAGTCTCATACATCTTCAGAATCAGCTTTAACAGTAATAGCTACCGGCTTCACAATTTTTGAAGGTTAACAAAAAAAACATATTAAAATTACAATAATGGCAGCAAGTTACTTCATGTAAGTTAACCAAGCCGTAGTAAATTTAATTAATACTTCCCATGAAAATAGAATGTTACCTACATTAAAATTCTATTTTGCTCCACGCATGTGATTTTTTTAAACATTCCTGCATTTCGAAGAGCGATTTATCTTACAGCTTTATTAATATCACAAACATTACATACTCGTACAAATATCAGTAAAAGGATTTATCGAATGACTAAATAAAATTGAGAAATGCTATGGTATAAATACTGAGAGTTTTATTTATACTTTCAATTAAGAGGAGTGAGCAAGGGTCGTGTTTATATCACGTTCTGATATTTTAATTTAATATAGCTTGCCAAAAAAGTTCGTATGTGTTCGTGATAGATATTAACTGCTGTGTAGAGCAATATCGTATTTGAATGTATGATTGGAACCTTTTTCATAGAATTGCCATGCCTTTTAATCGTTTCTTCATAAGTCGATCAATACTAACTTCTAAAAATAGTTGTCTTATATTAGAAATAGAAATAAACTTTACAAGCTGTTTTTAGTTGATACCAATATCCAATTGTGGAATAATTATAGTTCATGTTATTGATAGCTGTATTTGAAAGCAGAATGGTGTATTACACTGACTCAATTGTCTGGTAAGTCAATTATGGCATTTATGTGCGTCATTAAGTCCACCGCTTTACGATTGTGTGCGTGCAGTATTGTTTATTGTTTTTAAATCTCTGTATTGTTTATGGCAATAAGCATCACCTATATAGGAACCTATTTTTCTGTAATTTTTTTTTTCCTTTTTTTTTAACCTTGCCCCACACTAGGATTTATTCCTGTATCGTGGGTGCGTTTACAAACATATGAACTCACATACACAAACACCCAGAGCCGGAACAACTATCTGTAAGTCATACAAATATTTGTTCCGTGCGGGAGTCGAACCCGCGACACGCAGCGCAGCAGTCAATCGCTCAACCACTGCGCCAACCGTGCGCCCTTTGTCTTGCTTTGTGCTTTCTCTTGTCTGTGTATTAATTATGTGAGTGTGCATAAACTTTAAAAAAATATTATTACTTACTTTTAGCCCCATTTGTGAAGCATTATTAAAAATATATATATATATATAAAAGCGACAGTTTGGATGGATAGTTGTATGTTTGTTACTCAATCACGCCAGAACTGATGAACGGACCCGGAAATTTGGCACAGGGATAGATTATGGTCTGGCATAGCACATAGGCTTCTTTTTATCAACCTATAATGTTTTCATCCCGATATAATGTACCTTTGGGATAAGAAAACACTTTTCAACATGGGCGAAGCCGCTGGCAGAAGCTAGTGTTTAAATAAATAAATAAACCAATCATTTTTGATATTTTTTACAGTTTACTAGTTACTTAATTGCTTTAGGATTAGCAGACCAGTTTTAAACTCGAATAGAATACCTATTTAATAAACTAATCACGTTAACTCCAAAACAAATAATAATAAACGTAAACGTGCCTTAAAGTTATGACATCAAACCTCAAATTATACAACAGACTCCGAAAGCACGTCTAACCCAAAAACAAAATGGCCAGTTCTCAGATCCATCAATTACGAATAGGTACAAACCGTCAGTTAACTGCTAACACCTAACAGGAGTCCCTCTCATCTGAAACAACATAAATATTTCAAACAATATGTCGGCTCTGTACTGGCCGTTACCAAAATTCAAATCGTGGAACACACTTGCGTTCGTATCTCGGTGTGCCTCCTACATTACTGGGTCGATTCAAAATGGCGCGGGCACTTTCCGTAGATAGCGCCCATTAGAACCAACAGCGGTTTAGGATAGTGTAATTCTCACTGTGGTACTAATCAGAAAATTGCCTTCAATTATTCAACAGCGTGTTCTGAATTGAGGGTCGGTTTATATTAATATAGGGACATTATTTCTGGCTAGGTAGACTGGAATAAAAATGAGCTGGAGTATAGAAGAATAATGTTTCAGGTGTGTCGTGGCAGGTAATTTGGGATGGAGGATGAAAGTGACTTTTTAGGTTAAAGAAGGTTGAGGTCTGTTTTATTTATGTAGATTTTGTCAGGATTGTAATCAGCTCTCCTTTGTGATACTTCCTTTGTTGTCTTAATTTACTTATTACTTTTGATTATGCTTTTCCTTTTATATTCCTACTGTTATTAAAATGATTAACTAGATGAATAACGGTACAATTTCTTTATATTAATGACGGCATAACCTACAATATACTACCCTCATGATCATCGAAATATTGCCCTATTCTTCATTTCTGGTCTGTGACGTCCAAGCTTGTGGTAATAGATCGTGCGCCAATAGCATTCAGGGCATCGATACCGGGGACAGTTTTATTTATCTTGGCTCTAGTATCAATGATGAAGCCAGCTGCGTCCCGAAAATAAAGCGACGGATAGCCACGGCTAAAGATTTTATTTTCTTCCAACTATGCTTTAATTTCATCACAATCACACTAAAAACTCAGTACAAAGCGAGTCTTTATTGCTCTAGAGCAATAAAAATGTATGAAATTTCATTATTGCACAGTATTTTTTTTTATCGCACCAAAAGGTGCCAATCTCAATGGATTAGCTCTATTCAGCCAGCCGATATCAATACTTTTTTTTTACGTACGTATTATTCGTTTCTATCCTACTTGTTCCAAATTTAAAAAATGATTCCTGCTAACTCTGATTTAAAAATGAAAGAAATTTAAAAAAGTGATTTTCGACATCGCCGCGCCCGTGGCCGCGCCCATCTACTTCCCGTGATAACGACTTCATTGTATCAAATTAGCCAGGCCCATCTAACTCGTCTGATAATATCATTCAGTCCCAAGTTAAACAAACAAATATAAATTTGCCCAACAAAACTTAACCTTACGTTTAATATTTGCTCAAGTACAACTTTTAATTTCAATAATTAAACTTCTATTTTAACTGTTTGATATGAGTTTCTTTTATCTACTATTCCTATAGGTAATAGTTGAAAGAAAAGCAGATTATGCACCTCGCCTTAAGTAATTTATATTGCCCTCGTGCCTGTTAGATTAGAGCCCTCGCTAACGCTCGGGCTCTAAATCAGGCACTCAGTGCAATAATAAATTACTTTTTGCTCGATGCAATAATCTACTATTATTTATTAGTTGTAGATGCTATGGCGCGTCTCCAGAACATCTGCCACAATCGCGGTATAAGTTTCAAAACCAAAGCCCGTTTGGTCAGAGCTTTGGTTTGCCCGATTTTCCTATATGGTGTTGAGACGTGGACAATCCGAGCAAAAAAAAGACAGAGTATAGACGCATTCGAAATGTAGTGCTGGAGGCGAATGCTCCCATGGACAGCCAAACGCACAAATCTGTCTGTCCTTTCACAACTCAATATCAAGACCCCATTGTCTCCAGTTTGCTTATAGCGTATTTTCTCCTTCTTTGGCCCCATAATGCGAAGGTGAGATAGCAGCTTTGAAAAGCTGGTCATTGTTGGCAATACCGAAGGAAAGAGAGCACGAGGCCGGTTGCCAACACGATGGTCTGACCAAGTGAAAGAAGCTACGTCCTCAAGCAAATTCCAGCAGGTGCTGACAACTTTGGACCGGAGTCGATGGAGGCAGATTTTCCGCTTAAAGGGGTCCAGTGACCACAATCCTCAGTAATGAGGCACCGACTGAAGAAGATCAGGAGACGTCTTATTATTTCTTCCATTTATCTTATTCAAGTAACCTCAGAGTTCACTTAATGATCTGGGGGGTGTATACAAGATACATCTGTCCCTTATTCGATCTCAAATTGATACCGCTCTAAGAGCTTATGGTCACCCCCCAGGTCTAGTGAGCCAATTACTTCTATATTATTACATAGGTTCCTAAAATTTTTGAAAAGTGATTTTGGATTTATCCAACCTTCAAAAATTGCGACATTTTATCGTTGATATCGATATTCTATCAATCAAAATGTTTGAGATTTACCAGTGTCATTCAGATTGAACTATGTCATTGTGATATGACCAGTTCTTCACTTTTTAAACATTGTAACCGATGATACAATTTCACTTTTTCTAGGCACTAAGATAAACTGAAAGTTCTGCAAACAAAACGTTCAGAAAAAGAAAAGAAAGAAACACCTACCAAAATAACAATAAATGTGCTACACGAGAAGACAAAGACGGTCTCTACACAACTGCGATCCCCAAAAGCATTACGTCATTACGCGTGACTCCGTCCGCCATTTTTCCTGTAGAAAAGGATAATGGACGTAGAAATAAATAAGTCAAAGCACACATACGAATGGATATATTACTTGGCCATCACCTGAGCCACAAAACCGTTGGTAATGTGGCCCAGCTAAGATAAATAGGGAAGGCTTTGTTTTTCCTCGTAAGGTGTGGTGTATACCACTGCTGTGACTGCCGAAGGAGGGCTAATGTGTTTTTCAGTCTGTATGTATGTATGTTTGTTCCTATGTGGCGATCTAGAGACCAAACGCGTAGGCCAATTTTGATGATTCTTACGTCAATCGATACGTCTTAACCTTGCGAGTGTCGCTGGCTACATTAAAATTGAAAAAAAAGAAAAATGGCGGCTTTTGGGCGCCATATTGTGGGCAGGCCAATTTTTTTCATCCAAATTGATCCTTTGGGGTATCAAAATAAAGGGTTTTAAGAAGTGATTCCAAAGCTATATAAAACTTAGTAGTTCGAAAAAAAGCAAAAAAAATAATAATAAAAAATACGTAATAAACCCGACTGATAAGAAGTGAACTAAAAAGATGTAAACAAGAATAAAATCGTGCTGTGCAGTTGGAGGATACATCTGGTTTTGGTCAGCCAGCTCGCGATTTTGTATCCTCCGAATGCACAGCATGATTTTCATTCTGATTTCAAGTTTACGGGAGTACGCCTATTTTCAGCTTAATCGGATGTCAGGAAGTGCTTGAAAAATCGGTGATTAGTACACACATACAGATACAAAGTAATATAAACCTTGTAAAAAGGAAATAAAGAAATAATAGTTTATGCAATGGTCATAGTGGTTATTAAAACATGACCGTGGGTTTATCATATGAGGCGAAGCCGAATGCGATAATAATAATACGCGACTGTTTTAATACCTAATGATATGCTGTTGCATACACTATTTTATCTTCACTCGTTGAAATAAAACAAAAGTGAAAACGGAAAAAATATGTGGTATTGCGGGTAATTTAGTTTATGCATGACTGTGCAGCGCGCGCCTCCATAGACAATGACACTACTTTTCTACATTAAGTCAATGACCCCATAAGCACCAATACATTAAAAAGTAAAAGTGTGCTATAAAATTAAAAAGTTGTTTTATGATGTAGTTGTTTGAAAATCGAAGAAAAACGTTGCACTGTAATGTTTTTTTTTAATTTTACTTATCCACGAATGTAAAGTACGTTTTTATACAATATTTTTTGAATTCATATTTTCAACATGACTTTGCGAGTGTAGATAAAGTATATTACTATACTAAACCAGACACCAGGGCGCTGCTGGCCTTTTTCGAGGAGCTGGGGTGGATCGAATGATGTAACTGAATTCCACTCGTACGCAAAATACGCGCTTAGTCGTGGAGTTGCGAAAACAGCCCGTCGAAACTGAACTAAACTTATATACTAAAACGAACAGTCTTTTTATCATAGGTACAGGACCTTTTTTTTGGGTGGGAAATCATCCAATGACTTCTCCCGCTCTGGGTGAAGCGGGAGGGCTAGTCAGACTTTTACTAACTAAAACCCACCCGTGTTCCTTCAGTTGCTTGTGCCAGGGCCGCGGTAACTGTCATTCAAATTTATCCGCGACCCAGACTGGCATCAGGCCTTGCGGGCCCCGTCAGTTCTGCTGACAAGTCTTTGAGGCGCGCGTGGAACACTACGCGTCGTAAACTCGGGCTTGGTCCTTATCGGACGGCGAGCTACCCATTACTTTCCGTCCACAAGCCCGCACCTACGGTGGCCGGGAATCGGCTTGCGACTCCCGACGCCCGGGGCGTCTCCTGCGGTGGCTAGGAGTGTGAGGGTATCTCCTTTGCGTCTCCCTCACATGTTCCGCCTCCTCCTTTGCAAAGGTACAGGACCTAGGGCCTGTTACTGAATTGAATATTCGGTGTTAATAACGTGTAAAACCCTTCACTCCTAATTTTTTATAGTATTTCAGGCTTAAATAGAGTTTGATGAATACTCAACATCACATTTTTATTTCAGAAATCAGGGGTCAATCACCTCTGCCTATAACTTCGACAAACACATGAATGATGTATATTGAACTGAATTTGTATACTTGTAATCTCCTACAAGCCAAGATATACAAACGTTTCTCAACTGAAGTGAACAGTAAACTCAATTCCAAGCCGTTAATTACTTGAATATGTTAATTAACAGTTAATACGATCACTGGCATTCACCACGCCCGAAATATATATTGCTTAACGTGAGAGAATTATTGAATTTGTATTTTCTGTAAATGGCCTGGTTTTGTTTTCTTTGTAAAGTTAATGTGATAAATGAAAAGTGTTTCTAAGTCATTTGTTGGTTGATCACTTTAGGTAGGTATATATGGAAAATAAATTAGTTTTTAGGATAGGTTACCTACTTTAAGGTACGAGTTCGTAGCCGACTGCAGACAGCAGCAGCAGACGACGTGTGACTGCGACACTACTGGTTTCTATGTATTTCTATGAAATACCTTCCGCAGCTAGCGACACCCGACTTCACGTCGCAAGATTGCAGATCAGGGGGATGACCATAAGCTCTTAGAGTAAGGGTATTTTGAGATCGCGTAAGTGACAGATGTATACAAGTCATATACATCTGTCCCTTACACACAATCAAAATAACCTGGCTCATCGGCGATGAAGAACTGGTCAAGACAAAGCTCCAGAGCCTTGAACATAGTCGTCGAGTTGCCAGTTTGTCGGTTTTTTATCGGTTACACTTCGGCGAGTGTGCGGTGGAATTGCATGATCTAATTCCAACTAGCCCGTTTCATCATCGGACTACCAGACGTACGGCGATGCGCCATCGGGAACACTATTATTGTGCGTACAGCTAAGGAGTGGAATTTCCTGCCGGAGTCTGTGTTTCCCGACAGCTACAATCTAGGGGTCTTTAAGTCAAGAGTGAATAGGTTTTTTTCTAGGCAAGCGTGATTCACCGTCGACCACATCATCGCTTACCATTAGGTGAGATAGTGGTCAAGCGCGAGCCTATAGGATATAAAAAAAAACCTTACTCTAGAACTTATGGTTATCCCCCAGTAGTAAGTGAGTGTAGTCAGACATTCTCGACGTCACGTAACACTCAGAACCAATAGAATACGACGCTGCCGTCTGCAGTCGGGTTCGGCATCATGACTGTAGCGACATGACACCACGACGTATCGCTGCGTCATAACACGGCGACGCGTCGGTTGCTGCTACTGTCTGCAGTCGGCTATAAACTTGTACCTTTAAAGAATGACTTTAGCGCATCATAGAAAAATTTTCAAAAAGAAAACATAGATGTTTGTTTGTCAAGTGCTATCGAATACCACGTTATAATTTTTTTACAGCTTGGCATTTTGACCACATAAACTTCTTTTAGTGCCTGACATCTTTTTCTATGTGACAGTAAGATAGTCTCAACGTCCAGGGAATGGTTGCTAAATGTGATCAAAAGTTTATTAATTTCTTGACTTTAAAAATAAAAAAAATATAGTACCAACATTTTCATTACAAATTCCATCTTATAAATCTGCAGTCCACCCAAAGACAAAACTTTTTAACTTCCAAACCCAAAGCGGTCCAAGTTTTAGGGTTCCGTACCAAAATGGTAAAAAGGAACCCTTATGTTGCGACGCAGTCTCTCCGTCGTTCACAACTGGATATCTCAAGAACTACTAATGTTATCAACTTGAAATTTGGAATAGCTTTAGATGACGTTTTCCCAACTATTTAGAAAATAAGAAACACATAAAAATTATTATTTTTTGTTGCAACAGGGACTGAAATGGGTCTTAAAAATTCAAAGTTGGACCATTAAGGCATGTGGGGTACCATATTATGATACCCCACATGCCCTAGTGGCCCAAATAAAAAAAAATACCGGTCGTTCCTCCCCCCTTACTGCCAAGATAGCGAAAAATCTGAAATTATTCTATGTGATTGAAGTTTATGTAAAGATTACAGGCAAAATAAAACGATGCGTCTAATAAAACGATGTCTCTAAATAATCACACGTTATCAGAAATCAACAACAAAAATTACATTAGTTCCACAATCGGTCAAGAGAGTCGCTGACCTAACTGTAATATTATATACCGCAGGTAAAGTCACAAACACACACAACCAAACTATTAATATATGATGGTACGGAACCCTTGCTGTGCGAGTCCGACTTGCTCTTGACTGTATTTTTCCTGGATTATAACCATGATTATATACTGCCAGCAACTCCTGAAAAATAAATAAACCATTTCAGTTACAACGCTACTACGTATTAAGCCTTTTACGTAAGTAGTGTTTCAGCAGCAGTAATAAAATTTGTTTTTGCAGTTAATTACTTGTCTAGACTTGCAAATAAAGACCTCAATGATGTTTATTTTATTTGTATTACGTAGCTGTACATTTTACTGTTCACAATTGTACATCAAATCTCCGATTCTGAGTAAGTATTATTCCCCTTTTGTCATAAGTCAATTCACTGCTTGTGATGTTAAAAAGAGTATTGTGTCGATTACATCCAACGCTGTTGGTAGTGACTGTGTCAGCCGTAAGATGATCATACCAATCCTTGAAAACATTCTTCCTGTCATCCTTTACATCCTCAACTTCTCTGTTTCTAGTGGTGTCTTCCCACAAGCCTGGAAAGATGCCAAAATTATTCCTTTACCCAAAAATACACATCCTGCATCTTTCTCTGACTATCGTCCCATTTCTATTCTTCCTTTCCTATCCAAAGTACTTGAAAAGCTTGTTCACCATCAGCTCAGCACGTTCCTTTCCAAGCACAATCTGTTAAATCCTTTCCAATCTGGTTTCCGACGTGGACACAGCACTACCTCAGCACTTGTACACATCATGGACGATATTAGGTCAGGCATGGAGATGGGGAAGTTAACGGTACTTGCTCTGCTTGATTTCAGCAATGCCTTCAATACCGTTGACTTCGACATTTTGCTTGGGGTTCTACGCTCTTTTAACATATCTCCTCCGGTAATTGACTGGTTTCATAGTTACTTGTTTAGCCGCCGGCAGCGCATTTGCACTGATGAGTCTTTCTCTTCTTGGTGTCACACCTCTGCCGGTGTGCCGCAGGGTGGCGTTTTATCTCCTCTTCTCTTCGCACTCTTTATTAATGCTATCACTCAACGACTTTCTTCTTTCTACCACCTGTATGCTGATGATCTCCAAATTTATACCCAATCCCCTCTCGGAGAGTTAACTGATGCCATTGAGACAATTAATAAAGACCTGGCTCGAATAGGTGATTGGAGCACTGAGTTCGGGCTGAAGATCAATCCAACGAAGACACAAGTTACAGTTGTTGGTAGTTCCCGGACTGTCTCTAGGATCGACTGGTCGACACTTCCCCAGGTTTCTTTCAATAATACCATTATCCCTATAAATCATATTGTGAAGAACTTGGGGATTTATATCGACAGTACTCTATCCTGGACCAAACAACTGCAGGAAGTCAGTCGAAAACTGTTTGCATCTGCGGGTTCCCTGAGACGACTTCGTAATTTTCTTCCCATCACCACTAAAATTGCGATAGCACAATCTCTTCTTCTCCCTATCCTGGACTATGCTGATGCCAGCTATCTTGATCTCACCCAAGACCAATTGGACAAGCTTGAGCGACTTCAAAATCTCTGTATCAGATTCATATTTGGCTTGCGCAAGTATGATCACGTTTCTGAATTTCGTACTAAGCTCAAATGGCTTCCTATTCGCCTTCGCCGGAATGCCCACATACTTTCTTTGCTTTATAACGTCCTATTTAATCCTTTTACTCCTTTTTATCTCAAAGAACGCTTTCAGTTCCTTTGTGACACCCATTCTAGGTCCTTGAGATCATCGGAGAATCTAAAATTAAGTATTCGTATGCATTCCACTTCCTTTTTTGACAAATCTTTTACGATTCAAGCGGCTCGGTTGTGGAATGTATTACCAATCGAAATAAGACGTGCTCAAACACTGCCAATGTTTAAGAAAATGGTAAAAGAGCATTACCTGTCACTATAATTTTTATTCTTCTCCTTTCTCTGTTATATATTTCATATGTATTAGTATATTTTATATAATATTGTATGTATGTATTTTATGTTATTATGTCTAAGTAATATTATTTAAGTATGTAATTTTGTACACTGACAGCCCTAAATTCTTCTCCTAACGTACAGTCCATCCAAAGGTTGTCTGTAAGAGATTGCCCTGTGCGATAAGACCGCCCATTGTACGTGGGACACTCAGAAAGTTTTGCGAAACTAAAAAAAATTGTTCTATACGTACATATATTTTTATTAAATCTTTTCAAAGTACTTTCCACCAGCCTCTATACAAAGATTCATGCGCCTAAACCAGTTTTCAAAACACTTTTTCCAGTCCGCCGCAGACACCTCGTTTACAGCCTGCTCGAACGCAGCCAGCGCATCTTCCGGCGACGAAAATTGTATCCCTTTGAGCTGATTTTTTATTTTTGGGAATAAAAAGAAGTCACACGGTGCTAGATCAGGGCTGTAAGGAGGGTGACCCAGGAGTTTCACTGGCGTGCTGTCCAGGAAGTCCCTCGTTTTGAGTGCGGTGTGCGCAGGTGCATTGTCGTGGTGGAGCAGTAGCCCGCGGAGCCCTGTGTTTGGTCGCTTGTTGCTTATAACAGAGAAAACTTCTGGCAAACATTTGGTAGTATACCATTCGGCATTAATGCTTCTTTGATCCCGTAAGGGAATTGATACCAAGTGGCCAGTCAAATTAAAAAAGCTAGCGATCAAAATCTTACCCCCGCTTCTAGATCGCTTCACTTTGGTAGGCGTTGGCTCATTTTGAAACACCCAAACAGTCGACTGGCGCTTGGTTTCTGGGTCGTATTGATAAATCCAGGACTCATCACCTGTAACGATGTCGTAAACACGCCGAGACGAGCCTGCTTCAAATTTGTTAAGCATATCACGGCACCATTCCACCCGGGCCTGCTTCTGAGCATCGGTGAGGTTGTGCGGCACCCAGCGTGATACTATCCTCCTCACGCGAAGATGGCTGTGTAGAATCTCGTGAACGCTTCCCGATCCAATCTTCAATATGTGTTGAATCTCCTGATATGTAATTCGCCTATTGTCTTGGATTAAATTTTTCACTGCTAGCACGTTTTCTTCGGTAACAGCCGTCAAAGGGCGACCGCTTCTTTCGTCATCCCCCAAAGTTGGTCGACCGCGCTTGAATTCGTTATACCAACGATACACGGTTGCCTTGGAAGGGCCTTCATCCATGAATGCCATTTGAAGTCTATCGTACGATTCATCCGGTTTCAGGCGACACTTGAAATCGTATAAAATCATAGCTCTAAAATGTTCCCGGCGCAGATCCATATTTCAGTGAGACACAATACTTTGAATTAACTCGCAAAAAATGTGGAGGGAAATTTTGAAATTGGAACTTACTTATTTTTACTTATAAATAATCATATTTTCGAAAAACATTATAACTGGCCAGTCTCCCATATATAAAAACTTTTTTTCGCAATACTTTCTGAGGGGCCTGGTACACATGTTTTTGTGAATGTTTGTCCTTTATTTATTTTTTGTGGTGTACAATAAAGTATATAATAAATAAATAATAAATAAATAAGTCTCGCCTTTGTACTCTATCCAGGTAACAAAAAACCGGCCAAGTGCGAATCGGACTCGCGCTCGAAGGGTTCCGTACTTGGTAAATTGCGGTTTACGATTTATAACGTATTAAAAAAACTGCTTACTAGATCTTGTTCAAACCAATTTTCGGTGGAAGTTTACATGAAAATGTAAATAATATATTTTTTTTAGTTTTATCATTCTCTTGTTTTAGAAGTTACAGTGGGTGGGGGACACATTTTATCACTTTGGAAGTAATTAAAAAATAAAACAAAATAAGATTTATTCATCAAAAAATGGGTACAATTATTTATCTATCCTAATCACAAACAAGTGTCTTTTGCGCAAACTATTCAGTTTAGAAACCTCAATATCATTTTCTATCCAAAGATACCCCACATGTATGGGTTTGATAAAATAAAAATGAGTTTCAGTTCTAAGTATGGAGAACCCTCAAAATGTATGTTTCTTTTTCTATTTTTGTGAGAAAATCTTAATGCGGTTCACAGAATACATATACTTATCAAGTTTTAACAGCATAGTTCTTATAGTTTCGGAAAAAAGTGGCAGTTACATACGTATGGACAGACAGACAGACCTGACGAATCCATAAGGGTTCCGTTTATTGCCATTTGGCTACGGAACCCTAAAAAGGTTGGTTCTTAAAAATTTTAGCATAATTTGTACAGTTCTAATATTTATGTTACGAGTACTTTAAACCCTTGATCTACGGTAAATCTTAACATTTGCCAGTAAAACCTAAGATTTATAGTCTTTCAAAAAGTTGCCATTTCAACAATCACCCACTTCCTAGCCCATTCTCTAAATAGTTTATAAATCATTTCTTTGATCTTTACTTTATACAAAGAAGTAGCGACGGGTAGACATTTTGGAGCACTTTGCCTTTATGTAAAACTTTGACGTTTAAAATAGTTCACCCTCTGCCTAATTTGAATCACCTACTTAAAGCCATCCACATGAAGTATAAGTCTTATCTTATCTTATCTTATGGAGGGGCCGAGAAATAACTCGGACACTTCGACCCATTGGGATCTTTTGTGGTCCCCTAGATAACTTACTCCTCCTCATTCTCGTTGAAAACTGTTTTCATGAGTTTTATAGCGAGACTAGGAGATATGAGCCTATAGTCTTCTGGTTTTGGATATCCAACCCCTAGGAGACTCATTCGCTTACCAGCCAGTGCATCGCATGTGCACAGAAGGTGCTCCATGCGTTCCGTATGTTCCCGGGTGTCGCGGTTAGGCCCATCTTCATGAGCATGTCATTGGTTCCAAAGTGCCCAGTAAAGGCCTCAAGCAGGTAGCGGATTTGCCTAGGAATTTCTTGGAGTGTTGTGGACCGGTATTAGACAGCCAATAAATTCGTTGTCTGTGATCTGCAAACTCCCTAAATGCGGCTTTTTCGTGACACGTCAAAATGCCTACACATGGTTCTGGACCCACAAAATCATTTGCTGAGCTCTCTCTTGCCAGTTCATTTGCCACTTCTGACATATAGGTACTCAATAATTAAAAATCAAAAGCCGACTGCTACAGAAGCGAACTAAAAAGCTGTAAACAAGAAAAAATCATGCGATGCAGTCGGTGGATACATATTCGCGAACTGGCTGATCTCCTGATCCTCCGATTGCACAGCATGTTTTTTTCTTGTTTACTGCTTTTTAGTTCCCTTCTGAAGCAGTCGGGTTTTTGATTTTTATATTAACTTTTTTTATTTACAACTTTTTAGTTAGGTATAATTTTTTTTTCGAATTACTTTTAAACATGTAACTGGTATATATTTTTGTAATCACCTTTTAAAACCCTCCATTTGATACACCACTCAATGGGTTTGGAAGAAATAAAAATTGGGACGCCCAAAATTCGCCATGTTTGTTTTTTTTTTAACTTCACTCTAAGAACACTTGGGCGGTCAAGACGTATCTAACGATATTGTATTAATTATATAAATGCGTCTAGCAGTTTGAGAGATATGAGATAATAAAGAATATTACATACATACAAACATACAACATACGCGCGTTAAAAATAACCCTTTCCTAGCAGTCGGGCAATAAACCTTTCTCACAACATTATTCTCAAAACTGAACCAAATAAAACACGTAAGCCCAAAATAAAGAAGATACGACAGGCGAAAATAACAATTTCCGGTTTCGAAACGGTAAAAAAATAACATTATAAGAGTAACACATTATCTCGTAACATTTTACTTAAGGATTAAGAGGAATTTGTGAACGATCTTCTATTCTAAATCTTCTCAGAGTACGTAAGACCGTGGATTACCATTTTGTGAAGAAAAATGTATGGTTCCCGGGGGCGGAAGAAAATCTGTTTCGTATGAGCAAAGCCGCGGGAATTAAGTCGGTATGTAGCTATTTATATTAATGGCTTAGCAATTTTTATTTAAAGAGTCTGAGGTTTTTAACTTTAATTTGTCAGTAATAACAAAACTTGTAGCAAGATCCAGCGCTGTTATCATAAAAGGTGTAGAAAAATATGTGAAAAACTAGTTAAAAATAACAAAAAAAAAATGAACAAACTAACAAAAAATATGACTATAAAAAATCTGAATACTTACATAGTACCTACAATTAAAGTGTGTAGTCGGCTACCAGTCTATAACCTAGTTTAAACTACTTCAAACTAATAATATAGCGCACGGAATGGCAACGCCCGCCGCTCCGTAACTCCTCCGAAGTAATAATTTGATCTTTTTGGCGCGGAAACTATTTTTTTTGTTTACTACGCGGAAACTACAAGGAACAGAGATTTGAAAATTTTGCTGCCTGTGGCAGCTATTATTTCTTATGTTTTAAGCTATAATGCATAATCATATCTTCTTTCGTTTTGAGCTATAGTACATAGTCATATCTTCTTTTGTTCGGAAGATATGACATGGCAGCTGGGGTGACGTCACTCCAGCTAACACACACGTTTTTTTATTTTTTTTTTATTTTTTTTATTTTTTTTTATTGCATAAAACATGGTATATAAAGGTGTTACATGAGTTAAGGGTGAGATCATACATGTTTTGCTTAAGACTAAAGCATGCAAAATGATTAACACAACTTGTGTTCAAAATATTCCTTAATGCTATAAAAATTATAATCATTCAGCCACTTAAACAAATGAACTTTAAACAGTCTGCTATTAAGTATTTTAAGTTTACATGGTAATTTATTATATATTTGTACAGCCATAGCTAAACAGCTTTTACTATATTTTGTTAATCGAGGGGTTTCATCTAAAACAAGTCTAAATTTGTCACGCCGATTCCTAGAACATACATCTGCTGCTGTTCTGAAAAGCTCTTTGTGTTTCCGTACAAACATACATGTTTCATATAGATATAGTGAGGGTAGTGGTAGCAAACCGAGTTTTTTAAATATTGGTCGACAAGATTCGTCCGGTGGAATGCCCTGAATAGCTCGAACACATTTCTTTTGAGCGATAAATGCTCTGTTATGGTCGGTACTATTTCCCCATACAATTAGTCCATATCGCAGCAAGGACTCCACATATGCATGATAGGACATTACAGCTGTTTTAATACTTGTGACATTTTTAATCCGTCTAAGAGCGTAAACGAATTTATTGATTTTATTACATACACTATCGATTTGAGCTTTCCAGTCTAGATGTTCATCAATGATCGTTCCCAAAAACTTAGTTTGTGCTACTTCTTGAAGTTTTGATATATTCATTTTAAAATTTAATTTGTTATTATAAGATTTGTTAAATTGTACATATACTGATTTATTGAGGTTAATAGATAAATCATTATTATTAAGCCAATTTATAAGATTTTCTATTGTATTATTAATATCTATTTCGTGATCAGTTGTTGTTTTACATTTTTTTGTGGTAGAAACGATTATTGAAATGTCATCAGCAAACAGAAAGCATTTATGATTAGTCACGTTAACAATGTCATTCACATAAAGAAGGAACAAAATTGGGCCCAATATACTGCCCTGAGGAACGCCGCGTTTGGTGTTTTTGAATTCAGAGCGGTATGAAACCATATCCTTATTGGCATTAATATGAGCGATAGTAACACATTGCTGTCTGCCAGATATGTATGACGATATCCACTGCAGTGGTGGTACTCTAATTCCTATAGACTCTAATTTCTGAAAAAGCATGTTATGCGAGACCAGGTCGAACGCTTTAGATAAATCTAAAAATAAGCCCGTTGTTAGTTGATTATTGTTAATATTAGTTAGTACTGCTTTCAAGAGTGAAAAGATAGCTAAATTTGTTGACTTTCCTTTTTGGAAACCGAATTGCTCTTTCTTTATAATATGAAATTTTTCGCAGTAACTGAGAAGCCTTTTATACATGCACTTTTCGTAGATTTTATCACAGTCTCAGCAATTTTTAAGTATTAACGTTCAGTTCTTTCCTTCCATGTGCAGCTATTATGCCTTATTTTTTTGACTATAGTCCAAAACCCTAACTTCACTTGTTTGCCTGTATTGAATGAGGAAGCTGGGGTGACGTCACTCCAGCTAACACATACTATACTACTCATATTAACGAAGTTTTTGTTGCAGCTAAATTAAGACTCGGAACTTTGATTACCTTTATTATTGGCATACTCGTAGATAGAATTATTCTACCACATATGAGGATGCTGGAGTTATGCACATGTTCAAAAGGGAATTGTTATTCGTAGTAGATATTCACTTTAAGTAAGTACTTACCTGCTCTGATGATTTAGTACCGGCAAAATACACGGTTCCAGTGTGAAAATGCCTTCTGAAAGTACCCGCGACCACAGATAATATAATACTACACATACAGACATACAAATGCCTTATCCCAGACAAAGAAACCGTGCCGACGTAACTAGCGTTTTTCGTCTGATTAGGCTGATTATTTTTATAAGTACCTCGATTGCGTTCGGTTCCGTTCCACGGCTATAGATGGTGTTATCAGCGACTTGAAAGTAAGAGGATTTTCTTGGTTCGTGTCCAAATTCTTCTTTTAATACAGTGACGATTTGTTTTATTGTATTTTTTTGCACGTTATTACAGTTAAATGGTACCAAAATAAAATACAAAACAAATTAAAAAATCGAGTGACATGCCTCAGATATTTAAAACCACGCCATCTAATGGAATAAATTTTAAATGATCCGTTCAAATAATCTTTTAAATGGGAATTAAGGGCCAAATATTCCATAATGTTGTGCTTAGATTAGACAAGAACATAGAATTTTTATGATCGACTCTAGAAAATGTGAATTTTACAATCAATTCAATAACAAATCTATGCATATCGCGCAATCTAGTGACATCTATTTGAATCAAAGTTTTCATTGTTAGCGCTGGTACCCCGTGCCGCGACACAGCCTTGCAGACCTTGTCTAGTCACGACAAGCTAGATGTAAAAAACGAAAATAAAACTATCATGTATGGGCTAATGACGTTGAAATGAATTCTCTTTTCAACGAATCTATCTATCTCGTGATCTATCCAGCCCGCAAAATGCCTAAATCGGGCCATGTGGCATATGTACTAATACCTAGATAAATAATAATATTGTATATGTAGGTAAACATTACATTAAATAATGTTCCACGGTTAATTTCTCTTGAAATTCGTTCAACGAGACCTAGTTTGTTAACATTTCAAATAAACTTTAAATATTTAAATAAATTAAACGGAGATTCACGATATCAGGTGATTTAAATTTGGAACGAAATACAAAATGGCGGGTCCGGTTTTATATTAAAATTGATATATCACTGAAGCTTTTAGCGATTCAAATGTGCGATGAATATAATATTTTACTGTAAGTTACAGGAACGAGTTTCGTTTCGACGGGACATAAATTTGTGGTAATTAGTTAAAAAAATTACCTACTCTATTAACGCTTTTAATACTCTATGGTTAAGGACAGTGACAACAGATTTCACGACTGACAGAGAGTAGCTACACAAGGATAACACTAACGATTAAAATGATGTTAGAAGAAAAGTAAATCAATCTATAAGTTGAAAAAAAAAACAAACATAAAGTCGTACATAGAACCTCCTCCTTTTTGGTAAGTCGGTTAAAAATAGATAAAAGATTGTTTTATTTGTAAACACATGAGTGTTTAGTACAAATTGTAGTTCGTAATGCAAGATTTTGTGTTCAAAACAATGACAAATAACACACTATGAAAGGAAAATAACTACTTACCTATGCATGTATCTGATTTAGAAATGAGATGTGAAAAATACATTCTTGGACCATCTATTTGTAAAAGATTTTACTCCTATGTACACATTTCTGATCTGAAAATCTCATAACAGAACAAAATATCTCACAACATTTTTAAGGCACTTTAGAGCCAATATTTCTTGAAACTCGATTCGTTGTAACGTAGACGTTCAAACTGACATTGTTTGGGATGGCTCTAAACTACGGATGAACACGAGCAGACTGCAAGAAAATCTCACTTATTTTTATCCTCATTTGTTTTACGAGTGAGTCGGAGACACAGATACAAATCTAACTAGATGACGCGATTGTATGTACTTTGCGTGTCAAAAAACCGGCCAAGTGCGAGTCAGACTCGCACACGAAGGTTTCCGTACTTGGTAAATTGCGGTTTACGATTTATGTCGTATTAAAAAAGAACTACTTACTAGATCTCGTTCAAACTAATTTTCGGTGGCAGTTTACATGGTAATGTACATCATATATTTTTTTTAGTTTTATCATTCTCTTAATTTAGATGTTACAGAGGAGTGAGTTCGATGAAAAAAAATAAGAATTTCTGTTCTAAGTATGGGGAAACCCAAAAATTTATTGTTTTTTTTTTCTATTTTTGTGTGAAAATCATAATGCGGTTCACAGAATACATCTACTTACCAAGTTTCAACAGCATAGCTCTTCGTTAAAAAATTGGCTGCGAAATACGGACGGACAGACAGACAGACATGACGAATCCATAAGGGTTCCGTTTTTTGCCATTTGGCTACGGAAACCTAAAAACGGAGTAAGATTACGATCAATGATCGTAATTTGAGCTTTTCATTTAGCATTATGAAAACCTACCAAATCTAGAAAAATGCATTTTTATGTCATATTGAGCTGTAAAGACTGTATAGAAAAAGTTGACCGAGGCATTGAAAATGTTTTCTTTCATTGATAAGCAAAATATGTTTTTAAATTGTGTGTGAAAAAGTGGCACGCTTGGTTTTCATACAGGTTGAGGATATCAGTGTTTTGTGGTCGGAGACTTCAATGTTAATGCGGGAATAATAGCTGTGTCTGTAAATCTAACAAAGTAAAGAATTATTGCCATTTTCAAGGATCAAAATAATGTTGATGAAGCTTGTGGCTTAATAGTCAACAGCCGCATGGTTCAAGCAACGCTTGCCGAGGTCAGTCCAAAGATGGCTGACCATCTCAACATACCGAGATTCCTCCGTGTCTCGGAAAGCATACTAAGCCATTGGTCTCAGCTTTCATTTTTAGATATTTTATAGTCGTTACGGATATTCAGAAGCCAGGATATCTGACACCAGTATTGCCAAAGGCATCACCCAGTTACTGGGTTGTGGAGGTCAGACAGGTAGTCGCCATATAAAATCACAACCACCACCACCATCACCAGATTTATAATTTAAGACAAAGCAAAAGATCAGGATCGTAGCAGGTACGTATCGTGTAGTTTCTGCTCACATCCATGGGAAAAAATAACTATAATGTTCCTAATTTTTCCCAAAATTGTTTTGGGATCGACTTCCTGTCTCGTCATCATCATATGAGCCGAAAGACGTCCACTGCTGGATATAGGCCTACCCCCAAGCGTCGTCACATTGATCGGTCCCGTGCGTCTCGCATCCAGCGAATCCCCGAATCCCAGGTCATCGGTCCACCTGGTGGGAGGCCTTCCAACGCAACGTCTTCCGGTTCGCGATCGCCACTCCAAAACCTTTCTGCCCCATCGGCCATCCGTTCTGTGAGCAATGTGCCCTGCTCACTGCCACTTAAGTTTGGCAATTCTTCGGGCTACGTCAGTGTCTACGGCTACTAACGGCTCCCTGTCTGTGTAGCTGAATACAGTTGTTCTATCTCACGACGGCGGGTTGGTTTTAGTCGTATGTGTGTTGCTCATGCACTTTGTTTCTGTATGCGTAAGCTCGGGAGCGATCAGTATCGCCGTACAAACACGACTAAGGCCAACCCACCTTCGTCGCGACATAGGACAACTGTACCAGCATTGTGCATAGACAGACTACCTATCTGACCTCCACAGTCCATTTACTTACTGAGTACTAAGACGGGTACGACTGGGTGGTCAGATTTACCATAGACTACACATAACAAGTACCAAATAAATTCAAGGCATTTACGTATGAACCACATTCTTATCAGTCTCATAAAAACAAAATATTTGTAGCAAATATGCACTATCATATCAATATCGATTTATCGAATTATAATTTACATGATAACAATATTTAAATCCTTTGTCGCCATGTTTTTGTACGATTAGGCACCAATATCATCAGGTTACTGGATATCGGACAAAAATAGCTGAATGCGATAAGACGCTTTTTATAATGTCGATCTTTTCCTTGTTTGGTCTGCAATAAAGAGAATAATGACTTATCTATACTTATTATAAAGAGGTAAAGTTTGTGAGTTTGTGACATGGTAAGGGGATTACCCCTCTCTGGATCTACTGAACTGATTTTGAAAATTCTTTCACCAGTAGAAAGTTACATTATTCCTGAGTGTCATAAGCAAAAAAAAAAAATGCCAGGGTAGGCAGGGTAGGCTGGGTAGACTGGATAGGTAGGGTAGCCAGTTGACGGGAGCGAAGCCCCGCAGGTCAGCTAGTTTATTATATACTTTATTGTGACTTACATTTATCGTCTGAGGCTTTTCAGCAATATTTTTTTAACATTACATTATCAGCCTATTAATGTTCCTACTGCTGGGACACAGGCCTTCTCTCTGTGAGAGGGAATGGGCCGTAATCCACCACGCGGGCCCAATGCGAATTGGTGGTTGTCACATGTTTTCGAATTTTTTGGTTCTAGGACATGCCGGTTTCCTAACGATGTTTTCCTTCACCGTTTTGAGAGCAGTGGTGATGAAATAATTTACACAAAGTAAAGCGCCTACCTGGGCTCGAACCCACGACCTACAACTTGTAAGTCGTGGCCGATACCACTGGGCCACCACTGCTCAACAATCACATGCTCACTGCTCAGCAATAATAACGTCTGCTATATGTTTATTATAGCATAATCAACCAAAAAAGTTCCCACTGCTGGGACACAGACCTCCTCTCTGAGGTCTGAGGAAATGGGCCTTAATCTACCACAAGGCCCAGTACCTGTTGGTAGATGTCACGCCGTGTCTTCGATTTTTTAGTTCTATCGGCATGTCTTTCACCGTTTTGAGAGCAGTGGTGATGAAATAAATTACACGCAGTAATGCCTGCATGGGTTTGATCCCAAGTTCCCAACACCTACGACTCGTAAGTCAGGGGCGAAACCACTGCTGTTGAGTTGTTTGCATTTTAAGCAATTATCATTAATATTTATTTCCGCCGGATTTTAACGAGCGTATTTTGTTTGTACTCACATTTACGTCAAATGCCGATGTGAAGCAATTAAAATCTGATATTGTAATGGCGAGGCAAATAAAGGCAAACGATACGGTGGAACCGAAAATAAAAAAGTTTTTTCAATTATCTCTGAAATCGTTTATCGGTTCAACGCCATTTGGTAGGTTAAATAAATTCATATGAAATGACGATTTTATTAAAAAAATCAAGAGGCCATGAAAGCACCGCGTAAGCAAATTTACCTTTTCAATTGGACGTCAAGTTGTCGATTTGTAGATAAAATAAAAAATGTATGGCTAAATGTGTTGCTAAGCGCAAAACTCGACTGATGTTGATGAAATTTAAAATTGTGTGTATTTGAGTAGCTCCCTAGGAGGTTTTAATTCACAATTTGACCTGATAGGTGGCGCTGCAATCAGGTTTGGGCCCGGGTAGGAAAACGGCAGTTGGGTACGCTAGTAAACTAATAAAAACAAAGAAGTAAAGTTGTTTGTTTGTTTATGTGTTTCGGTAACCTCTGAAAGTACTAAATTTATTCTAAAATTCTTTCACTGAAACAAAGGTACATACGTCATCGTTGAGTTGATTGCCATAGGCTACTTTATTCGGGAAAAGTCTCACGATTTTTGTGGGATAAACCTAGAGAGCGAAGCCACGAGCAAATAGTTAGATCAGGGGTCACCAATCACTTTCATTTGGGATCCGTTTCTTATAAATAATATGACTCACGGTCCGTAAGGTGTAAAGCTAATCCCTCCTCCCCGGCTTTTACATCCTCACGTGTATTTACTTTGTTAAAATTGTAATAACAAACATGAAATTAAATGAAAGGATACACACATTTTATCTAATACTCTCTCTTAACATCAGGCAATAATACATAGTGGTCAAACGTGAGCCGTAGATTATAAAAAAAAGAAACTGCCGTATTTTTGTTTTTTAAAACTGTATTTTCTTGGAAATCGATAATTACCATCTGAAGAGTAGTTTTATTACCCCCGAAAACATTTGCAGCTTTACTGTTCTGTAGTGGCACCGACGCCGCCACTTCCGATCTAATGACATGACGTCACACAAATCCTGCGTCGCGCATGCAAAGTTTTCGGCGCGATTTGAACACATACAACAGTCCGACAACAACCGTTGGGCAGTTGCCCGGACCAGACACAACACCCGTCTGGTCGGAGGATCCTCCCTTTTCTATGGAGGTTTGTAGGCCT
Organism: Orthosia incerta; assembly: GCA_948252205.1. Taxonomy (NCBI): domain Eukaryota; kingdom Metazoa; phylum Arthropoda; class Insecta; order Lepidoptera; family Noctuidae; genus Orthosia; species Orthosia incerta. The sequence continues at coordinate 5,813,832 of OX411749.1, forward strand.
TTACACGCTGTTCCACCTACCCCCAAAGTTCCATTCATCATATTCTTCTTCTTTTCGAGTCGATGGGAAACTCTTTATTAAAATTGGGCCCAGTAGGTGGCCACACCGATTGCGGCCTCAGTGGCGAGCATAAGGTCAACCAAAGTGCAGGTGTATGGGCACCTGGGACACTACAGCATGTGTGCCAAATTTTGCAAAGGGACAACGCACTCACACTGGGTATCAGACGAGTCTATAAAACCCCATTTTGCCAAATTGTGTTTGCAGCGGCCTACTTGGGTGCGCAAACGATTGAGTGCTTTCCATATAGGCCACTGCAGTTCACGTCCAGGTGGCAGGTGTTCCTGGGGTTTTAAGAAGTTGGGTGTCAGTAGGTGAACTTCTCTCCACAACCTGCTCCTCACTATAGGTCTTGGATGGCCCGTGTGCATCGAAGAAAACTCTTCCGACTATTAAGTCTACTCGGAGTTGTAGTGTGATCGTAGAGAGGATGTCGGGCATCGGATTCCTGGTACTTTTTCTCAAGCGGGCATGTGACATACTTTTCGTACTATTGGAGGTGCAATGCCAACCAACGGGTATAGTTTGTTGAGCGGAGTCGGTTTTAGGCAACCCGATATTATTTGGCACGTCTCGTTTAGGGCGATGTCAACTTGCTTAGCATGTGCGGATCGGTGCCACACAGGACACCCGAATTCTTCATCAGAGAGTTGATGTTGCTGAGGATTTCAACAATATTCTCCATTTTCGTACTCAAGTAACTTAAGTGACTATATTGTACTGTTTACTTAAGGTCTACACAAAAAAGGTTGGCGATCCGGACCGCGGTCCGTCATTTGTTGACCCCTGAACTAGTTTCACATTCGGCACTTATGAAACGTCAGAACCTAAGTGCCCGATTCTGATTTCTGTTCCAATTGGATAGGTCAAATAAATTCGTATTTCATGAAATGAGGATTTTATTACAAGTTCATGAGGCCATGAAAATGCCGTGTAAGCAAATATTCGGACCTCCACAATTGGACGACGATGTTATTAATATTTTTATTGCTCAAAGAGAATTCAGCGAAAAACGAAATTATTTTCAGCTCATTTTTCTTGTTAGCTTTGATTGGCTGATAACAATCTGAATGTACTAACGTTATTTCGATTTGCCATTTGATTTTAGTTGGGTACCGCCAGTATTTGGATTTCTAGGTACTCATTTATGTGATGAGTTTTGGTTTAAGTTACTCGTATATTAGCATTCACTTAATATTATGTTGTTATTTTCGCTTTATAGCATAACACTCGGTTTCTGAATTGGAAATTTTGTAGTTGAAAAAAAACTTGTGAAGCTCTTGTCACTATCAGGTAAGCTTGACAAAATTAAGTATTAAAGTAGATTCCAACAAGTTGTCTACTTATTTATTAGGGTTCCGTACCCAAAGGGTAAAAATGGTACCATATTACTAAGACTCCACGATCCGTCTGTCTGTCTGTCACCAGGCTGTCTCATGAACCGTGATAGCTAGACAGATGATGTAGTTCTCTTGCCGCTATAATAACAAATACTAAAAACAGAATAAAATTAATATTTCAGTGGCGCTCCCATACAACAAGCGTGATTTTTTATGCCGTTTTTTGCGATAATTGTACGGAACCCTTCGTGCACGAGTCCGACTCGCACTTGGCCAGTTTCTTAAATTCAGAAACTGGCGCTTTATGTTTCTAGGCAGTTGGACTAATAACTGATACGTGCAGCACAATTAGACCGGTCGAAGTGTCGACATTTAGGGATGTCTAAGTCCGGCAAAGGACGACTTTCAACTGAAATGATCATGACAAAAAGATGATACTCGTAGATGTTCAAACAGACCCAAATAAAGATATATTAAAGGAACATCTTTCATTGCATAATTCATAGAATACTTTAGCCGATGTCTTATCTACAAGAAGAGGCAAGAAAATAAAATAAAATAAAAGACAGTCGACGATTGCGAAGTTGTCGTAACTTTCATATTAGCGCGGGCTTACTTTACGATCAGAAATAAAAAGCGAGAATAGAACAAAATACTAAACTTGACATCTACAAACGCGTTTTAAGTACTACCGGGCCTTTTCATTTTCGTGTCAATGAACTGAGAGAGCATACTAATGCGTCACTTTATTTTAACACGCTTTTATTAGCTTGGTATGTATCTATGTATCAATGTAACGGAATCTTTGAACGTGATTTTCACTCCCTTTAAAACATGGGATTGATTTGAAACTTTGCACACTTATCAAGGACCGATGACAATGCAATAATTTAGTCAAAGTCAAAGCCAAAGCCAAAGTCAAAGTCAAATATAATTAAAATTTACAAATAATGAAAGTTGATTCTACCGGGCGCGTTTAAATAGTTTGTCCCATTAGCCTTACCAATATCTTCAGGATTAGCGACTTTTTAGTTAAATTTACCATTAAAGCGTGTTTTTTAGTTTTTAGAACTACAATTTATTTAAGACGTACAATGTCCCTATTTACTACTGATAAGGTACTTATTTGTAAAATGGGAGATATTTTTCATTAAATACGTATTATATATTCTACGAAGAATAGCCCCAGTTACGATTGTAAGAATGCGTAAAAATTTGCTATTCAGTACTATTTGAAATTGGCTAGTATTTAAACGAGCGAAAAAAAATTCAAATTAAAGGTGTAAAAAATACTGAATATGGCTTACTGAAATACTAAGTGGGCGACAAACAGTGGGCGAATACAAATGTTTAAAACAGCGACTTGAAAATATAAGATTGTCGACAGGGCTCCTTTTTCTGTCTGCAGGGTCTAAAGTAACCTAACATAAAGGAGATGACGGGAGCTAAGTTCGCTCGCTTTGCTCGCTCACTTCAGCTCCCGTCATCCCCTTCGAACCTAACCTATCCGTGTCGGGGGTAAGGGCTAAGTTCCCGAGCTCGCTTCGCTCGCTCTTGGACACGAATAAACCCGAACACCCGCACTGCACAGTGATGTCGCCTCGATAGTTGTTCAGCTATTTTCAAAATAATAATATTCTAAAATAGAAAAAATAGAAACCCAAATACAATTAAAGTATGTAACAATATTATTACCGCAGCTCACAAAAATCTCCTAAAAGGTATTACTCAAATCGGATAAATAGTTACTTACTTAGTATAATAGTCGCCCATTCAGTATATTTTTCCCTCGGTTAATAATTTCCCTTTGAAATTTATTGAAAAAAATAATTATTGCTGATTGTCTCGCGTTTGGAAAACACAGACCCTCGCAGGGCATTACTCTCAACAGCTGTACACACAATGAAAGTATTCCCAAAACGTAAATGTATGAGGCAGCTGATTTTTTCTTCGTCATTTCAGGGTCGGTTCGGCTGAAAAAGTTCTTCATAAACATGAGTACTGACGACCCCTTTTCAGGTTTTGCCTTTATTCTTTTTCTCGTTGTATAAGGAAAAACGTTCCAGAAACTTTTCAAAAATGTGAGAAACGTTGAACTGATAACGTCATTTCGTATTTAACTCTGAGTAAATTATTTCGTGATTAAAAATAAACAGGACGGTAGCAATTTCTCTCAAAGAAATGCGAGACTGGTACAGCAAAAATTACAAGAAATTCCATATTTTCTTTTTAGGGTTCCGTACCTCTAAAATGTCCATTTGTTAACAGCCAATTTGCTCCAAATCTACTGAACCGATTGAGTTGAAATTTTGTTAACACATGATTTTTGACTTTATTACAAAAGGGAAAACAAAAAAGAAAGTGATGGTCACTTAGGGTATAAAACAAAAATAAAAAAAACAAACCACAGGACTTATGAGGTCTCAAATATAAATATTAATGTGACTTTTTCAAATTCATATGTACTTTCTAAGTTTATCTTAGACATCACAGGCAATGGTGAAGGAAAACATCGAGAGGAAAACTGGACATATAAAGTTAATGTAAGCCTGAAATAGCGAAGTCAGATGCCTGTGGGGTTCCCAGAGGCGGTTTAATTAACTCTGAAACCAGAGGTGGCCCCATCCTCACACGAAAAAGAAGAAATATGAATAATCATCGTACGGAACCCCATCCACGCAAGTTCAACTCGCTTTCCGCCGGCTTAAATTAACTTTTATTAACATTTCTGTATAATTAATGTACTCCCTCTTAGAGCATACGTGAACCGCACAGAAAATTGTAAATGAAAATAAATGATGAAATAAAAATAATAAGTAGTTTCTGAAAATTCGCTTTTCGTTTTGTAGTAATGTTCACAACATAATGTTGGCATGTTTAAATTAATTTAACAGATGAATATAATGCAGTATTTTATTCCTGTAATCCATTAATTACCAACTCAAAAGCAGGTCTGAAATAGCCCATAATTCGCCTGTGCCTGGATTTTTGTACTATGGACTATGACACTTTTACCTCACTCAAACTACCCCAGTGATCACATGGAAGGAACTCCGTTATCTCTAAAAATAAACGTCCTAGAACCCCCTCTAAGTAATGCATATTAGGCAACTGCAAAGTGTCTCCCCTGAGCCTCGCTGTGCACGGCAGCACGTGATCACTGTGCCACCATCTTTCCTGGAGTCACTTGGTGGGAGGACAGAGTCCCTAATCTGAGCATTCGTGACCCTGGCAACATCCCAGCCTACTACGAGAAACTTACTTGCGACAGCAATACACTGTAACAATTTTTTCTCTGTCGTTTTGTGCTTAGCAATTTAAAAAAATAAATTCATAAGGCAATCTCAAGTCTAAATATTCGGTTCTCCATCTTAATTTTCGGAGGAATATTTGCACAGTACCAAAAATACTTACAACTTGACAATGTCCTTGAACGTGAGGACAGTTCAAACGCAAAAAAACAATGTCGTTTAGGTGACGATGGAGTTCACTTTGAAGAAACTTTGTTATGCCGTATCCTCCAGTTGACTCTACGCAATGTGTGCAGCTAGAATGAATAACGTTCTAGTAGTTGATTGCGCGTTCATTATTCTACGTACAAACATACAACCTTATAATATTAAGTAATCTCTCATTCATCAGCTTTTCTTGTTCTTGCTCTAATAAAGTATTTTTTTCTTTGTTTAAACCTTTTAATAATGTCTGATGACTCGTGGGTGCGTTTATAAACTTTTATACTAACAGACCCGGAACAACTCTGTAGGCCATTTTTTTTTCTGTGCGTGCATCGAACCCTCAACACTCTGCTCAATAGCCAATCGCTTAGCCATTGCGCCAAACGTGCCGTAACGCCGCCGTTCCAGATTGATTTTACCTTAATCTTTGCCCTCACAATTCAAGTTCACGTAACAAACAGTGTGGTTAGTGTACCCAACAATTACCAACACCCCAGCTGTTCAAACGTGAGCGTTACGTGACAAAACTAGACAAATAAGTCTAATGTCTAGGTAAATGCCACACAGAATTTATATATTTAGTACCTCATGAACATTCGTTCGTTGGTTACCTTGTCTAGAGGCTCTTAAACTTTACATTTAGTTTTATTACAAAAATTATAGACTAATAAATAACGTACCTATGTACAAAATGTTATTGAATTAATTATTATTTAATTTATCATTTTTAATTTCCCCACCGCAGTATCTCTACGTTGACGACGTGGTGGGGCTTGCGCGCTTCAATAAACCTAGGTCTGTGCCGGTACAATATATTTTGTCGCAACATGGGGCGGGGCCAGACTAAGAGAGAGATACAATACGCAGGGCAGCTTTGTGGCGAGCTGGTGGGCTGTGGCGACCCCACTGACCTGATCTCCAGGGAGAAGTCTTGTCCCTCATCTCCTTTGAGGCTTGCCTTTATTTTCCGGTCGGAGTGAACACTGACGGGGAACAGAGCTCCAACCTCTCTCTTGCCTTAATTGGCTGGCTTGAGTGGAGATTCACACGAGCACGTATCTCGGAGGAAGGAAGTTAACCCAGTAAGATGCTGGTAGGGATCTTGACCGTACTTCTGGGATTGTCCTGATAGCCGTGGTATACCTCTCCACTCCTCAATCAACTCCGTATATGTTGCCCCCTTGGCGCTACGTCACTAATTTGAGTGACGTAGCGACCGCTTATGGGGGCCCATTAATTGAGTGTGCAAGTTACCGCCTGCCACTTTATAGCCGTGTAGTTCAACAGTGGTCAGGAAGGGGCTAATAGTCATTCTATAGTTTTAGGCAATCAATTGAAATCCATAGCCCAATAAATTTGTCTCCATTTTTAACAATAGATCTGCACCAACCGGGTATTGTCTTTGAGGGTATTTACGTAGTGCATACAAGGATAATCGTCGGTTGGTATCACATTTATCATGATACATGTCCAATAAGGCCTCTGTGAGTTGGCTTTGGCCCCTGGCACGCCTTTCAAAGGACCGAGACCTCAGAGTACCAAGATTGTTAAAGACATATTATGTACAAGGTACAAAGGATTTAGGTATTATTAACAAAAACCGGCCAAGTGCGAGTCGGACTCGCGCTCGAAGGGTTCCGTACCATTATCGCAAAAAACGGCCAAAAAATCACGTTTGTTGTATGGGTTCCCCTCTTAAATATTTATTTTATTCTGTTTTCAGTATTTTTTGTTATAGCGGCAACAGATATAAATCATCTGTGAAAATTTCAACTGTCTAGCTATCACGGTTCATGAGATACAGCCTGGTGACAGATGAACAGACAGACAGACAGACGGATCACGGAGTCTCAGTAATAGGGTCCCGTTTTTACCCTTCGGGTACGGAACCCTAATAAAAAGGAATGAGGAGAAGCGGTAAATTGTGCATCAAAAAATTCGTCCATATCGTTGACCATGAAAAGTGCCCAGAACGCTAGCAGTATTGCCAGGTTAAGCAATAATGATCAGTCTTTGGCCAAAGAAAAGCTCAGCCCTCTGGTCACGTGAAGAATCGACTAACTGTTACTACTTTTACTTAAATAAAAAATTGTAGTTCTAAAAACTAAAAAACACGCTTTAATGATAAATTGAACTAAAAAGTCGCTAATCCTGAAGATCTTGGTAAGGCTAATGGGAAAAACTATTTAAACGCGCACGGTAGAATCAACTTTCATTACTTGTAAATTTGAACTAAGTTAAATAAACATATTTGACTTTGACTTAATTATTGCATTGTCATCGGTCCTTGATAAGTGTGCAAAGTTTCAAATCAATCCCACGTTTTGAAGGGGGTGAAAATCACGTTCAAAGATTCCGTTACATTGATACATACCAAGCTAATAAAAGCGTGTTGAAAACAGGCCAGCTTTTAGTATTTATAGAGACACATACGTTCTCATAAGAAATAACCAGCGACGATAACAATAAATCAAGTCGGCATAAACCGTGTCGCGAACAGAACTAATCCTAAAAATAACTCAGGCCAATACGCCTATAATTTTCAATACTTTGGCCCAAACCGTTTTACGGCCACCTACCCAAATCTTTAGATAACATAACCTTAGGTTTTTTGCGTCAATAAACGCAGGAATAGTTGGAAACTATATGATTTACGAGCGTCGAGCGTCGTAAAGAAGGAGACGTGCCAACCGGGGATGTTACCAGTGGTATAGATTGATACGTGTTGTGATGCGACTATCGGGGGACCCGATTCCCGTTGTGCAATTAATGAAAAAATTAAAACACATCACACATCACATCATCAGCCTATTAATTTTCCCACTGCTGGGGCACAGGCCTCCTCTCTGTGAGAGGGAATGGGCCGTTATCCACCACGCGGGCCCAGTGCGGGTTGGTGGATGTCACATGTCTTCGAATTATTGGTTCTAGGACATGCCGGTTTCCTCACGATGTTTTCCTTCACCGTTTTGAGAGCAGTGGTGATGCAATAATTTACACAAAGTAAAGCGCCTGCCTGGGCTCGAACCCACGACCTACAACTTGTAAGTCGCGGCCGATACCACTGGGCCACCACTGCTCTCAAAACTGTGAAGGAAAACATCGTGAGGAAACCGGCATGTCCTAGAACCAATAATTCGAAGACATGTGATATCCACCAACCCGCACTGAAAGAATTAAATGTTGAGTCCTAAAAAAACTTTTTTACATAAAAATACAACCGACTTTTAAATAAAAAACACTACAAAGTGAAAAATAACTTAAATTTCGGAAGTCGGTGTTCCTGTTTACGTTTCTTCGTTTTTTAATACCGACTTATGAAATTGAAGTTATTTTTCACTGTGTAGTGTTTTTTATTTGGAAGTTAGCTGTATTTTTTTGTTCCTATTGTTTTTTATTTTCACTTTTTAGTGGTACTTAATGGACAAGTAAGGTACCTATAATTCCCACAGTGGTGCCAGAATAAATTACCCGAATAACATGCAACTTGAACATAACTGGTGAATTGAGCGTGTACCAGCGTGAACTGTACACATCTGCGTAAGTGCGTACCCGTTAGAGCATACTGGCGCAATGGAATAATAATATAGATAGTAACAGAAGTGGACCCCAATTTAACAGCTGTAGCATGGGCTACACCCACAGTCAATGTCTTGAAACCAACTGGCCAAGTACGAATTTGTGGCGATTATCGAACAGTCGAATCGAGACTTCTCATACACAATTTGCCTCGTTGCCAATAAAATAAAGGCTTTGTGTAGCTAACATGACGTTACTTTATTTATATCGTCCAGGACGAAAAATCAGAAGAGAAGAAAAATCTCGAATGAATGACGTTAACTTGTCACCGTCAAGATAAGTATAAAATTATGATAACATGTCTATGAAGCACACTAAAGAGTCTGTAACAGTATGTTATGAAATAGTGTAAACAATAAACAGACATGCGATTGCAGCAATCCTGGGCGATTTGTCATCATTTACTGAAGAGTTCTGTTGTATATCTCCGAAGTTCTTCATCAGATCTTTACTAAATTTAGAAAGGACCATTTCGGAATAAATTTCTTTCGAACAAAATATGATCCGTTTATATATGACTAGCTGTTCCCCGAGGCTTCGCTCCCGTGGACCACCCTACAGGATCCGGTTTTCGGGATTAAAATATAGTCTATGTCATTTAGGAATAATTTAGCTTTCTATTGGTGAAAGAATTTTTTAAATCGGTCCAGCAGTTTCGGAGCCTATTCGGTACAAACAAACAAACAAAAAAATCTTCCCTCTTTATAATATTAATATATAGACTAAGTTATGCCAGAACATACATAAAAATATATAAAAACCTTTTTGGGCAGTCGGTTAAAAAAGAGATAAAATTTACTGAATTTGAGAGAGTCAAAGTCAAAGTCAAAGCACTTTATTTCAAGTAGGCCAGTTACAGGCACTTTTGAATTGTCAAAAGACAAAATAAAATATTACAAAATTATGGTGCTACAGTCCCAGTCACAAGACATAATAACTGTGAAAGTACCTTAGATGCCCATTCCAAGGCGTAGATCTCAATGGAGAAGAACGGGCAAGAAACTCCATGGACACTCTTTTTCAATTAGGTAATTATTACAAATCAATTGTTACATCATTCATGTTGAGATTACACATTATGTGAGAACGATGTAGAAAGTTAAAAGTGTCCATAGTAAATATAAAAAGACAATTCAGAAATAAAATTAGAATCAATTAAAATAAACCATGGCAGCTAAGAGATGACCAGTCCCAACCGACAGCGCCCGTTCACGAACATGACACATGTATCAGCACCATTCAGCTCAATCATTTTGAAGGGAGCTAAGAGTTAAGTCTACAGGGCAGCAAGGCTTTTAACACACTTATTCAGGGCCTCTTTGTTATCGCGACGCCACCTTGTCTGGGATAGCCTAGCGCTATCGAAATATATCGTCCAATTTACCGCAGTGTCTCAAGACAAAAGTCTATGACCAGTGTGTGCTGCCAGTGATCGCCTATGGGACCGAAACGTGGTCGCTCACAATGGGCCTTATCAGAAAGCTTAAAGTCACCCAAAGGGCAATGGAGAGGGCTATGCTCGCAATTTCCTTGCGTGATCACGTCAGAAATGATGATATACGCAGGAGAACCAAAGCTACCGACATAGCCCGAAGAATTGCCAAACTTAAATGGCAGTGGGCAGGGCACATTGCTCGCAGAACGGATGGCCGATGGGGCCGAAAAGTTCTGGAATTACGGTGAAAGACGATACGTTGGAAGGCCTCCCACTAAGTGGACCGATGGTCTGGTTAAAGTTGCGGGAAGGCGCTGGATGCGAGATGCTCGGGATAGGTTAATGTGGCGACGCCTGGGGGAGGCCTATGTCCAGCAGTGGACGTCTTTTGGCTGAAATGATGATTGAAATATCAGATCCGCAAATCACAATTTAACTTCTCGATAGTCACTATTGCTTATAGAATATCACTTTGTCTTCAGAGTCAGATTTCTGAATTGAAAATTTTTACTTGAGAATTTGACAAACTTAATTTTGTCGAGTTCTCATGTTTGACAAGTTCTCAACTTCAGATCCGTAATACATTTTAATCTAACGAAAAGCTGATAAGCTGACTAGGTACATAAGTTTAAGTTTCGAAAGCCGCAGATGAATGACAGAGATCTTTAAAGACGGCCTCATCTCTATTTATGTACTAAATATACATGAGGCTGTCTACCTATTTTATTAAAAACAGTAAGTATGGAGTTTCTTGTGCGTTCTCCATAACAAGCTATTTTTCCGAATGCACGGTAGAATAAATATTTATTATTTGTCAATTTTAATTTATATGATGTTAAAAGTTAGTCCTGGTATGGTCATCTGATGAGGCCCTCCTCATCAGATGACCATACCAGGACTAACTTTTATCCCTATGAAACGTATGTTACTAACAGAGTTATGAATATAAATGTGGAAGGATGGAGAAGGAGGGGACGGCCAAAGAAAAGATGGATTGACTGTGTGAGGAGTGATAGGAAAGAAAAGGGAGTCAGTGATAGCGTGACGGGGGACAGGGCGGTATGGAAGAAGAAAACGTGCTGCGCCGACCCCAAGTAACATGGGATATGGGCAGGAAGATGATGATATGTATGACGTTAAAAAGTGCCGCTTACTGGCCTAATTGAAATAAATATATTTGACTTTGACTTTATAAACTTATTAAGTTCATGAAGATTTCTCAAAACATTGTGAAGCCAGTTCACTTTTTGGGTACTTGTTAAAGTCTGGGCACAAGTGCACAAAAATTCAGTTCATTGTATGCCAAATTCTCTGCAAATGACTATCGACTTACGGAATCAAAAAGTGCTATAATACTAACGTTACTGGCATCACAACAGAAAAAAACCACAGTCACTAAGCTACTTTAAAACTTCCCTAAACAACAACACTGCTTTGATTTAAAACTAGTCAAGCAAAATCAGTTTTCAATTGTTTTCTATGGTGTATTTAAGACGGTTACTATCAAAGGTGAAACGATTGACAAGCAACCGCTGAAACACGAACCTGCAGTCATGCAGCTGCAGTTTTCAAAAGCAATTACTTAAAACTAGTTTTTGCCCGTAGCTTCGCCTGCTTTAAAGTAATTAATTATCCCAATGTAACATTGTACCGGGACGAAAGTATCGTATGTGTTAATCCAGGTTGTAAACTATCTGTGTGGAAATTTCATACAAATCCGTTTAACTGGTTTTGCGGGCTCCACGCAAAACCGTACTTTACAGGATATGCACCATCTCCTTTCTTGCCCAGCATGCGCAAGCAACTGCACTTTCTAAAACTTGAACGAGGCCAACAACAGAACTACTCAGGGTAGCTACATTTTGGTCGGACATAATTTGAGTCAAGTCGAAACGAAATGATAAATGATAAAGAACTGTTTTGCGTCATTGTTTTCTTCACCATCCTTGGTTGACTGGTAGAGAATGCCTAAAGCATTAAGTCCGCCAGTGGGCCTTTGTGCATGAAGTTTTAATTATATAAATAAATAAACACAAACATACATACTTTTACCTTTATAATATTAGTGGTTAGTTATTAGATTAATCAAGTTGATTGTCTAGTACTACAACTACTAATACTTGTTACTAAAACAATAAAACGAACGAAATGAAACAAAGTGGTCTTGACTTTGATGTATCTTCTGACGAGGTTTGATTTACTAGCTGAGCTATTGTTTTTGAAGTGATAAACTTATAAAAGTGATTTATATTTTAGAGCTAGTAATTTTATTTGAGATTTTGTTGCTGAAATAACAAATGAATCGTTAGGAGACATCATATTGTTTGATAGTGAGGTTTCTAGACAAAAACGTTTTCTTTCTTTATTTTTTCATCCTTTCAATCTGCCCAGCCCTTTTTTCAACTACATATGTTGGAATAATGTTAGACACAACCAAAGCCTAGATTTAAAAAGAAACTTTGTTCTTTCTTTTTTCGCCGCTCGTGGCGCTATTTTCCTTTTCATTCGGCCATCACTAACTTGTTTTACTTTTGGCAATAAACGTATGTTAATTATTCTATTTTCGGTGTATTCGTTTAATAGTACAGTCAAATTAGACATATCAAATTGCATTAATTCGCATAGAGCTGAAAATTGGTACGAATGTTCGGAACACCAAAATGAAAAGTAAAAAGTCCCCATCGATCCCACATTTGCAAAAAAAAAATATTCAAGGTCAAAGGTCACAAATATGGGGTTTTTTGCGTTTTTTAGCCGAACGGTAAGTTTTATGATAAAATAGGTCAGACAAAAATTGTAGATTATGCAATTATCTATAAAAATTGTCTCTTCCTTTTTTTCTCCTAAACCTCACCGTTTCTGAAATATAATGGTTTAAAAAGTTGTATTCTTCATAACATGCACACGTTTCCACACCACCTGGCAGGTAGTGTACTTGGCTTGGATTTCACAATCTATTGTGATCCTGTTGAATTCAATACTATTCAAAATTATGTAAAAACTGATACTATTGGAAATTATGAAAGCCATGTTAATTCTAAAAAGTTAGGTAAAATTATCCTTATTATCGGAACACCAGGTTTTAGGGTTCCGTACCCAAAGGGTAAAAACGGGACCCTATTACTGAGACTCCGCGATCCGTCTGTATGTCTGTCTGTCTGTCCGTCTGTCACCAGGCTGTATCTCATGAACCGTGATAGCTAGACAGTTAAAATGTTCACAGATGATGTATTTCTGTTGCCGCTATAACAACAAATACTAAAAGCAGAAAAAAAAATATTTAAGTGGGGTCCCCGTACAACAAACGTGATTTTTTTCGCCGTTTTTTGCGATAATAGTACAGAACCCTTCGTGCGCGAGTCCGATTCGCACTTGGCCGGTTTTATTTATATTTTATTTATAATAGTGTTTCGAACATTCGTACCAATTTTCAGCTCTATGCGAATTACTGTAAACCTACTCCTATTTTTTGGTCTAATTTGACTGGACTATTAATTGCCTCAACATAAGAATATGTTGGGGTCAGGATCTAGTCTATAGAATACAACTGAATTAATACCAGTATTTACTGTGGGGCAATTTTGGTTTGTCTATCTTGTCTCCACATCCCAGTTACTGGCTCACACTATATCGCTTGGCAAGGCTGTTCTCAAACTTTCTGGCTTCTAACTACCCGTAACGAAGGTCGAATGGGGAATTAGCATAATCAGCCGTTTACGTTCCAACTACTAAGACACAGGTTTCTAGCCTCAGGCAACTGTGAGAGGGAGTGCGGGCCTCATTGGTGGATGTCACATGTATTCGATTTTTTTGTTCTAGGACATTCTGGTTTCGACAAAAGTCTGCAAATGATAGTCGATGTTCTACGTCTGACTGCAAATATGTACAATCTGCTCATCATATCTTATGGTAGTGTTTTTTGGCAGAATTAACGTAATATTATGTTGAATAATGTACAGGCCGCCTCCAGAGTTATTTGTTATACGGACCTTGTGGAAATTAGAACAAATTTCCGTGCGTTCAAGCGTTTTTGCCAAACCTATTATTGAAATTAAATATAAAAGCTTAAAATGTTAGTACCCATTAATATTAATTTTTATCCGTGGTGCTAGGCAACTGGGCTTATCCCAGTTGTAAACGACCCTTTGTGCCTATTGGTTTTGTTTGTTCTGTCTTCTGCCTGATATAGAGGGAAGTGGAAATTTATATTTTTTCCTACTCCTCCTTGCGGCGACTCAACGTGGCGGGACTCGACGTCAAGGTAACAAATCCTTTATTATTTACTGACAATTTCATTGCGGGATCCAAGACAGTTTAATTCATTCTGCGGGACTTCGTCGATGCCTCGGCGCTTTAATGGTGGTGCCCACTTGATTCTGGCTTTAAGGAGTTGCAGTGGTTTGGGAATAGTGCGGTGGGTTTTTAGGGTTCCGAAGGGTCTAAATAGAGCCCTATTTGTTGTCACTCATGTGTCCGTCTGTCTGTCCGTCTGTCCACCTGTCCGTCGTCTGTCACACGGGTTTTACAGCCATACGGTTGGAGTCTACAATCTTCAAATTTTCACGGTATAAGCATCATGAAAAAAATTTTTTTTTGTTTGTATGTACCGAATAGGCTCCGAAACTAACGGTCCGATTTAAAAAATTCTTTCACCAATAGAAAGCTACATTATTCTTGAGTGACATAGGCCATTTTTTTATCCCGAAAACTGGTCCTGTGGGGTGGTCCATGGGAGCGAAGCCGCGTGGAACAGCTAGTTACGTATATTTTACAAAAAACCGTGTGCGAGTCGGACTCGCGCACGAAGGGTTCCTTACTAATATCGCATAAAACACGTTTGTTCTATGTTTGTTTGGGAGCCCCACTTAAATATTTATTTTATTTTGTTTTTAGTATTTGTTGTTATAGCGGTAACAGAAATACATCATCTGTGAAAATTCAACTGTCTAGCTATCACGGTTAATGAGATACAGTCTGGTGACAGATAGACAGACAGACAAAGAGTCTTAGTAATAGTTCCCGTTTTTACCCTTTGGGTACGGAACCCTAAAAAATACCAATATATTTATAAATCACAATTTTTTTGTTAAACTTCTTCCACTTTTCCTATTACAACCAACTTAATTTTGCGTTTTGATCGGAACCCATAATGTGCGAAGCTCGACACACACGTGGCCGGTTTTTTTCTAAGGTTAGGATGGTATTGGTAACTCCAGATCACTCCGGGTCACTCCAGAGTTCGGGTCTTATCTTATCTCCAAAGTCACATTTAAAATTTCCCCTCGAAAACAAAAAAGTCACTATTTGATTACTAATACTTACGTACGTCTCTATCTGTGTTACAGATTCCACTGCCAAATCAGCATCCAATATTTATCCCCCGATCCCCATAACTTAACTATAATACTCCCACAAAGCAAACCTTTAATCACAGCGACCATAAAACACAGTTTATCTTCCTTACGTTACCTGGTTTACGTCGTAAATTCTAGTTACCTCACATGTGACAACGTTATGAAACTATCGCGACGATATTCGCAGGTACGTTATAACGTGTTATAACTTATAACGTTTTCATGAGTTTGGTATGGAGCCGTTATTCTTCATTTTTGTGGGAGATAGTGACAGTTATGGGTTAAGGGAAATTGTTTGGGTAGAAACGTGTGGATATGGGCAAACTTGTAAACTTGATTGTCATGCCTATGTCCAGCTGTTGTCAATGTTTTGCATATCTGAAAGAACACTACTTAATTGGTTTCCAGAATATTCCAAAACTAGATCTCTTCCGTGGGATAAAAATTTCGTAATTAGATTAGTCCTTCATCTTTATAAAATTAACTAGCTGTCCCACGCGGTTTCGCTCCCGTCAACTGGCTACTTACCTACCCATCTTACCCTACCTACCCTACCCTACCTACCCTATATACATGAATGTTGCGTAACTTAAACCGTTTACGCAGCGCACGCAACGGATCTCTCAAAAAGGAATAGTTTTGCCCGTATACATGAATGTTGCATAACTTTATCCGCTTACGCAGCGCACGCAACGGAAACATATATTAGTCTATGATGGAAGCTCTCAAAAAGGAATATTTTTTCCCGTTTTTG
Source organism: Orthosia incerta (assembly GCA_948252205.1). Classification (NCBI taxonomy): domain Eukaryota; kingdom Metazoa; phylum Arthropoda; class Insecta; order Lepidoptera; family Noctuidae; genus Orthosia; species Orthosia incerta. Next base: position 5,829,809 of record OX411749.1, read on the forward strand.
CAACATTTTTCATTTATGCTCCGCTCCTATTGGTCGTAGCGTGATGTTATATAGCCTATAACCTTCCTCGATAAATGAACTATCCAACACAAAAATAATTTTTCAATTCCAAATAGTAGTTCCTGTGATTAGCGCGTTCCAACAAACAAACTCTTCAGCATTATTAATTATTATATATATTGTAATAATAATATTTAGTATTAGTATGTTAGTATAGATTTAGATTGTCCAGCCATGTATAGGAGAGTAAGTTATAAGCCTAACATATAAACTAGGGTCGCCCATATAATATACACTTACCCATAGCTGTAAAGGGACTCATGATAAACAAATCTGTAGGAAAAAAAAAATAACAAGATAAAACTAAAACATTTTCAAAGACGTAAATAGTGTCTCAGTATTGTATAATATTCTAAGTACTAAAATAAACATGGAAAAGATAAATGTTGATACATGTATCCCTATTACAGTGTAACAATAAACTTGAGGCCTAGACAAGACTCTTCAGGATTACGACGTACCTTATAGACATGGATCGCGGCGCGTGTAAAATCTTAGGACATGAATATACCGGCGAATACTAAGCCTTGCTCAAGGTCATGCACGGATTTAGTTTTAGTTTTGTATGCAGTGTACATAGACTTAGGATTTGGACAAAGATTTTTTTTTTTTTTTTTTTTTATTTATGATGGGTTTGCTCTTGACTCTAGTCTAGGTCATAGGTGATAGAGACAGAGTCTACGATGGAGTGAGCTTACCCAGAAGAAGCCTGTTTACTCTAACTTTGAAGAGATTCGGGTTGAATGCGTTCGGAAACACAGACGCAGGTAGTGAGTTCCATTCATTTGCTGTGCGCATTATAAAGGATGTTTGGAAGCGCTTGGTTCGAATTGGTGGAATGGCAACAAGGTAAGGATGATAACTTGCAGTGCGTCTAGATGTCCGATGGTAGAAGGGGGCTGGTGGGATGAGGTCGTGGAGTTCTTGAGCACACTCCCCGAAGTACAGTCTGTAGAAGACCGACAAGCAGGCAACTTTACGGCGATGAGCCAAGCTGTGAAGCTTGGCGTCCACCAGTTTAACGTCGCCAATGAGCCTCTTGGCTCTGCGTTCCACTGAGTCAAGCGCGGCAAGCTGATACTTAGCTGAACCATCCCAAAGGTGGCTGCAATACTCCATGCAGGATCGGACTTGTGCTTTGTATAGGGTTAAAAGCTGTCCAGGCGTAAAGTATCGCTTCACCTTATTTAGGATGCCCAGTTTTTTGGCCGCGATTTGGGCTTTGTTCTCAATGGAGGAGCCGAAGTTGAGACTGGATGTCAACTCCATGCCTAGGAGCTCGAGCCGATCAGTCACAGGAACAGACGTACCCCGAAAAGTAGGAGTTTGATCGAAAATACTCCTTTTTGCGGTAAAAAGACACGCCTGTGTTTTGGTGGCGTTAAAGGAGACCAGATTGTCATCACCCCACTGGGAGACAAGGCTTAAGGTCAAATCTGTCCGCTCCACCATAGCCTCTCTCAAGGAAAGAACTTCATCCACGCTGGTTTTTGCGCTGGACAAGTATCTCTCTGAAACAGTACTGTCATCTGCGTACCCAACAATACCAGGCTGAAGTAGGTCATTGATGTGCAGCAAGAAAAGAGTTGCAGAGAGAACAGACCCCTGAGGAACTCCGGCATCAATAGCCATAAGGTCTGAGGAGCAGCCGTCAATGACTACTCGGATCGACCGTTCGCTAAGGAAGTCTGATATCCAGCTACAAAAACCAGCGGGGATGCCGTAAGCAGGAAGCTTACTGAGCAGACTCGCGTGCCAGACCCTGTCGAAGGCCTTCGAGATATCAAGCGATACAGCAAGTGCTTCGCCGTGTCTCTCGATGGCTTCACCCCAGCAGTGCGTGACATACACAAGAAGATCACCAGTTGACCGTCCCCGGCGAAAGCCATATTGACGGTCACTGAGGAGATTGTTGTCTTCAAGGTAGGCCAGCAACTTTCTGTTCAGTACCCTTTCCATAACTTTGGACAAAATGGAGGTAATGGCGATCGGACGGTAATTGGCAGGGTCTGCACGGTTGCCTTTTTTGGGCACTGGTTGCACATTTGCAAGCTTCCAGGATTTCGGCACCGTCCCTTTTACAAGAGAGAGGCGGAACAAGCGAGTCAACACAGGAGACAGTTCTGGCGCACACTGCCTCAGCACTCTCGCTGGAATGCCGTCAGGTCCGCTGGCCTTGTTCACGTCTAGACTGCACAATACTCTTCTGACCTCTTTAGCGTGCACAGCGATCTCCGGCATCGAAGAGTCACAATGAGGCACAGTAGGTGGTTGCTTGGAGCCAGCGTCCAGACGTGAATTGCTAGCAAAAAGAGATGCAAATAAATTTGCTTTGTCACTCGCAGAGTGAGCCAGCGACCCATCAGGTTTCAGCATCGGAGGTAAAGTGGGCCGACAGAAATTCGTTTCAACCGCTTTAGACAGGGACCAAAAATGTTTACTACCCGGAGGGTGCGATGCTAGCTTGGCCCCAATACGTCCAATATGGTCAAAACGTGCCCGACGCAGAACCCGCTTGCAGAACTTGGCGGCAGAATTAAAGGCTCTTTTCCTCGCGCGAACCCTACGCGCTCTAACTTTGCGGTCGCGGGCCCCGACCCAGGCTTGGTAGGCAGACTCTTTTCGGGCCTCAGCGTGGGCGCATTCTGCATTATACCAAGGTCGGGATTTATGACCGAGCGGAATGTCGGAGAATGGAATGAAATATTCCATTCCCTGCCGAATCACATCCGCAACCGCGTCTGCACAGCTCGAGGGGTCACACGAGGAGAAGCACACATGCCGCCAAGGATAAGACGCAAAAAAGTGCCGCATCTCGTCCCAGTCTGCTGACTCGTATCGCCATACTCGCCTCGTGCCTCTAGGGCTCTCATCTGGAGGAGAGCAAGTCGACACGGATTTCACCAGACAGTGGTCAGACGTTCCCAGCGGGGCTGAGACCGACACCGAATGACTGTCCGGATCAGTTGTCAGGAGAAGGTCTAAACAATTGGGTGTATGGCCGTCAACATCCGGTACCCGCGTTGCCACATTCACCAGCTGGGTTAGATCTAGCGATAGAGAAAACTTGCGCGCCTCTAACCCGGCATGGTCAGTTTTCCGGTATGGGTACAACCATTCTTTATGATGGGCGTTAAAGTCCCCCAGAAAATTAAGCTTCGCTGTTGGGTACCGTTGCTGGGCTATGTCAGCCGACTCCACGAGGCAATTAAAAAGCGCTGTTGTCTCCTGGTCACCGGAGTGCGATCGGTAGACGCCGATGTAGAGAGATTTCTCCACGCCAGTGTCCACAAGTAGCCATATGGCAGAAAAGCCCGATTTCTCAAAGCAACGGAGACGACGACAACAAATGTCATCGCGGACGTACACACAGACCCCAGCTTGCTTCTTGAACTTGTGTTCAAGAGAGTAACCCGGGTAGTTGAGGTACGCCACGTCCGACGGGGTTGTTATCTTCGTCTCCGTTAGGAAAAACAGGTGCGGCTTCTCGGTCTCGAGGTGGTGGTGGACCGGATCGAGATTAGAGTGCAGCCCCCTGATGTTGGTGAGGTGCACTTTTAGTGGGAGGAAGTGCAGCCGTTGTTTCACCTTATTCTTCTTATTTTTGCTCATTTTTTGTTAGAGTTTGCTGGGGAAGAAGTCGAACTGTCGAGGCGCTGCTCAGTAAACCAAGTGGAAAACTGGAGCTAACCCAACCTATGGGGAACTCATTTGGAGACTGCGGGGACGCCCGAACCCCCCCGGATATGGCCACCGGGTCCTCCCATCCAGTCGCCAGCTGGCACGGTGGAGCATACCGGGATTTTTCGCGAGTTGGCGGGGCAGCCTTTGGCACGTGGCTGGCGTGCTACTTGGGCCCCCTACTGACTGCGGTCGGCCAACGGCTGGCACCGTGCTTCGGATCCCGCTACCCTCCAAAATGAGTTACCCGGCCAGTTTTGCCCAGAGACCAAGACCGGTTCTGAACAGCGCAACTGACATCCTCCTTCTCCCCCAAAGATAGACTTAATTTTAGTGAATAGAGGCATTTTGAAGCGAATATTTGAAAATGAATGCGCAACCACATTATTTTTCAAAAGGATTATAAATATTTTTGCGGTTTATTGAAATGTTAAAATTTATTGCTAGTTAGGTTGGGTCAAGCGCCAAAAGTTCTGTTTTCTAATCGGGTTCTCAAAATGTCTTCGAAATCAAAATCTAATATGGCATAAACAATCATTTGTTACCGGGTAAAATCTTATGACATGAATATAAGCCTAGGTCAAGGTCATGCACGGATTAAGTTTCAGTTAAGTATGCAATGTAGACTTAGGCTTATAGTATGTGTGGTGCTGGTGCCTGAGCAAAGATAGATTATTTAGCACCAATATTTTTTTGTGAATGTTTGAAGATTTAGGCGGTGGATACGGCATATATGACATATGCGGTCTAGTGATATATTAAAATTGTAATAGTCTTACAATTTCAATCAATACCAATATTATAAAGAGGAAAGATTTTTTGTTTGTTTGTTTGTACCGAATAGGCTCCGAAACAAATGGACCGATTAAAAAAAATCATTCACCAATATAAAGCTACATTATTACTGAGTGACATAGGTTATTTTTTAATCCCGAAAACCGGTCATGTGGGGTGGTCTACGGGAGCGAAGCCGCGGGTAACAGCTAGCATTTTATAACATTGGACCGCATAAAGAGTTCCTTATACTCATTATCTACAGCTATCAGCTTTAATTCTCAAATTGACTCCGTATTAAAATCCCTACGAATTAATTTATTAACGATTTTACCAATATCTGTAATAGTACTTGACATTAGAATAATAAATATTTACATAAACGCACGCCTATTTCTCAGAACGGTAGGCAGAAACATTAGTACCCTGTAGCACGATGGCTGTAGCGTCAGAGGTGTAGGTACCTACACCTGTAGCTCTGACTAATCGTTCGGGGATTGTTATGTATGCCACCTGCTGCGATCAAAATATTATTGTTTGCGATAATAGTACAATTACTATATGAATCAGACGCTTTATTATCAATACATAAATGACTCATTCAAGTGAAAAAAAACAAAAGCCTTTAGTGGTTTTCGTATGAGTCATGATATATCACCCATTTTTAACACCTGACTACATTTCAGAGCTACATCGTCACGTCAGTACAAATGGGGCCAAACTTACGAACAAGATAAAAGTTGGAAAACTCGGGAACACTGTCGTTCGCGTGTGTACCCCACTTTATAACCTTGAGCGATGTGTAGCGTATTTAGATTAGGGCACGCACGCATTGAGCATGTTGGAAGATAAAGTTAGTGACACTTTGAGATGGGTAGGTGGCTATCTTGACTTCTTTGTCGCTACTCTCTTGGCAGAGCGCTCTTAGTTATCACGTTGCAGTGAGACTTTAGGCTTCCATGACTTGACTCTGCCGACTGTTACTCGTGTGCAGTTATGCAATACGCTGCCTACTGTAGATATGATCTGGTTGGTCCATCGTATGGGCGACGTGCCATGTGCTCTCGTTCTTTCCTCTATACTATCTACTAGGTACCTAAAGGTACCGAAAAATTTAACAGATCATACAGGAACTCGTAGCATGACATCGCCTGTATTTATTGTGAGAGTTTGGACTATCTAATTTCCATGTAATAAAAACAAGTGACTATTAGCATTAACTTTCCAAAAAAATCGGCTGGTATTAAAAAAATCTGACAGCAAAACCCTAAAACACTTTTACAATGCATGTTCTCGAAAAGAGCATTTTCCAAGCAGCTAAACTGTGTGGAAAGTGTCACATTTTTTACTAGTGCTTTTTACTTTCCTGTACTTTTTTAATTTTTAACTCCAACGTCAGCCCGCCGCGAAGAGTTTTTATTATTTGAGAATAGTTTTAAAAATTATTTAAGTACAGATTATCATTCATATAAAAGGTAAAACAATACTAATACTTCATTTAAAGCGTTATTAATTACTCTAGATTTAGATTTTGATCAATAAATTAATTTTAAATATTCATTAAATATGTTTGGCAGAATGAATATTTTGCTCGTGCCTTTTTGCGTTACGACGTGACAGCTATTTGCACATGCTCAGTAGATATGCCCGAGGAACTATGAACTATGAGTTAATCTGTGGATATGCTGAGCGCCCTTGAATAAGCGCCATTTTATTAATTTCTTGCTTGGTTCAGATATATTTTTTAATTTCCTCGCACAATGCATATTAAAATGTTGTATGCTACACGTGCGTAAGATGATTTCCGACTCGTGTCGATAAAAATACCACTCATCGGAAATCACCTACTTTCCGCACTTGTAGCATAAATAACTATTCTCTATTCTCAGGAGACACGTTTGTTGCTATTACACCAAGATATAGTCTAGGACGAAGAATAATAGTGATTACAACGTGCTATTACAAAAGCACTTTCATTTAGTTGATTTAAACTGAAATGACGATGATGAAATACGAACATTGATAATAATTAATGGCCATGTTATCCCAAGTTTAAAACCCAATTAAAGTTGGTCAAATTAATGTTTTAAAACATAATACAAATTTTAAAAAAAAAGAAAGAAATTAAGCCGTAATCCTAATACTGTCTATTTAAAACTGGACAGTTTTCGGTCTACAAGTAAAATTTAAAAACCGTCTTTACATTTTGATTTCATGCAACATAAATTATCTAGTAGTAGCCACACTTCGATCAACAATCTATTGAACAAGTAATTATGACACAATATCTTGCAAAAACAACCCGATTCCAATAGTAAAACGCCCATAACTTTTGAACGGCTGAAAACCTAAGAACGCTCTCGATAAAATGACCTCTAAAACAAAATTTAATGACATTTATAACTTAAAAATTAATGAAAGAACGAATTTATTTTCCCCCCATATCCAAGTACTAATGCTGTAACATGGAAATATTGTAAAACCAAACCATTTTTACAAGAGTAACCATGGAGTTTCTTGCCGGTTCTTCCCAATAGGAAACGACTAACCCGAACCGTGCACCTTATGTCGACGTTTTATAAGTGCCTATGTAGGCCTATGTAAAATAAAAATAAACGATTTTGATTTTGAAATACTTAATTTAAAGTATATTCGGTCAGTAACATGAATGACGTAATAAACGTCCGCACAAAACACTCGTGACAGCCGCGGCTGAGCTCAATCCAATATTGCGCAAGAATCCCTGTCAAATCGCAATGTCAATGTGTGTGTGCAAAATGACGCTTTGTTCGTAGTGGCCTCTGTCTACGGCGCGCAGCCGCAGGTAACAAATATAAATACAGTTCATACCTACGAGGAACGAAAATCTCAAGCAATTCCCAAACAAGGGTAATCCTTTTCCACTTATCTAAGCTAGTCTAACATATTACACAAATGAAATAGTCCCCTTTTAATTCTACGACTATACACAAATAAATTCACTGTAAAATTAAAATGTCTGAAACTAAATCTGTTCCCATGCGAGGTGATGTGTAACCTATTTAGATTAGACCACGCACGTACTGACTGACTCTCAGTTAGATAAACTTTGGGGTCTGTCGGTCTGTCCGTTTGAGATGGGTACAGTATTGCGTAACTTGATGAAATTGTAGTGTCTTAATGGAGTATGGGCTTTTGCTGTATTTTTCTACGTATTCTACAATTTTATTACTGGTGCCATCATTGCTGGGATTTTCCTAGGCTTTCTGGTTTATCCGAGACTTATTTATAAACAACCACAAAAAATCAGTTATCATCTAATTATTACAATATCCCCTTGAGTGCTATTTAGCAGACTCAATAGAAAAACTATTGTTTCTGGGAACCGAAGATCCCGTTTGCATTCGAGGGAATATGAGTTACTCCTGGCTTAGTCATAATAGATGGGTTGTTCTCCATCCATTACTTATCGAAACCCGTCCGCAAATCGGCAAGCGTGTTGTCCATAAGAGGAAATACGAGCAGAGGGCACTGACTGAATTTCCTTAGTAAAAAGTCATAATCCGAGGTTTGGCTCTCGTCTTTATTTCCTCCTCCTATATTGAACCAATTTAAAAGATATTCCATAAACAAAAGTAAGATCTATACTATGCCTCTATGTTTCCTTTTAAGGGTTCCATACCCAAAGGGTAAAAACGGGACCCTATTAAATTTCTACAGCCTAGCTATCACGGTTCATGAGATATAGTCTCATGAACCGTGATAACTAGGCTGTAGAAATTTTCACAAATGATGTATTTCTGTTGCCGCTATAACAAACAACAAATACTAAAAACAGAATAAAATCAATATTTAAGTGGGGCTCCCATACAACAAACGTGATTTTTTGGCCGTTTTTTGCGATAATGGTACGGAACCCTTCGTGCGTGAGTCCGACTCGTACTTGGCCGGTTTTTTCATTTATGTTTGTCAAATTTTTACACTAAGCCTCTGTTGACAGCGCAATTTTGAGCATTTTAGAAGGTTCTACTGCTTCTACAGATAATGTATCATCAAAAAGGAAAACATAGAGTTTTATTTTCAGTTTGCTTTCTGAGGCATAGAGGAGTCTCAGTAAATTTAAGCTCTGATCTCGATTAAACGCATAAACTGAGTTTAGTTTGTTGTAATCGCGATTAGCTTCTATAATGAAATCGGCCCTCAGTATGGAATTAGCGGTCATCCATCCACAAACCTTGCCTGTCAAGCGTTGATTTACCATGAACTTATTTATTACGTAGCTATGTTACAAAGGAACGGTACATCAGAATTCATATGATTTGGATGCTACTTACCTTAATAAATATGATGGTACTAAACACAATATTTAGAAGTAATATGAACCAGCAAATTCTAAGAACGTTATCAAGTGGTGGTTAACTTTGGTATTTAAATGTTAGAAACCTGCGTGCACGTATACTAAGAAAAAACAATTCACGCCAACATCACACTAATATTATAAACGCGACAGTTTGTGATTGTGTTTGTTACTTCTTCACGCTCAAACGGCTGGGCGGATTTGGATGAAATTTGGCACAGAGATAGATTATTTTTTTTTAATTTTTTTTTATTGTAGATAGGCTCGCGCTTGACCACCATCTCACCTGATTATTATTCATTCCATGCTAAAACGTACGGAATCATTCATTTTTCCTCGTATAAAATCTATCTCATTTTATTCTATGTATGAAAACTCTTTGCTACAAAACTTTATAAATTGACTTAAAAATAATGGCGCGTTTTTGCAACTGGAAATATTTTATTTACAACGAAAACAGCCTATACAGCTATACAGCCTATTCGATTTTTGACAAATGTTGATGTGAAAATAATTAAATTAAAACTGGTAATTAAATATATTAAACAACCATTTAAGACTTTTGAGAATTCAACGCTAAAACGTACGGATTCATTCATTTTTCCTCGTACAAAATCTATCCCATTTTATTCTATGTATGAAAACTCCTTGCTACTAAACTTTTTTAAATTGACTTATAAATTTAAAAGTCATCTGCAAACATAATGATCGAGCTCGTCAACAAAAGTCACGACCGCAAAAGATGCCTATGCAAAAGATTTAATTTTCGTATCATAATTATAGCCTCTGAAAGTACGCCATGTTTAACAACTGTATTGAAAAAGGATTATTATATTATATCTTTAGCCAAAACACATCATTTGAATCGTTTTCCATGACTCCACCGTTGATATTACCTCTCATTATTTGCAGTGATTTGAAATAGCGTAGCGGGCTTGTCCCAAAAAAGGTATCACGACTCAGCAACAAATCCCAGTAATTCGATCTCACTGCTAACTCAAACTGTAGACCATTTTGAGTTGCCACTATTCCGGGTGCGATACGTAACCTATTTAGATAAGGGTGCTGACTAACTGAGCAGTGAGCATCTGTGTGTTGATAAAGTTAAGGGTCAGGATGTTTGAGTTTGGTATACATCCGACTATATTATGTAACCATGTGTAGGACATACTGTACTGCTGGCTAGTGAATGACTGTCGACATTTTGAATTTGGAATGTGTAAATACTGTTACGTACTTTTTATTGTCTTTTGGTTGGCAAACATGCAGGCAGCTAGGTGATGGTAAGTGGTCATTGCTGTCTATGGACACATTTTAAGCCAAATCTTATATTAGTTATTCGCCATCGATCGCCAAAACCGCGAGCTACCTTCGCACAGATGAGACTTGTGTGGCAATCGAAAACTAAAAATCGGCAACTGACCTCAAAAAGTTTAAACTCAAAATCTTCGGGTCCAATGACAAATCCGTGCTGCTCTACGGGTGCGAAACGTCAACCGATGTCTTCGTCACATCCTCGGAATTTACTGGCCCGAGATCATCTCCACGAGACCCCGATCGACCGCCAGATCAAGCGGCGTAAATGGAGTTGGATTGGTCACACGCTCCGGAGGGATTCCAATCACATTCCTAAAGAGGCCTTGAATTCTCAAGGAAGAAGGAAGCGAGGCCGTCCCCGTCAAACCTGGTGACGCACCGTATAGACTGAAGCGACGAGTATCGGAATGACGTGGCGCGAGGTGAAACGCGAAGCTCCAGACCAGTCTCGATGGAGGACTTCTGTGGAAGCCCTCTGCCCCAGCTAGGGGTCATAGGATCATAAGTTAAGTAAGTCGTATAATTTATTCCCTTTTTTATGGTATGCGACATACTTGGCGCTAGGAAACAATTTTTTATGTTTTTTTCAATAGGATTAACTTTAAGTATTGCTTTCAGTGCCTCCAAGAAATATAGATTTTTGTCCGGCATTAAGCTGCCCCCCAATTAATAACTGGTGAAATCTGGTTGTACTGTAGGTCCACCTCTGCCTAACCCTTCAATAAATACAGCGTGATGTTACGTTAAGGGTACACTAGTCGACGGCACGAACTATTTTGTGCGCGGGGTTAAAATGCATTTTATATCAACCGACAACACGTGCGGAAGAGATAGATGCTGTGATGAGCAGTAAGAAGCTAGTTCGCGTACGAATACACACTTTTGCAAATTTGTAGCGAAATGGATAATGATTTAGGACGAAACCGAGTGCGCGAAATTTTATAAACAGGCCTTTGGCAGTCTAGATATCATAAAAAACGACTAAATCTATCTGTTCAACATAAAATTATTTGCATTGTTGAATTACTAATCTATCCCTGTATGGAGGCCGTTTTGCAATTTTCCGTCTTCTTATGGTATTTATTCGCGCCCAAAAATGCGTTAAAATTAGTGTCGAAATGTGGATCTTTCGACGCTCATAACTTTCAAATATTTTCTTTGTGTACTTTTTTGCTTCCATACAGGGCTAGATAATGATGAGACAAATTGATATCACTTTTTATTTTGAACGTACATCGTCAAACAGTGGAATAATCCCTAGACTACGTTTTTATGGAAGAATTTTCGACTAGTGTATCATAATTTTATGAGTTTTGTATATTTTTTTGCTTTTCCGAACAGTACGGCTTTTTTTTCTTCTCCAAACAATACACTTCTTTATATTCTCTTCACAGTGTACATTATAAATTTAATCAATATCACTCCTTTACAAAAAATAAAATCTTATTTGATCTTGAACAGCATCAATAAAACAAATAACGCTACAACAGCGATCGGTGATAAATATATTTCCCAGTAGATGCGCCCGTGGAATTAATGATTCGCGACCTGGGAAATCAACGGATAATATTATAGTGACAACGTGCCTTCGAGGTTGGGCAGAATTGGAAGCTGATACAACAGCTGTAGCATTTTCTGCTCATGGCTATGTAAGAGCAGCAGCATGGGTCGATATTCAAGGTTAAGCAGCGCTTGATATTTGTAAGTATGTGAGAACCATGTTCCTATTTATCAAATGAATGAATGTACCTGTTATATCTATTTATATATTATGTAGTGCTATTCTGAATGCATCGTCCTCACGTATATGAATTAATGTTTTTATATGAATATAAACACTTTTTTAAAGAGTAAGTATGGAGTTTCTTGTCCGTTCTTCTCCATAACTAGCTACTATGACTTGTAAATTTTAATTGCTGTCGTTCAAAAGTGCCGCTTAAGGTTACACTAGTTGCCAGCACGAACTATTTTGTGCGCGGGATTAAAATGCCTGCTATCTCAGCCGACAACACGTGCAAAAGAGATAGATGCTGTGATGAGCAGTAAGAAGCTAGTTCGCGTACGAATTAACACTTTTGCATGTTTGTAGCGAAAAGGATAATGATTAAGGAAGAAAACGAGCACGCGAATTTGTATAAACCGACCTTTGGGAGTCTAGATATCATGGAAAAACGACTAAATGTATATTTTCAAAATAAAATTATTTGCACTTACTACAATTACTTGAACTACTAATCTATCCCTGTATGGTGGCCGTTTTGCAATTTTCCTTCTTCTTATGGTATTTATTGCCGCCCAAAGATGCGTAAAAAATTGTGTTAAAATAACTTTCGACGCTCATAACTTTCAAAATTTTTTTTTTAACCGACTTTCCAAAAAGGAGGAGGTTTCTCAATTTGACCGTATACATTTTTTTTATGTGTGTTCGCGGATAACTTCGTCATTTATATCATCGGTAAGTTCGCGCATATGCCGCAAACTGACAAACCACCATAGAAAGCAACCGGAACGTGGACGCGACACGATTGGTCAGTCGATCCTTGTCTCAACTGACCAACCAATCCTAAAAAACGACTTCTGCTCATCTAACGACTATTGTCAACTTACTTGCTGGGGATTTTATGTAAAGGGAATTTAAGCATGTTGAAATTGGTGTAAAATTATACTATGGAAAAACGCACGAGAAAGATAACGCCGATGTTGATGTATGAACTACCCTCAAAGTTGGTGTCGTGATCCAAATACCAACTTAGGAAAATATAAAAAAAAACAGTACTGGTCACTTTGTCCCTAGCCATGTTTTCTAACAGGCCTCGCATTGTGCAGCCTTGGCCAATACAAGTTGATCATGGGTGTGGAATCTGGGATTGTCTAATCCCGATGGAATTTAATTTGTTTTGCTTGGCATAATCAGGTATTTAAGTTATTGTTTAAACATTATTTGTAATTTATTGTGAAACGAGAGCAACTGCCGACAAACTGTTTTACAGTTAGGCAGATTTTTTAAATGTTATAATGTAAACAGATTTTGAATAAAAATAAATTGAATTGAATTGGAAACTAGCTTCTGCTAGCGGTTTCGCCACCCTGAAAAGTTTTTATTTTTTTATTTTTATTGAACTGATTCACTGATCAAAGAAAACAGTTAGGCAACGTTTGAAGAAGTCGGTCCGTGGATGGGTGACCATTTCAACATACCGAGTTACCTCCGTGCCTCGGAAAGCACGTTAAGCCGTTGGTCCCGGCTGTCATTTGAAGATCTTTGACAGTCGTTACGGGTAGTCAGAAGCTTCAGATCTGACACCAGTCTTGCCAAGGGGTACCGTGTTACACAGTTACTGGGTTGTGGAGGTCAGATAGGCAGTCGCTCCATGTAAAATACTGGTACTTAGCTGAATCCTGTAAGACTGGAAGCCGACCCCAATATAGTTGGGAAAAGGCTAGGCAGATGATGAGTGGATAAGCCATATTTTACCACAGATGAAAGAAAACAGATTGCAAATAAAACGGCCCAATTTTATTCCAAATACAAAGAGCAAACGACAAAAAAAGTAACGTATATATGTCATTTTTCTTTTAACAACATCTACCTTTTAACATTTGTTATTAAAAAAAACTTTGCATATTTTTTCTATTTTCTCCCACTCTTTTACAAACTCTGGCTGTGTTAAACAAACATCAGTTATTTGACTTCGAACAATGGTTAACTACAAAGGCTAGCTTTGAAATACACCCGTTTGATTTGCAGCGTCCACTTTTATTGTTGAAATATTTGATTTCAAACACAGGGCTTGATTTTTTTTGTTTTGTTTTTGTTCCCGTTTTTATTTTTATTTAACCCCGTTACGCTTTCTTCGATTTATTTCTTTTATTTCGTTTATAATTTGTCGTTTAATTTGATTGTGATTTTTTGATGTTGATTCTGTTTTTGATGTTGACTGTGTTTTTTTCATTGAATATCTTCTTTAATAAAAACATCACCATAATATGCTTTTAGGTTTTTTAAACCTTTATAAAAACCTGAAAGCAATAAACACAATATAATAGAGTTAGAGAGTGAGTAGTATTATTTATTTAAATAAAAAACATTCGTTTTTTTTACAGGGTCTTTATGTCAACAGTGAACATCTTCTCAGAAACCGTGCTTCACCGTCGATCACATCATAAGTTACCGTTAGGTGAGATAGTGGTCAAGCGCAAGCCTACTGACAATAAAAAAACTGGCCAAGTGCGAGTCGGACTCGCGCACGAAGGGTTCCGTACCATTATCGCAAAAAACGGCAAAAAAATCACATTTGTTGTATGGGAGCTCCACTTTAATATTTAATTTATCCTGTTTTTAGTATTTGCTGCTATACCGGCTACAGAAATACATCATCTGTGAAAATTTCAACTTTCTAGCTATCACGGTTCATGAAATACAGCCTGGTGACAGACGGACAGACAGATAGACAGACGGATCGCGAAGTCTTAGTAATAGGGTCCCGTTTTTACCCTTTGGGTATAGGAACCCTAAAAAACAGCCACCAATGTTCCTATCTTTATCTTAATTTATTTGGGATCGGCTTAGTATGTTTATGTTTTGTTTTGCTTCGTTTGTTTTGTTTTGTTTTGTTTTGTTTTTATCCCAATAATCTTTCTAGCCAATTATCTTGGCTCCTGTAACACAGGTTGCTACCTAGCACAGGAGCCAGGGCTTCAAATAAGTATGTTACACCTGTATTTTGTGTCAATAAACAATTTTATTGTTATTATTATTATTATACAGTCCATACATCGTTCCTGTTGTTTTCCTCTTCTAAAATAACCATCCACATTTAAGGTTACACTAGTCGACGGCACGAACTATTTTGTGCGCGGGGTTAAAATGCATTTTATATCAACCGACAACACGTGCGAAAGAGATAGATGCTGTGATGAGCAGTAGGAAACTAGTTCGCTTTCGAATACACACTTTTTCAAATTTGTAGAGAAATGATTAATGATTTAGAACGAAACCGAGCGCGTGAAATTTTATAAACAGACCTTTGGGAGTCTGGATATCATGAAAAAACGACTAAACGTATCTGTTCAAAATAAAATTATTTGCATTGTTGAACTACCAATATATCCCTGTATGGTGGCCGTTTTGCAATTTTCCGTCTTCTTATATGGCATTTATTTGCGCCCACAAATGCGTTAAAATTTGTGTCGAAATGTGCAACTTTCGACGCTCATAACTTTCAAATATTTTCTTTTTTACTTTTTTGTTTCCATACAGGGCTAGATAATGATGAGACAAATTGATATATTTTATTATTTTGAACGTACATTGTCAAACAGTGGAATAATACCTAGACTACGTTTGTATGGAAGAATTTTCGACTAGTGTAATCTTAAACAGCAAATTTGCCTTTTTGTTATCCTTATGTTTTTCATTATTTGTAATTCATGTATCCGTAAATAAAATATTTATCAGATTATCTTTCCCTAATTTCCACCCTCAGGAAAATAACAAATTATCTAATGCAAATCTGTCGGAACCAAATTATTTATCCATTCTAATCATGTTTGATGACGTCACCCGAATGCTTTTACATCGCCCACTTCAGCGAACCTTCGGATGAGTTTGACTGAGATGAATTTAAAATACCTACAGATTGTATGAGAAGAATTTATAATGTTGTTGATAATGAAAAAATATTGAAGGTGTTTTTTTTTATCTTTTATAGGCTCGCGCTTGACTACTAACTGACCTGATGGTAAGCGATGATGTGGTGGACGATGGAGCACGCTTACCTAGAAGTAACCTATTCACTCTTGACTTAAAGACCCCAAGGTTGTAGCTATCGGGCAACACAGACTCCGGCAGGGAATTCCACTCCTTAGCTGTACGCATAATAAAATTATTCTCAAAACGTTTAGTGCGTATGGGTGGGATGTCCACCATGTACCGATGACGCATCGCCGTACAAGAAACGTCGTCGTCGTCTAACAAAACGCCTGTTATTCCCTGAAGGCGCCTCCCCGAGCAAAACGCCGCGCTAGTCGTTTTTGTGTAGTTTTTAAGAGCTATCTACTCTTTATTTAAAAAGAAATATCAATTAATAAAAATACATTACATTTCTACATAATGTTGATTCTAAAATTGTAGTAGACTTTTTTTTTTAAAGAGGTATATGTTTCGCTAATCTCCTTCCGTTTTGGGGACACTTTTATTATGCGTACAGCTAAAGAGTGAAATTCCCTGCCGGAATCTGTGTTTCCCGATAGCTACAATCTAGGGGTCTTTGAGTCAAGAGTGAATGGGTTTCTTCTAGGCAAGCGTGCTTCACCGTCGACCACATCATCGCTTACTATCAGGTGAGATAGTGGTCAAGCGCAAGCTTATAGACACTAAAAAAATAAAAATTGAGGCAAACAAATGAACGGAGGTGAATTTCACAACAGAAAAAACTTTATAATTCCAAAAATTATTCCAGTAAAGGAGTAGACGATAATAATTATTCTCAGGACACCATTAATCATGAAAAACAGGAATAAGGTATTTCCAAAGGAACCCATTGATTGATTGCTTTCGACGCACCCCAATGATGAATCAATCAAAAACCACCTTGATTTATTATAGAAAATATTGTCAATCTTAAGCATTTCTATGAAGTACCTTCACTCGAACTCTTAATGGATTCTTATAATTACTGTGAGAAAAACAGCTGCGCATCGTGGTATTTACACTTAGAGAGAGAAAGAAAAATAACGTGCGAAAACTGTGTTGACAATTTTCTTTGCAATGAACGTCTTCACTATGCCCACTTTGATGCTAACAAAATACTATTTTGTGGGGAAAAATGTTCATAATAATTGTATGAAGTACTTTTGACTTATTTTATTAACTGTCTTTAAGCTCAATAAAATACAGACTTACAGATTCATTCGCTCTTCTCTCAGATTTCATTCACAATACATAAATTACATAGCTGTTTCTTCTTCCACCTCGCCATTTCCCGTTACTCGGGGTCGGCTTTCCAGGCCATGAGGCGCCACTTGTTTCGCTGATATGCATCGTCAAAAGATAGGCTGCACTTCTTCAGGTCCTTCTGGACACTAAGCATCCAAGATGTCAGTGGTCTGCCTCTCCCTCTCTTTTGTGTCGTCATGGAAAGGCACTTTTTGACGGTGTGGTCGGGTCTCCGCACTACATGGCCGTACCATCGAAGCCTGGATTCGGTAAGTTTTTCGGCGATGGATGCAACTTTAAAGCTACAACGTACATACTCGTTCCGAATTTTATCCTTGAGAGTGACGTTACCTGATTACATAGCAATTTAATTTAAATATTTTATGGATGGACTATTTGAAGAGTGATTTGAAAGAAAAGGGAATCAGTAATAGCGTGAAAGCTCCTTCCACCGTCACGCTATCACTGACTCCCTTTTATGTCCATTTTCTGTTTTAGGTATAGAAAAAGAAAACGTGTTGCGCCAACCCCAAGCAACATGGGAAAAGTCCAAGAAGATGATAATGACACAGTTATTCAATTTGACCTGCC
The DNA here is from genome assembly GCA_948252205.1 of Orthosia incerta. Classification (NCBI taxonomy): domain Eukaryota; kingdom Metazoa; phylum Arthropoda; class Insecta; order Lepidoptera; family Noctuidae; genus Orthosia; species Orthosia incerta. The sequence goes on from OX411749.1 coordinate 5,847,505, forward strand.
TTTGTCCCATGGCACAATCCCACCGCACTATTCCCAAAACACTGCAACTCCTGAAAGCCAGAATCAACAGTGGCGACCACATAGAAATATAAAATGGCGACCACCAGAAAAGCGCCGTGGCAATGAAGATCGACGAAGTCCGGAAGAATGAATTTAACTGTCTTGGATCCCGCAACGAGATTGCCTTCCACCGCTTCAGTGCACAGTGCCGTAAAACGATTACTTTCTAAATCATGCTCCTAAGTAACAGCTAGGTTAAAAGGTTTGAAAAGAATATAATAGTTATTATTGATGCATGTTCATTATTTGTGTAACATGGTTTTTTCGTGTAACTAATAGCTTGGCTTTAAAACATATTTAAAAGGAAATTGGGACAGAGAGTGCCGACTGAATATCCTTAGTCAAAAGTCATAATTCGATTATCTTTTAAATTAGTCCAATATTGGAGGAGGAAAGAGACGAGAGCCAAACCTCGAATTATAACTTTTTACTAAAGAAATGCAGTCGGCGCTCTCTGCCCATATTTCCTCTTAACAACACGACATTTTTTAGCTACTTTTGGTTACTCCTCCAAAATAACTTGGATGCCTAAAAATATTTTTACACAGAAAAATTGTTGGCTAGAATTTCTTCATAACTAAAATGTAAATCAAAGAATATTTAAAAAAAAACTGTCCAGAAGGAGTCAATATTGACATGCTTCGAGCGGGTGCACCGTCAGTACTGCGTTAACATTGGGGAACATATATGCCTTAATCAGAAAAGAATAACAGAGGATTAGGAAAAAAACACATAATTTCCACTTCCCTCCATATCAAGCAGAACAAACAAGGCAAATAGGCACAAAGGATAGTAGGAAAGGGCGCACGCACTACACGTTTTCCAGACATCACAATTTGGTCATACATACTCGTACATAAGACATACTAAGATCGAAACGAACTCGCCATGCGGTCGCCTTTCTTTCGGGAGTGGGAGTGTGCGCGAGACATAAAATCTCGTGTTTCTTGTTTGGTAACGCAAACGTCCGGACGGCCGTATCGTTATCATCAAATCTATGTTTATGCCCAAATCCGTCGTGCCGTTGAGGTGTGATTGATTAACAATTAACATCCAAACATCATAAGATATTAAAAAAGGAAAACATAGGGACATAGTATATATCTTACTTTACCAGTTTATGGAATATCTTTTAAATTGATCCAATATTGGAGGAGGAAAGAGACGAGAGCCAAACCTCGAATTATGACTTTTTCTAAGGAAAGTCAGTCGGCGCTCTCTGCCCATATTTCCTCTTAATTAACCCTACTATCATAACTATCCTACTTACATATTCCTAATATAAATAACCACTTACCCAACCTTCCTTAACTCAAAATTACACGCCATACACAAACCAAAACGTTTTCACTTTCCAATCAGTCCACAACTCAGCATATTTTGACCGTTCCGTTGTATCCAGCTTCTTGTGGGTCGTACCCAAATGAAACAAAACACTAGCCCGCGATGACGTCAGAGATTGATGACGTAAACCATTGAAATCTTGAATGGAGGAATTGTTATGAAGGAAGATTTAGGACGAATGCACAGTTGTTTGTTTGTGAGATTTGTTTGTTATGAGCCGCTACTTTACAGTAAGTTGTTTAATTTATATTGAGACTGTAAAATAAGGCAAAATAAATATGTTGGTAGTTGTTTACTGAATCTGTGGTAGAATGAGAAGCCCTTTAAAAGTGCGTTGAGTGTAGGGGCAAGTGTAGCAAAAAAGACATGAAATTACATAGCATTAATGTTGTAAAAATTCGTTTCTTATACAGTATGAGTGGCATAACTTTGAATGATCGATATCGAATGATGTAGTAAGACAACGTTGTGATTTATCAGAAGATCATCATCTGCCTAGCCTTTTCCCAACTATATTGGGGTCGGCTTCCAGTCTTACCGGATTCAGCTAAGTACCAGTGTTTTACATGGAGCGACTGCCTATCTGACCTCCACAACCCAGTGACTGGGTAACACGGTACCCCTTGGCAAGACTGTTGTCAGATCTCAAGCTTCTGACTACCCATAACGACTGTCAAAGATCTTCAAATGACAGCCGGGACCAACGGCTTAACGTGCTTGCCGAGGCACGGAGGAAACTCGGTATGTTGAAATGGTCACCCATCCACGGACCGACCTCGTCAAGCGTTGCTTAACCTTGATGATCATCGACCCGTGCGGCTGTTATTACTTAGCCACAAGCTCCTCAATGATTTATCAGAAGATGTAGTGACAGAATTGAAAATGGTTTGCTCATGTTGGGTGGATGAAAGAGATGACTACTCGTAAGAAAACGTTACAAGGCAAACGTTAGTGAGTTCTCATAAGCGGCGTTCGTGCAGGACCAGATGTATGAATGTAAAGGAAACAAAACGAATGTGTAAGGATCGTATTAGGTGGCGTTCTTTAATTGCTGCCTACGTCCATGGGAAAAGGACAGGCATTTATGCACAAATGGGTCAATTTTAACACGCTTTTATTAACTTGGTATGTATGTACCTATGTACCAATATAACGGAATCTTTGAACGTAAATTTCAACCCCTTCAAAACTTCGGATTGATTTGAGACTTTTCACACTTATCAAGGACCGATGACAATGCAATAATTTAAATAGTTTGTCCCATTATCCTTACCAGGATCTAAAGGATGAGCGACTTTTTAGTTCAATTTACCATTAATGCGTGTTTTCTAGTTTTTAGAACTACTATTTATTATTAAAACTAATATATATCATCAAGTATTTACTGACAGTTGGCCTTAAAGCCTCTTAAGTAAGAAAACTATTTATTTATAAAGGCCAACACAATTGACTAAATAATTAGAAGGAACATGTTAGACACGAGCCCAGGGCATATAATATTTCATAGAATAATTTCACTAGAGTCTGGCAAACGAAATTAGAGACTGAAAAAGCGCGGTAAATTTAAAAAATATCAGCATAGCAACCCCAAGAACTAGTATGAAATACCTGGAATAACCTAATTTGATACTTTAGAATTATTTAAATATTACTTCGTCTGAATAAAAATACTATAGGTACATTTAGGTAGGTAATACTTTAGATATATCAATCTGAATAAAAAAAAGCAACAGTATTCTATAATAATTTTGGTTTATTCACTATCAATCAAAATCTGAATCTAAGACTTCCATGTGAAAAGATTCATAAGAGTCACAGGAATCATTGCTTTCTACATTATTAATGAAACTTTTTAAATGATTTAAAAGTGTTTTTTTTTTTACAAAAAGATAAATAGTGATTACGAATTAAAACAAAGTATCAACTTAGTAGCGTCCTATGGAAAATTGGGGTTGACATTAGTATAGCATTGCCATATAAAAAGTTTGCAAATAATTCGAGTGTCTACATTCGTTTGCCAGACTCTACACGTTTTCGATAATTACCTGCTTTCTGAAAAATATGAATATTAAGGAAATAAAAGTACAATAAAGTACTCAAAAGAATAAATAAATCAATCTGCCTAAATACATGTTAACATCAAAAACATTACCTTAAGTACAAGGAAAAAACCTGTAAAGCTCCGACCAAGCATTTGTAAGGCAAAGCCCTTAACTTTTGGCTCTACTATGTAAAAACTGACAGGCTTCCTTTACTGATTTCCCGTAACTTTTCCGTCACGCCTAAGTGCGGAAAAATCCAGAGAAAATAAATATTACCGAATCGCTAGGTCGTTAAAAAATACTTAGGTTAGCTGTTCTTTTTGTATTTACGGACTGGGCAGGCCTCCAAGGAACGTCAGACACACGTATGAACGTTTTCTGCGCTAAGTGCGACTTCAGTGCTGATTCTGTATTTTTTATTTGGGTCACATTTAGCGTGGTCCGTGGAACAAGTCTTAATATTTTAGCTAGTTATATAGTTTCAACAAATACCAGTTATCGACGCAGATATGTATCTGTCCACAAGTACGTGAACGACGCGTTTTCTCTGTTCACTCGGTCTCATACTGCAATGGGACGGTAATCCAACACGATGGATGAGGCTATCTGCCAATTTTCGAACTCCGGTCTAAAAACATAATACTTTGCTCACCAACGAGGCAGAGTGTGGCAGTTTTTTAATTCATAACAAAGAGAAAATAAAAACGTCGATCAAAACTTTTGTAATTTGTTGTCAATCTACTATTTCGAAACACAGACAGCTGATGTAAAATTAATATAGCCTTTATAAGCGGCAGTAATAATGATGGCAGAATATCTCCACAGTGAAATAGTTTCCGATAGGAAAATCTAAAAAAACTGGCCAAGTGCTAGACGGGCTCGCGTACGAAGGGTTTCGCACCATTATCACAAAAACGGCAAAAAAATCACGTTTGTTGTATGGGAGCCCCACTTAAATATTTATTTTATTCTATTTTTAGTATTTGTTGTTATAGCGGCAACAGAAATACATCATCTGTGAAAATTTCAACGGTCTAGCTATCATGGTTCATGAGATACAGCCTGGTGACAGACAAATAGACAGCCGGACAGCGGCGTCTAAGTAATAGGGTCCCGTTTTAACCCGTTGGGTACGGAACCCTAAAAATGGCTAACGTTAATCATAAAGTTAAAGCTTTCAGATACCTACTTATTTGGACCTACCTTTATTCTTTCAACTTACAAAATCAAAATGTAATAATGTTTTAAGGATCTGTTTGGGGTCTTATGAAAAGCTCGAGTTAACCTGAAAATCGGTAGAAATCTTGAGAGAACTTAAGTCATGAACTGTAATGTAATAACTTTTTGTCTCACGGCTTCGCTTCCGTAAAACGTAGCATTTGATACTCAACGATATAGAGCTTTGTATCATTGATAGAATTTTCGTAACATGGACATTAATAAAAACAACACCTAGACAATTTTTCATCTTTACACTTTACATTAAGGCACTAAATATGCCATAATGTTAATACAGTACTAACCGTGCGCCCGCTCGATGCCAAAATATCAATATTGAACCTCCTTTTGATCAGTTTTCTTTGCAAAATATTATTTGATTTACATATGCTATGTTAGTTATGAAGAAATTCCAGCCATCAATTTTTCTGTGTAAATAGTTATTTATGCTACAAGTGCGGGAAGTAGGTGATTTCCGATGAGTGGCATTTTTATTCACGAGCGAGCGAAGCGAGTGAGTGGATAAATCGACACGAGTCGGAAATCATCTTACGCACGTGTATCATACAACATTTTACTATGCATTGTGCGAGGAAATAAAAAAATATATCTGAACCAAGCAAGAAATTAATAAAATGGCGCTTATTCAAGGGCGCTCAGCATATCCACAGATTAACTAATAGTTCATAGTTCTACTGCGCATGTGCAATAGCTGTCACGTCATAACGCAAAAAGGCACGAGCAAAATATTAATTCTGCCAAACATATTTAATGAATAATTAAAATTAATTTATTGATCAAAATCTAATCTAATCTAGAGTAATTAAAAACGCCTTAAATGACGTATTAGTTTTGTTTTACTTTTTATATGAATGATAATCTGTACTTAACTAATTTTAAAACATTTCTCAAATAATAAAAACTCTATGCGGCGGGCTGACGTTGGAGTTAAAAATTAAAAAAGTACAGGAAAGTAAAAAGCACTAGTAAAAAAAAGTGACACTTTCCGCACAGTTTGGCTGCTTGGAAAACGCTCTTTTCGAGGACATGCATTGTAAAATATTTTTAAACATCCAAGTCGTTTTGGTGGAGTTTCCAAAAGTTGCGAAAAAATATCGTGTTGTTAATTATGTTTTTAAAGCAAAACTATTAATTACACGAAAAAACCGTTTGTTCAAAATTATGTACATAATAAATATATATTTTTCCAAACCTTTTAACCTAGCCGTTACTAAGGAGTATACTTTAGAAAGTTACCGTTTTACGGCACTAAAGCGTATGTAGGCCCTTAAGCAGTTTATGTATCACTTCTCCCAATTCATAACTTAGAAACTAAAATCCTTACCACTTATATCACCCTCTATAATGCCTTTAACCCTAAAACAGCCACAATTTAGGGCCACCAACCCCCGCTTAACGCAACCTTGCCCACCGACCTATAAAATTCGTGTCGTATCTCCCATCGCGACAGCATTGTCCCAACCCGTCAACTTTTTAGAGTTCCGCGAGTCAGATAAAAGGAATGACCTTGTTGAATGTCAGTTGAAGTTACACAGAATGGAATGATGTCAAATCTTGGAAACAATTGTACTGTCACATCAAATGGAGGTTGTAAGATTTTATGTTTTAGTCAAGCGATTTCTCTGGCAGTTACCGATTTGCGTTTATTTTATGGCCACTCGTTGGCTTGGGCTCAGTCGATTTTTATTATTATGTTCAATGTACAAGGAAATCAATGCCACTGCGTATTCTTAAAATCCTAGAAAAAGTATATATTTGATTGTACACTTCTTAGTTAGTAACTTTATGTGTGAAGTTACCCAGAAATCCAATCCACTAAATGAAACGTCACGTAAAGCCGCGAGGAAGAAATATTACACCAAAAAAATCATACATCCACTAAACTTTTACTCAGCCATTGTGCGAAGTCATCTCAAAGAGGCGTGAAAATAAGTAACTCAATCCATATCAACGTCAGAAAAATTAGGCACGGAACCCATTTACCGAAAGTTTCGAGTCGGACGTCGACCTTTTAAGGTCATTTCAGACGTAACAGTGCGTGAACGTGCCTGTTATACTAGATACGGGTATGTTATAAGTATGATGTTGTAATTTTGTTTTTTCATTGGTTGGTTAAACTGCGGCATATTTCGCTTGTAATCGGAGTAAGCTTTATGTAATGTTTGAATTATATTTTGGAGTGTCCGTATTTTGGCTTATGCGAGTCGGATGTTTTTCTGATTGGTGCTTTAAAAGTGGGCCGGAAAGGTGCACAGGCTCGTTATGCTCCATCAAATATCTCGCAAATTGTAATGGCGTATGCGAAGTCTTTTCCAAAATAGGGTCCTTACCCAGATGTAAATCATAGTATTTTTTTTTTTTTTTTTGATTTCCTGTCTGACCTCCAAAACAGTATCGTGTTAATATTCCTTGCCAAGTGTGTTTGTCAGACGGGCTTTTGACTACTCGTACCGATCGCTAAAGATCAAAAAGTGACAACCGGGACCTTTATGAAGGTCGGAGAGGTCTCGATATGTAACGCATGGTCATCTAACCAAGGCCCGACTTCGGCATTATGGCGCAGATAGCTCTTCAGTAGCTGATTTTAAAATGAGAATCACGTTTAAACGGCAAGTCGTAATTTAAAAAAAGAATCGTATCTATACTATTATTAATAATTAATATATACTATTATCTATACTATACTAATATTATAAAGCTGAAGAGTTTGATTATTTGTTTGTTTGAACGCGCTAATCTCAGGAACTACTGGTTGGAATTAAAAAAAATCTCTGTGTTTGGGATAGTCCATTTATTAAGGAAGGTTATAGGCTATATAACATTTCGCTACGACCAATAGGAGCGGAGCATTTTTTTTTTTTTTATTTTTTTTTTTTTTGTTTACGGGCGGAAACCTTCAAAAGGCGCCTGGACTTTTGGGGAAAAGACCAGGGAGTGTGGGATTCTTACCTCACTAAAACCACCCCGGTGATCACCATCAGCACTTAGAAGGGGCCCCGTTACCTCTTAAAAGACCAATCCGGAACCCCCTCTGTGCAACGCCTGTTAGGGCACATCCCTGAGGAGACTGAGGAGCGTCTCCCCTGAGCCTCGCTTTTTACGGCAGCACGTGATCACTGTGCCACCGTCTTTCCTAGAGTCACTTGGTGGGTGGACAGAATCCCCAATCTGACCACCCGTGACCAATGATGCAGGCTGGGTTTCGGCGTTTTAGGCGGCGTCGAGGCGGTTGCCTCCACGACGCCTTCTCCTCCGGGCAGGATCGGCCCTCTCACGACCCCGCTCGGCAGCCTCCTTCTGAACCATCACGGTTTCACAGAAGGAGGCCATTTCTCTCCAGTTTTCTGTCTCTGCCAGCATGGCCCTCACAACCGCTGGCAGAGACAGGTCTCGCCTGATCCTGGCGACCAAGACCTGCCACTCAGAGACCCACAAAAACAAAAATGTTTCAAAAACGGGAAAAATATTCCGTTTTGAGAGCTTCAGTTGCGTGCGCTGCGTAAACGGTTAAAGTTACGCAACAATTATGTATGTAGGGTAGGTACCTATGTACACATCTACCCTATGTGTAAGCCGCATGGGACAAGAAGTGTTACATAAGACCATTGTTTTAATAATTTGATCTAAGAAAATTTTCAGTTTTATTCGTATAACATAGTGTAATTAATCTGTAAAGTTATGTCTAACAAGAACAAAAACGACAACCGCACCAATACCGCCGGGCGTATTTTATTCAAATTGTCACCATCTCAAAGACAATTTAATTACATATTTACATTTTGATCTAAGGTTTTTTTTTCAAAGTCATAGAAAGGAAAGTACAAAAACTTACTGAATTTTGGGTCGCGCGGATGTGAAACGAGTGCGCGTTTTGTTCCCTCAAGGTCGTTGGCGACTATCTACCAATGCGGCTGCTATTATTAAACCACGAGCCAAAACCAGCACCGCGAAAAAAATAGCTCAAAACACCTTTCCTCAGTGTTGACATTAAAATTATAATTTTTCTCCTCCAGTCTCCACCGCGTCGTCATCCACTTAGCTAGATTATTTGTCTGTACCTCTCAAAGAGAGGCGGGCGCGGATAAAAAGGTCTCTCGCTCTGCTGCTCTGAAACTCCTTTATTTTGTGTTGCAATTACAGATCTGCGAGCAGCGTTATGAATGGAATTTGTTACGACGAGAATGTTGCAAGCTTTGTGTTGCGAGGAGAGTGTTGATGAGAAAATAAGTTATCGTTTCTTTTTGTGTGGTAATGAAAAGTTTGTAAAATAAAAAGGAAATTAAAGAGAAAGGGTTTTAGCTGCAAATCATTTTAAGAGCCTACATCAGCTTTAGTGCCGTAAAATGGTAACTTAGTAACGGCTAGGTTAAAAGGTTTGAAAAAAATATGTATTTATTATCGTTTTTTATGTATATTATTTTTAACACATGGTTTTTTCGTGTAACAAATAGTTTTTCTTTAAAAAATTACTAACAACGCGCATTTTTTCGCTACTTTTGAATACTCCTCCAAAACGACTTGGATTTTTAAAAATATTTTTACACAGAAAAAATTATGGCTGGTATTTCTTCATTACTAACAAAACATATGTAAATCAAATAATGTGTTGCAAGCAAAACTGTTCAAAAGGAGGTTCAATATTGATATTTTGGCATCGAGCGGGCACACGGCCAGTACTGCGTTAACATTGGAGCGTTTATATCGCCTTAAGGGGTGCGCTCAGGCGGCCAAGTGGCATGGCCGACATTGCTCTTGTTTGCGAGCGGCATTGTAACAAAAGAGAGAGAGAGAAAGTCCAATTCTGCTGTGCTCCCAGTTGAATAGGTTGAGTTTCTTTAAGTAAACCTGCCCTACTCCTTAAAATCAACATCTAATCTTTTCCTAACTATATCAGGCTCGATCTCAGGTCTAGTCAGATGCAGCGAACTACCAGTAATTTACATGTGGTGATTGTGCATCGTTCTGACCGCTACTAACCAGTTACCCGATTACTTGATACCCCTTGACATGACTGGTTTCAACCTGTATAGTAACAATCTGACTACCACACTTGCCAAAGGGTATCGTACTTTTCCGCATCCCGACTATCAAAGATCTAGGAATGATTGCATATTGTTTGAGTATCACAATCCTTTCCTTTTTTTAGTTCCCAGGAGAATACATTTGCGTGCAGCGCGCAAGCAACCGTTGTTTGCGATGAGAGCATGTAGAACAAATGCTAGTGATCGAGCACTATTGTGACGTCTTGTTGACATCTATACTAATACTATAAAGAAGAAATATTTTTTTGTTTGTTTGTTTGTACCGAATAGGCTCCGAAACTACTGGACCGATTTAAATATTCTTTCATCAATAGAAAGCTACATTATTCCTGAGTGACATAGGCTATTTTTTTAATCCCGAAAACGGGTCCCGTGGGGTGGTCCACGGGAGCGACGCCGCGGGCAACAGCTAGTTTATAATAAACACTTTTTTGACATCGATTTATTCTATGCAACACGTGGAAAATTCTGAAATTCGACTCACAATGCGATCAAGGAATTAGACAGGAATTAGATGTGGAAAAGATAGGATTATCCTTTTCATCTTAGGTTATTGTAGGTCAATATGTTTTGTATTCAATGCACATGTACGTGTTATTAGATTCTATGCACGTACTTGTTATTAAAAGGTAAAATCACTGTCTTTTTTGCATTAATGTTTTTATTACTTTAAATTTTTCTTTGAAGCGTGTTATTAATATTTTACATGTACGCTGTGAATGATTACATAATTGTTAATTTTAAGTTTTATGTATTTATGCTTTATTATGTAACTAGCTTCGGCTTTGCCCGCGTGAATGTCGAAAATTAACCCAAAGGAACATATTCCCTGGATAAAAACCGGCCAAGTGCGAGTCGGACTCGTGCACGAAGGGTGCCGTACCATTATCGCAAGAAACGGCAGAAAAATCACGTTTGTTGTATGGGAGCCCCACTTAAATATTGATTTTATTCTGTTTTTAGTATTTGTTGTTATAGCGGCAACATAATTACATCATCTGTGAAAATTTCAACTGTCTAGATATCACCGTTCATGAGATACAGCCTGGTGACAGACGGACAGACAGACAGACGGATCGCGGAGTCTTAGTAATAAGGTCCCGTTTTTACCCTTTGGGTACGGAACCCTAAAAGGTATCCTATGTGCTATTCCAAAGTATAATCTATCTCTGTGCCAAATTTCATCCAGATCCGTCCAGCCGTTTGAGCTTGAAGAAGTAACAAACGTACAAACACACTCACAGACTTTCGCCTTTATAATTGATTGTTTGTTGTTCCAAATAAAATCAAATAAAATATAAAAATAAAATTTACCACAGCATATTAACCGCTCACATAACACGACAATCCTAAAATTGCGGTACAAATATCGCTGCCATATTAAACCGTGCTATTTCCTGAGCCAAACACGACCGCTTAGTCAGGCCGCAGTCCGGTAACGATAACAGGACAGGACGACCCAGGATTTTTGACTAAAGGGAGAGATAGTCTGACAGCATGCACAACATTGTTTGCTTTCTCTAAATCTGCTTTGTTCCTAGCTGAAATATTAATGCCTAGTTACTGCAACTAAAATTACTGTCAAATTAATGTGACATATCGCAAAGTGCTTGTTAAGGCCGTACCCTGACCAAAAAATCAGCATGAGATATGAGCATTCCTATTGGCCTAGCGGCACTAGTGGCGAATGAATTACAGTATTTAAGAATAAAATCTTTACAAAATCGAATATTGGTCTTTTGGAAAAATAAAACATACAAAATGTTCGTTATCAAATTGTCTATCCATTAGTGTTAGTATAAAAAATAATTAATGAACACTTTATGAGGAGATGCATGCTATCAATAATTATTTCACATTTTTATGGTTTTGTTGGAAGGAGATTAGTGAAAAATAAACCTCTTTAAAAAAAAAAGTGTACTACCATTTTAGAATCAACATGTATTTTTATTAATTGATATTTCTTTTTAAATAAAGAGTAGATAGCTCTTAAAAACTGCACAAAAACGACTAGCGCGGCGTTTTGCTCGGGGTGGCGCCTTAACAGCTGCGATTGGTTGAAGAATACGACAGCCAATTATTGCGTTTTACGTGATCTTGTCACAAAAAACTTTGGTTCACGTAACGGAGGGTAAGAATTTTGCCATTGCGTTTTGGGAGGCATTTTAATAATACAATATGATTTCTTCTTGTCTAGATACGAGTATCTTTTTGAGTATTATAACCCTTTTACAGCACAATTCGTAACACCACAATCCCAAAATCCCAGTACGAATATAACACAAATAACGCTTCATATTAAACCGTGACATATTTCCTGAGTCAAACACGACCGCTTGGTCCGGCCGCAGTCCGGTAACGATAAGGGGACGGGCCGGGATTTTTATCGGACCGGCACCCCTCCGGCGACGACCGACGTTTCTGTCTGACTTATTTCACAGAATGTCGATAAATTCAAAAAAAGAACAATGCCTCTGCCTTGCCAGTTTTAGCCGTATCCTTGCGGAAAATGGAATCTTATTAATTTGATTTTGTAAGTACTTATTTTAACGTTTTTTATAAATATGTTTTTGTTTTCTATTTGTTTCAGGTAAACTCTTCTCCGAGTTACAAGATCGTTTGGAAAAATTTTGAAGTCGTTATTGGGTATGTTGTAATATATATTTTAGAAAATCGGCGGTTCATGTGGTTATTGTACCATCTTACATGGGTTGCCACGTTAAAAAGGTAATCCACTGTGATTTGTTTTGTTGTGTTTTGTAAACTGTCAGTGCTTAGTAACAAAGACTTTTAGTCACGGATACTTGAATAAAGAGAATTCTATTCTTAAGGTTACACTAGTCGACGGCACGAACTGTTGTGTGCGCGGGGTTAAATTGCATTTTATATCAACCGACAACACGTGCGGAAGAGATAGATGCTGTGATGAGCAGTAGGAAGCTAGTTCGCGTACGAATACACACTTTTGCTAATTTGTAGAGAAATGGATAATGATTTAGGACGAAACCGAGTGCGCGAAATTTTATAAACAGATCTTTGGGAGTCTGGATATCATGAAAAAACGACTAAACGTTATTGTTCAAAATAAAATTATTTGCATTGTTGAACTTATAATCTATCCCTGTATGGCAGCTGTTTTGCAATTTTCCGTCTTCTTATGGCATTTATTTGCGCACAAAAATGCGTTAAAAATAGTGTCGAAATGTGGAACTTTCGACGCTCATAATTTTCAAATATTTTCTTTTTTTACTTTTTTGCTTCCATACAGGGCTAGATAATGATGAGACAAATTGATATCACCTTTTATTTTGAACGTACATTGTCAAACAGTGGAATAATACCTAGACTACGTTTGTATGGAAGAATTTTCGACTAGTGTACCCTTAACAGCCTTGTGGTCTGCTAGCACTGATGTTTGGGTACAAAAACTATTTATGTAAAGCAGAAGTAGTGTGCGAAGCCTGGGGGAGGCCTATGTCCAGCAGTAGACGTCTTTCGGCTGAAATGATGTTGATGATAATGATGAAGTAGTGTAGTATATGCAGCAATAGTTAGTAAATAAAAGAGGTTCCTGTGTAAAAAAAAACCTGTATTGTCGGAAAGTACTACTTACTTATAAACCTATTTCTATCACTAAGCTGTATTCCGGTTAAAGGTACCGACTGAGTTTCTGAGGATATTCTCTATTCTAAAAACGGAAACGCATTGGGCTATCCTCTTGCTGCTCAAAAGAGCTATCGGGCCGTTAGCCAGAATCGAAGAAATCAACTGTTAAGCCGGGACAGACTTATGTAACGAAATTAATGCGAATAGTTTCTACAACACTCGAAAAAACCAGCACTGCGAGCATCTTTGGGTTCTCGTTAAAAATCAACCACCAATAAATCAGCGCGAACCAAACCCGATACAGGTACTCGTAATTTTCGTCCAGAAACAGTAATTGTGTTACATTAAGCGACTTATTAGGAGCGAGGGGCTCGTGGCTAAATAATAACAGCCACACTGGTCGATCATCAAGGTTAAGCAACGCTTGACGAAGTCGGTCCGTGGATGGGTGACCATTTCAACATACCGAGTTTCCTCCATGCCTCGGAAAGCACGTTAAGCCGTTGGTCCCGGCTGTCATTTGAAGATCTTTGACAGTCGTTACGAGTAGTCAGAAGCTTGAGATCTGACACCAGTCTTGCCAAGGGGTACCGTGTTACCCAGTTACTGGGAAGTGGAGGGCAGATAGGCAGTCGCTCCATGTAAAACACTGGTACTCAGCTGAATCCGGTAAGACTGGAAGCCGACCCCAATATAGGTGGCAAAAGGCTAGGCAGATAGATGTAATAAGTACATTATACACCATACAAATCTGTATACGGCTTTAGATTGGAACATTTCCTGAAACCCTGTTCAATAAAATTGAAAGAAAACTTTCATGTTCTCAAGAATTCACAATAAAATTCATGAATGAATTCATTACAACATCGCTCAATGTCACCAAAAGAGAGTAGGTCGACTGAATTTTAAAAATGCCATGCATTTATAAGATTTGTTAAAGAACCAGTGTATAATAGACTTGGTTGGCACGCTACATCGGGTGGCTTGCCAACCGGGCTGCCTTTGAAATGTCTACGTGTGAATTTGCAATTTTTAAAATTCCGTGCCACTTGGCTTGGCATCTTTATGAGATATTAAAATAGTAGTTTCGAGAATTGAATGATTTGTTTGGATTTATATGTAGCTCTTTTAAAGGCATTTATGGAGATTTATTTATTCAATTTTATAAATACATCATCATCTGCCTAGCCTTTTTCCCAACTATATTGGGGTCGGCTTCCAGTCTTACCGGATTCAGCTAAGTACCAGTGTTTTACATGGAGCGACTGCCTATCTGACCTCCATAACCCAGTAACTGGGTAACACGGTAGGTACCCCTTGGCAAGACTAGTGTCAGATCTCAAGCTTCTGACTACCCGTAACGACTGTCAAAGATCCTCAAATGACAACCGGGACCTCGGAGGAAACTCGGTATGTTGAAATGGTCACCCATCCACGGACCGACTTCTTCTTTCTTTCTTTCTTTTCTTTCTGATAATAACGCATCAACATGATTATCGCATCCAAACATACTGACAGACTTTCACATTTATTATTTAACTAGCTTCTGCCAGCGGCTTCTCCCGCGTCAAATAAGTGTTTTTCTTTTATCCCAAGTGAACACTATACCGGGATGAAAAGTAGTATATGTGCTATTCCAGGCTATAATCAATATCTGCGCCAAATTTCATCTAGATCCGTTCAGCCGTTCTGGCGTGATTGAGTAACAAACATACATCCATCCATCCAAACTTTCTCATTTATAATATTAGAAAGAGATAGAAAGAAGGAAATAAGACAGGACAGTTCAAACTTTCACCAAAATAAGCAAAAATTTCCAAAACCACCGGCAATTTTTTTTATTTCATATTTTTTAAACTACATAATTTATCTAGTAGTAGACACGCTTCGATCAACAATCTATCGAACACGTAATTGTGACACGATATCTTGCGAAAATACTCCGTTTCAAACAGAAAACAGCCCATCACTTTTGAAAGGCTAAACCGATTTTCACCAAACAGCTAAGAACACTCAAATATAAATCAAATTCGGTTCATCCGTTTAGGCGCTATGGTGCCACAGACAGACACACAGCAACACACGTCAAACTTATAACATTCCTCTTTTTCGGGGGTTAAAAAGTTAATTCCTCCATCGTCAGACTGAGGTGCCTTCTGCACGATCGGTCGATTTATATCGCCTTCTTTAACGACAGTTCGCCTCACGTACCGGGACTAAATCGGACGTCTTTTAGACCTTGATACGTTTCCTATCTGTTCGAACTGTTGTTGATGGGATAAATATGTTAGATTGTCGTGTAAGTATAGTAAAGAGTGTGAGAGAGAGAGAGTTCATTATTCAAGTTGAAATCAATATTATATAGAAGCAGAAATCTGCGACCGCCTAGCCCTTTGGATTGTTGAGGAGACCTTCCAGTCTTACCGTGCGCAGTATTTTTGGATTTTACATGGAGAAACTGCCTATCTGACCTCCACAATCCAGTTAATGGCTTTGGCAAGACTGGTGTTTGATTCTCTGGCTTCTGACTATAGTCGCCGCCAGATAACAATAAAATAAAATTCATTGATCCGACTTGTACCAAAAAGTATAATTAGGTACGTAACTTGAAAACATGATTTTTATAGGAAGATATTTTGAATAATAGTGTCTCAAATGAAAGGTATATGCGTTCTACCATTTCATGTAAATCGTTACACGCGTTTATGAGATATTAACGTATTACTAAAATAATTGTCAAGTAAAGGTTATTATTTGGTATATGAGTTTCATTGTACTAGTAAGTACCTACCTAAATAAATACGACTAAACATGGTTTTGACCAAAAGGTTTGTAACTAATGGCAAGTGAAAGGTTTTCGTATCGTTTTGAAATATTGGAATACAGGTGGACAGTGGGTGGTGGTGGTGGGTGGTGGTTGGTAGACAGGTGTAACGATTTTTTTTAAGTTACGTCCACACGCGCCGACGAGACGTTTTAAGGACGCCCGAGCCACCCCGGAATGTCCATCGGGCCCTCCCCATCTGGTCGCCGAACAGCACGATGGTGCATACCAGGATTTTTCGACAGTTGGCGGGGCAGCCTTTCATGAGTGGCTAGCACACTACTTGAGCCCCCAACTACCTGCGGTCGGCCAGCGGCGCACCGTGCCTCGGACCCCGCTACTAGTCTCCCGTTACGTCCATAACAGCGCGCGTCAGACTGGTCTGCCAGCAGTGGAACAGCTGTCTCGACCCAACTCCTCTAGTTGACTACACCGAGCATCGTAACCGGAACACGGCTAGGCCGCTTGGCGGTACGTCTTTGCCCGGTGGGTGGTCGCAAGCCTTCGGCCGAAACCTACCACCAGTTATTGTCACCTGATTTGCACCACCCGGGGACCACGTGTTGGGAATCAAAGGGTAGACTCCTACGGACGTGGGTGACTCGGCCCCCAAAAGATTTTACTAGCAAGTAATGAAGACTTTAAAACTTCAACACAGATACGTAATACAATATCTTATCTTAACACTAAAATCCTTAACCCTTAAATCCTTATTATACTATATAAAACTGCATTACCACTCACTCATTGACATAATTGTTCTCCCAGATGGTGGATGGGGAGGTGGGTATATTTTGACAGATTCGTAAACAAGTAACTCCCGTGAGTATGGGAAAAGTCCCAAACCTCCCCTTTTCCTCCCCCCTCCTCCCCCCCTCTATCGTATCTCGGAAACTAAGGTACCCGTAGAATGTTTTTTTTACGGATTCGTTTAGAGGAGGCTCGGAAAAGTAAAAAGCATTTTTTCAAAGTTGACCCCCTCGCCCCCCTTCTCCCCCCCTTTAAGCGGATCTCGAAAGTTGGAACATTTGGAACATTTCTTTTTTCAGATTCATATAAAGGGGCAATGCTATAGTCACAAACAAACCATTTTTCATAGTTGACCCCCTTGCCCCCCTTCTCCCCCTCCCCCCCCACTTTCGGCGAATCTTTTTTTCGTGTTTTTTTAACGGATTCGTTTAGAGGAGGCTCGGAAAAGTAAAAACCATTTTTCAAAGTTGACCCCCTCGCCCCCCTTCTTCCCCCCTTTAAGCGGATCTCGGAAGTTGAGAGGCTTGGAACATTTCTTTTTTCAGATTCATATAAAGGGGCAATGCTATAGTCATAAACAAACCATTTTTCAAAGTTGCCCCCTTGCCCCCCATCTCCCCCCTCTCCCCCCCCCGTTTTGGCGATTTTTTTTTTTTACGGATTCAGCGTAGGGATCCCGACGAAGGTTGAGTGGGTGAAGCGGAACTCAGTGCCTGGCGACGACAAGCAAACATTAGGTTTATGTTTTTTTAGGGTAGGTGTAGGGTAGGTGTAGGGTAGGTGTAGGGTAGGTGTAGGGTAGGTGTAGGGTAGGTGTAGGGTAGGTGTAGGGTCGGTGTAGGGTAGGTGTAGGGTAGGTGTAGGGTAGGTGTAGGGTAGGTGTAGGGTAGGTGTAGGGTAGGTGTAGGGTAGGTGTAGGGTAGGTGTAGGGTAGGTGTAGGGTAGGTGTAGGGTAGGTGTAGGGTAGGTGTACGGTAGGTGTAGGGTAGGTGTACGGTAGGTGTAGGGTAGGTGTAGGGTAGGTTAAGGAATACTTCTCAAAAACACGACAAAGCCGCGAGCTGCTTGCAGCTCGCGCACCAAGCAAATACTAGTTATATTATATAAAACTGCATTACCACTGACTCACTCACTGACATAATTGTTCTCCCAGATGGTGGATGGGGAGGTGGGTATATTTTGACAGATTCGTAAACAAGTGACTCTCGCGAGTATGGGAAAAGTCCCAAACCTCCCCTTTTCCTCCCCCCTCCTCCCCCCCTCTATCGTATCTCGGAAACTAAGGTACCCGTAGTATGTTTTTTTTACGGATTCGTTTAGAGGAGGCTCGGAAAAGTAAAAACCATTTTTCAAAAATGACCCCTTCGCCCCCCTTTCCCCCCCCTTTAAGCGGATCTCGAAAGTTGAGAGACTTGGAACATTTCTTTTTTCAGATTCATATAAAGGGGCAATGCTTTAGTCACAAACATACCATTTTTCAAAGTTGACCCCCTTGCTCCCCTTCTCCCCCCTCCCCCCCGTTTTGGAAAATCTTTTTTTTTTGTTTTTTTATACGGAATCGTTTAGAGGAGGCTCGGAAAAGTAAAAACCATTTTTCAAAGATGACCCCCTCGCCCCCATTCTCCCCCCCTTTAAGCGGATCTCCGAAGTTGAGAGACTTGGAACATTTCATTTTTCAGATTCATATAAAGGGGCAATGCTATAGTCACAAACGAACCAGTTTTCAAAGTTGACCCCCTTGCCCCCCTTCTCCCCCCTCCCCCCCCGTTTTGGCGAATCTGTTTTTTTTGTTTTTTTTACGGATTCAGCGTAGGGATCCCGAGTGGAGCGAACCTACGAGACCGAGTGCAGCGCAGGGGGGAGGTGGCGAGCGAAGCGAGCCGGCGACCTCCGTAGCGTAACGAAGGTTGAGTGGGTGAAGCGAAACTCAGTGCCTGGCGACGACAATCAAACATTAGGGTTATGTTTTTTAGAACAAAGTTTAGGGTAGGTGTAGGGTAGGTGTAGGGTAGGTGTAGGGTAGGTGTAGGGTAGGTGTAGGGTAGGTGTAGGGTAGGTGTAGGGTAGGTGTAGGGTAGGTGTAGGGTAGGTGTAGGGTAGGTGTAGGGTAGGTGTAGGGTAGGTGTAGGGTAGGTGTAGGGTAGGTGTAGGGTAGGTGTAGGGTAGGTGTAGGGTAGGTGTAGGGTAGGTGTAGGGTAGGTGTAGGGTAGGTGTAGGGTAGGTGTAGGGTAGGTGTAGGGTAGGTGTAGGGTAGGTGTAGGGTAGGTGTAGGGTAGGTGTAGGGTAGGTGTAGGGTAGGTGTAGGGTAGGTGTAGGGTAGGTGTAGGGTAGGTGTAGGGTAGGTGTAGGGTAGGTGTAGGGTAGGTGTAGGGTAGGTGTAGGGTAGGTGTAGGGTAGGTGAAGGGTAGGTGTAGGGTAGGTGTAGGGTAGGTGTAGGGTAGGTGTAGGGTAGGTGTAGGGTAGGTGTAGGGTAGGTGTAGGGTAGGTGTAGGGTAGGTGTAGGGTAGGTGTAGGGTAGGTGTAGGGTAGGTGTAGGGTAGGTGTAGGGTAGGTGTAGGGTAGGTGTAGGGTAGGTGTAGGGTAGGTGTAGGGTAGGTGTAGGGTAGGTGTAGGGAAGGTGTAGGGTAGGTGTAGGGTAGGTGTAGGGTAGGTGTAGGGTAGGTGTAGGGTAGGTGTAGGGTAGGTGTAGGGTAGGTGTAGGGTAGGTGTAGGGTAGGTGTAGGGTAGGTGTAGGGTAGGTGTAGGGTAGGTGTAGGGTAGGTGTAGGGTAGGTGTAGGGTAGGTGTAGGGTAGGTGTAGGGTAGGTGTAGGGTAGGTGTAGGGTAGGTGTAGGGTAGGTGTAGGGTAGGTGTAGGGTAGGTGTAGGGTAGGTGTAGGGATAACAACACGCGGTTGTAGGGACAACAACACGCGAGCTGCTTGCAGCTCGCGCACCAAGCAAATACTAGTTATTATAATATATAAAACTGCATTACCACTGACTCACTGACTGACTCATTGACATAATTGTTCTCCCAGATGGTGGATGGGGAGGTGGGTATATTTTGACAGATTCGTAAACAAGTAACTCCCGTGAGTATGGGAAAAGTCCCAAACCTCACCTTTTCCTCCCCCCTCCTCCCCCCCTCTATCGTATCTCGGAAACTAAGGTACCCGTATTTTTTGTTTTTTACGGATTCGTTTAGAGGAGGCTCGGAAAAGTAAAAACCATTTTTCAAAGTTGACCCCCTCGCCCCCCTTCTCCCCCCCTTTAAGCGGATCTCGAAAGTTGAGACACTAGGAACATTTCTTTTTTCAGATTCATATAAAGGGGCAATGCTTTAGTCACAAACGAACCAGTTTTCAAAGTTGACCCTCTTGCCCCCCTCCTCCCCCTCCCCCCCTGTTTTGGCGAATCTTTTTTTTTTTGTTTTTTTTACGGATTCGTTTAGAGGAGGCTCGCAAAAGTAAAAAACCTTTTTCAAAGTTGACCCCCTCGCCCCCCTTCTCCCCCCCTTTAAGCAGATCTCGGAAGTTGAGAGACTTGGAACATTTCTTTTTTCAGATTCATATAAAGGGGCAATGCTTGAGTCGAAATCATTTTTCAAACCTCCCTACTCTCCCTCCCTTCATCCCTCCTGTCCCCAACCTCCCCTACCTAATATCGGTCGTCGAAACCTGTCCGGTGGGAGTTGACCAGGCAGCGTAGGGACCCCGAATGGAGCGAACCTACGCGACCGAGTGCAGCGCAGGGGGGAGGTGGCGAGCGAAGCGAGCCGGCAACCTCCGTAGCGTAACGAAGGTTGAGTGGGTGAAGCGAAACTCAGTGCCTGGCGACGAATGCAAACATTAGGGTTATGTTTTTTGGAACAAAGTGTAGGGTAGGTGTAGGGTAGGTGTAGGGTAGGTGTAGGGTAGGTGTAGGGTAGGTGTAGGGTAGGTGTAGGGTAGGTGTAGGGTAGGTGTAGGGTAGGTGTAGGGTAGGTGTAGGGTAGGTGTAGGGTAGGTGTAGGGTAGGTGTAGGGTAGGTGTAGGGTAGGTGTAGGGTAGGTGTAGGGTAGGTGTAGGGTAGGTGTAGGGTAGGTGTAGGGTAGGTGTAGGGTAGGTGTAGGGTAGGTGTAGGGTAGGTGTAGGGTAGGTGTAGGGTAGGTGTAGGGTAGGTGTAGGGTAGGTGTAGGGTAGGTGTAGGGTAGGTGTAGGGTAGGTGTAGGGTAGGTGTAGGGTAGGTGTAGGGTAGGTGTAGGGTAGGTGTAGGGTAGGTGTAGGGTAGGTGTAGGGTAGGTGTGGGGTAGGTGTAGGGTAGGTGTAGGGTAGGTGTAGGGTAGGTGTAGGGTAGGTGTAGGGTAGGTGTAGGGTAGGTGTAGGGTAGGTGTAGGGTAGGTGTAGGGTAGGTGTAGGGTAGGTGTAGGGTAGGTGTAGGGTAGGTGTAGGGTAGGTGTAGGGTAGGTGTAGGGTAGGTGTAGGGTAGGTGTAGGGTAGGTGTAGGGTAGGTGTAGGGTAGGTGTAGGGTAGGTGTAGGGTAGGTGTAGGGTAGGTGTAGGGTAGGTGTAGGGTAGGTGTAGGGTAGGTGTAGGGTAGGTGTAGGGTAGGTGTAGGGTAGGTGTAGGGTAGGTGTAGGGTAGGTGTAGGGTAGGTGTAGGGTAGGTGTAGGGTAGGTGTAGGGTAGGTGTAGGGTAGGTGTAGGGTAGGTGTAGGGTAGGTGTAGGGTAGGTGTAGGGTAGGTGTAGGGTAGGTGTAGGGTAGGTGTAGGGTAGGTGTAGGGTAGGTGTAGGGTAGGTGTAGGGTAGGTGTAGGGTAGGTGTAGGGTAGGTGTAGGGTAGGTGTAGGGTAGGTGTAGGGTAGGTGTAGGGTAGGTGTAGGGTAGGTGTAGGGTAGGTGTAGGGTAGGTGTAGGGTAGGTGTAGGGTAGGTGTAGGGTAGGTGTAGGGTAGGTGTAGGGTAGGTGTAGGGTAGGTGTAGGGTAGGTGTAGGGTAGGTGTAGGGTAGGTGTAGGGTAGGTGTAGGGTAGGTGTAGGGTAGGTGTAGGGTAGGTGTAGGGTAGGTGTAGGGTAGGTGTAGGGTAGGTGTAGGGTAGGTGTAGGGTAGGTGTAGGGTAGGTGTAGGGTAGGTGTAGGGTAGGTGTAGGGTAGGTGTAGGGTAGGTGTAGGGTAGGTGTAGGGTAGGTGTAGGGTAGGTGTAGGGTAGGTGTAGGGTAGGTGTAGGGTAGGTGTAGGGTAGGTGTAGGGTAGGTGTAGGGTAGGTGTAGGGTAGGTGTAGGGTAGGTGTAGGGTAGGTGTAGGGTAGGTGTAGGGTAGGTGTAGGGTAGGTGTAGGGTAGGTGTAGGGTAGGTGTAGGGTAGGTGTAGGGTAGGTGTAGGGTAGGTGTAGGGTAGGTGTAGGGTAGGTGTAGGGTAGGTGTAGGGTAGGTGTAGGGTAGGTGTAGGGTAGGTGTAGGGTAGGTGTAGGGTAGGTGTAGGGTAGGTGTAGGGTAGGTGTAGGGTAGGTGTAGGGTAGGTGTAGGGTAGGTGTAGGGTAGGTGTAGGGTAGGTGTAGGGTAGGTGTAGGGTAGGTGTAGGGTAGGTTAAGGAATACTTCTCAAAAACACGACAAAGCCGCGAGCTGCTTGCAGCTCGCGCACCAAGCAAATACTAGTTATATTATATAAAGCTGGATTACCACTCACTCACTGACTGACTCATTGACATAATTGTTCTCCCAGATGGTGGATGGGGAGGTGGGTATATTTTGACAGATTCGTAAACAAGTAACTCCCGCGAGTATGGGAAAAGTGCCAAACCTCCCCTTTCCCCCCCCCCTCCTCCCCCCCTCTATCGTATCTCGGAAACTAAGGTACCCGTATTTTTTGTTTTTTACGGATTCGTTTAGAGGAGGCTCGGAAAAGTAAAGACCATTTTTCAAAGTTGACCCCCTCGCCCCCCTTCACCCCCCCTTTAAGCGGATCTCGGAAGTTGAGAGACTTGGAACATTTCTTTTTTCAGATTCATATAAAGGGGCAATGCTATAGTCACAAACAAACCATTTTTCAAAGTTGACCCCCTTGCCCCCCTTCTCCCCCTCCCCCCCCCCATTTTGACGAGTCTTTTTTTTTTTTTTTTTTACGGATTCGTTTAGAGGAGGTTCGGAAAAGTAAAAATCATTTTTCAAAGTTGACCCCCTCGCCCCCCTTCTCCCCCCTTTTAAGCAGATCTCGGAAGTTGAGAGACTTGGAACATTTCTTTTTTCAGATTCATATAACGGAACAATGCTATAGTCACAAACAAACCATTTTTCAAAGTTGACTCTCTTGCCCCCCATCTCCCCCCTCCCCCCCCCTCATTTTGGCGAATCTTTTTTTTGTTTTTTTTACGGATTCATTTAGAGGAGGCTCGGAAAAGTAAAAACCATTTTTCAAAGTTGATCCCCTCGCCCACCTTCTCCCCCCCTTTAAGCGGATCTCGGAAGTTGAGAGACTTGGATTATTTCTTTTTTCAGATTCATATAAAGGGGCAATGCTTGAGTCGGAATCATTTTTCAAAACTCCCCATTCTCCCTCCCTTCATCCCTCCTCTCCCCAACCTCCCCTACCTAATATCGGTCGTCGAAACCTGTCCGGTGGGAGTGGACCAGGCAGCGTAGGTGTAGGGTAGGTGTAGGGTAGGTGTAGGGTAGGTGTAGGGTAGGTGTAGGGTAGGTGTAGGGTAGGTGTAGGGTAGGTGTAGGGTAGGTGTAGGGTTGGTGTAGGGTAGGTGTAGGGTAGGTGTAGGGTAGGTGTAGGGTAGGTGTAGGGTAGGTGTAGGGTAGGTGTAGGGTAGGTGTAGGGTAGGTGTAGGGTAGGTGTAGGGTAGGTGTAGGGTAGGTGTAGGGTAGGTGTAGGGTAGGTGTAGGGTAGGTGTAGGGTAGGTGTAGGGTAGGTGTAGGGTAGGTGTAGGGTAGGTGTAGGGTAGGTGTAGGGTAGGTGTAGGGTAGGTGTAGGGTAGGTGTAGGGTAGGTGTAGGGTAGGTGTAGGGTAGGTGTAGGGTAGGTGTAGGGTAGGTGTAGGGTAGGTGTAGGGTAGGTGTAGGGTAGGTGTAGGGTAGGTGTAGGGTAGGTGTAGGGTAGGTGTAGGGTAGGTGTAGGGTAGGTGTAGGGTAGGTGTAGGGTCAACAACACGCGAGCTGCTTGCAGCTCGCGCACCAAGCAGATACTAGTTATATTATATAAAACTGCATTACCACTGACTGACTCACTGACTCACTCATTGACATAATTGTTCTCCCAGATGGTGAAGGGGGAGGTGGGTATATTTTGACAGATTCGTAAACAAGTAACTCCCGTGAGTATGGGAAAAGTCCCAAACCTCCCCTTTTCCTCCCCCCTCCTCCCCCCCTCTATCGTATCTCGGAAACTAAGGTACCCGTATTTTTTGTTTTTTACGGATTCGTTTAGAGGAGGCTCGGAAAAGTAAAAACCATTTTTCAAAAATGACCCCCTCGCCCCCCTTTTCCCCCCCTTTAAGCGGATCTCGGAAGTTGAGAGACTTGGAACATTTCTTTTTTCAGATTCATATAAAGGGGCAATGCTATAGTCACAAACAAACCATTTTTCAAAGTTGACCCCCTTGCCCCCCTTCTCCCCCTCCCCCCCCCGTTTTGGCGAATCTTTTTTTGGTGTTTTTTTTACGGATTCGTTTAGAGGAGGCTCGGAAAAGTAAAAACCATTTTTCAAAGTTGACCCCCTCGCCCCCCTTCTCCCCCCCTATAAGCGGATCTCGGAAGTTGAGAGACTTGGAACATTTCTTTTTTCAGATTCATATAAAGGGGCAATGCTATAGTCACAAACAAACCATTTTTCAAAGTTGACCCCCTTGCCCCCCTTCTCCCCCCGTTTTGGCGAATCTTTTTTTTTTGTTTTTTTTACGGATTCAGCGTAGGGATCCCGAGTGGAGCGAACCTACGAGACCGAGTGCAGCGCAGGGGGGAGGTGGCGAGCGAAGCGAGCCGGCGACCTCCGTAGCGTAACGAAGGTTGAGTGGGTGAAGCAAAACTCAGTGCCTGGCGACGACAAGCAATCATTAGGGTTATGTTTTTTGGAACAAAGTGTAGGGTAGGTGTAGGGTAGGTGTAGGGTAGGTGTAGGGTAGGTGTAGGGTAGGTGTAGGGTAGGTGTAGGGTAGGTGTAGGGTAGGTGTAGGGTAGGTGTAGGGTAGGTGTAGGGTAGGTGTAGGGTAGGTGTAGGGTAGGTGTAGGGTAGGTGTAGGGTAGGTGTAGGGACAACAACACGCGAGCTGCTTGCAGCTCGCGCACCAAGCGAATACTAGTCTTATTATATGTATAAAACCAACCAACTCACAAACTATCCATCTTACATAAAATATCCTGTAAATCCTGAAAAACTACATTCTACCGCATTTCTTAGACCTTGTCGGACACTTAGGAAAAGTTTTATCCGATATTTTAAATCAGCCTCCATCCCAGCTCGGATTTGTTATTCATAGAGATAGCTCTCGAAGTAAGGCACACTTTAACTTATTGACTTAGATAACTTGGAATGGAATTAAAATTTAAAGAGTTTTTGGGTTGAAAATATTTGATTAGCGATTGGTTCTAATGAAGAGATGTAGCAAATTGAAGTGAATTAAGATTGGGCGCTTGACCTTGCAGGTTCATTACCGATATCAATATGGATTGAAGTATGGGATATCCTTGGCCATCCTTAAGACGACGACTAACGCCAACGACCTTGAGGGAACAAAACGCGCACTCGTTTCACACCCGCGCGACCCAAAATTTAGTAGTTTCTTGTACTTTCCTTATTATTCTAGGACTTTAAAAAAAAAAAAGCTTCAGATCAAAATGTAGATAATTAAATTGACTTTGAGATGGTGTCGATTCCATTAAAATACGCCCAGCGGTTTTAGTGTGATCGTCTTTTTTTTTTCCTTTTTAGACATAACTTTACAAATTAATTACACTATGTTATACGAATAAAACTCAAAATGTGCTGAGACCAAATTATTAGCAAATAGTCTAATATAACATACATTTTTTTCAAAAAATTACGACTATCCATTTTGACGTGATTCTCATTTGAAAATCAGCTACTCAAGGGAATCGGCGCCTTAATAAGAAACACAACGTGTGGCGAGATGGAACGAATGGATCGTAAGCAGTAACGTAAGTCAAGCGAAAGACGTCGATAAAATTAATCCAAGTTAATAGATGTCGGTAAAAGCCATCAGTAGCGAAATTCTGTGGTGATAATAATTGCATAAAACGCTCAAAAACAATCTACACACACAATTTTTTAGTGTGGGCTCAATCCTGAAAATGCGATAAAAAATCTGTTCTATCGTTCATTTGGTCGATTTTTACGAACATAATCAAAATCAAATATTTTTATTTTACATAGGCCTACATGGGCACTTATAAAACGTCGACAAAAGGTGCACGGTTCGGGTTAGTCGTTTCCTATGGAGAAGAACCGGCAAGAAACTCCATGGTTACTCGTTTATTTTTTTTTGTGTTTACAATATTTCCATGTTACAGCATTAGTACTTGGATATGGGGGGACAACTTAGGCCCGACAATAAGTCGTACGAAATTGAAAAAAAAACACAAAAAAATATGTACGAAATAAAAAGTTAACAAAAGTTAACAATCATCTAGAAATCTAGAATGCCTACAATGTTCACAAATTCACAATCGGTAAAAGAATCTATACAAAGGTAAAAACACAACACAAAAGTTAACATGTGGCACAAATACTGTAATCAGTGCTGTAACTATTCTTAGCAAAGGGCTATAATGATGATTGAAAAATATTGTAAAAAGTCTAATTAAAAGAGAAAAAAAATGAGATTGAGAATAGTTAGAGATATCCATATATTTGTGCCGTTTATGAGTTACCAGGGAAGCCGCATGCGCAGAGGGTGTCAAAGCCAAAATTTTTATCTTCAACGTAGTCCTTGATTCTATAATATGCTTTTTAACAAGGATACGTTTGATGTAGTTTTTGAACTTTCCATCGGTCAGTTCTATAACTGACTTAGGCAACTTGTTATAAAAGCGTATACTGTTTACAAGAAAAGACTTGCTAATTTTCGTTAATCTGAATTTGGGTATTACAATTTCATGCTTACTGCGTGTATTTAAACATAACATATCTACATCAGTGATGTCTCATCCCAAAAAAAGAAACCGTGCCGTCATACTGTACTGATTATACTGATTATTTTTGTAAATCGATCGCGTTCGGTTTCGTTCCACGGATATAGATGGTGATCTATCTATCGTGGAACTGAACCGAACGCGATCGATTTACAAAAAATAATCGGTACCATCAGATGAAAAACGCTAGTTACGTCGGCACGGTTTCTTTGTATAGGATGAGGCATCTGTATGCTAGTATTATATTATCTGTGCCTACATGATTGCCTGGAAGATATCGCGAATGTGACAAGGCTGCCCGTTGTATGTTTTTAGTTTTTATTTCATTTTCGGGTTCCGTACCCAAAGGGTAAAAACGGGACCCTATTACTAAGACTCCGCGATCCGTCTATCTGTCTGTCTGTCCGTCTGTCACCAGGCTGTATCTCATGAACGGTGATAGCTAGACAGTTGAAATTTTCACAGATGATGTATTTTTGTTGCCGCTATAACAACAAATACTAAAAACAGAATAAAATAAATATTTAAGTGGGGCTCCCATACAACAAACGTGTTTTTTTGCTGTTTTTTGGGTTAATGGTACGGAACCCTTCGTGCGCGAGTCCGACTCGCACTTGGTTTCTTTCTGGTGTACCTACAGTAAAGTATATATAAATAAAAAATACGAGAACAGCGTATTTTTGTTTCATATTTCAGAATTGATCCTATAGTACAATTTCACAATCATAAAACAGGTGACAGTATTACCAAAGTATTTAAATCATCCAGCACAAAAGTGTCATCCAAAATACTTTATAAATAAAAAGACAAAACAAAGACACATTTAGCATTACTATTCTCACCTTATAAAAGTCTAGTTTAAGTACCTCCATGATATATAACTATTGCGTTGTCTACCGAGATGAAAGTTTACTTACAGCCGTCTGATAGCAGCTTAGGACAGAAACTTTTGGACGACCTAGATCGCAAAGGCAGTAATAGTTTTATCTTTTTGACTTCAAAAAATCATTGTAGGTAAGGTTGAAGAAAATGTACACATGTTAGTGTAATTTATTCTCGGTTTGAATTTTGGGACTTGAAACGGCCTTTGTGATAATTTATGAGGCACATACCAGGTGCTCATTTACATTAAACTGCTTAGTTTTAGTTTTTGTAGTACATAGATGTACAACTTCGTTACGCATTTACTTAACAAAAACGAAGTATGGGGATATAAAGTATTTTTTTTTTTATATTAGTTTTTATTCCAGTACCCGTTACATTTCCCTTGGGATTAAAAGTAAATTCAAATCATAGGCTATGCGCCATCGGTACATGGACATCCCAGCCATATGCACCAAACGTTTTGGGAACACTTTTATTGTGCGTACGGCTAAGGGGTGGAATTCCCTGCCGGAGTCTGTGTTTCCCGACAGCTACAATCTAGGGGTCTTTAAGTCAAGATTGAATAGGTGTTTTCTAGGCAAGCGTGATTCACCGTCGACCACATCATCGCTTACCATCAGGTGAGAAAGTGGTCAAGCGCGAGCCTATAGGATATAAAAAAAAATGAAAGTGTCAAAAAAAAAAAGGAATTAATATTGATTCTGCCGTCCATTCGGCAATGTAGATTGTTATGGAGAAGAACGGACAAGAAACTCCATACTCACTCTCTTAAAATAAAACGTGTTTTAAAAGTATTTGGTTACCTCATTCTTGTTGGAAAAACGATATATGTGAGAACGATGTAAAAAGACGTACACGTAAAAGCGTCTAGAGTAAAATAACAATAAAAAATTCAATAAATACGTAATTAAAAACAGGCCGAGGTAGCTAAGTTATGACCAATCCCGACTGATGGCGCCCGTTCACGAACATGATACATGGTTCGACACCACTCAGCTCAACCATTATGAAGGGAACCGAATGATCCAACACATGTGCCACCATCAGAGAGACATTAGAAAGAGCATGACACACTATCAACTGCCAGGGCACACTAAAGACAATGAACGACACATAGGTACAGTAAATGGTAGATTTATAGTTGGTACACAGTACTCACATATATTATGTGCTGTGCATTTATATAATAAAAAATATAGTTAAGGGATCAAGAAAATATGCACTTGGTACGATGGTACTGATATCTCGTATGTTATTTGAAGTTTGTGACTTGAAACGATTCTTATGACTTTTTATACGATTACCTAGCTGCCTACCTAATATATACATACTTAGCTTGATGAACGTAGTGCCTTTTATACAATGAACTACATTAACTCACAAAGCCTGTCCTACAGGATCGTGCTTTTATACGTAATCATAAGTACAGCACTCAAAACTGTGTAGTTTATTATCAGCTAAAAAAATCGTAATTGGATCAGTATTTCTTGAGATAACCACCTATAAACAAAAATAACATGTGACCTCTTTATAATATTCGTTCAAATAAAATGTGAAAACCAAAAAAGTTTTTTACAAAAAAATACTACCGACTTCCAAATAAAACTACAAAGTGAAAAATAACTTTATTTTTGGAAGTCGGTGTCTTTCGTAGGTACTATTCTTTGTGTTATGGACACCGACTTCCAAAAATAAAGTTATTTTTCACTTTGTAGTTTTATTTGGAAGTCGGTAGTATTTTTTGTAAAAAGTTTTTTTAATTTTTTTATCATGAAACTTGAACATAACCGGTGAAATGAGAGATCTGCGTACCCCTTAAGAGCGTACTGGCGTGATGTTATGTTATGAAATGGTATAAGCAACAAACAGACATGCAAATGTAGCAATCCCGAGAGATTTGCCGTTGTTTACTAGAAGAAAGTTAATTCTTTTTTTTTCTTTTTTTTTAAATCTTTGCCCCACACTAGGAATTTCTCCTGTATCGCGGGTGCGTTTACAGACATATAAACTCACATACACAAACACCCAGAGCCGGAACAACTATTTGTAGGTCATACAAATATTTGTTCCGTGCGGGAATCGAAACCGCGACACCCAGCGCAGCAGTCAATCGCTCAACCACTGCGCCAACCGTGCGCTCATTAGTTCTGTTGTATATCTTCGAATTTCTTCGTCAGTCCTTCACCAAATTAAAATGGGACCAATTTCGGAACATACTCTTTCAAACAAAAAAATATATTTTGAAATCGGTCCACAATTGACGGAGATATCGGTGAACATACACAAAACATACATAATGTCGAACATAGAACCTCCTCCTTTTTGGGAAGTCGGTTAAAAACCATTTTTCTAGCAATGTTTTTGTTATTTTCGGGTACATTGGTGTTATAAAATAACAGTTTTGCTTACAAAGCTGTAAACTCAATTACAAATACTCACGTCTCGATCTCAATACGAATAATCAAAACTGTTGAAACCCTCAACGCAAGTTGAAACGCTTCAGAATCGCTTGATTCGATTGAATCAATCGTTTTGCATTCGTCATATCAACCGGAAAACACCCACGAGTGAACGTAATGGGAATCATGATTTTCCCTGTATCGATTGAATCGGTAAGCAATAGGGTAGCATTGGTAAATAGGTTACAATCAATTGATTTCGTCAATGCTTTTCAGTATCTCTTGGTTCATAACGGGCAACGAGGATTGGTTGCCATTGATTTGACAATCAAATCACATTTTGTATTTTGAGGAGCTCGTTAACAGCCGTACGGGTTGATCTTCAAGGTTAAGCATCGCTTGCTGAGGTTGGTCTGTGAATGGACGACAGTCTATTCAAAAACCAAGACCCCTCCGTGCCTCAAAAAGCACGTTTTCCCCCGACTGTCAATTGTGAACTTTGAAAGTTGTTACGGTCGACATTTTCTGTCTCACTTACCTTAATAATATATCAACTCAGGATCAACTCAGTATGGATGAAATGGTGACAAGACACTGGAACAACTTGCGACCCACGGATGCCCCTCAAGTTAAAGGGGAAAATTTACAAGTCCGTGATTAGACCTGTCGTACTGTATGGATCAGAATGTTAGGCTGTGAAAAAGATGGATGAAAAAAGATTGCATGTAGCAGAGATGAGAATGTTGAAATGGATGTGCGAAGTGACGAGAATGGATAAAGTGAGAAATGAGTATATTAGAGGAAGTTTGAAAGTGACACCAACGACAGAAAAGTTGAAAGGAAACCGTTTTTCCTGGTATGGTCATCTAATGAAGTGGGATGAAACGCATTTTAATAAAAGAGTTATGATTATAAGTGTGAATGAGAAGAGAGGGAGGGGACGGCCAAAGAAAAGATGGATGGACTGTGTGAGGAGTGATATGAAAGAAAAGGGGAGTCAGTGATAGCGTGACAGGACGGTATGGAAGAAGAAAACGACCCCAAGTAACTTGGGATAAGGGCAGGAAGATGATGATTACCTTTATAAAATAACGCCAAAAAATCCCCCAGGATTTTTGGCGACAGCTAATATAATATAATAATTGAGGCTTACAAATAGTATTTATACTGATAAACTTTGCCCATTATGTAATAGTAGTTTATGATACTGTTGCATAATAAGGGGTATTAAAACATGAGTGTGTGTTTAAAAACCGAGCCGTAGGCGAGGTTTTTAATAATATTCACACGAATGTTTTAATACCTAGTTATGTGCAGTTTCATACACTACTTTATCTACACTCATACATTTTGGGATGGAACCCACTAAATACCTTTTATTTGCATTTTCCATGCCATAAAGTCGTGATAAATGCATCATATAATAATCTCGACTTTGCTGGTAAGAGATTATGAGTAATTTCCTTCGCCGCGTATAAAATAATTGGACATTAAAATGTGATTTAGCAAGAATTTAAAAAATTCATGACGTTTTGTTTTGCAAAACAACACGTATGAATGGCGCCAAAACCCAGCACATCACCGCATTATCCGCGCATGCGCTAAGGCTTAGCACACGCACTGCGATATTTATTCGCGAGATTTTTTTCCGCCCATTCTGCGACCTATGGAATTGTATGAAGCTGCGGTAAAAAAATCGTGCGGCAATAATACCGCATGAAAGCCGTGTTTTGCAACAGAATCCACCGCACCACGGCGAAAATTTAATTCGCGCGAATATTTTGAGCTTTATGAACAGGTAGAAAGAGACAAAATTAGCGCGAATAAAAATCACAGTGCGTGCTAAGCCTAAAGCGGGCATTGTCACAGACAATTTAAAATTGGAATCAAATCTTTTTATTATAGGTACTAAAAAGGCATTACAAAAAAAATTTTTGATGGAAACTCCTTAGCGATTAACTTCTTGGATTTGTCCTGTATCGTAATAGAAAAAAATTTTAGCATTATTTTGTTAGAGAAATAGTGTTATAATGAAATTCTATTTTTAAATTTCGGTATTGTGTTTATAAAGTATGTCAATATAAACTCGTTTTGAAGTTTATAATTCGAATATTACGATATGCGAGTAGATAAAATTAATTAAGGCTTTCATTTCTTTTCGAATCTTGGTTATAAAACTCAACAATTGAATTACGAGTAAACTTTTATATTTAATTCATACGGTTGTTAAACTCACTCTTTCTAATAATTTAATTCAATACTAACCCTAACCCTTTTAAACTCTTAAATATTACAAAATTGGAAACCTAAAATCCAATAAACGTCCTAAATTAATTACTACGGATCTACAAATCCCTTTAATCATTACGAAATCTGATCTTTAAATTGGACGAAAAAAATTCGGTCCTGAAAAAGTAAAACCGGATTGTTTAAAAATTTAAAAACGTTCACAAAATAAAGGGTGTACAATAAAGTGTCGTGATTCGTGAAATTGTTTGAAAAACAAACTCGTTCCGAGATTCAGGATGCGGTCGGAATCACGCTGTATAGTCGATAGGGTGGCTATGGTATTGTATTTAGGAATATATTCTTAAAGTCACGTTTGTTACCATTTGATCATACCTTATTTTTTAAAAGCTCGAAACCCGAGAATTTTTAGCATTGAAGTAATGTTTGACACGTTTTAAGCTCCGAAAAATACAGAAACTAGTCATAATATATGTGTCGAGAGTTATACAGAAGAAGAGAGCAGTGGTGGCCCAGTGGTATCAGCCGCGACTTACAAGTTGTAGGTCGTGGGTTCGAGCCCAGGCAGGCGCTTTACTTTGTGTAAATTATTTCATCACCACTGCTCTCAAAATGGTGAAGGAAAACATCGTGAGGAAACCGGCATGTCCTAGAACCAACAATTCGAAGACATGTGACATCCACCAACCTGCACTGGGCCCGCGTGGTGTATTACGGCCCATTCCCTCTCACAGAGAGGAGGCCTGTGTCCCAGCAGTGGGAACATTAATAGGCTGATGATGTGTGTGATGTGATGTGAGTTATATTCCTATAAAAAATATTATATCTATATTATTTTACAGCCCACCCATCGGCCTACAGCGATACCGCACAAGTTTTTATCATTGATGGTGTGCCAAAATTAGTTTATATGGTACTTTTTAGGATTCCGTACCTCAAAAGGAAAAAACCGAACCCTTGTAGGATCACTTTTTTCAAAATCACAAATCAAATCAAAATCAAATCATTTATTCGCTAGAATATAGGTGTTTATAATAAGATCGTGGGATGAAAAGGTGAGCCATACATTCTGCCCAAAATAAGGCATGCAAAAGTATAGTAAGTTAAAAAAAAACAATTAAACAAATAAAGTCAAGCAGATAAAGATGTCAGAATAAAAAACAAAACAGTCAAATAGAAAATGGATTCAAAAAATATTCAAACGAAAGGCAAATTTGCAATCAACAAAAACATAGTAATAAAATAATATAATAATAAAATATACAGTCAAACAGATAAAATAAAATCAGAACAGCAAATCTATCGAATACTATTAATACAGTCAATATGTCATGTCATGTTTTTGTCCGTCTGTCTGTCTGTCCGTCTGACTGTCAAAACCGTATACTCAGGTTACAATCCCTTGCAGCTGTCAAAAATCAAACTTCTTGATCAAAGCAATCAAGAGATACAGCCGTTAATGACGCATATTTTACACTCGCAAGGGAATTAAAATCTACAGGGTACTTCCAGTTGACATAGAATCATGAAATTTGGTAAGAATCAATGTCTTATAGCACACGTAAAATAAAAAAAATTGACCAAGTGCGAGTCGGACTCGCGCGCGGAGGGTTTCGTACCATTATCGCAAAAAACGGCAATAAAATCACGTTTGTTGTATGGGAGCCCCACTTAAATATTTATTTTATTTAGTTTTTAGTATTTTTTGTTATAGCGGCAACAGAAATACATCATCTGTGAAAATTTCAACGGCCTAGCTATCACGGTTCATGAGATACAGCCTGGTGACAGACGGACAGACAGACAGACGGATCGCGGAGTCTTATAGTAATAGGGTCCCGTTTTTACCCTTTTGGTACGGAACCCTAACAAACCGAAAACCGTAAATTTGTACCGACATAAAAAAAATATTATTAATTTATTTGCGATGTATAATCCCCGGCACGTAAGTTGGTAAGGGTCGTTAGAGCCGCAGAAGTAGTTTTTTAGGTATATTTGGTAGTGAAGCGGGGCGCGGGGAGTGTTTAGGACCATTCCGAGCGCGCGATTGGTTGGTTAGTTGACACAAGGATTGATTGACCAATCATGTCGCGTCCACGTTCCGTTCGCTCTATATGGTGGTTGGTCAGTTCGCGGAATATGCGCGAAATTACCTCCAAAACGCCAAAACATTACCAACATACGTCCTGGTCGGTTCACTCTGTCAAAAGTTAGATGAATTTAAAGTGTTCAAGAAGTGAAATTATCACAACACACGCAATTCAGATACTCGGGCAGTTGAACTCGATATTCGATAGATGGCGTTGTGCATTTGAAGTCATTTTCTGAATGGCGGTGTTAAGATTCTCCGCGAAAGATTGATGACTATAGAAACAAAAATGGTAGGTAGGTAAGTAGGGTAGGCAGGAAGGTAAGTGGGGTGGGGTTGGCAGACAGATGACGGGAGCGAAGCCGCGGGCACAGCTAGTTTTCATAATAAATTGATAAATGACTTTTCATTCAATCGACTGGTTTCTAATTCATAAATGATGTGTCAGCAATTTACTAAGCCTTTCTTATACAAGCGTCCTTTAACAAATTTTTATTTCAAGTAAAATTCTAGAACCAATACCAAAGTAAATAGTACCTATCCAACCTAGATATAATTTTTCCAGTATGCGAAAACATAGTACAAAGATATAAGATGCTTCCTAACTAACTGATTAAACTCATTTGTCACTTTTAACGACACCCTAGAGCTAGAAGGCGGCAGTGGCCCCTTTAGCTTGAAGAATCGTTTTACGGAATCAATTACTAGTAGGTACTTTAGCTAAAATAGTGGATCGAAACTGCGATGGATTTATGACGCAGGTAGGTTTAAAGTTGGATATTATTTCTCTTTAGAAGAGAATATAACTTGACTTAACATCTTTAGTGCAAAACAAAGAGGGGAGTCCAGTGGTTGGTTCAAACGATTCAGCTTATTGCAGTTTAGTGATGGCCAAAGCCCTCGCTCGCAATTATGCTCGCAATTATAGTCTACCTAGGCGAGGGACGTCTTATGCCGCAGTGCCACGACTTGATTTATCACAGGCTAGATCGCGCCAGGCCAGGCTGACAGGCCGTGGGGATCGTCGCATCCGATGAAGCCTACGGAGGCCTGACGTCGCGCGTCGCGCGTCCATTCCATCGGGATTCAGTTCAAAGGCGCGGCACGATGCCCAGAGTAAATTGCCGGTCAGCTGATCAACATTGCACAACATTGAATGGCGGGCATCAGGCCGCACCAGGCCAACTCACGCCGTGGGAACACTCAGGCAGGTCGCGACAGGCGTTGCCATGTCTGGCACGGCCTGTTGATTAATAAGCCGTGCGACACCAGCTTTACGCTACACTTGTCAATACGCGGTCTTCATTCGTCTTCTTCACTGGTTATCGGCTTACGGTAAGATGCTATAAAAAATCAATCTGCCTAGGCTTTCCTCAACTATGTTGGGGTCAGCTTCCAATCTAACCGGATTCAGCTGAGTACCAAATATTTTACATGGAGCGATTGCCTATCTGGCCTCCACAACCCAGTAACTGGACACGATATTCGTTGGCTAGATTGGTGCCAGATTTCAGGCTTCTGACTACCCGTAACGACTGTCAAAGATCTTAAGAAGTGCCAGCCGGGACCAAGGGCTGTGCTTTCCAAGGCATGGAGGAAACTCGCTATGTGATAATGGTCACCCATCCACGGACCGATCTCGGCAAGCGTTGCTTAACCTTGAAGATCTTAAGAAATGACAGCCGGGACCAACGGCTTTATGTGCTTTACAAGGCAAGGAAGAAACTCGCTATGTTAGAATGGTCACCCATCCACGGACCGATCTCGGCAAGCGTTGCTTAACCTTGAAGATCTTAAGAAATTACAGCCGGGACCAGTGTCTTAATGTGCTTTTCAATGTATGGAGGCAACTCGCTATGTGAGAATGGTCACCCATCCACGGACCGACCCCGGCAAGTGTTGCTTAACCTTGAAGATCTTAAGAAATGGCAGCCGGGACCAGTGGCTTAAAGTGCTTTCCAAGGTACGGAGGAAACTCGTTATGTGAGGATGGTCACCCATCCACGGACCGATCCCGCAAAGCGTTGCTTAACCTTGAGAATCTTAAGAAATAACAGCCGGGACCAGTGGCTTAATGTGCTTTCCAAGGCACTGAGGAAACTCGCTATGTGAGGATGGTCACCCATCCACGGACCGATCTCGGCAAGCGTTGCTTAACCTTGACGATCGACCCGTGTCGCTGTTATTATTTAACCACGAATTCCTCATATAGGATAGGATGCTATAAGTTCAAATAAAATTGGTGTAGCATTAAATCATTGTTCCATCTATGTCCTTGTATCCACCTGCCCAAATAAAATAAAGGATGCACAAATCAACCCTTTATGTCTCACCCATTACGCTCACCAAAAATCCTACATTTCCGCGACTCATGGCCGCAATACCCGGTGAATGTACCAGGGACTTTATTCAGCGTGTCATCCGTAGAAAAATGACGTCACCACTTCGGTGAGGCTGCGACAGCAATAAAGTTTGTATTCTCTGCAAGACGCGCTAAACGCGTCGAGAGCGGTTAAGTTTTCACTGTTTTGAGAGAGTGCTGTAAGTATGACTACGGAATTATCGTAGCGGGATTTTTGAGTGGTTTGAGTGGTTTAAAATACAGTTTTATCTATAAAACTAGAAGCAATAGCACCAGGGTTACCGACATAGCTCGAAGAATTTCCAAACTTAAGGGGCAGTGGGCAGGGCACATTGCTCGCAGAACGGATGGCCGATGGGGCAGAAAGGTTCTGGAGTGGCGACCGCGAACCGGAAGACGTTGCGTTGGAAGGCCTCCCACCAGGTGGACCGATGACCTGGTGAAGGTTGCTGGTTATGAGACGCACGGGACGCGGCCAATGTGGCGACGCTTGGGGGTGGCCTATGTCCAGCAGTGGACGCCTTTCAGCTGATTTGATGATGATGATGAACGCTCGTAGAATCTAGGACTAGTATAGTCTAGACTAGTATAGTCTTACCCCCCGATTCCTAATTAAGAAATTTGAAGTTGAGTATTTGTCAAACTCTACAGCCTGAAAACCTGTCAACGTTTGGTATTAAAGTAGGGTTCGACACACACTAACTCTTAGTTCACAATTCAGAAACCGGCCCCCTCTCAACTTAGTATAGTAGTGTTGGGTACATCGTCCTCACTTACATGAATTAATGTATGTATGTAAATGTTGTAAAACACCTTTTTTTTTAAAAGAGTTAGTATGGAATTTCTTGTCCGTTCTCTCCATAACAAGCTACTTTTCCCAGTGGACGGTAGAATCAATTATTATTAACTTTAAATTTATATTTTTGACGTTCAAAAGTGCCGCTTAATGGCCTTAATGGTAAAGAATTTTTGTCTTGTCTTGTCTTAAAAAACCGACTCATCACTTCATCACTCAAATGAAATCTGATGGTTTTAGTTACATTTAAGTTTCATTATTCTTTTATTCTTCTCGTCTGTGTTCTTCATTGCTGAAGGTCGTCCCCATCTTGGAAAGCTTTGAAGGCTTCACTGACAGGCTACTTCTAGGCCACTCAATCTTCGGATCATTCTTTTAGGACCAAGACATTTAATTAAACCCAAGGACAGCCCAAATTCTATGTCATTAATCTAAAACAAAAAGGTTGCCCAAAACCAAACTAGGTCCGCCTCGAAACGAAAAGTTTCCACTTAAAGTTGTGACAATCTAAGAAGTCGGCTTTGACAGCTACAAAAATACGTTAAATAAGTTACAACTTGATGCTTGCGAATGATACTCGTTGTTATAGTATTTTGATAACATAGTATTTATTTCTTCTTGCTTTCTTTTTTTTTTTCGTTCTTTTTAGGGTTCCGTACCCAAAGGGTAAAAACGGGACCCTATTACTGAGACTTCACGATCCGTCTGTCTGTCTGTCTGTCTGTCCGTCTGTCACCAGGCTGTATCTCATGAACCGTGTTAGCTAGACAGTTGAAATATTCACAGATGATGTATTTCTATTGCCGCTATAACAACAAATACTAAAAACAGAATAAAATTAATATTCAAGGGGGGCTCCCGTACAACAAACGTGATTTTTTTGCCGTTTTTTGTTTGATATTAATAACGGCAACAGGTAGACGCTTGAAATATTCACAGAATAAATAGTTGTATATTCACTTCACAAAATAATTAAATAAAATAAATTAAGGGGGGCTCCCATACAACAAACGTGATTTTTTTGCCGTTTTTTTTGCGATAATGGTGCGGAACCCTTCGTGCGCGAGTCCAACTCGCACTTGGCCAGTTTTTCTATATTGTGTATGAATAACATAGAAATTAAGAAGGATTATGATTTTAATTTTTCGTAGACATATAAAGTTATCGCGGCATGTAAAATAAGAAACGTCATCGGACTTCTTAGATTGTCACGGTTATAATTATACCCTGATTTTTAGGGTTCCGTACCCAAAGGGTAAAAACGGAACCCCATTACTAAGACTCCACGATCCGTCTGTCTGTAGGTCGGTCCGTCTGTCACCAGGCTGTATCTCATGAACCGTGATGGCTAGACGGTTGAAATTTTCACAGATGATGTATTTCTGTTGCCGCTATAACAACAAATACTAAAAACAGAATAAAATTAATTTTTAAGGGGCTCCCATGCGACAAACGTGATTTTTTTTGCCGTTTTTTGCGATGATGGTATGGAACCCTTCGTGTGCGAGTCCAACTCGCACTTGGCCGGTTTTTAATTTCTTAGACTAAATTGACATTTCGGGGGTTGTCACTTTATCGTTATGTTTACTTACATTACATAACATAAAAATAGTGTCGTATCCTGGTTATCCTAAGTGATCGAAAGTTGATCGGAAATCGAAGTAGATCGAAAATGTAGCTATTTCACGGCAAAATAATTACATTTGTTAAGAAACTAGCGGCCCTTATTAAGTTTCTACTCATTTATGTCAGACTTCATTTTATAGATCACAATAAAAGTTTATGTACTATGTATCTGAATACTGTTATATTAAAATATACTGCGTTTATATTTATAAAACATTTATTTAAACCATTTAGTAAAATTAAATTGAGGAGTCATGTCACATCGATTCGATGAATCACTTATGATTAAGCCTTAACTACAACACTATGCTCCGCGCATGCAACATTTAAAAAAAGTAATGTCATTGGCAGCTGTCAGTGTCAGTCTATGAAATTAAAAATCGCAACATAGTCAATAATAAGAGTGAATAGGTTACTTCTAGGCAAGCGTGCTTCACCGTCGACCACATCATCGCTTACCATCAGGCGAGATAGTGGTCAAACGCGAGCCTATCGATAAAAAAAAGCTGGCGCTATTATACAAAGTTACTCGTTTTTAGACAAAAGTTTTTGAAATGCCAGGAAAAACAATTTTTGGGACCAATTTTTAAAAAAAAATTGTTTCTAAAGTACTACATAAAAGTGTACCTTCTGTTAAAAAAACGAGACAAAAAATTAGAGTACTTGATGGACATGTGAATAGGATGTTGATGACGGTTTTTCCAACAAAGGTTTTTTACTACTAAAGTAGACCGTTCTTGCTAATAATGACGCAAAAAAGACGCAATTTAAGTGGGATGACGACGATCTTTTTACGGTTTTAGAGCTAGAGGAAAAAGTTTAGAGGTACTTAAGGACATTAGGTAATGAGAAAAGTGACTTAAACAATTTTCTTTTTGTTCAAATTAAATCTAGGGTGCGTTAGATTTACCTCTACTTTAGATATCTTTTTAGGGTTTCGTACCCAAAGGGTAAAATCGGGACCCTATTACTGAGACTTCACGATCCGTCTGTCTGTCTGTCTGTCCGTCTGTCACCAGGGTGTATCTCATGAACTGTGACAGCTAGACAGTTGAAATTTTCACAGATGATGTATTTCTGTTGCCGCTATAACAACAAATACTAAAAACAGAATAAAATAAATATTTAAGTAGGTTTCCCATACACCAAACGTGATTTTTTGGCCGTTTTTTTGCGATAATGGTACGGAACCCTTCGTGCGCGAGTCCGACTCGCACTTGGCCGGTTTTTCTGAGAGCTGTAATCTGGGTGTTTCTGCTAAATTTATTTTATAATTTACGCACCAAAATGTCCTAATGCATTTGGCATTATAGGTAAATAAGGTGCCAAGGCAAATATGCAGTCAGTCACAAATCATTGCTTACCATCAGAAAAATTAAATACTCCCAATGTTTGACTTAGGAATTTAAAATTATATGAATATTTTTTAAACTCCCCGGAAAACGTAACAAACTGACACGTTCTAAACTCTCAATTCGCATTTCAGAAACCAGCACACAGTGTTCAAAAGTGAACCTTTAATTATGTAATCTAAAACAAAATTACTATTTTCTACTAGAACATCTTCTTTATGTTGTTCGTTCAAATAAATATTAGTTCTGGTAACTCAAACGAGCAGGTACAATTTCTGTTTCCGAGCAGCATTGCTGTGTTCCATTTATAAAGTAATAAGTCGGTGTAAAATTACTGGCACATGAGGCTCATACAATTTGCTGAACTTTTCTATAGGACCAGCAATTTATTGGAAAACGGCTAGGTGTTAGATTTTGACTTTTTGATAGGTACCGAATCGGAAACGAATCGAATCGACGCGGTGGAGGTCTGAATCTGAGAAACAAAAAATATTTTCCTCTAAGACCGACATTTTTCTACAGACTTCAAAAAGGAGGGAGATTCTTAACTCAATTTATGTTTATATACGTCTGTTATAGTTGTTCTATCTCACGAAGAAGGGTTACGTGACTTTTATGACGCCACATTTATTACCTCATTTCTCAATCTTTCATTTAAAGTTACACCACACATACTTCGCAAGGAACGCATTTCTACTGCATTAATCCTACTTTCATGTCTTGTTGGCCATACCAACCTTCACTTCCATACATAAGTGTAGGCACCAGCACGCTGTTGTGAACGGCGAGTCGAGTTTCGAGAGACATCGATTTGCTGGTCACAACCACATGTATAGCACCATTCACTTTATTCCCTGCATTCACTCTCCTTTCCACATCCTCTTCAATCTTTCCATCCCTTGTGAACATAATTCCCAGATATATAAACTCGTTCACTTGCTCCACACTCTTCTTCCGATACATCGTCTTCTCTTTCAAACACCATTACATTAGTCTTGTTCCCATTTATACTCATCCCTTTAAACTTAAAAGCTTCATTCATCACAGTCACCATGTCTTGCAACTGTTATACTGACGATGCAAGGAGTCTTGATCATCTGCATAGAGAAGACATTTGACAGGCAACTCATTCATCCTCAATCCGTACTCATGCTCTTTCAAACCTATCAGACGACTTTCCATGTACAAGTTGAACAGCCAATGTGACGCTACACAGCCCTGTCTAACACCCCTTGAGATGGAAAACCAGTCCGTATACGCCCCATTTGTCCTAACACAAGTCTATTCACATCACATCACATCACATTATCAGCCAATTAATGTTCCCACTGCTGGGACACAGGCCTCCTCTCTACGAGAGGAGATGGGCCGTAATCAATCACGCGGGCCCAGTGCGGGTTAGTGGATGTCACATGTCTTCGAAGTTTTGGTTCTAAGACATGCCGGTTTCCTCACGATGTTTTCCTTCACCGTTTTTGAGAGCAGTGGTGATGAAATAATTTACACCAATTAAAGCGCCTGCCTCGGTTCGAACCCACGATCTACAACTTGTGTTGTAAGTCGCGGCCGATACCACTGGGCCACCACTGTTCTTAAAGTCTAGTCTATTCAAAAACATCTTTACCCATTTTTACTAAACTTTAACAAGGCATTGTCTTCCCAAAAAAGATCCAAAAGTATCACCAGCATCTAACAAAACATTTTTCATTATTCCCATATCAAAGTTTCATAAAGCGACCGACGATGGTAAGTAGCAGTCACCAAGCGCGGGGCTCTTAAGTTAAAAGCTTTCTAGAGCTGTTCTCAGCACCTGCGCCTCTTAACAGCTACTTACAATGTCGCGTGCGTGTTAGTTACTGGTGCCCTTTGCGAAAATATTAAGTGTTGTCATATTATATTTTTTTGGGTTGGTTTTATTGGTATTATGATATGTTATGTTTATTTTTAACCGATTTTCCAAATTGTAGGAAGTTCTATGTTAGACTTAATGTATGTTTCTTTTTTGTTTTTGTTTATGTTCACCGATTTCTCCGTCAATTGTGGACCGATTTTAAAATTATTTTATTGTTTGAAAGAGTATATTCCCACATTAGTCCTATTTTAATTTGGTGAAGATCTAATGAAGAACTTGGGCGAAATACAACAGAACTCTTCAATAAATGACGGCACATCTCTCGGGATTTCTTCAATCGCTTGTCTGTTTATTGTTTATACCATTTTATAACATAACATCACGCCAGTATGCTCTAAAGGGGTACGGAGATGTGTACTGTTCACCTTGGTACCCTCTCATTTCACCGGTTATGTTCAAGTTTCATGATATATATAATATTTTTGGAAGTCGGTGT
Organism: Orthosia incerta; assembly: GCA_948252205.1. Lineage (NCBI taxonomy): Eukaryota > Metazoa > Arthropoda > Insecta > Lepidoptera > Noctuidae > Orthosia > Orthosia incerta. The sequence continues at coordinate 5,890,617 of OX411749.1, forward strand.
CCATAATGAAAAAAATTGTACCTACCAAAGACACCGATTCCAATAAGAAAGTTATTTTTACTTTGTAGTGCTTTTATTTGGAAGTCGGTAGTATTTTTTTGTAAATTTTTTTTTTTGGTTTAATGTTTGGCAAAAAGATTTTTTGCGTGTTTTTTTAAAATATGATAGACGCAGAGGAAAACAGAGCGAAAATAGCATAAATACAAAAGAATGCATTTGAGTTTATACGATTGTGATTTTACTGCTTATATCGAAATATAAACCATCAGCATCCACAGGAGCGGTCGATGTTGCGACTCTTGGGCTATGTTCAGTAGTCTAGGATGCCTTTAGGCTAAATTCATTATGATGATAGAACCATATTAAGCTTTACCCACAGAGGCAACCAGTATGTGATTGAACGAACAATCACAGTACCATCACAGAAAATTTATCAAAAAAATTTTGTAATTTTCATAGTTTTATAAAGATCATCATCATCTGCCTAGCCTTTTCTCAACTACATTGGGGTCGGCTTCCAGTCTTACCGGATTCAGCTAAGTACCAGTGTTTTACAAGGAGCGACTGCTTGTCTAACCTCCACAACCCAGTAACTGGGTAACACGGTACCCCTTGGCAAGACTGTTGTCAGAGCTCAAGCTTCTGACTACCCGTAACGACTGTCAAAGATCTTCAAATGACAGCCGGGACCAACGGCTTAACGTGCTTTCCGAGGCACAGAGGAAACTTGGTATCTTGAAATGGTCACCCATCCACGGACAGACCACGTCAAACGTTGCCTAACCTTGATGATCGACCCGTGCGGCTGTTATTGTTTAGCCACGAGCTCCTCTCGTTTTATAAATATCAATAGTAGCTATATTTATCCAAATTAAATACCCACTTCTTTAAATTTGTTTTACGGTAAAACTTTAAGAAAATTAAGAGTTATAGTTAAAATAACAATCACGTTAAGGCCAGTGTTTATAAGACCTTCAGTCCCTGCCGTGTATTACACTCAATGGTGGACACCTCCACGCATCTTTATCGTTTGAAAATTTATTTGAACTTGCAGGGAAATCCAAGTTTCATGCGGATACCTGTATTCTTAAGAGTTCAGTTCAGTTAAACTTTCATGTTTTCATATTTCCCAGATGCACAAGACGAAAAGTTTTGGAGGGTCAAAACTGGTTTAGTATATCCGTATTTTATATACATTATAAAACGTCTATATTTCCCGAAGGAGTAAGAGGTGGTGACTATAGTAGATACGGTTGCCTTACGAAAACTTCAACTATCTTTAAAATCTAATCCTAATTAAAACCGTAAAAAATGTGACGCTTCTAAGAACGAGTATAGATAACTATTAATCCCACTGTATAGAAATAGTTTTATACTATTCGTAAATCAATTTCTATGAAAACTTCTTATCGCATCATTATCGCATTATCTTTTCGCGACTTTTAGTCCGGTTAATTTAGACCAAAAAATGAGAGTGAAGTTACATAAAGTCTCAACAAGCTGAATTTCAGTGAAATTGTTCAAAATATAATTATAAACAATGTCTAGAAGTTCCCCATCATTCCCCTGTAAGGAAAAAAAAATATTCAAGGTCAAAGGTCAAAAAAATGAGTTTTTCGCGATTTTCAGCAAAACGGTAAGTTTTATTATAAAAGTACCTCAGACAAAAATTATAGATCATAAAATTATCTATAAAAAATGTATCAATACTTTTTTTCTTACGAGCCACCGTTTCTGAGATATAACGATTCGAAAAGTTATAAAAGTTGTTATCGTCATAATATGCACACGTTTCCACGCCACCTATGAGGTAGTGTTCTTAGCGCGTTTTTTAACACGCTTTTATTAGCTTGGTATGTATGTATCTATGTATCAATGTATCAATGTAACAATGTATCAATGTATCAATGTAACGGAATCTTTGAACGTGATTTTCACCCACTTCAAAACGTTGGATTGATTTGAAACTGCACACTTATCAAGGACCGATGACAATGCAATAATTTAAACAGTTTGTCCCATTATCCTTACCATTAAAGCGTGTTTTTTAGTTTTTAGAACTACAATTTATTTAACGTGGTTTCCCCAGTAGGCCTACTCCACGGGTCAGTTGTGATCCTGTTTAATGTAAAACTATTTCATAATAACGAAAATTTTCAAAGATTGGGAAAGATAAAAGCGATGTAAATTAATAAAAAGTGTTGAAGTTTATTCGTCTTATTCGTAAGTTTCAAATTCTTGTTCTTCTTCTTGATCTTCTACTTGTTCTTCTTCTCCTGCTTCTTCTTCATCTTCATTTTGGATGCAAGTAAATTGCGTCAATAGCGATGTATCGCATGATACTTCGTTCTTCGATAATTTTATGATCTACAATTTTAGTTTGAGGTACTTTTATGATAAAACTTACCGTTTTGCTGAAAATCGCGAAAAACTTATTTTTTTTACCTTTGACCTTGAATAAAAAATTTTCCTTACAGGGGAATGATAGGGAACTTCTAGACATTGTTTATGTTTTGAACTTTTTCACAGAAATTCAGCTTGTTGGGACTTTATGTAACTTCGAATGTCTAAATTGACCGGACTATTTCTGAGGGAGCTTTAGTGTAAGTATAATGTGACAAAGTTGGAAAGTGCTTTATTTTTAAGTCATGTGTCGTATATCAACATATCGCCAGTTACACCAGAAAGAATGAAGAAAGTAAAAATATTTATTTGTGACCCGCACAGGAGACACGAGATAAGAAAAACACAAACAATAATAAAAAAATTAAATAAATAACCCCGTGCGAGACCAAAAAGGCTCCTATCTCAGCATGTGCAACGATATTAAAAAGAAAATAACGCTGCGCTGATATTCTGATAGGGTCCACTGTTAATGCCACGGACACATTCACGGAAACGGATGATATTTAAGAAATAAAATAGAACAAGATAAATAATAACAAAATAGTATATATAAACCAGCCCACCAGCTTCCTTTGTTGTACGTGGTGAATCTAATTTTAAGGTTGCTAATGAGAACCGTGCATAATAATATACGCTATTGTAATATATGAGAATTCTACATTTGTTTAGACAGCTCTTGTTCCTGTAAATTCTGGATTATCTTTTAGTGTGAGTAGCGTGAAATTAATACTGGCAAAAGCAACAGTCTTTGTCGCAATTTATTTTCTGTCTCTGAATGTGGCTTTAAAATTCTAGATTTTACGGTATCAGTTACTATGTTGATGTTGTTGTTCCTACGGTTATTGTTTCTTTACTACTATTGACTCTTAGACTCTTACCCTCTTACTAATGATGAAATGTATGGTTATTCCTTTGTTATACCTGGTATAACTTAATTCCGTGTTTATTAGTAAGAGGGTTAGATACTAACAATTTATTCTTTGTTTAGTATTCATGAGTAATGAAGCACATAATTATGTTGCCACTTTGTTACATTCGATATTGTAGAGTTCGATTTCTTTTCAGGTTGACTAGAATTGATCAAACGAGATTTCTTTATACCTGTATCGGCTTGCTGCCCTTGTCCCATATTACTTGGGATCAGCATAACACGTTTTCTTCATCCATTCCGTCTTGTCAACTGTCACGGTATGTTTGATTTTCTTTTCTTTCACTAACCTGAGTATATTAGTTTTATCATCATCTTGTTTCTGTCTCATATGACTTGGATTAACCCAACTTTTTTCTTATTCCATTCACCCCAGTTTTTTCTACATTATGGTATATGGATAAATTTCTCACAGATTAATTTTACAATTCTTTAAAACCTACTTAAACTTCTGTAAAAGCTGCTACATATTTAGACCAAACGCCGTCAATCAATCGTGCAAGCACGATACTCAAATTAATCTGAAATTCCTAGCTATTTTAATTTTCTTAATTAGCTTCATTGAATGTGACCTTCAAATGGAAGCCAACCTAGTAAAAGAAGAAAAGTAACAAGAAGGAATTGTTTTATACGAACCCAATGGAGTGGGTCAAGTACGTGATCGTAATACTAAACGTAAGGTCGCTTTATCGAGCAATATACCTCTATTTTCTTATAATAAATTGGTTGTATCAGCACTAGATCTCAGTTTAAGTTACCATAATATAGATGGGTAAGGTCTAAGTGGATGTGGGCTTACATTTTTTAATATATTGCTTCTATTTGTGCCTTGGGTAGTATTTGCGGTGATAGATGGAGTGCTTGCTATAGATAGGCAAGTGTTTTTATTTGTTTATTAATATTAAATAAATTGCCTACTTAATTTTGATTGCATTGTTGGTCTAGAGTTTGAAAATAACCGCTGAACATGGATGGGGTTCTCGGTCCGATATTTAAGTAATTCGAAGAAATTTTTCGGTTTGGTTTCCATAGGATTTTATAGTAGCAGTCTGGATTTTTACCTAGTTTATTTCAATAGGCTTGCTACTATCATATGGGACTCACAATTGTTTTGTACCTTTCTGTATATCCCTTTGGCCGATACAATAGTAAATCTATGATATTGTGTATCTACTTACCAATACTAAATGAATGGAGCTCCAAAGCCCAATATGAACACATCGAATGAACATTTTACGACATAAATTCTACATTAACACCAGTCTAATGTGCAAATTAACTGGAAATTAAACCTGCACACCACATAATGAACAATCATGCTTTTGTTTAGAACTTCATTAATGTTGCTGTTATATGAAATGCCGTAATTAGCTCACATTTTGTATTTATGTTCAATGAAACATACAGAACTCCAATTCAACGTTATTTTGAAATAAATTTACTCTATGATTTTTATTTAATTTAGTGCATGAATTTTGCAAAACTATTTTATATTAATTACATTTAGTGGTGAACTATGTAAATTCCAATTCACCGTCTATCGAAACCTTAATGAGAAAACTACTTATTCGTAACGAGTAAAGACATTAGCATCTAGGTGAAAATTAGTTGCCATACGGTGCGATCATTAATCTGTCTGCCAAGCGACATGGACCGAAGATACTGCCCTGGGGGACTCCATGAGAATGGTCATTAATTACTCAACATTGAACAATAACAAGTGAATAATTAGTCGTTGTTTTCAAAATTAGATTAGACATTTTCTACACCTGCAAATAGAACTGTTTTTAGTTAACTTTGGAAACTGTAGGATATTCAATTAACGTATGTTATTCTTTCATCAAGCGTAGAAATTCCCTACCGTTCCACATTTTTTTTCCTTTTTCTCCGACTTCAAAAACGAGGTTTTCAATTCGTTGGAATCTTTTTTAATTTTTTTATTTATGTTCCCCGATTACTCAAAGACGCCTGGACCGATTAAAAAAAATCTTCTTTTGTTTTGAAGGGTATATTTCCTAGTTGGTCCCATAGTCATCAAGTCAGGATCTGATGATGGGATCCTAGAGAAATCGAGGGAACTCCTCGAATATTATAGGCATACATATAGCGATTTTGGTATTTCATCAACAATGCAATAATTTGCACTTGGAGAGTATCATTTGGTGAAGTGGAACTGATGAAGAAGACCACAGATGGTCACTGCAACTCCTAAATGCTAAGTATGTCACGGGTATAAAACATAATGAAGCAAATACTTATAAACAAATGGTACTGATGAAAATGGCCCCATCAAACTGATCTGATGATGAAGCCGGAAGGTAGGCACTGGCACTTTGAAATAAAACAATGTATCCTAGTCGTGTTTGGGCTTATTGGAATCGTCATGGGATGTACTTTGGCTATAAATGATTATCATGTTAATTAGAGATACTTTATAGTTGCATGGGGGGCTGCACTGAAGACACATTTAATTAGGGCAGAACGCGCAAAACGGGCCGTTCTCAAGGTAGCTTATAAAAAACCAAGGCGATTTCCAACAAACACCTTATATCAAGAGACGGGTACTATGCGCGTGCGACAGATATACATTATGGCCGTAGCCCTAAGGTTCCATAAAGAGGCTCTGGTCAGGGTGGACTCCAATGTACACTCCCGAAGGAAGCCTAGATTTCGTAAGCCAAAGCGTAGACTTGATTTTGGGAAAAGGTGTTATCAGTATATGGGGCCGCACCTTTATAATAAGATTAATGATAATTAATTTATTACCCTTGACAAAATCAAAATGTAAATCTGACATCAAAACTTACTTTAAAGGTCTGGATTACGGCAACACAGAGAAACTATTAAACACTTCGTAAAAATAATACTTATTATTTTCTATTATGTTAGTTTTGGAGACATACACACACACACACACACACATACATGCACCACACCATACAAACACACACACATACACCCACACACACACTTAGTACACGCACCAACGCCACTTGACTCACACTTAAAAGCACACACTGCAAGATACCATGCATCCCCTTATTATTTTTGCTTTTGTTTAACTTATCCTTTTTGTTATATATGGCTACAAAATAAACACTGTATTTCTGTACTATGATGAAGGAGACTGGCCTCCACGACACAGGGAATCCTAGTGTGGAGATCAGTGATTTATCTGATATAAAATGTATTTTTCTTGAACAATAAAGATTATTATTATTATTACTTACCAAAACGAAAAAGAGTAAAAAATAAACTTTCTTTGCCGAAGTCGGTGTCGAAAAACGGAAAACAATGGGTACAAAAGACACCAACTTTAGAAGTTATTTTTATTTTTAAGACTACATGAGAATGGTCATTAATTACTCAACATTGAACAATAACAAGTGAATAATTAGTCGTTGTTTTCAAAACTAGATTGAACATTTTCTACACCTGCAAATAGAACTGTTTTTAGTAAACTTTGGAAACTGTAGGATATTCAATTACCGTATGTTATTCTTTCATCAAGCGTGGAAATGCCCTACCGTTCCACATTTTATTTCTTTTTCAGTAGGAAATTGAATCCAAATGTTTTCAGATCTGTACCTACTTTTACTACTAGGTTGAAGATTCAAACCAAATTTCTTTTGTCATCTATCACCTGACCTTATAAACCAGGAAATTAAAGAGCCTATAAAAGAATCGCCGCCTCAATAAAATGTTAATAGAGTCCCCTTTGATTAAGGTTCAAGCTCAGATATTACCGGTATTTACCAGTTACGATCGGTATTTTCCAGGTGATTGGAAGTGCTGTCCCTTTTAAATTAAGCGTGAAGGAGAGAGACAATGATATGTGGAAAAGGCACTCGAGCGATAAGTGTCGTATTAATTGCGGACGATATGAAATTACTGATATTCTGAAAGGGTCGAGCGTGTTATTTATTTACCGGTTTCGATTTGGGGCTTGTGATAAAGTGGGTCCATATATTAATACGGTGGCATATATTATGGTATTTGCACAAAACTGATATTTATTGCTCCACTGTTTCGTATATGAATGTTAATACGTTATTTGTTTCGGCTGACGTAACAGGTGATATTCGAATATTAGTTGTAGCAGCAAGGTACACGTCTGAACTAATAATATCATAATTCCTCATGAATATTCTAGTTTGCTCGTACATCGTTAAATAATAATATATTATGTCCGGGAATGGGCCACTGCCCACATTATTATCTTATGCAGAGCAAGTAAACTGTGGTTATATTCCCCTAGGACTACTTTGAACCGGTCTAAGGAATATACCTACGTTAGAAGAAACAAACTTAAAATAGATTTTTTAATAAGAGCAGCAGAATCATCCATTCACATTTCGGGTTCTCTATTTCAATAAAATCTCGAGTTAACAAGTTATGAACCAAACTTCCCAAATAAGTTTTATTTTGTAAAAATCAAAGTCTATTTTGTGTATCATTGAAAAACTTTATTGAGAACCATTTCATCGAAATTCAGTACTAAAGTCTGTGTGCTGTTATACTGAAGATTGTTTTAGTCCAATAACATTTGAATTCAAACTTTGCCAACTTCGTGATCGTGACCTCGTTTTCAATGAAACATTATTTTGTTTCGGTGTTATTCGAAATGGCATAGAATCTTCCCTAAATTGTTTGTAAGTGATATTTGTAATTTTGTCTGTGAGATTTTCCATTTTAATTGTGAAGCTCGGTTTTGCTCGTTCTTCTTTTTATTAAAATTATTATGTCACGGTATATTGCTAATTCTATTGTAATTGTTATTTTCGCTGAAAGTATTAGCTTTGCGATAGCTTTTTTTATTATTTGTTTCGTTTTTACTATAAGTTCTTCTACTTTTTGGTACCTACTCATAAATTCTATTTAAGTAACTTATCACCAAAATGTCAATTTTATCTTTTGCATCGTTGGTCTAGTGGTGGCAAGCGCTACTGCTGAGTCTGAGTTCCTGGGTTCAATTAACGGACGGAGAAAGTGTTATTAGGTTTTCCATTTGTAAAAGACTCGCCCTCTAATAGTGTGATTTAAACATAACTGGTAAAATGTGGGTGTACTATTGGTACACGCATGCACGAACTCAAGTGTAAAAATATATTTATATATATTTTTCAATAAACAAGGACTTCTCTTCTTATATATCAAATTGTTATTTAATTTCACAATATAATCAAACATCAATATATAGATACTCGAAACAAAACTTTCTACTAAAAATGATTAATCCTTCTGATATGGCAAACCTAAAGCGAGTTAAAAAGTTGACATTATTAAGAGTAATGGGTGAAGTTTAGAAGGAAATTACAGTATATGTCAGGAACGAGGATCGATCTCAATTAATATTATGTGGAAGATCGATGGTGTTACCCGTAGGAAATAAACTAGGTAAAAAATTTGAGGGGTGAAACACTAGATTTTTCACTCCTTTAAATATGTAAATAGTAATCACGCATTTGGGACCTGTTAGAAGAGAACAATTACAAAGTACTAGAAAAAGTATATTGAGGGTGTGACGACCGACGGCGACGGTGAGACAAGTGGTTGACGGTTAATATCTAGTACTATAATGTTCATCCCAGGACAGCAAGAAGTCATCATCGATAACCTTCATTACTGATCAATAATCCAAGTTATTTTTGACTATTCTGAATTCAGTTATTCCATTCAGTGAGCAAGTTAAATATTTGCACCAAGTGCAACCCCATATCGTGTCCAGGCTATCTCTTTAGCCTGGAAGAGATCGCAGAAACTTAACCATTAACATAATGAAAAACATTATAACCAACAAAAATTAAAACAAAGCAGAACGCGACAAGGCCGCCTGTTGTATAGGCGGCCTTGTCGCGTTCTGCTTTATTTTAATTTAAAGGTTTATTTATATCAATAAAAAAATAATTATAAACGCCCGACAACCTCTACAGTGAATGGTTAAAGGGAGTAACAGAGTAATAGGTGTACGTAGTTTGAAATAGGTACGGGTGAAAAAATTATAAAAAAATTGTGGTCACGTATTTTTTGCTTTGTGAATTCAATAAAAATTTACAAAGATAAAGTGCATCAAAGTTCAGGTTTGGGGCTTGTGACGTCACTTCTAGGTAAAAAGTCACCCGAGGCGTGTCGTCATTCGAAATATCAACGCACTGTATTGTCGTTGATCGATTAAGTGACAAAATTTTAATACGGGACAAATATTTTTGGTAATGTAACAGACGGATTATAGTTTTTTTTTAAGAACCTTTCCTATTATTGGTAGTAAGAGTAGCAGAATTACCTATTCAAATATATAGAAAGAAAAGAAAGAAAAAGTGTTTAATTGGCACAAAACGACATACAATATAATAACACGCTTATGCTAAACCCTTAACAATAGTATCAGTAGTACTTAAATTAAGTAAGTAAAGACGAGAAATAAATCAAACAATAATAACATATACTACCTACATTTTGTTAATATCAGAAAGGAAATAGGGTGAAAAAGATACCAGGCGGATGCATGTCGTGATTGTGGCAAGAAGCTCAGCATAATGCTAATAATAATATACGCATTTCTTTTTATTCTGCCGAAAATTTGGCTAAAATTTCCTTTATGGACCGCGGATTTGGAAGTTCATATTTTTTATGTAGATAGTACTCATAAATAGAAAGCTTTTTACAAAGTTTCAAAAAGCGGAGTATCACGGTTTACGAGAAAAAAATATTTTAAATTTCCATACAAATTTTGTTTTGTGCAAATTTTTAGGTTAGATAAATTGTCATGGTAAACGTCAAAGTTCACATTTCACGTTCCGTTGAAGTAGAGGTGTATTTTATTCAATTTGAAGTCATATTTTTCACTTAAATATAATTTTATTTTCACATACTCACATATTTCAATTTGGTGAGTAATTAATGTGCACAATAACCATGGTGAATTATGCAATTGCATTGAGTTTTTACACAAAAAATTACGAATTTTTGTTTACACTGTGGAACGGAACGTGAAGCGATGCCGCGCTTTTTCGTATTAGCTGTCACTGGTCGTGTTTTATTTTCACTATGTGAATATCCGAAAATACCCAAAACGGAATCAGAGCACCCCACTTTCCATGAGATCTTCATCACATTGTTTGGTCATTATGAAATAGTCGAAGAGCGAGCGAAGCGAGCTCGGGAGCTTAGGGCACCCCGACACGGGCAGGTTAGGTCTTCTTCGTGTTAGGCTACTTTAGACCCTTCAGACAGAAATAGGAGCCCCGCGCAGCGGGGCTCCCTCGACACTGTTAAATAGTAGTTGTAAAAACTTTAACCATGGATATCTCCTTAACCATGTGGTTCCGCGGGGTGGGGATGGTACAGGGGGGTAGCCCCACTACCCCCCCACTTCCCTACCCCCTTCCCGCCCCAAAAATCGATGAACATTGATGGAAATTTTTATTCTAACCTAAAAACTTTAACCATGGTTATCTTCATAACCATGGGGCTCCGCGGGGTGGGGATGGTACAGGGGGGTATCTCCCCCTCCCCCCCCCTCCCCCCCTCCCCTCCGCGCGCCTTAAGATGTAAAAAATTTTGTATGTCGTTTTTGTGGCGAATAAACACTTTTTCTTTCTTTTCTTTTTTCTTTCCTTAAATCCGCGGTCCATAAAGGAAATTTTAACCGAAAATTTATACGCTTAAACCAACATTTTTCACGCGACCAGAAAAAAAATTAAGCTACTGGTGCGCCTAGTCAATATTAGTTTTGCACTAACATGTAAATGTTCGGCTGTCGAAATATTCAGCTCTACAAATTCAAGAATCGTTCGGTTGTTGTTGATTTTCGAATGTTGGTGGATTTTTTTGAAGTAGAATAGTTCAAAGTGCTCTTGCTGGCGTAAAGTGGTACAACACAGTCGTTTTTATGAGTGAATGTGAAAAATGTGGGTTGAATTTTTTTGTGACCTTCGGAGTAGTTGACCTAGAACTTTGATTATAGAAAATTTATGAATTTTATTATGTGGAAGTTGAAGTATTACTTACAGCCTGTATAATAGAAATACATAAATGAAAATATATTATGAAGTTACAAGTTTAGAAAAGTAGACAAAACCACTCGCGACACACTATAATAGAAAAGCTTACAACTTAACAAAGCTAAAAACTGCATCCATAAAGTCAAATCACAACTGCCAATCAAAACCAATTTAGACGAATCCAAAAAAAAAAAGAAAGCGAAGCTTTTGAACCATGTCACATGAACATTATTCTTTGTAATATCGTTTTTTAACCGTTGTAACATTTTCCAAGAAAAACTCAAAGAGTCAGCTGCTAATTCCAACTGTCGTTTTAGTTTCCAGCCAAAGGAACTAGGTTACTGTCTTGGCGTCGACCTGACATCGTCTAATGCGCTTAAGGGAAGTCATTCAACCAATGACTGGACAAGTGTTACAGTGTTTAGCTATATTGCACTGGAGTGAGCAGATGTTGCTTTATTTGATAGATGAGCAATATTAATAGTCAGGTCTTCAATTATATTGAAAATATTAGTTCTAATTTAAGGATTATCATCATCGGCTAATCTTGTATCGTATCACAAGCAACTGGCGTCAGATCTTTAGAAGCCTATGCATATTTTTAAAGTTACCACCCGTTTATACTCAGAAATTTTTCAACATAATTTTTTATTATAATTTTTACATAATTGCATTTATTGGCAGTCGAAGATAATGGCTGTGAAAGTTTTGGGTTATTATCGACCCCTATATGCATGAATCGAGGCATATAAGGGTTAAGGCTGGCCAACTATGATTCACGATAAGATGTCATGTTAATTAGGGCCACCCAACCAAACTAGTACCTTTGCTATTTGCTCCTGTAAACTTTACATAATGCCAGTAATGGGGATCAGTAGTCCATTAATCAACTCTATGAAATATTAATAGTCTTAAATGGCACAAGGTGAGCCGCTATCACCATCGCATAAAGGATGTTATTTCAAATTCACCTTGCTCAGACCCCAAAATTTTAATCCCACCATCTTAATTAATTAATTTTAATCTTCTCCGACGGCTGCTTACGACACCCAGGGGATTTGGACAATCTTCTCCATGGGAAGTACCGTTCCCCAAACAACCAACGTGGCTTAAAATATTTAGAGCGTCTTATTTTCTTAGCGTATTTGTGTTCCCACAATATTAAGTTTTTCAACAACGGCAGCTGTAGTAAGACTAAAAGCTTCCTTGCTTTTAAATTTATTATCAAGAATAAATTCAGTTGCAAGTCGCGGAGTGCAAATGACATCATGAACATTTAACTTGACATGCACTCTCTTGGAATGACGAATGTACTGCATACAAACGCCTTTGCAGAGGCTTTGTATAGGCAGTGATTTTATGAGTGTGAGCATCACCGATTGAAATAATTTTAACGCCTTATTTTCTTGAAATGTTCACTAAGATCAGACGTTTATAGATCGTTAATGTGAAAGTTTGAATGCTAAGTCTAGGTTTTTTTGTAGTAGGTAATATACTGACGGAAAGTCGCCATAAAAAATTCTTCATCAAAATTCCGATTATTTGCCTAAAGTTACACCACATTTTCTTACATAGCCAATAATTTTTCGTACTCACCATCATTTGTATCTTTGCCTCCACACCGCACGTATAATAGCGCACTATATACGAAATCATAAACATCTTATTTGAAGAGCACTCGCTTGGAATAGTAGAAACATACCCTGGGGTGAGTATGTGACGCTTTTGAGGATGCTATTTCTAGAAAAGCAAGCTCAGATAAACGTAAATAAATGTTCAAATTTATATAAATGTAAATGTGTCGTAAGACATTAACAAAACCAATATGAAAATTCTTACAGAATACACGTAATTTAAACCAATCAACACCCAAAGAAAGACGGTCCAATTGAATTCCCAAATAAAAAATCACTCTCATTCAATAAAAGTCAAAATAAATTAATCCAAGGTAATGCAAACAACAATAGAAGGTAACCAAAACGTCTAGATTGGTTCCAGGGCAGCAATTGATGGCATTTGTTTGTGGGACCCTTAAAACGTCTATTCAATTTCGTTACGCACCGATTACAGTCATTGTATCGGTCGGGGGAAGAAAAATGGTGGGACGTGCGAACTCAATGGTACCAATCCGTCTGAGCGTAAATAGTTGAAAAAAAAGTAAACAGGGTGTGTATTTTTTCTATTCAAGAGAAGTGATTCGTATGGCTATTTGGAGCTAAGTTTTTTTGGTCCTGAAAGACATGAATAGGGTCTTATTTCACATGATTTGTAGGGTCATGAATTCAGACAAGTATCGTATGGACTTTTAGAAAAAATAAATAGACGTGAATCAGAAAGAAAAAGTATTTGTGTCCTAGTATCAAAAAATGTTCTTAAATGACATATGGAAACGTATAATTCCTACAAAATCTCTGGTCGAACCCTAGTCGGTTGACTCGTTGTTCCCATGACAGGTCTTATTTCAAGTCCAGAAGCTAGTTTTCAGTTTAATAAAAAAAAGGATTGTCTAAAATTCAAAGGTACTAAACTGCCACATTGAAACAAGTTTTTATTTTATATTGATCAGATTGCCAAAACTGGATTCGTTGCAAAGCTTTGGGCTAAGTGTATTGAAATTGAAACTGCGTTCTAGAGCCATTAAATCGTATTGGTCTCTTTCCACTTACGAGTATTTCAAATGTCTTCAAATAAAATCCTTTCCGATATCTACGGAGACTGGAACGGGCAAATCTCGAGCTCACTTAACACAATTTATCGAAATACCGTTGTAAATCTCTAAATCTGAGGTCTTAACAAATTCAGTTAAGTTAATAAATGACAGGCTTTGTTGCCAAGGGTAATCAGAAAGGAACGGGAAGAATATCTTTGTTACAATTTATTCAATTTATAGATAATGAGCTATAAGAGGAAGAGAACTAAGTTGATTGTTAACTGATATTTTTTTGGAATTATCATAAAACTATTTTATGTGCTAATCTAAATTGAACTATATGCAGATAAGTTAAGGTTTCTAATCCTTTATCAAGGTGAATTTAAATTAACTGATGTTTGAGGTCTAGCTTTGCAGTATTATTTCAGTATGATTATTTCTGAGGAAATCACCTTTAACTGTTGATGAGTAAGCAACAGGTTTATCTCAATCCTTTGTTATTTTATTATGATGGACACACTGAAGAATTAGAACTGAAGTCATTTTAAATTTAGTCTAATTATTTTTCTCAAGTTGTCTTCCGCTTTTCCAAATTAAAAGCTCTGGTAGCCCTCTTTATCTTGAAAAATAAATTTACTTGCAATTAGCCCTGTGGCTCGTAATTTGTCCAATTCCATTCTTTTGCTTTTGTTTATTTTCTCAGTTACTTTTGTTTATAATTTGACGACATGGTTAGCGTAGTGGTTGAGCGATCAGCTGCTGCGCTGCGTGGTGTGTGTCGCGGGTTTGATTCCCGCACGGAATAAATATTTGTATGGCCTACAGATAGTTGTTCCGGATCTAGGTGTCTTGTTTATGTGAATTTAAATACTTGTAAACGCTTCCACGATACAGGAAGTAATTCATAGTGCGAGGCAACATAAAAAAAAACCGGCCAAGTGTGATTCTGACTCGCTCTTAGAGGGTTCCATATTAACAGCTACATTCATCAAAACAAATAGGTAATATTACTTACGTTCATAAATAATGAAAGCATCGAACATTGATCTAATGAAGGGACAAAATTATCTTTGCCGTTCGAAAACTGTTGTCCCAATACATAAATATACGAAATTTTTACTTTTCCAAGTACATTTTATAAGTTGAAAGACTATTACTCGTAAACCTGTAAAAACTACTTAGCTGTGTATAGTTAGTATAGTTTTCGTTTTAATTTCGTTATATATACTACTGCCATGAGTTTTTTCACATGTCCAAAAGCAACCATTTAGCTGACAGAGGGAGCGGGAGACTTGCCTCTAACAATAATTTGCCATTTAAGGCTTAATTTTACGCAAACGGGTCCCTGAATCGAAAAATGGTTTCACAGATCCATAATATTTTTGAATGGCTTGTCCAATGATACCCCACACCATGGGATAGACAAGAAAAAATTACATTCCACTTTACGTGTACTGGATGTAAACAAATATATTTTTGTTTCTTTATTTTATTTTTACTTTGCCGGCGTGACTTATATGTATATTCATGCCAAATGCCATAGCTTTCTTCAGTACTAAGTATCTGAGCTAAGCTGCGGACGCACAAACGGACATGGCGAAACTAAAAGTTCCTTGTTGACTACGGAACCCTAAAAATAAAAACAGCACCATTCGTTAATTCCCATATCTTTGTTATTTCATCATCTGCTTTGCATCTTTCGAAATATGTTGGAGTTGGCTTCTAGTTTATTACTGGGTGTAGCTGTACTAGAATATTAACATGGAGCGACTGCCTAGCAGACTACCTTTTTTTTTTTTTTTTTTTTTTTATTATCTATAGGCTTGCGCTTGACCACTATCTCACCTGATGGTAAGCGATGATGTGGTCGACGATAGAGCACGCTTGCCTAGAAGAAACCTATTCACTCTTGACTTAAAGACCCCTAGATTGTAGCTATCGGGAAACACAGATTCCGGCAGGGAATTCCACTCTTTAGCTGTACGCATAATAAAAGTGTCCCCAAAACGTTTTGTGCGTATGGGTGGGATGTCCACCATGTACCGATGACGCATCGCCGTACGTCTGGTAGTCCGATGATGGAACGGGCTGGGCGGAATTAAATCATGTAATTCCATCGCACACTCCCCGAAATGTAACCGATAAAATACCGACAAACTGGCAACTCGGCGACGATGTTCAAGGCTCTGGAGCTTTGACTTGACCAGTGCCTCATTACCGATGAGTTTCTTGGCCCGATTTTCGATCGACTCTAGTGCACCTAGCTATTGGGTAAATATTATGCCACTTATTAAAACTGGGTGTCAGACTAACGAGCTCGTGGCTAACTGCAATGTCTGTAAGAGGCAGCCTAGGACAATGGCATTGCGTGCATGCAGAAGAACGGCATCCTCTCGGTAAGTAAGTAATGGACGGTAACCCATCCACAAACCTTTGTTCGACACGTGTGGATGTTATTGTTAAGCACCGACCTTAATTTTATTATATTGGTGAAAACTACTTTGTGGAAAGTGAATAGTCCATACAGACTCTTCGTAGTGCCAACTGGAAGGCCACAACAAAACATTAACCTACTTGCATGTGCGAGTAGGCACTGCATTTGCCATGCGGTGCCAGATCAACATAGAAAGTGCTTCCAGCAACATTTGTATACTCCGTGTACGTTGCGTGCCCAGCGTTTCTGAACATTATAATAAATAGCCCCCTCTTGTGGCTCGGGTTTAAGTTTAGACTCACGTGCGGTGAAATGGACTTTCGTGCATGTTGCTATTAGATAGTGATGCTGTGTTTTTAAAAAGTCTATCTTAAAAGTGGTGGTGAAAGCTAACTGAAGATTGTTATTTTCTTGTAATTTTGGGTAATGTAATTTCTGGAAGTATTCAACAATTTACTTTGAAAATGCTATATTATGTCTGATTGTCAACGGCTACCTTTTGTCCCTGCAAAAATACGGTGCCTGCGCGATAGTAATAATAAATTTATTTAAAATCATTTGGTATAACAATAATTACAATTTTTGCTTAAATCTATGTCAAGTTCACACGTGTTATGTGCCTGAACTAGGTAATCCTGTGTTTCAGGCGAAAAGAGTACTTTTTTTTTAAAATAATTACTGAAAATCAAATATAAGGTAGTCTTAGGTATTTTTTTAAGGGTGTAAATAATACAATAAAATTCTTATTTTCTAACATCTTAGATACTAATACCTATTTTAATACAAGTAATAACTTCTATAGTGCTATTATATAGTGCGAAAACGAAACGTTAAAATACATATTAAGTTAAATAATAAGGGTGTTCAATATCAGCGAAAGAATTAACCTATTTAAACGTTTGATATCTTTAAGAAATACATACTCTGTTGAACAGCAGTTCACTAAAAACTGAACGAAATTTTTACCAGCGCGTGTCCGACACTCAATCCTTTTTCTTTCCAAAACAAAGTGAACTGTCACACTAAAAGAAGCTTTTAAAAATGTCGATACAAATGGAGTTCGAACGTTAGTCCAGTGTATGTCAAAGTTATGAATCGTCCCTCTTCTAGCGTCCTCAGTAAAGGACGTTCGTTCCTGTACGTAGGTAGCGCAATGGACTTCCGTCCGTGATCCCAATGTAATGGAGATTGGTTTGCCTTTTAAAACGTCAACCCGTCCGAATAGCGGGCGTAAAAGCCGAGGTTTATTTTTATATTTTAGGGTTAGATTTAGGATATTTAGAATATAATGTGTTATAAAATGTTTACTATGCTGAATCAGGCAAAATATTTTTTTTCTTGTTTTCTTATTATTTAGGTTGTTTCGGTAAACCAAATTCATAGATTTCAGGAACTGGAAACCAATGCCCATTTTCTGAAAAGAAAATTATCGCATATGTGTGGATGACTGAATTTCAACAGCCAATCGCAGATTTGGGCTTGCATTCAATTTTGTTAAGCGTCGATAAAATATTAGCAGAAACCGAATGTGAAACAATCACATTTGTTATCGTTTCTTCACATCACATCATCAGCCTATTAATGTTCCCACTGCTAGGACACAGGCCTCCTCTCTGTGAGAGGGCATGGGCCGTGATCCACCACACGGTGCGCTTTGGTGGATGTCACATGTCTTCGAATTTTTGGTTCTAGGACATGCCGGTTTCCTCACGATGTTTTCCTTCACCGTTTTGAGAGCAGTGGTGGTGAAATAATTTACACAAAGTAAAGCGCCTGACTGGGATCGCACCCACGATCTACAATTTGTAAGTAGCGGCCGATACCACTGGGCCACCAAAGCTCTGAAAAAAACAACTCTTCACAAAAATAAAACAAGCCACAAGTTCATAAAGGTGAAATTAAAATCAAAATCATACTCGTACGTGTTTACAACACATTTGCTAGCTTTGGTCGATGCATTGCTTTACTCAATTTCCCGTGAGACGCAGCAAAAATAAATGGAAATTGTGGAAGAAAACCACTGTTTTACAACGTAACAATATTTTATACGAGTATTGTGTAGTTAGCTCCCGAGTAAGATGGTAACCATAGATGAGAAATAATTTTAATTGTACGACAAATAGGGGCCTTAAGGTTGCACTAGTCGAAAATTCTTTCATACAAACGTAGTCTAGGGATTATTCCACTGTTTGACGATGTATGTTCAAATAAAAAGTGATATCAAATTGTCTCATCATTATCTAGCCCTGTATGGAAGCAAAAAAGGAAAAAAAGAAAATATTTGAAAGTTATGAGCGTCGAAAGTTCCACATTTCGACACTAATTTTAACGCATTTTTGGGCGCGAATCAATACCATAAGGAGACGGAAAATTGCAAAACGGCCTCTATACAGGGATAGATTAGTAGTTCAACAGTACAAATAATTTTATTTTGAACAGATAGATTTAGTAGTTTTTTCATGATATCTAGACTGCCAAAGGTCTGTTTATAATATTTCGCGCGCTTGTTTTCGTCCTAAATCATCATCCATTTCGCTACAAATTTTCAAAAGTATGTATTCGTACGCGAACTAGCTTCCTATTGCTCATCACAGCATCTATCTCTTCCGCAAGTGTTGTCGGTTGATATAAAATGCATTTTAACCCCGCGCACAAAATAGTTCGTGCCGTCGACTAGTGTACCCTTAAGTTTAATAACTAGGCGGATAAAACATTGTCGCAGACTATGCACACAGCAGTACACCACAGACTACCCCCTTTTTTGATTCTAAGTTCTCTTAGTCCATCCAAAGGTTGTCTGGTAGATATCGCTGTCAGCGATAAGACCGCCTTTGTACCCGTATAATTAAGATTTCTTATAAAATACATGTGTAATTTTTATGGTGTACAATAAAGTATATTCTATTCTATTCTATCTGTAATTGAGTGAATAACTGAATGTTCTTCTCTATATAGTTTATTTATTTAGATTTCATGCACAAAAAGGTACAAAGGCTCAAAGGCTTAATGCCTTAGACATGACATGGCAGGTACATTGTTTAAACAATAAAAATAAAAAAAGTTGTTATTAACATACTAAAATAGGTAAAATACATGTACATATATATTGAATATAATATATACTTCTATAAATAAATATATATTTACGAAGTAACAGAAAAGAAGAAAGTGAAATGACTCTCCTTAGTTGTGTTGAAAATAAATCCGCAATTTCCGCTTGAATGCAAACCGATTTGAAGCCATCCTGATTTCCAAGAGGAAACGCGTTCCAGAGAAGAATGGACTGAATATTGAAAGAAGAGTGAACAAAATTAGTAGTATGTGAAGGACAAAGCAAGAGGATATTATTGGAAGCAAGCAGATTTCGAGCATGTGAAGAACATAGACAATGAAATTTAGACATAAGATAGGGAGAATTGAGTAGGGAGAAAAATCAAACCGACATTCAGAACAAAAAAACTACATAGCAAAAAATTACTTTCTTTGCTGAAGTCGATGTCTTTTTTACGCATTGTTTTCCGTTTTTCGACACCGACTTCGGAAAAGAAAGTTATTTTTTGCTTTGTAGTTTTTTGTTCTGGAAGTCGGTTCGATTTTATGTTAAAAAGATTTTTATTTTTCTCTTTTTAGTTTTGGTAGGTATCTTCAATTAACATGATAATTATTAATAGCCAAAGTACATCTCATGACGATTCCAATAAGTCCAAACACGACACCGATACATTGTTTTATATCAGAGTTCCAGTGCCAACCGTCTGGCTTCATCATCAGATCAGTACGATTCGGTACCATTTTCATCAGTACCATTTATTTACAAGTATTTTCTTCATAACAGTCAGTTAACTATTCGAGATATCTTATACCCTTGACATACTTAGCATTTAGGAGTTCCAGTGGTCATCTGTGGTCTTCTTCATCAGTTCCACTTCACCAAATGATACTTTCTGAGTGTAAATGATTGCATAGTTGATGAAAATACCAAAATCGCTATATGTATGCCTATAATATTTGAGAAGTTCGCTCGACTTCTTCTTTTCTGACCTGATGACTATGAGACCAACTAGGAAGTATACCCATCAAAAGAAAAGAAGAAATTTTGAAATCGGTCCAGGCGTCTTTGAGTAATCGGGGAACATACATTAAAAAAAAAAAGATTGCGATGAATTGAGAACCTCCTCCTTTTTATGAAGTCGGTTAAAAAGTGTGGTCAAGCGTGGGCAGTTGATTCGAATAAGATTATAAAAGCCAGATGTCTGATAAGCGTAGCGTAGCGTAGGATACCTGTATGTATTGAGTCTCAACCACACCTCATTAGACTTAAAAGTGATAATGTTCATAAAACAACTGCCACTCACAAAAATAAATCCTCCATAACATCCCAATATAAGAATCTCAACCAAATGTAGATTGCCTCACTCCATCAAACGAAAATCCCTCTTCCGCGAACCGCTTTAAATGCAAAGACTTCTATTGTATGTTGCAGTGATAAAAAATAACCATTACCTAAAGCTGTAACTACCATAAAACCCGTTTTTAGGGTTCTGTAGTCAACAAGGAACCCTTATAGTTTCGCCATGTCCATTTGTCCGTCCGTCCACAGCTTAGCTGACCTACTAGAAAGCTATAATTTGGCATAGATATACATACCAAAGTGATATATAAATTTTTAATGTACCTCCTGTACACGTAAGTGGGGTTTTTTTTTACTAGTCTCTCCCATGGTATGGGGTATCATTGGATAGGACTTTTAACAATTTTACTGGTCTGTGAAAACCATTTTTTGATTCAGGGACGTTTTTATTTTTAATATTTAGTCTCGCGCTTGACTACTATCTCACCTCATGGAAAGCGATGATTAATCGATGTTTGCGTAAAATTAGGCTTTAAATTGCTAATTCAAAGCTTGATTTTAAAGAAGCAATTTACAGGTTTGAGTGTGTATGTGGCATTGCAGAAGGCCCTAAACGCTCCTGCTGTATACACAATACAGTTTGTAATGTTGTAGCAGTGAATGCTTGTAACACGACCGTCGCTGCTCTCAGCAACACGACTCTGTTAAATTTTGTAACGTTCACAGTTGCAGAGGTTAGAAAAGTGAACGCTTTAAGTGAGTGCGTGATACACAGTAAAATAATTTTACTGCGAGTAAAAATAACAATATTTACCATCGATACGGTAAGAAGAAGTGCGTCAAGCAGGCGCAGTATTGTAACGTAATTATAAAAATCAAATCCTGCGTGGTACATTACACGCGAATTCTCTAATGACTACCTTTACATACCTACACTTGGAATAACCTTCAGTTTTTACAACAAAACTGTTTGGAAACCGTTCGTTTGACTTTTTAACGTGTGACATCTAAACGCCCATAAAAGATTCTGGTTTTATTGTCACCCTCTTTAGGTCCAATTTACGAACTCGATCGAATGGAGCCACATTTTTAAGAGGTCTTTTTAAGATCAAATGTCAATGTTGGTCTTTTGGTAACAGGATCGAACTGTTTTTAAATTGGTTCAACGTAATGTTTTATGCATAAGTGAAAACGATCTACGAAGAACTGATTATAGTGAGTAGATCTTGACAAGTTGGACAAAGTGTGTATTCGATTGTTCGTCTCAGAGAAATCTAGTAATCTTTAAGTTTGAAGTTTTTTTTTTAATTCTAAATTCTTAAAGGAGGCTTTTATCCACAATGGAATGTCAGCCTCATCATAACATAAATTCAAATTAAAATTCAAAAACTTTATTTCGAGCGAACACTCATACAGGGTTAGTAACAATATGCATTAAAACTAAGTATTAGTAAACAACACGATACGGTGACACATGTAACTGACAGCAGTGAACTATATACGGACAGTCCACTCTGTCAGCAATCGTTTTCAGAACCCTGTTAGGGCTGTCCATAACTCGGGCCACCATTGATGTTGCGCGCTTGCGCATTATCGCGTAAAACACACAACACGCGCCGCCGCAAACATCCCTGACGCACTACAACGCCAAGGCAACCCCATCAGCTTCCTGAACGCGTTATTATACTGGACGCGAAGGGCCCCAAACGACGCCCGCGAATACTTCTCCCACAGACTGCAAGTGTAGAAGGTGGTACAGAATGCTCTAAAGAGTGTCACCTTTACTTCTGCAGTACAACGTGCAAATCTGCGAGCTATCATATTCGCACGCACGAAAAGAGCCCTCCGTTCCCTTTCAATGTCAGCAATGTCCTTGAGGTCAGTGGTGACCAAGTGACCTAGGTACTTAAATTGTTCCACTCGCTCAAGAGTAACACCGTTTAGCCGTATAGGAGGCACATCAGGAAGGTACCTGGTCCCCGCCTCATAAACAATGTACTGACTTTTCTGAACGTTATACAATAACCCATGTTCAGTGAAATTGTTCGAAGATACACCTACCAAGTTTGAATGTTTGTTAATCAATTAAGACTGAACGGAGATGGTACAAGAGTTGACCACGTCCTGAATAAGGATAGAACAGTACCTTTTGTTCCTGTAGTATGTTAGTTTGAAATAATTTCTAACTTTCCACTGGCATAAAATTTTAGCCCTAGCTGATGGAGTTACAACCTGAAGGTTACACTAGTCGACGGCACGAACTATTTTTTGCGCGAGGTTAAAATGCATTTTATATCAACCGACAACACGTGCGGAAGAGATAGATGCTGTGATGAGCAGTAGGAAGCTAGTTCGCGTTCGAATACACACTTTTGCAAATTTGTAGCGAAATGGATAATGATTTAGGACGAAACCGAGCGCGCGAATTTTTATAAACAGACCTTTGGCAGTCTAGATATCATGAAGAAACGACTAAATCTATATGTTCAAAATAAAATTATTTGCATTATTGAACTACTAATCTATCCCTGTATGGAGGCCATTTTGCAATTTTCCGTCTTCTTATGGTATTTATTTGCGCCCAAAAATGCGTTAAAATTAGTGTCGAAATGTGGAACTTTAGACGCTCATAACTTACAAATATTTTATTTTTTTACTTTATCGCTTCCATACAGGGCTAGATAATGATGTGACAAATTGATATCACTTTTTATTTTGAACGTACATTGTCAAGCAGTGGAATAATCCCTAGACTACGTTTGTATGAAAGAATTTTCGACTAGTGTAACCTTAAATTACCTTCGCTCATGTCATTTTAATGTCCTCGTATACCAGGGACCGACCACATATTTCACTCCAGACTTCACGTTGAGTACCTTTTACACCATAATGATAAAAGCCCAAAAGACATAAAAAGGCACAATGCCCATCAGAATACGTAGAATTTCCCAGCATACTTCCCCAGTAATAGCGTTACTGAAATCGCCTTAATAGCGCTTGTCCAATAAAAATATATCTTGGTGTATTAGTGCATCGTCAGATGCGACCTCATAACTTGTGCCTCGTAAATAAGGATCTCTAAATAAACAAGAGTTATATGCAATATCTTTCATCGTTTATATGCGTATGTATGGTCGGCCTCTAAGGAAATGAAGAATATTTATGAATGATAAATATGGTAGATTTAGGATGAATCTATTTTGTGCTGGTTTTCCTTAAGGAAAATGGAAAAGTACAATCGACAGACATGATAAGTATGTGGGCTTATTACAACAATTTTTAAACAATGTTGTGTCAAGGTATCATTAGCTTCATAATTTCAGCTCTGAATCACTCAATGCTGGGTATGCCTTTGTTTTCTTCTGCCATGCTTTCCAATTCTGTGCGTACCTCATATGTGTGTTCAGTCAGGTCTTGGACATCATTAATTTGGGTTTGTTAACAATAAATATTGCACGAAAACTATTATTTTTCCTTGCATACTTCTTACACATATTTCTAAATAATTTCGCCTGTACCTACATGTAAGGATTAGCCTATTTGTTTTAGTGCTTAAGTGTACATTATGTTGTAGGTCGCAGTGAATTGTGGACTCGGCTGTACAAATAAAACATGTGTATAAAACACTGTACAAATAATAAATAATTCGCTGACATCGTTGACAACGGACAAAGTCCCCAAAACGCTGGCACCATTAGCAATTTACACTAACTACAACACACAACAATTTCGCTATCATTACCTGTATCAGTGGTTCTTCTACTTTGACTCTTCAAAATAAGGCAAAATAAACGCGTTTTCTGCAGCCAATTTTCCACTTGGATACGTAAAAAAAACGTAACCAGATTAACGAAATACCTTCACGATTTATTCAACTTTTTTATTTGCCGTACATTTGCAAAGCACTGAGCACTTTCAAGTCCCCACGAGTTGCACCGAGTTCAAACTCAAACTAAGTTAAATTAACCATGAAACTAGTTTCAATCTGATGCTAAAAGTTTATTATAAAAATCCTTTAGGTCGGTTTACTTTGTGTTCAAGAGAAATTTCATAAGATACGCTGTAACGTGAAATTGCAATTTATCCTATATTATATATTTTTTTTTAATTCGTATTGTCGTTTATTTTTTGGCAACAGCAAGCCATTGTCTGGCGTTGTTGTCTTTGATCTAAAAATGTAGCATAGCATTCTGTCAGGAACAATGATTGTCAAAATTAACATGTCTGAAATGTCACGTCATACAGACAATCTCAAGATTATCTACGTGGCATTTCGATATTGAATGAAATCTACATTTTTTTTTTTTTTTTTGCATTTTCATTTACATTGGCTGTCGCCTATTTCTTCCTCCAGTATTGGACAAATTTAAAAGATATTCCATAAATTGAAAGACATACTACTCTGTCAAGAAAGTGCCGGGCAAAGGTCAACAATACTCGTACACAAAATGTTAGTTATTCATCCAAATTTATTTTATCACATTCAAAGTATGCTCAGTTCAGTTTATGCTCATTTTATATCAATTTATATAGTTATCATTTTTATAAACCGATAAAATGATAAAGATGAGCAAATATTAGGGTGGATCTACGCGAACAAAGACACGGGCGGAAAAATAATAAAAAACCGGCCAAGTGAGAGTTGGACTCGCGCACGAAAGGTTCCGTACCATTATCGCAAAAAAAGGCAATAAAAATCACGTTTGTTATATGGGGACACTTAAATATTTATTTCATTCTGTTTTTAGTATTTGTTGTTATAGCGGCAACAGAAATACATCATCTGTGAAAATTTCTGCTGTCTAGCTATCAAGATTCATGATATACAGCCTGGTGACAGACGGGCAGACAGACAAACAGACGGATCGCGGAGTCTTAGTAATGGGGTCCCGTTTTTACCCTTTGGGTACGGAACCCTAAATAGGATAATAATTTTAAAAATCCCGCCGAAACTGGAAAAAAACGAAAGAGCTAAAATCGTGTAGTCCACGCAGGCGAATCCGCGGGCGAAAAGCTAAGTAGATAATAAACCCACATCGTTTAGCGTAGGTGTAGATACCTAAATAAAAACAAAAGGCAATCATAGCCGACCATGATAAAAGACGGAAAGTTATATTTTCGCAGACATTATATGGGACAACCCACAATTAATTGCTTCCTTTCTCGCGGCTGGCTCTAAGTGCACCCTTTTCCCCTTAGGGCCACCATAAAGACCATCTGCCACTAGAGGCCATTCTTGTCAGATATTGTAAGTTAACCCGTTATGAGGTGGTAGTATGGTAACTGCCTTATTATTACTTTATTAAGATTGGTTATGAGAATAATAATAGTAAAAAAAAAAAAACTAAAAACACGCTTTAATAGAAAACCAAACTAAAAAAATATATTTTATTGTTAAAAGGCGTGGAGTGCTTGATGTCAATTGTTATAATATTTTATTGACAGATATTGGTAAAATTAGAGTTATTTTCAAAATATATTTATAAAGCATCATGCTTTTTTATAATAAAATTCATTTTTTGTTAACCACACTATTCTTAATTTAAATTTATTGATAATGATTTTCTACTAAGTTTGGTTTTCTATTAGAGCGTGTTTTTTTAGTTTTGTTAACTATTATTTATTTTTTACTTTTTAGTTCTATCGCTTATCCTGAAGATCCTGGTAATGATAATGAGACAAACTATTAAAATTATTGCATTGTCATCGGTCCTTGATTAGTATGCAAAGTTTCAAATTAATCCGACGTTTTGAAGGTAGTGAAAATCACGTTCAAAGATTCCTTTACACAGTTACATACATACCAAGCTAATAAAAGCGTGTTAAAAAGAAAGATGAGAACGGGTGGCAAATGGTGCATTTGTAATGAAAATTACTAGAACAAATTTAGGGATACTTCTCATCTCCCTTTCTGCCCAGAAATTGGCATATAACAGAGCTTTTCAAGTAGCCATGTGCGACTTATATAGGCAAAATTAAAATTTAAAATACGAAATGAAGAAGAAAAGGAACTAACCGGGCAAATGGTCCATGCACCAGCGGAAATTAAATATGACCTACTTCGTCTAAAGGTGCAGAGAATAAATAAGTTAAGACGACGACTAACGCCAACGACCTTGAGGGAACAAAACGCGCACTCGTTTCACACCCGCGCGACCCAAAATTTTGTAGTTTTTTGTACTTTCCTTATTATTCTATGACTTTAAAAAAAAAACATCAGATGAAAATGTAGATAATTAAATTGTCTTTGAGATGGTGTCAATTTTATTAAAATACGCCCAGCGGTTTTGATGTGATTGTCGTTTTTTTGTCTGTTTTAGACATAACTTTACAAATTAATTACACTATGTTATAAGAATGAAACTCAAAATTTTCTTAGATGAAATTTTTAAGAAAATGGTCTAGTTCAACATATATTTTTTCCAAAAAATTTCGACTAGCGGTTTAGACGTGATTCTCATTTTAAAATCAGCTACTCATGGGTATCTCAGGTATCTGCGCCTTAAGAAGCTATTGTAAAGCAAGTTATCATAGTAGAGCTATTGAAGCGGTTACAGCGCAAACAATTTATATCTGGACAGCAGCTGTAAACACTGTATAAAGGCTTAATTTAAAACCCTTAATTTAATAATAGTTATAATCTGAGCCAACAAACCCGGGCGTTACAAAGTTGAAGCCAAACTAATAATCGACTTAGCTGTTATTTGACCCAAAACTATCTCTTGATCCCCAAGTAAACAATGATCGCTGATTGATTATCCCATTTAAGTTTATCAAAATTTTGACCAAACTAATCTTGGATTGGCACTTAGGACCTACGTTTATTATGATACTCGCTATTGCTACCAATTTCGGCTGCAAGAAAGCAAGTAATATCTCTTCATCGTCGGTACACTTTTGGTAGTAAGGTCGTCGACATCATGTTGCAATGAAACTTCAGACTGCCATTTATTTATTTATCACAATTACTCTCTGCACTCACAGTTTGACCCAACACGTGCAGAGAGTCAACAATTTCACCATGACATAATAATATGATTATAACATTAATTAGAATAATAAAACAATAACAACATAATAATCACCAAAACAAATAATCAAATAACATGGATGCGACGCCATCCCTCTCTGCCGGCTGTTATTCGTGTGCATTCATGAAATGGGCCGCCCACTGCAGGCTTAATCTGCCTACCTAACTATTAATCATCTCGAGTCTCATAATATAACCATAGTCCAGCCACCTAGCCACATAGGTCAACTGTCGAATCCGACTCGGCTGGGCAGCGTTCGGGAAGTTGCGCGGTGTCTTCTCGTCCAACTTACCACAGTGTCTCAAGACAAAAGTCTATGACCAGTGTGTGTTGCCAGTGATGACATATGGCTCTGAGACGTGGTCGCTAACAATGGGCCTTATCAGAAAGCTTACAGTCACTCAAAGGGCAATGGAGAGGGCTATGCTCGGCGTTTCCTTGCGTGATCGAATCAGAAATGTTGAGATCCGTAAGAGAACCAGGGTTACCGACATAGCCCGAAGAATTGCCAAACTTAAGTGGCAGTGGGCAGGGCACATTGCTCGCAGAACGGATGGCCGATGGGGCAGAAAGGTTCTGGAGTGGCGACCGCGAACCGGAAGACGTTGCGTTGGAAGGCCTCCCACCAGGTGGACCGATGACCTGGTGAAGGTTGCAGGAATCCGCTGGTTGCGGGACGCACGGGACCGGTCAATGTGGCGACGCTTGGGGGAGGCCTATGTCCAGCAGTGGACGTCTTTCGGCTGATATGATGATGATGATGAGTCCAGCCACCAACCATGATCACTCACACCACACACCACACACACACATAGACACAACACACTCACACTTTCACACATACGCATAAACACACGCACACACACCACGCAAGAGCACGTATGTATTTTTTTTAATGGTTATTATTCTTTTTTCTATTTCTGATGCATAAAATCTAGTGAACACAAGTACCATAACGGGTGAGGACACTGACTCCTGTAACACAGGTCACACCTAGCACAGGAGTCAGGGTTTCAAATGGAAATGTATAACTTTTTCTTTGTGTCAATAAAAATATTTTATTTATTATTATTACATACTGGTCGGTCCATCGCATGGGTGACCTGCCGCGCGCTTTCATTCCTGCCACTCTATTCTGAACTACAAGCCGCTCGATAGAGTCGTTGCCTCGTCAGGAGACGGTAGCAAAGAACTGGAGTACTCGAGGTTGGACTGTAGCCGATAGACGCTGCTTTATGCCATCATTGTCAGCCGAAAACCTCCATTGCTGGACATAGACATTATACTCATTATCATCTTGTAAGCGGCAAACGTCCATTGATGGACGAAGGCCAAGCCGCAACTGTGACCGGTCCTGTACTCCTCGCATCCAGCGGCTTCCCAAGGCCTTCACCAGATCATTGGTCATCGGGAACGTACAGTATCAAGATAAAAAGTAGCTTATATACTAATCCAGGCTATGATTTACCTGTGCTATGTCAAAATCCGTTCAGTCGTTGAATTGTGATTCAATAATAAACATTAAAACATACAGATTTTCACAATTTTAATTTGATTTTAGTTAGAATACGATTTCGTGAATCGAGCAATTAATTACTGGCAAATTGCGCAAATAAAATTAAATGGAAAATTCGGTTGTTTCCTAGAAATATGACCCAGGAAATTAGTTTCCGGGAAATAACATTAAGTTACGCAATTAATCGGTAAAGATATTAGTTACTAAATGGAGTTAAAATAATTAATTGCTAGTATAATAAATTAATCCTGATAAGTTAGTGGTATTAAGTTGATTATTCAAAATTACGTTGAGAGGGTAGCCAGCTTTTTTCAGTGGTTTCAATTCCGTGCCACAGAAATTGTGATATTTTCGGAATTAAAAGTAGCATAATGACACTCAAAAAGACGTAGCATTCTAAAAGTGTGGGAATAATTGTAATCTGATCAGTAATTTCAAAATCATCAAGTAAACTAATAAATGTTTTTTAAAACCGAGGTATAAGTTTTTTTATCAATTGATTCAATTTTTTAACAGTCGCTAGTCGGTACGGATAATCAGAAGCCAGTTAGAATGGTAGCTAACTCCTAAGTAAATGGCAAGGCGGAGCTCTATTGCTGTCACTCACGTGTCCGTCTGTCTGTCCGTCGTCCGCCATCAGACGGTGGCGACCCCGTCCAGGCTGTGGAAGGTAGGGAGAGTGGCGCACCGTAACACCGTAATACCCTCAGCCGCGATATCGTATGGGACCTGGGATGCACCATACGACAACGCGACCCGCCTCAGTTGCGATGTCGCCTCTGCTACGAAGCGGCGCCGTAACCTACTTATGTTGGCCGCTACGTCGTCGGCTTAATAGGCAAAAGCCCTGACGAGCGGCCCCTAATTTAAAATATTTTTTTAGTCGGCGATCAGGTTTAATTCAAGTTTCGTTTTAGGATAATAGGAGATTATTTGCCTGATTTAATTTGTTTGTCAATTGAATTTATTTTATTTTAAAGTTTTGGCTTAAAGTGTTTCCAGAATGAATCGAGGCGTTTTGTGTTTGGATATTATGTCACCAGAGTCTATCCCACGTTACATTCCTAAGAACTTGAAATTTGGTGATGATAATGTTTATTATTACGTATATTTTACTAACAAATATCAAAATATTGATAAATCAGATTTTTCTTTGAAATTCCCTAATATTTCCTTTTTTTATTTTTTATAAAACTTTTTTAAGTTATACTCCGATATCGAATCTATAAACCGTTTCCAATGCCGTTTCTCGTCACCCCTAAATTAGTTTCAAATTTGCTAACCTATCACAACTCAATTGTTCACGCCAACCTCAAAACTTTGGCAGCCATTGCCCACTCTCAACGGCTACATTTGTAACGTACACTGCGCCTGAATTATTCAAACAGGCTTCGCATTTTGCACGGCGCAGGTTAAAATTAAGACTGCCAAGGATTTTCATTTATTAAAGAAGTAATTTTAGTATAATTGGGCCACGCGATACCGGGTACGAACCGCGCTGTAGTTACATTTACATACTTTACTTGGTGTTAAGATTTTACAGGAGTTGGCTGATTTATTCGGGCTTCTTACTTATTTAGAAGCCCAAATAAACACTATATAGTACTAATAAGAAGATTATATTGTGAAGAAATCATAATGTTCGTTTGGTTATTTATATAACATCTGGAAGTATTGAACTGCATACCACTGCAGGACAAAATTTTCGTAATCGGTTGGTCTATTCTGTAAAATTTCACCATACACTATTACACACACACATTGTGCAAGGGCAAGTACGCAGGTGGGACATATCATGTGCAGGGGTTCTGGTACTGCGTTAGGGATAAATCTATTATACTCCATTAAGCCAGGTTGTTTTTAGAGTGGCGAATCAAGGACCGAAATAATTTAGGAGATTTTTAAAATGGATATTGCATTGCTTGTCCAAGGGGTAGATATTCTGGCGCAAGGTGAAGTGTGAGCGAGTGATCCGAACTATCGAAGAACATACACCCTGTTACCTAAAATCATTAGTTAAGAGGATACGGGGGCAGAGAGCGCCGACTGAATTTCCTTAGTAAAAAGTCATAATTCCAAGTTTGGTTCTCGTCTCTTTCCTCCACCAATATTGGACCAATTTAAAAGATATTCCGTAAACTGAAAATAAAAGATATATACTATGTTCCTATGTTTTCCTTTTTGATGATACATTATCTTTAGAAGCACTAGAGCCCTCAAAAAATGCTCAAAATTGCGCTGTCAACAGAGGCTTAGTGTACTAATTCAACAAATATAAACGAAAAAAGGAAAACATAGGCACATAGTATATATCTTACTTTACCAGTTTATGGAATATCTTTTAAATTGGTCTAATATTGGAGGAGGAAAGAGACGAGAGCCAAACCTCGAATTATGACTTTTTACTAAGGACATTCAGTCGGCGCTCTCTGCCCATATTTCCTCGCTAATTAAATAATCAATTTAACTAAATACTATAAACTAATAACTAGTCTCCACCATAATTGCCTACACATAATGTACTCGTATGTTAGTAAAGCCACCAAAACTATAATCGTTAAGCTAAAGTCGGCTTGCCTAACAATAAATTAGGTCAAGTTAGTAACTTTGTTTAATCCCTAGGTTTCACTTATTCAATCTAGGTTAGGCCAGCTGCACACTGGGTTCTGAATCGGAGGAAAGCCTTAGGAGAGCTTTGATGATTGATTTTCTTGGACTGCCGATTAATTCTGTAATTTATTTTATTTCGGCTGGATTTTATGCCTTGGCTTGCCTATGGTTAGCAGATGATTGACTCTATTGTTTAAAAAACTTTTTTCATAAAAATTAAACCGAATTTAAAAACAAAACACTAGAAAGTGAAAAATAAGTTTCGATTCGGAAGTCGGTGGCGAAAAATGAATAAAAAACAAGAGGTACCAAAGACACCGACTTCCAAATGGATAGTTATTTTGCAGTCGGTTTATTTTTTGTGAAAATGTTTTCATTTCTTTACTTTTGATTTTAGCACACCATCACTAAAAATGAGCAAATTTCTATAGTACGGTACCTAAAGGATTTTACACATTCGTGCTGTTTGTCGCTAAATAGTTCGCTTATATAATCCATATCTTGAAAACTGCTGAACCGATTTTAATGAAATTTGCACTGTTCCCTAAGTTAAGAGATACTTTATTCATTAAAAGAAGAACGATCACGATTCAATAAGTAGTTTTGGAAAAATGCGTGGACATACATACATACATACAAACATGCACTAAAGAAATTTGGCACACGTTTTTAGAAGCTTGAATAGAATAACATATGTGAATATTGTGCAGTTTCAACAATATTACAAACATACGTGTCGAATTGATTACCTCCGTTTTTTTGAAGTCTGTAAAAAAATATGAATTAGTATTTTGTAATGAATTAAACTCTCTTTTATTTTTGCTCGAACATAAGTTTGTGGTGGTGTAGGTGTGGTGTTTTGTGTATGTGGCGGTTATGCCATGTTATAATTACAACTATTCTGAATTGGTTAGCTGTTGTGATATAGTGTGTCGTGGTGTGGTATTAAAAACCCGCCAAAATATAGTTACAGACAGTTTTAACAGTGGGTTACCCATTAAAATTTGGGCGCACGGTTGGCGCAGTGGTTTAGCGATTTACTGCTGCGCTGCGTGTCGCGGGCTCGATTCCCGCACGGAACAAATATTTGTATGACCTACAGATAGTTGTTCCGGCTCTGGGTGTTGTGTATGTGAGTTTATATGTTTGTAAACGCACCCACGATACAGGCAAAAAAATCCTAGTGGGGGCAAAATTTTTCAAAAAAAAACACAAAAAAAAAAAAAATACCTTAAAAAGCGGGTTACAAGTTCATGAAGTTGCCCCTACGTATGTAATAGTTATCGATCTTGTACATTCTTGAATTCGATTTAAAGATGCTACTTTTAAAATGCATTCGGTGTACCTTTACCCTCCTTATAACCCAGTTTGTCGAGAACACGTTCACACCCTTTGTTCTAACAATTTCAGACACAACTTTTTAAAATTCCGCTGAACTAAATTCTTTTAGTTCGGACAAATACAGGGCATGTTAGTAGTTTATTGGAAAAGTTCTCGTTACATAAATAAGAACTGTCCAACATTGGTCAAGTTTTAAAACATTATTTAAGTTTGATAGTCCAGTTTTGGTATTGTAGATGACAGAAACCGTTTTGTGCTTATTTTGGCAAATGTAAAAATAAATATGTACCTACTTGTATGTTCACTTTGGTACCTAATTTTCCTGCCAGCTGTAGCTGCTCGCAACTAAATTAATTAAATCACGGACATCTAAATGTACTAAGTGAGTATTACAAAAAAAACTTTTTAAGAAAAAATATTACCGACTTCCAAATAAGAAAACTATAAAGTGAAAAATAACTTTATTTTTGAAGTCGGTGTCTTTCATAGGTAGCATTTTTTTGCGTTATGACACCGACTTCCAAAAATAAAGTTATTTTTCACTTTGTAGTTTTCTTATTTGGAAGTCGGTAACATTTTTTTGTAAAAGATTTTTATTTTTCACTTTTTAGTTGTAACTACCTAATAGGCAAGTTGTTAAGTAAGTTTCCTATAACGCCAGAATAGATTACCCGAATATCATGAAACTTAAACAAAACCGATCAAATGAGAGATCTGCTTACCCCTTAAGAGCGTACTAGCGTGATGTTATGTTATGAAATGATATAAACAATAAATAGGCATGCGATTGCAGCAGTCCCGAGAGATTTGCCGTTATTTATTGAAGAGTTCCGTTGTATATTTTTGAAGTTCTTCATCAGATGTTCATCAAATTAAAATGGGACCAATTTCGAAACATATTCTTTCAAACAAAAAAATAATTTTTAAAATCGGTCCACAATTGACGGAGATATTGGTGAACATACAAAAAAAAAAAAAAACGTACAAAAAGTCGAACAGAGAACCTCCTCCTTTTTCGAAAGTCGGTTAATGAATGAATTGTGTGAACTCTGGTTAGTCCGCCTCGCTAGCCTTATTTTGGCCTCTAGACATAGAACGCAGCATAAAGATTGTAATCATTAGACATCAGATTATATGCAATTGCATGTTTGCATATGCAGCGTTATTGCATATATTAGTATTTTGTCTTTGATAGTGCTTATTTCAGTAGGTAAATGTGTTAGCGGTGTTGTATTATTAATTAAACGCTGTTCTATACCCAGGTAAAAAACCAAAAAAAAATCTGCAGAAATGGCGCCAAATGGCATGTCCATTTTACTAACGTCAGTGGACCTAAAGGTTATTTTCAGCCTTAATGGAAAACAATATAAAGTGACAAACGTCACAAGTTTGCTATAGAAAATCTAGAAAAAATTTGTTTGTACGTTGTCACAGAAATTACAAGTGATAATTAAATATATTGTGACAAGAAACGCCAATCCTAATAAAAAAAAGTATTTTAATAGTGCATATTTTGTGCATAATTCGCCCTTGTTTAGTGCATATTATATATTATTGCATGCAAATTTTATCATTTTTATTGTGCATATAATCCGATGTCTAGCACCATCCTCATTGCCTTGTCTCATGGTACTTGGGGTCGGTGTTCCATCTTTTCTTTATCGATCCATCCTGATAACCTGACGGATAGCATGACTGCTATCACTGACAACTGACTACTTTCCTTACATAATCCTGTTCCTCTCAGCACCATTATGCATAATGGTGCTCCCACGCTGCTGTTAAAAATGTTGCCGAACATTTTCTAACACTTATACATTTTCCTAAAGAATGTTAGGAATTGTTATATTCTGTTAGAAATTGTAAGATGTTTTGAGTGCGGAATGTAGGAAATTGATAGAAATTTTTTACAAAAGAAAAAGTGATCTAACTGGATGCAAGCACTTGTTACAATTTGTTAACTAACAATTTTGTGTTTACTTACATTACCTAACATGAAAACATTTTCTTAACTTTGTGATAAATCTAATAGAATATCACTTTGTTATCTTATTAGTTTATTAATTTGACTCAAGAGTGACATCAAGATGTTATCGCATTTATCTTTATTCTCAGACATATTGTGTTGTAAGATCATTAATGTAAATTGAGGTGTAACCCCGTTTTGATGAAAAGACAATTTACGAAAGGCTTGACCGCACGCACTTGGCTTCAAAATGTAAATCAGAAACCCTTGTAACCGAGAAAAAGCTACCCCAAAAATGTCCCACTGATTTGCATAATTATACTTTAACGTACCTAAATCAGGATTCATTTTCCTTTTTCCTTTGGCAGAGAAGAGGTAATTAGCTGAGCAAAAAGTGGGAAACACTGTGATACTTTTTATTTTGCCTTCAAAATTAACGTAGTAGGAATTCTTTTAGAAGAGTCCCATTTCCTTTCTTCGGTATTGTTCATAGAGACGTTGAACTTACTTTACGTAGTTTTCAGTTAAGCTACACGATTACTCTAATGAGCTCCCTTTATAGTCTAGTGGTAGCTGTCATGAGATCTTGAGTTGGATTCGTTGTTGGGTTTTCGATTTAGAATTACTCAGTAGCAGCTCGGAGTTGAGGTATGGCCATGTAATGAGAAGACCCGAAGAACACATGACGAAGCAAGTTCTCTTAATAAATACAGATCCAAAGTAGCGATGTAGACACCTTTCCACTTGTATTTCTGTAGACAACAACGACCTAAATCATGCCCAAGTGAATGACTCGACGACCCAGAACCAAAACATCGGGTGAAGAATGACGAGGAGAGCCGAACCCAAATGAAATGGAATCAGGCTGGGCAGAGACGTGGTTGCTTACAAAGGCCTCATCAGAGGGCTTAAAGTCGCCCAAATAGAGGCAATAGAGAGAACTATGCTTAAAGTTTCCTTGCGTGATCGAATCAGAAATGAAGACATCCACAAGATAACCAAAGTTACCAACGTCGTAGGGCACATTGCACGAAAAACGGATGGCCATTAGGGCCGAAAAGTTCAAAACGGCGACCGCGTACCGGAAGACGTAGCGATGGAAGGCCTCCCTCTAGGTGGAGCGAAGACCTGGTCAAGACCACGGGAGCCTGGTGAATGCGAAACGCACAGGACCGATCAGTGTGGCGACGGTTGGGGGAGGCCTATATCCAGCAGTGGACGTCTTTCGGCTGAAATTATGATGATGATGAATGATGAAGGCTAGGCAAAGAGAGTAGCAGCTCGGGTTTCGGTCATCAACCGGTTCGCCCCGGGTACTGAAGCATAGCTGGCGACATATGGTTTAAATTTAAATTCACCTTTCTCTTCAGGAATACAGGCGTAATATTAGGTATGTTATGCTACACGATTACTGACAAAATGATTCGTGCAGAGACTGGATCATCATCATATGCCTTTTTAATGTTACCACTGCTAGGAAACAGGCCTCTATGTGAGAAGAAATGGGCCGTAATCCACCACGCGGGCCCAATGCGGGTTGGTGGATGTCACATGTATTCGAATGATACCACTGCACTGAGATTGGATAGTTCCACTCAAATCTGTGAGGTTATTCCCTTGAAAGATCATCTCAGACACTAAAACGTCCGGTCCATATTATGTTGTAATTAAGATAATGTCTAAACTTTAAAATACTTCTGAGTTTATTGCGAAGTTTCTCCCCCAGATTTTTTGTTTGACTTGTTTACAACTTTTTTAAATATATATCTATAATTAATTCAGTTATCTACTTTTTCATCAATATCGCACACTAGGGTATTTATCTACCGTTCAACATCATCATCATCATCATCATCATCAGCCTTTTAATGTTCCCACTGCTGGGACACAGGCCTCCTCTCTGTGAGAGGGAATGGGCCGTAATCCACCACGCGGGCCCAGTGCGTGTTGGTGGATGTCACATGTCTTCGAATGTTTGGTTCTAGGACATGCCGGTTTCCTCACGATCATAGATATAATTATATTTCTATGCTCACGATGTTTTCCTTCACCGTTTTGAGAGCAGTGGTGATGAAATAATTTACACAAAGTAAAGTGCCTGCCTGGGCTCGAACCCATGACCTACAACTTGTAAGTCGCGGCCGATACCACTGGGCCACCACTGCTCTACTGGGCCGTTCAACATATTTAAGATAAACTTGCTACATGCTAGACTATCTTCAAAGAACTAGAGACAAAAAATATTATTAAACTAACAAACTTAATACTAACAATCCTTCGCAAGATACAAGAATCAAGGCATAAACATTAAATAAAATGTCAAACAGACCTCCTTTTTCTTCTAAAAGAATGGCTACGCTCCCCAGTACAAGCAACTTTACTGGACCATTATACTATACTTCCCACTCAGCCCGTATTGTACCGGTCCCAGGAAATACCAGTCTTGAATGGGGTTGAAAGTTTTGAAAGATTTACGAGTTATCTTTTCTATGGGGGTATGTCCTCCTTTTAAACTACGGCGCCTTTTAAAAGAACCCGTGGGGAATATTAATTATGGCGTCTTTTGTTTTAAGGTGGTGAAATTTTAATTTTGGAATGTTCTTATTCATGGAGGTCCTTGGAAAAGAGTTTTTGAAAGAATGCCCATGACACTTAAATCAGAATCTAGGTTAATGACTCCCGCAGACGAGCTCGACGTGGCAATGCGACAAGCCTTTTATGTGCCTAGAACTGGCTGTACCAATTGTACCATGTATTACAATAATACGTAAAGTAAAAAAGTGTGCATATATCGATTTTGGACCAAGATCTTTCGCGGGCGTACGAAGAAGAACCCACAAGTTTCATCACGGTCGGATCAATGATTTAGGAACGCATAGAGGACAACCATTCATTCTTAATTCTTTATTGTACACCAACACACATACATTTAAACAAATTGACAACAAAATGAATGTACAAAGGCGAGCTTATCTTCAAATGGAGTTAATATTTATTTAATTTATACAGGGTTATTGGTAAAACACTAACAACCTTGCATGGCTTAATTGCTAACATCATAAACCTTTGGTTATGACTTAAAAATTCAACAGAAAAATCAGCCGATCCTTACATTTATGCTCGCTTGTATCAAATGGCGTTGTAGCATTTTCGTGTTCTGCTCGACGGCAGGAATCTTATCTTATTCTTTTTCTTTCATTACCATCTATACAAATCAAACAATGGTGTTAGATACCAAAGCCTAAGGCGGGACTACAACGGAATTTCCGGGAAAACTCATTTTGAGCTGAAATTTGCTTTCATTTTAATCAAAAACATAAAAGGAGAACGTTTTGATTTTTATAATAAGACGTAAATCATCGTTCATTATTTTTTTAGTTTCTAAAAACCGTGAAAGAAATAACGTATTTAATTTTATGTTTTATTGAGACTTCTTTTTTTTATAATTTTCGTAAAATATTTTTTGTAAGTTCTTCTAAAATCGTTTAAGTCGATGATATAATATAACTCCTTTCTAAAACAATATTTTGCTTCTTCAAAAATCCTCTTTTCATTTTTTTACAAAGGAAATCGTTAATTCCTTTCAAACTGTTTTTGAAGTAATTTTCTATATTGATGAACATTGCTTTAGAACTTCAACAAAAGATAACATAAAATACTTAAAAAGGAAATGTAAGAAAAAAATACAGTAAGTATTCACAACCGGCGTGCGTATAAAAAGATAAAAAGTATGTAAAGTTGGAGCCGGTGGCGTTCTGTAATTTCTGCCTACCCTTTTGAAAAAAAGGCGTGAGTTTATATAGAAGAAAGAAAAGAACAAAGAAAAAAAAGTATGTATTTACTTGTCACAAAAAAACATAAAACGACGACAAACATTAGTAGATTACAAGAACAAGAATAGTAGATTTTGCTTGCTTTTGTTTTTGTATATATGCACACACATCAAAAGTGCCTAGGGATCAAGTACGTTTTATTAGATACAGTTTTTGTAATATCGGTGGTTTTTGTATAGTTATCGATATGATATGATATCTAACACAAATCGAATATAAGTTACGTTTTGATATATCGGACCCATCCCTCCTACTGTCCAGTAAGTAAATTACATACTTACTTACTGGACATTAGGAGATTCCAAATTTCAAATCTCGCTTCTTACTGGACAGTTGTGAATAAGTCTCCGGTAGACATCACTTTCTGGATACTTTTTAGAGATGTTATGACAACATTACATACACTTATTGAGAAAAAAGAATTTTCTTTACATTTTAATAAAAATAGAAATTCAACTGTCAGGATTCCTATAAAAGAGTGTAACAGAGTTTATACAACACCATTACAATTTCTGCATCGCAACTGAAAAACATTGCATTGATATGGAGCGACGACATCATTAAACACGAGAAGTGATATGAAGTGAGTGAGAGCCGTCGAAATGCATACCCTATGAATGAATATATATATGCACCCCAAAATCGTAGGGCCCGTTTACAATGGGCTCGCGAATCAAAAATTGGGAGGCAGAAGACTGGCGTTATTTTTGCTTTACCGATGAATTTGGTTTCGGTATGAGGCCGGATACAAGACTTGGAGGACCTCTGCACATCAAGAACATTTGAAATTTTGTCAGGTAGTTCATTCATATGGAGAGGGAACAATCACGGTTTGAGCCGGTATTTGGGTGAAGAACCGATCTCATTCGGATCAGGGGCAAGCAATGCTTTGCGACGCCGGTTGGGTGATTCGTTTCGACTTGTGCACGACAATGCACGTCCACACACGGCTAGAGTCGTAACACGCACTCTTAAACTCCTGTAATTGCCGTCATTTGCCATTTAATTGAAGACATTGACTTAGGTTAATTGGCCAATATTTGCAAAATTGCACTTTTTCTTAATTTTTACAAAATATTGGGCTAAATTGTTAACTTAAACATAGGAATTAAAGAAAGAAGCCAGTCTGGAAGACTAGATTTAGTAAATATTAATTGGATATTTTTTATAGTTACCAAATGTATTTGATCCCTAGACACTATTGGTGTTTGTAGATATCATCTCATCATCTGCATAGCCTTTTCCCAACTATATTGGGGTCAGCTTCCAGTCTAACCGGGTTCAGCTAAGTACCAGTGTTTTACATGGAGCGACTGCCTATCTGACCTCCACATTTCAGTAACTGGGTAACACGGTACCCCTTGGCAAGACTGGTGTCAGATCTCAAGCTTCTGACTACCCGTAACGACTGTCAAAGATCTTCAAATAACAGCCGGGACCTACGGATTAACGTGCTTTCCGAGGCACGGAGGAAACTCGGTATGTTGAAATGGTCACCCATCCACGGACCGACCTCATCAAGCGTTGCTTAACCTTGATGATCGACCCGTGCGGCTGTTATTATTTAGCCACGAGCTCCGAGGTGTTTGTAGATGTGTGAGTAA
Source organism: Orthosia incerta (assembly GCA_948252205.1). Lineage (NCBI taxonomy): Eukaryota > Metazoa > Arthropoda > Insecta > Lepidoptera > Noctuidae > Orthosia > Orthosia incerta. The sequence continues at coordinate 5,931,290 of OX411749.1, forward strand.
AAAGTTTCAGGCTTCCTTACCAAAAATCAAAATTCATTGTTCATCTAACCGGCAACTTACAAATAATCTTATTATTTAAATACTTTAAAATGTTAATATCACAAAAACATCTCATCAACCTTCAAAAGGCCCACACGTAAAACTCAAATGCAAAAAAGGCCCTCGCCTGTGTTTGCGGCATTTTTGACTTGGTCCGCGGGCGTTTCCTCAAGCATTCGCAGAATTAAACTTTTGGCTTCCTGAAGAAATTAAATGCTAACATAATTAGCACTCCGTCACAAGTTTTGAGAGATGTGAGGAAGAAGCTGATGATTTATGATATGACATTTGACATTTTAATCTGGTACAAATTTCAGTTAAGGTACTAAAAAGAAAACTTCTAATGAAGTCTTCGTAACAGGGTTCTACTAAAAATGAAGCGTAAGCTGGTCTTGTTTAAGTTTCAAGGTAAAAGACAATTTATTATTTTTATGATAATTTATTATAATAGATACTCGTACTTTATTAACCGACTTTCAAAAAAGGACAAGGATGTTCTATGTTAGACTTCTTGTATGTTTTTTTTTATCTATGTTCACCGATATCTCCGTCAATTGTGGAACGATTTTGAAAATTCTTTTTTTGTTTGAAAGAATATGTTTCGAAATTGGTCCTATTTTAATTTGGTGAAGATCTGATGAAGAACTTCGAAGATATACAACAGAACTCTTCAATAAATAACGGCAACTCTCGGGACTGCTGCAATCGCATGTCTGTTTATTGTTTAGACCATTTCACAACATAACATCACGCCAGTACGCTCTTAAGGCGTAAGCAGATCTCTCATTTGATCGGTTTTGTTCAAGTTTCATGTCATTCGGGTAATCTATTCTGGCGTTATAGGAAATTTACTAAACAACTTGCCTATTAGGTAGTTACAACTAAAATGTGTAAAATAAAAACTTTTTTACAAAAAAATACTACCGACTTCCAAATAAGAAAACTACAAAGTGAAAAATAACTTTTTTTTGTAAAAAAGTTTTTTGAAGCTAGAAATAAGCTAGTAAGTGATTTCTGGAGAAAAAGCTTGCTTCAGATGAATGATCCATCCAACTAGAGAAAACCGAGCGTCCGGCCACTGCTAAAGACAAAACTATTCATACAAACCAACAATGTCAATATGGTGACAGTCATTGCTACTCAAACATTGCACAGAATGGCTTGATGAGCTGGTAAACAGAAGAGTTGAAGTTTGTCCCATAATTTATATCTATACTTATCTTATCTAGAAACTTTGCGCAACTCAAACTCTAGGAAATATAATCTAAATCTATCAAGCCAAAACACAGTTGGCAGTTCTCATCTCTCCATAAAACGCTATCTCTCATCACTTATCCCACCATCCTAGCGGGCAGTAAAGAGTTAGAACAAAGGATGTCTAGGGGTTAACGACCGGAACGAACCACAATTACAAATGAAACCTTGTACGGTTGTATTACTGTTGATAATACGCCTCTCACTCTTGATGTGGACTTGCAAATACACGTACATTTTTTGCGGGTCAGATTTTGAGCTAAGCTTCGCCGCAATTTCGAGGATTGACCAACTTTAATTAAAGTTGGACGTTGGTGGCAGAGTTGGTGGAAATATCTTCATTACTACTAGTTTGTAACGTACATTTGCATCTAGGTGCAGTTTTGCATCTCTAGGTTCTCATCTTGAATCTAATCTTAGTTTTGAAAGAAGTGAGTTCGTGTTTCTAGTTATTATAGGTGTCAGACCGAGTCATACAGATAAGTAAATTAAATTAAATTAAAATGAGATAATATTTTTCATAATTGCGGCATTTGCATCGTGTTTATTTAATTTTAACGTATCTATGACGAAGATTTGGAGTAGTGCAAAATATTTGTCCATTTAAATCATTTCCTGAAACCAATGTTTCATGAAATACATTGTGTTCTAATAAAATCTAGAATCTAACACTCGTACATAATATAAACATGTATTTCCTAAAATATTTATTTTTAATTCTATCAAAGGTACATTAATGACCAGTACTTTATCTACTTCAATTCTGTGGAGAAACTGAATAAAATAAAAAAAAAAAAAACAAACAAAACACGGTGACTACTTTTTCAAACTTTTAATTGCTTAAGCTACGTCCAAAGACAGTAAAAATATACTTTCAGAAAAAAATACTCGTTAATTTTTACGGCAGGTCTATTTCTCTAGAATGATTGATGCTTAGCCTAGTAACTTAGTTAGTTTAGAGCTCTTTTTATAATTAAGTTTTGGTAGAAATTGAGGACGGTGGAAAAATGTTCGTTAAAATTCTGACGAGTTCTTGAGTTACGTTTGCTTATAATATTAAAGTCACAGGTGACAAGGACCATTAGTTTTAGAGTATGATAATATTTTGCGGGTGTCTGCACTGTCTGTTTGAAGCATCATAAATATTGTAGACGCTGAGTGTAATTGCAGATATGGTATGAACTTTACTGTGTTTATTTCAAGTAACGAGACAATTGCATTCAAATCTTAAAGTTTAATTTCGTAGTGAAATTCTGGAGGAATTATATAGGGCTGATTTTTATAGTTAAATATAATTATGTAGTTCAGAATTTTAAAGAGGAACGTTGCCGTAAATGTTTTGAGTTTGAATGTTGATGGTAATTAGCGTAGGTACTTGTAAAAATAATAATAATTTATTTAATCCTCTAAGCATGCTGCTGAAGAATTCAGGGCTAGGCTATCGGTTGAAGAGAGGTGGTCAGGTTATATCTTACCTCCTTTACATGGATGATCTGAAGCTCTTTGCCCCCAGCAATCTTCAGCTGATGGAACTACTGAAGGTAACTGAAACTTTTAGTAACGTCATCAGGATGAAGTTTGGTGTGGACAAATGTGGGGTCATGCATGTAAAGCGAGGGGAGATTATGGAATCCATAGGAATTCAACTCGCGGATTCCATATACCTGAGATCCCTCTCTCCAAACGAAACCTATAAATATTTGGGTATGTCGGAAGCGATAGGTATTAGCACTACTGACATGAAGCAATCGTTGAGGGAACGCTTCTTTGGCCGCCTGAAGAAGGTATTCAATAGCCTTCTTTCAGGCGGAAACAAGGTGCGCGCCTTCAACGGTTAGGTCATGCCGGTATAAAAACGGAACTCGACGCCCTGGGCAGGCGGAACCGTACACTGCTGACTGCATATCGAATGCATCACCCAAGATCGTCGGGCATGAGATTGTATATCCCCCGGAAGTGTGGAGGCCGAGGTTTTTTAAATGCCAAAAACCTCCACAACCGCGAGATATGCAATTTCAGGGAATATTTTCTACACACCGACGTGGGTATGCATCGAGATGTAGTAGCAGTGGACAAGGGACTCACCCCGCTCTCCTTAGCGAATGAGAACTGGCGCAAGCCTGTAGTGCTTGACACTAACGACCGCAAAGAAGTATGGCAGAGTAAGGAGCTTCACGGACGCTTTTGCCGGGCCCTACATGGGTCCGATGTAGACCAAGCAGCGTCCGTAGCCTGGCTGCGTTTCGGTGACCTCTTTGGGGAAACCGAAGGTTTTGTCCGTGCAATTATGGAAGAAGTTATCACGACGAATAACTACCGGAGATTCATTGTGAAGGATGGCACGGTTAACGTCTGTCGGGTATGTCACCGCCCAGGTGAATCGATCCGCCACATTATCTCTGGATGTTCTCATCTAGCTAACGTAGAGCACAACCTTGTAGCCAGGATCATCCACCAGCAACTTGCTCTGAAATACACTCTTGTGACATCAGAGGTACCGTACTACAGGTATGTGCCCGACTCACTTCTCGAAAATTAAAATGGCAATATCACATTGTACTGGGACCGGTCCATCATCACTGACAGGACTATTGTAGCCAATAAGCCTGATATTGTGGTGGTGGACCGAATCGAGAGGAGTGCAATGATTGTTGACATTACCGTCCCGCATGACGGGAACCTCGTGAAAGCCGAGAAAGATAAGCAAATCAAGTATCTTGACTTGGCTCGCGAGGTTGTCGACATGTGTGATGTGGACACAGCGATCATTGTACCGATAGTCGTGTCAGCCAATGGCTTAATAGCCACGAGCCTCGATCAACACCTTAGGAGGCTTTCGTTAGGCAGCTGGGCCAAGAGCCTGGCCCAGAAAGCAGTACTGCTGGACACGGTTCGCATTGTTAGGAGGTTCCTCTCTCTGGAGCCCTGACCGCCGGTAGCTTGGACCCTGTTCCCGATACCGGTGGGCCTCCATTTTTTATATTTTTAAATGTTTTTCTTTTTTGTATGTGTTTTGCAAAAATATTTAAAAATTTAATTAATAAGAAAAGAGTTGAATAAAGGAAATAATAATTTATTTCAAAATTCAGACAATTTACAGTCCATTTCTTGTTAGTAACAAATACTTATATAACTAGTGTTAGTAAAAGGTACATGCCAAATCAAATAAACATTTACAAAATATTGTCATTTGATGTTGATAGTCAATTGATTAAATTTAAAACCTTAATTAATCAAAAATATGTAAATTAATAATAAAAATGTCTAAAATAAAAAGATTGTAATTGTCAATAAGATATTACATAGAATAGAATTTTAAATGAACATGTCAAAAAATAATAAAACTTCAAAATCAATACAAATAAAATTGAATCAAATGACAATAAAATTCAATTAAACCGTTTCCAATTCTTTTGCTACTTCTTCTCGACATGTAACTTAATACAATGCCACAATAATGGGCAGTCTGCTCAGCTAGCCACAACGCTAAGAATGCTGTTGCCACTGCCACGGACACGACTTCCCAGCGATGTGGCTCTCATTCTGAGGATAGCATGAAAGCCATCGACACGTGCCTCCGCAAACATGCTCAACGCGCTACATTGCCGCGGCAGCCGCATCAGCATCCTAAATGTGTTGTTATACTGAACGCGCAGAGCGTTGACTGTCTTCTGCGTATATTTAACCCATAGACTGCACGTGTAAAACGACTGGAAAAACGCCCTAAACAAAGTTTATTTTACTGCCTTGGTGCAGCGTGCAAATCTACGAGCCAACATATTGCATCAGACAGCCAACACCCCGCGCTCCCTCTCAATGAATAGAAAACCCAAATCCTGTATGGATGGATTGTGTGACGACTCTAAAGGAGGTGAAAATGAAGACATGCTGCGCCAACTCCAAATAAATTTGGATATGGAGCAAAGGCAACAATACAAATAATTTAGTAACATGCGAAGAAAACTGTTTGTCTTACGTCACCAATAACAAAATATAATACAAACAAGCCAAAAAAATAAACAACATTCGTTAACCCAAACATTGTAATATCTTCAACATCTAAGAATAATGTAATGCAAATATTCAACGAGAATTTTAAGGGGGCGGTTACAAGGAGAGATAAGGCAATTAGCCTAATTGGCGATGTTTTGTGCCAGGGTACACCTCCTCTGTTAATCTCAAAGTAAAACACAAGAACAAAGGTTTGCTTGCTTATCATAGCTTGTAAGCCGTTAACTCGATTGGGGATAAGGAGGCTCTTTTTTGTTGTTGTTTTATTTGAAAATGGAAGGAGGTTATTATTTTAACAATGAAGCGCGTAATTAACGAAGGTAAAAGAAAAGTTGGTGAAACTATGCGTCATATCCATGGCAATTTGGCAGAGCTGATACATTGATTTTCATGTATAACTAAATAGGGATGTTTTTTTGGATAGAAAAAAAATATTTATATTTAGACCGTCAGTGAGATTATAGTAATTTTTTGCTTTACCAAATTAATAAAAATTGTCAAAGACAAAGCGCATCAAAGTTCAGGAGTGAGAGTTCTTGGCTTGTGACGTCACTATTATATAACTATAGCATAAAGTGTAATAACGGCGTGACGTCACACGATATTTCAACGCATTATATCGTCGTCACTTTATGTTTACGTGTCAAAAGAAAAATACGTGTCCAATATTTTTTATTAATCTAACTTCTAGACAAAAACTAGTTTTCAGTTAACATTCCTATTTTTTCGAGTCGTATGGGATCGGTCAATGTGGCAACGCTTAATGTAAAAAATACGTGTCCAATATTTTTTTTAATCTACCTGACAGACAGAATCTTTTTCTTTTATCTTCCTATATTGTCCCACTGCTGGGCAACGGTCTCCCACATAGCCTTCTACTCTTCCCTATCCTTTGTCATCTCCTGCCAATCTCCCGTAAACGCCTCTAAGTCGTCGCGCCAGTGTTTCCTAGGCCTCCCACGGCAACGACGCCCATCTTTCGGCTCCCAGTGCGTGACAATATTGGCCCATCAATCTTTATGCATTCTGCATATATGACCCACCCAGTCCCACTTCAGCCCAGCAGACTTAATACGCTACGCTCCATCGCCCTTTGGCATACCCTGAGTTTGGACTTTTGAGACTCGGTCAAAGACCAAGTTTGAGCTCCGAATTTTCAATTAATATGCCTATTTTTTCGAGACGCACGGGACCGGTCAATGTGGCAACGCTTGATGTAAAAAATACGTATCCAATATTTTTATTAATCTAACTGACAGACAAAATCTAATTTTCAATTAATATCCCTATTTTTTCGAGACCGGTCAATGTGGCGATGCTTGGAGAAGGCCTTTGTCCAGCAGTGGACGTCTTTCGACTGATATGATGATGATCCCTATTTTTTTAGTCTTGTATCGTCGTCCGTTCCTTTAATGACAAAATCACAGGTATACAAGTGTGCAATCGAGATTATCAATAGTTATATGAATAGCCAACGAAGGCAATAATAATTTAGCAAAAGTCCAAAATCTATGTGTTGGTCATGAATTACCCAATCGTCACTTAGTCCAGGGTGTGACCATAAGCTCTTAGAGCGGTATCAATTTGATATCGAATAAGGGACAGATGTATATGACTTGTATCCTCCTCCAGTCCTTTACATTACGACAATCGTTACGGCAAATTGAATGTCACTATGTCTATAACATCAAATCGCACCAGTAGCATTTGCCTATAATATTTGGATGTTGATGTATTGTTTTTATTTGTTTCAGATTATGAAGCCCTGCGGGGGGCATAGCCTCGTCCAGGCGCTATGTGGAGTGCGAGCGTGTTCTTTCTCACACAGATAGTCGTTTGTCAATTTACTACAGGTATGTTCTAAAATCTTCTCCAAGCTTTCATCATTTCATAGCTAATCATCATCATCATCTCAACTGAAAGAAGATTACTACTGATCAAAGGTCTACATCGACCGGTTCTGTGCTTCTCGCATCCAGTGTAACTCCGCGGCTCTTACTAGTTCACCCTGTTGGAAAACTTCCAACTTCTTCTTCTTCTTCCAACTTCCAACCTTCTGGTACGGTGTTGTTATAGTGGCAACAGAAATACATCATCTTTGAAAATTTCAACTGTCTAGCTATCACGGTTCATGAGATACGGCCTGGTGACAGACGGACAGACAGACAGACGGATCGCGGAGTCTTGGTAATAGGGTCCCGTTTTTACCCTTTGGGTCCGTACCCAAAAGGAAATGCTCCTTCACCATTTTCTGGGTTCCGTAACCCAAAAAATGGTGAAGGAGCATTTCCTTTCTCTGTTCTATATTTGATATTTATTATAGTTGTTCTATCTCACGATGAAGTGTGAATTCTTGTTCTTTATTGAACACAAAACATATAAAACATACAAATACAATAGGACAGTTCATGTACAAAGGCGAGCTTAACCCATAGTTGGGTTCTCTAACAGCAAACCTCAGTTACGTAGAGAAATAAACGTGAATCGTAGCAAAATGAATCTTATTCCGGCGTCATAAAAGTCACGTAACATGTCATCGTGAGATAGAACAACTATAGTATATTATTTTGAGTTCGTCGCAGTGGTTCAACTGCTCTGTCCAACTAGTTGGACCATAGATCTTTACTAGGAGCAGTTGCTCAATTTTAAAAATAGTTGGTCCACAGCACCTTTTGGGAGTTCCGTGGTCCAATTCATTTAAAAAATAACTTGCCAACTCTAAAAACCTCAACTGCATCTTTTTGTGTTATATTCTATGTATGTATTTTATGTTATATCTAAGTAATATTATTTAAGATATCTTTGTACACTGACAGCCCTATGTCTATCTCCTCTCGTTCAGTCCATCCAAAGGTTGTCTGTAAGAGATTGCCCTGTGCGATAAGACCGCCCATTGTATACTTATCTTTATAAATGTTTTGTCTTGTAATTAATTAAGTGGTGTACAATGAAGTAAATAAATAAATGAGAGGTACCATGTAACCTAATAACTGGGTAGAGGATGTCAAACAAGCAGTTGATAATATTGGTATTCAACTGCTCTTGGTTAGAAAGAAAGCAAAAATATTTATTTGTGACCCGCACAGGAGACACGAGATAAGCAAAACACAAACAATAACAAAAAATAAAAATAAAATACCCCGTGCGAGACCAAAAAGGCTCCTATCTCAGCATGTGCAACCATATTAAAAATAAAATATAACTGCGCTGATGGTTAGACTGTAAGCCAACACATGGCTAGGAAAATGTTAGTCTGATGATGACTGGCTCTAGACTATTCACAACTTTACTTCACTATAATCATGGCATAATCAACCTGTAGTGTTTCTACTGATGGAAGGCAGGCCTCCTCACATTGAGAGGGAGTAGGCCGTAATCCATCACACGTGCCCAATGCAAATTTGTAGTTATAAATATAAATGTGGATGGATGGAGAGGGAGGGGACGGCCAAAGAGAAGATGGATGGACTGTGTGAGGAGTGATATGAAAGAAAAAGGAGTCAGTGATAGCGTGACGGGTGACAGGACGGTATGGAAGAAGAAAACGTGTTGTGCCGGCCCCAAGTAACATGGGACAAGGGCAGGAAGATGATGATATCCCTTTTAATATTTTGTTCTACGATTTCCTCACAATATTTTCTTTCACCTTTAGAACTTTACTAAATCTCTAAGTAACCACCACAATTCTTTCCCAGAAAACCCACAAACAACAACGACAACAGAAGAAACCCAGACGGTGACAACATTCTACGCGCTCAGCACCGGTATAGTCCCTGCACCGGTGATGCTAAGACTTGGCAACTCCACCATCGACAGCACCAAGTCTTTCAAAGTACCACAGCCTTCCCAAGACCCTGCAACCTCTAAACCTGTTAAGGTAGACATGGTACCACATGTGGTAATGAAGAATACGTACTTTGACCATGATAGGAAGTATGGGCCAAGTTTTGAGGATGCTCCTGATGGGAATATCACTAAGATTACCGTGCAGCTGGGAGAAGATGCGCATTTGAACTGCAGGATCAGTTTGCTGCAGGATAAAACGGTGAGTGTGCGTCTTGTTTCTTTTATTTTTGGTGTTGTGTGTTCTAGTTGCTCATTATCTCTGTTTTTTTTTTTTTTTTTTTTTTTTTTTTTATTATTGATAGGCTCGCGCTTGACCACTATCTCACCTGATGGTAAGTGATGATGTGGTCGACGATGTAGCGCGCTTACCTAGAAGAAACCTATTCACTCTTGACTTAAAGACTCCCAGGTTGTAGCTCTCAGGAAATACAGACTCCGGCAGGGAATTCCACTCCTTAGCTGTACGCATAATGAAAGTATTCCCAAAACGTTTGGTGCGTATGGGTGGGATGTCCACCATGTACCGATGACACATCGCCGTACGTCTTGTAGTCCGATGATGGAAAGGGCTAGGAGGAATTAGTTCATGCAATTCCAACGCACACTCCCCGAAATGTAACCGATAAAAAACCGACAGACTGGCAACTTGGCGCCGATGTTCAAGGCTCTGGAGCCTAGACTCGACCAATATCTCATTGCCGATGAGCCTCTTGGCCCGCTTTTCGATCGACTCTAGTGCATCCAGCTGGTACTTGGCAGATCCGTCCCAGAGGTGAGAGCAGTACTCCATGCATGACCGAACTTGCGCTTGATACAAGTTGAGCAGCTGTTCTGGCGTGAAGTACCGTCTCACCTTTGCAAGGATCCCCAACTTTTTGGCAGCCAGCTGAGCTTTTGCCTCAATGAATGGACCAAAATTGAGGGTCGATGTCAACGTAACGCCAAGAAGCTCGAGATGGTCCGTTATCGGCACGGTCACACCGCGGAAAGTAGGAGCCGGGTGGAATTGGCTCCTTTTAGCGGAAAAAAGACACGCCTGGGTTTTAGCAGCATTAAACCTGACCAGATTGGCATCGCCCCATTCGGAGACTGCCTGCAAGGACAAGTTCAAGCGCTCCACCATGGCCTCCCGGAGAGACCGGACCTGAGGCCCGGTAGCACGCGCGTTGGACAAGTATCTCTCAGCAACAGTGCTGTCGTCTGCATACCCAAAAGTGCCGGGTTTTAGCAGATCATTTATGTGCAACAAGAACAATGTTGCTGAGAGTACCGACCCCTGAGGGACCCCGGCGTTGATATCCAGTTGGTCAGACGAGCGGCCATCAATAACCACTCGTATAGACCGGTCCCTCAGGAAGTCTGCGATCCAATCGCACAGACCACCGGGCAGACCGAATGACGGAAGCTTACCAATAAGGCTCTCATGCCAGACCCTGTCAAAAGCCTTCGAGATGTCGAGGGAGACGGCAAGCGCTTCCCCGTGCCTCTCGATGGCTTCACTCCATATGTGAATGGCATACGCTAGAAGATCCCCAGTTGACCGATTTCGGCGGAAGCCATATTGGCGGTCACTGAGGATGTCGTTAGCTTCTAGGTATGCCAGGAGCTTGGAGTTGAGCACCCGTTCCATACTCTTACAGAGGATGGACGTTACTGAGATGGGTCTATAGTTGGCCGGGTCAGCCCGACTGCCCTTCTTGGGCACAGGCTGAACGTTAGCTTGCTTCCAAGCGTTCGGTACTTTTCCAGTCTCATATGAAAGGCAAAACAGGCGAGTCAGGATCGGAGACAGTTCAGGCGCACAAGTTCTTAGAACAATTGCCGGTACCCCGTCGGGGCCACTAGCCTTGTTCACGTCAAGATTCCGCAGCACCCTACGGACGTCTTTTTGATGGATGCGAATGTCCGACATACTCGTCTCGCATCCATCAGGAGATGGAGGGGGCCGCGCGTTACCAGAATCCAGGCGTGAGGATTCCGCAAAAAGAGAGGCAAACAAGTTTGCTTTCTCCTCAGCGGAGTGGGCCAGCGTTCCGTCGGGTTTCAGCAGTGGTGGTAGTGAGGGCCGGCAGAAGTTCGATTCGACCGACTTAGCCAGGGACCAGAACGCTTTACTACCGGCTGGATAGGAAGCAAGTTTGGACCCAATACGGCTTATATGGTCGAACCGAGCCCTTCGCAATACCCTCTTGCAGGACTTGGCAGCCCTATTGAAGGCTCTCTTCCACTGGCTCACGCCGCTAGCTTTGCGCGTCCGAGCGTCGACCCAAGCCAGGTACGCCTCATGTTTCAGCGTGTTGGCACGATTGCACTCGGCGCCAAACCATGGCCGGTCAACACTAGACATTGCTACGTCAGAGAACGGAATGAAGTACTCCATTCCCCGACGCAACACGTCCGTCACGGCGTCCGCGCACGACGAAGGATCAGCCGAAGAAAAGCAAATGGGCTGCCAAGGATAAGATGCGAAGAAAGAACGCATCCCATCCCAATCTGCTGACCTGTACCGCCAAACCCGCCGAGTGCCTCTTGGGCTGGGATCGGGCGGGGAGTAGACGGATACAGACTTCACCAGACAATGGTCGGAGCTACCCAAAGGTGAAGATACCGACACAGAGTAGCGGTCTGGATCTGTTGTCAGCAGAAGGTCCAAGCAATTGGCAGTGTGCGAATGAACATCCGGCACCCTTGTTGCTCCCTGGACCAGCTGGGCGAGATTTAACGCAAGCGCAAGCTTTCGCGTCTCTCGCCCAGCATGATCAGTGCACTGGTATGGGAAGAGCCACTCCTGGTGGTGGGCATTGAAATCCCCCAGTATCACTAATTGGGCAGAAGGGTACCGCTGCTGTGCCATATCAGCCGCCTCACACAGATGTTCCGTGAGCCTGGTTGTCTCCTGATCTCCACTGTGCGATCGGTAGACACAGGCGTAGATAATTTTATCCAGGCCTGTGTCCACCAGTGACCAGAGCACAGAAAACCTGGAGTCCTCAAGGTTACGGAGACGCCGATAACAGATGTCGTCTCGGGCGTACAAGCATACACCCGCGCGTGGTTTAAAATTGTGCTCCAGGGTAAACCCTGGGTATGATAAGTACGACACGTCTGACGGACATCCGATCTGCGTCTCCGAAAGGAAAAGAAGAGCTGGTCTATCAGTCTCCAGGTGGTGATGGACTGCTTCGAGATTAGAGTGCAGCCCTCTTATGTTGCTGAGGTGCACTTTGAGTGACAGGGAGTGCTGCCGCTGTACAGCTTTTATTTTATTTTTCCTTTGCATACTTGAGTGAAAAAGGTGAGGAGAAGGCAGTGAGATGAGGCTCCACGCTGGCAACCCACAGACACGCACTGACAGGACGCTATCAATGGGGGACTGATCTGGAGACCGCGGGGACGCCCGAGCCCCCCCGGGAATGTCCATCGGGCCCTGTCTTCTGGTCGCCAACCAGCACGATGGTGCATTCCGGGATTTTTCGACAGTTGGCGGGGCAGCCTTTCGTGTGTGGCTAGCACACTACTTGGGCCCCCAACTACCTGCGGTCGGCCAGCGGCGCACCGTGCCTCGGATCCCGCTACCCTCCGCGACCAGTCTCCCGATAGGCCCATAACAGCGCGCGTCAGGCTGGAACGCCTGCAGTGGAACAGCTATCTCGACCCAACTCCTCTAGTTGGCTACACCGGGCATCGTACCGGAACACGGCTAGGCCGCTTGGCGGTACGTCTTTGCCCGGTGGGTGGTCGCAAGCCTTCGGCCGTAACCTACCACCAGTTAATTGATGTCACCTGATTTGCACCACCCGGGGGCCACGTGTAGGGATTCGTATGGGGTTCTCTCCTACGGACGAGGGTGACTCAGCCCCCAAAATGTTGATGTTAAGTTTCCTCAGCTGGCTAATTAAAATACCGTTGGGACGACTTAGGCTAAATCAATTATCCACTTTCATTTCGAGCTTCCTTTCAAGGTTAGCAGTTAAACAATTTTATGGTATAAAAGTGCTTTAGTAACATTTGTGGTTCAGTCATATATTTTTCAAACTTAGTTTCCAAATACCTGTTCCTATGCTTAAGATTTTATCATTTCATAACTCTGTTCCGGGTTTAAAGTACTGAAAACAACAACGAGCGTATTGCGTGGAAGCCCTCTGTTTTAACCACTCTGGCTAGCGTGTATTTCCTCACCCAAGATAAAGGCAGCCACTTCTTACAAACGGACACCATTTAGATTGTTGAATCCCATAACTTTGGACGGAGCTAATCTAATTAATACTTGTGGCGTGTTAACAACCGTTTTAGTAAACCAAGTACCTATTTATTCACTTTGGTAAAAACCGCTAGATTCACTTAGCTTTGAAGTAAATTAATTGTGGTAGTAGCTATATTTTTGGATAAGCTATGTTTAGAGTTTTTGTAAACAATTTTGCTTTACGCTTGTTAGAATAATTCGTTTATCAAAATTGCCTTTTATGTGAAGAGTTTTTTTTTTCAGTTAACTTCAATACCAAACTCACTTTAGGTAATGAGCTGATAGGAATAAGTTATTCTTGTTTAGCTTATGATAACACAAACAATAAATAGGAGTAAGCTAAGATTGATTGCCCAAACACAAAATATACAGTCATTACCTATTCGAAATCTGTGAGGCTCTAGGGAGACTCTTTTACAGTCTGCCCAGGAATGCGTCTTAACAGGCGTTACACAGACGGGGTCCAGGGAGGTGACCATAAGCTCTTAGAGCAAGTGACAGATGTATACAAGTCATATACATCTATCCCTTATTCGATCTCAAATTAATACCGCTCTAAGAGCTTATGGTCACCCCCCTGGTCCTTTGCCCAAAAGCCTGGGAGTATTTTAAAGGTATTTTTTTTATCTTATATAGACTCGCGCTTGACCACCATCTCACCTGATGGTAAGCGACGATGTGGTCGATGATGGAGCACGCTTGCCTAGAAGTAACCTATTCACTCTTGACTTAAAGAACCCTAGGTTGTAGCTATCCCCGCGATAACAAAAAAATGGTTCCCCTTATAACCTTACAGCCTAGAATAAATGAAAAAATCAACTCCTTTTTTCTCAATATGTCTCAAATAATCGTTACATTATAATCATACTGAATGAGAATGATACCGAAGAAAAGATATAGGCCGTCAAATTTTATTCCAACATAAACTTAAATATGATTACATTATGAGCATTTACGTAAAAATGTTATGCCCAAAAATAACTTAGAGCTATTTTCTTCTTGTTGAGTTAACAAGTTATGAGATTTAGTTTTACCTATACAGCTGGTTGTTTCAGAATTCATGTAATTATTTCTTAAAATTAAAGATTACTTTTTTCTTACTTTACCGTTACACTGCGGCTCCACGCCATAATCTATCCATCTAATCTCAGTACAAATAATTTATTTGTGGCATTAACATTCTACACCGTTTATAAACTAATTTACTGGTGTTCATTTTTCCTTTGTTTATTGTAAACTACCTTCTGCCAGCGGCTTCGCCCGTATGAAAAGTTTTTTCTTATCCCAAGGGCTTAAATCAGGATTTTATATCGGGATGAAAAGTAGCATATGTGCTATTCCAGACTTTAATCTATGCCTGTGCCAAATATCATCCAGATCCGTGCTGCCGTTCTAGCGTGATTGAGTAACAAAAATACATCCACATATCCACATACACTTCCATTCAAACTTTCACATTTATAATATTATATTATATAGTAAGAAGCAAGATGTTATCATATTTAAAATATACTTCTACGCGTTTAAAGTGTAAACAAGAAAACACTTACATATACGTATACATAAGTATTTCTGCACTTTTGGTATTTGAATGCTGAGCCCAGTGTTGAAAATCCAACAGTGCTTTTATTACGGCATTGATTTAAATGCTAAATAGAGTTAATGAAAATGGGCACTAAAAGCATATCTTTGTCAATCAATTAAAAAATATCCCAAGCTAGAACAATTTTAATCAGTAGCCTAAATCAATATTGAATTTTAATATGTGTTCAAAGTAAATGAAATTACAAGAATAAAACACTCTGTATTGTATTCCTCATGTTATATTCGGGAAAATTTTCCTTTACAGATTTTAATGGAGCTTTTATTAAAGGAAATAAGAGCCTCTATTATTTTATAAGGTTTCTGTTTTGTTGAACCAACAAATTTTCGAGGTTTGTGTACCTACTTTGATATCGTAATAGTGCCTACATATTTTTTGTTCTTTTCGAGTGTGAAAATAATCTGTTTTGCATACTATTGGTTTAAATATTGGCAACCAATATTGTTTGTGTTGGTGTATTTAGTCAATAGGGAACTATCCGCAAAGCTGCGCTCAGATGGCGCCACAGGAATCGGAGTAAACAAACTAGAGAAGGGCGTTTTCGGTTTTTTGCGCAAACGGTTATGGATCTGTTTTCATATCGATATCGAAAATGGTTTTCAGATATCGATATCAGTAGTACAGTTTGCAAAAGTTAAAATGTAATTTAGATGAGCCAACTAACAACGAACGCGAAATAATACTTAGAAAGAGAGGTAGCGCATATGGTTCCTAACGTTTGTGAAGTTTGCGTTTTGTTCGTAGTTCGTACGTTTTCGCATTGTTACGGTTTTAAGTTTTGATTTATTCGTTCTCGCAGGCTAGTTAGGTTTATATCAGATACAGCTTTTGTAATATCGGTTAATTTGATATCGATATCGATATGATATGATATCTAACACATATCCGATATAAGTTACGTTTTGATATATCGGACCCATCCCTAAAAAAAACCAAACTGTCAAAGTCGAGCGACAAAATTTCGCAGTATATGCATACAAAATATAAAACTAATAGTGAAAGAAAAATGAAGCTAACTAACTTCCCCAATATTATTATTTGGTTTTTGAACACAAGTTATCTTAAAAACAGTAAAAGATAGTTCGGTAACCACAAACAGTAGTAGACGCCATGTTGTTATGTTTTTGTTTACTCCGAACCGTCAAGCGCCATCTGGCGGGAGCAATTGGCAGTAATGTTCCCTATAGGGATGTTTCCTGGGTATATAAGTGATGATTCTATTAAGTCCGTCAGTAAGAATATCAAATAATATTGGACCCGTATTTTTTGCTTTATCAATTAAATAAAAATTGACAAAGATAAAGCGCATCATAGTTCAGGAGAGGGGGCTTGTGACGTCACTCAGTACTGACTAAGTGACGTCACAAGCCCCCTGCAACACTTTATACTGATAAAGTGTTCCACACCGTGACGTCACACGATATTTCAACGCACTGCATCGTCGTAATTTTTCGTTTACGTGGCAAAATGGATGCTTTTTATCAACTACCCTATTTTACTTTTTTGAGAGCAAGACGGTATGAAAGACACCTCCAACTAGCTTCTTCCCGTAGCTTCGCCCAAGTGAAAAGTGAGTTCTTATCCCAAGAGAACATTATACCAGGATGAACATGTATCTCAGTGCCAAATTTCATCTAGTTCCGGCAAGATTGAGTAACTAAAATCCATCCGTCAAAATTTTCGCATTAACCTATAATATTAGCAAGATTTTGGTTCGAAAATTATAGCATAATGTGACAAATTGTCAAACGCATGCTAACTCCTGTGATTGGTAAAATTAATTTTCAACAGTCAAACGCAATGATTTGCGTTTAATTTGTAGCTTCGATAATTAAATTCCAGAAATCGAGGGATCGAACATTAAAAAGTAAAAAAAAAACTTGCAAAGATGCTGATTCATCATTATAACAAATGCACCTTTATTTCTTCACCATCCTTGGTTGTTTTTTTTTTAAATCTATATCTCACGTTTGACCACAAAAGAACTTTGACTGGAAAACAACGTCTAAAGCATTAACCCCGAGTTTCTCAGCTCTAAATTACCGCAGAATTAATGTGAAAATTTCAAGCACGCGTTCTCTGTTGTGATTGGTTGAATGAATTTTCATCAGCCAAATTTGTCACATTAATTCTGCGATAATTTAGAGCTGAGAAACACAGGGTAAGTTTGCCAGTGTTGTGCTTGAAGTTTTAAATAAATGTCATTCTTGACTGCTGCTAATCACGTTAAGCTCACAAGAGTGTTCCATAAACAATAACGATCGGTTACATATTTAAATAGGACATTATCAAAGATACGATGCACACAACAGGATAATCAAGAGCCATGTTCTATTTTCTATGCCTCCGAAATCAGCTTGAACGAAATGTAATTAATTATGTAGCAGAAAGCGGGCTTTATTTATTTAGATACCAGTCTTTATGTGGAAGAACAGAAGGTCGATACATACAGCGAGTGAAAACAGGCGCAAGCACACATAGACACTACGTACGGCGATCTTAAACAAATGCCGGTCGCGAGTGCGCTTGCACTGGCTGTACATGAAATACGTCTATGTGTGCGTGCGTTTTCTGTCGTTGTACGGAGCTGGCCTTCTGTATCTACCAATTCTGTGCTTTATGCCAAAATAGCCGAAGAGATACGGAGTTAGCCGACTACCCTAGACTTTACACACTTCGTTAGTCGCGTCCATTAAGCAACATGACATTTTACGAAATCTCATTTCAAGGCTTCTCGTTTACGACACTTTCTAAACTTGCAAACTAAGTAGTTTAAGGAATGTTCACTATAATTTAAAGTGCCTATTTAATTTATGATGATGCTGTGGAATTTTCTACTGGATAGTCATTTAGTTAATCTTAAACTCATGTAATCTAAGTTTTCTTATTTATCTGGGGAAAACCTTCAAAAGCGCTCTAGACTTTTGGGGATAAGGTCAAGGAGTGTGGGATTTATACCTCAATAAAACTATGCTAGTGATGACTTTTCTACAATACAACATTTTTCTCCAAAATTTCCAGTTTAATACTGCGCAGATTCATTTACGTCTTTGCGGAACTCAAGACACTTTAATAGTTTTGCCGAGATTCGTCTAGCTTCATTGCTTTTCTGTTTTTGGTTGGTTGTGGCTCCATTGCTGATCCTAGCTTTCAGAAGTTGCAGTGGAGAACAAATAATACTTATAATAAAATTGTTTATTTGTCTATTTACATTAAAATAAGTCATTACACAGTTATTATAATAAATGTTGTACAAGGAGACACAAATAAGGGTGAACTGCTGCTGCCTCCTAAACTGAATGAAAATCGATTGGTGAGCTTGCCCGGAGAATTCAAATTCGTGTAGAAATATAAAGCTACTGATTGAATTTTTGTACGAGATCATAAAACATCAAAGTCGAACTGACCATTACTCAAGTCACTATTCCCCACAAATACTATTCACTCAATCAACGCACAGAAGTTCCCATTCATCCACACTTAATGGAGCGATCAGGAGAAGTGCGACTTAAAATTCGAATGGCGCCAACGGCCGCCATTGTTGAGACAGAGGCGCCATCTAGACTCATTATTGGAATTGTTACAGCCATTGTCTTTAAAGTGGTCGTCCAGGGAGCTATTAAAAAGGATTGTTAATCGGTTGGCAAAATTTATACGAGAAAATTATCCGCACTTTAAATATTGGCTGGATTAAGTCCCGAAGGGTTGTGTGTATTAATATTTTAGAGTTAATCTCGTAGAGGATCAGATGGATGTTGGTGGGTTAGATGAGAGCGGACTCTAGTCAACAAGAATTTGAAAAATAGGTATTTGAAGAAACTATTGCCGTCGCGCAGCGCCCGACCAAGCGAGCTATCAATGTGTGAACGAGTAATGTATTTGTGTGTGTAAGAGCGCACCGCAGCGGCCGGCCGACTCCGGTGCACGCGCCCTCGCCGCGAGTACCGAGCCGCTTTACACTTTACGAAAAAATTTAAAGTGTTGATTAATTTTGGAGAAATGTAGTTTTTTTTTAAATGCCTTCCGTCAGAAATAATTGATGGTCGTATACCACGAAATTTACCTGCAAGTGAAAGGATTGAAATTACGATAGATAAATGCACATTTTTACACGACTGTCCAAAAGAGGAGAGTTATGTTATGTTTATAGCGCTCATGTACGTTTGTGAGATTCTTTATTCCACCATAACTTCTAAACAGCTTAACCGGTATCAATTTATGTGGTATCTTTAGAAACGTAACGTTATTAAAAAATAAAAGTAAAAAATGATATTTCATAAAAAAATTACTACCTATTCTATCATCGTCTAGCTAGTCTAGAGCTTACTTAGTATATATATAATAATATATAACAGTAGCATTAAATAATCATTTGTTCCCTAATAACATACCAAAAGAAATTAAATAAATATAACAGTACTATTCAATATCCCATAGAAAACTTATAAAATAAATTGTTTTTGCAATAATATCGTTTTATTACTAAAAGAGCTATGATATAAAAAATAAATCATTAAAAATAATTAAAAACACGCCTGCCTTGCAGTCGGGGGATGGTTCCTTGGATCAGTTTTTTACAGGTCCCCCGACTTCGTTGAAAAGAGGTTTTCAGTTGAGCCCATTCAACACAAAATTAATTTCGCTTGTTTTTAATTTTTTTGTTCAATTTTTTCATTCACTTTTCGACAAGCTGCCTTATCAAAAAGTGCTTTTCTATACTAATATTATAAAGAGGAAAGATTATTTTGTTTGTTTGTTTGTACTGAATAGGCTCCGAAACTACTGGACCGATTTGATAAAATTCTTTCACCATTATCTTATCTTATCTTATGGAGGGGCCGAGAAATACCTCGGACACTTCGACCCATTGGGATCTTTTGTGGTCCCCTAGATAACTTACTCCTCCTCATTCTCGTTGAAAACCGTTTTCATGAGTCTTACAACGAGACTAGGAGATATGAGCCTATAATCTTCTGGTTTTGGGTATCCAACCCCTAGGAGACTCATTCGCTTACCAGCCAGTGCATCGCATGTGCACAGTAGGTGCTCCATGCGTTCCGTATGTTCCCCACACAACCTGCACATGGGTGTCGCGGTTAGACCCATCTTCATGAGCATGTCGTTGGTTCCAAAGTGCCCAGTAAAGGCCCCAAGCAGGTAGCGGATTTGCCCCCTGCTCATGTTCCAAATGCAATCCCGGGCTTTGAAAGTGGAGCCCAGGAATCTCTTGGAGTGTTGTAGACCGGTAGTAGACAGCCAACAAGTTCGTTGTCTGTGATCTGCAAACTCCCTAAATGCGGCTTTTACGAGACACGTCGAGATGCCTACACATGGTTCTGGACCCACAAAATAATTCGCTGAGCCCTCCCTTGCCAGTTCATCAGCCACTTCGTTACCATGGAATCCTTTGTGCCCAGGGACCCACATCAGTTTTACCCTGTTGTGCTTCCCAAGCCTGTTTAGGGTTTGGATAGCATCCAGAATAAGTCCGGAGTCCACTTTGTAGGATGCCATGGCTTTGATTGCAGCCTGACTGTCACTAAGAATATATATGGATTTACCTTTAGTCCCTCTATCTATATTCTCTTGAGCGCAGGTTATAATGGCATATGTTTCCGCTTGGAATACAGTTGCCATCTTCCCTAAGCTTTTGCTACATTTGTAGCCTTTTGCGTATATTCCCGCTCCTGTACCTGATTCCATTTTGGATCCATCAGTGTACCACACCAGACTATCTTGTTCTGGTGGATCAAGTCCCTTCGTCCAGTCCTCTATTGTAGGGATTTGGACCTTGAAAGACCTCTCAAACACAAACATAGTTTGCATTTTATCGGATAACATGCTTGCTACCCGATCCAGGTCTTCATTCTCATCGAACTTTGTATGGTTAGTCTTTGGCTTAGAGGCATCCCATAGTCCAGCGACAGCGAGACGATGTAATGTCTTCCTTGCCTCGAATTCAACCATCATATGCAGAGGAGGGATATTGAGGTATCTCTCAATCGCTGCCGTAGGTGTTGTCCTGAAAGCACCCGTGATGCCGAGACACACTGTTCTTTGTAACCTGGTGAGTGGCGCTTTGCACGAGGCAAGCTTTGTTCTTGGCCACCACACTATGCTGCCGTATGTGATAATAGGTATTATCATTGTCCGGTACAGCCATCGTATCACTTTGGGCTTTAGCCCCCAAGTTTTACCGTAGGTAGAACGACACATGCCGAACACTCGTAAGGCCTTTGTCGTAATATTTTCCACATGAGTTTTCCACCTGAGTTCTTTATCCAGCGTTACACCCAGATATTTAACTTCGGTGGACCAGGGCAGTTTTATTCCATTGAGGGAGAGCTCTCCTAGTTTTCCTAGTTGTCTCTTCCTCGTGAAGGGAATAATGACTGCTTTGCTTGGGTTGATAGAGAGGTGGTTCACTGTACACCATTCCTCTGTCATCCTCAATGCCTGTTGCAATAATCCAGACACTATGTTCGGGAATTTACCATTGACCATTATAGCTATGTCATCCGCATAGCCTACTGTGTAGAATGGTCCGGTATTGAGTTTGGTTAGTAGCGAGTCTACTACCAAGCACCACAATAATGGTGACAGCACTCCGCCTTGCGGACAACCTCTTGTTGTTTTTGCACTAAGTCTGTCTCCCATTAGTTCCGATCTGACTGTTCTGCTTCTCAGCATATAGTCAATCCAGTTGCACGTGGTATCATTGATGCCATGTTCCTTTGCAGCAGTGCGTATGGACTCAAATGTTGTCTTGTCAAAGGCTCCCTCTATGTCGAGGAAAGCCCCGACACATATTTCTTGTCCCTCTAGCGCAGCCTCGGCTCGACTCGCAACATAGTGCAATGCCGTTTCCGTAGATTTGCCGGGGCTGTAGGCGCATTGTAGTTTATGTAGGGGGAATACTTTCAGAGGACCCTCTCTTAAGTACCTGTCTACCAGTTTCTCCAGAGTTTTCAAGAGAAAGGATGATAGACTAATGGGCCTGTAAGCTTTAGCTTCTTCGTAAGTCGGTCTACCCACCTTCGGTATAAAGGTGACTTTGACCTCCCTCCATGCTTTGGGTACGTACCCAAAGGCTATGCAGGCTCTGTAGAGCTTACTCAAATGGGGTATCAAAACAGATGCCCCTTCTTGCAATAGTATTGGGTAGATGCCATCTGGACCAGGGGATTTGAGTGGCTGGAAGCCCGCTATGGCCAGCTTCAGTTTATTTTCATCTACCACTTTCTTTGCCGTGAGCCAGTTATTTT
The DNA here is from genome assembly GCA_948252205.1 of Orthosia incerta. NCBI lineage: Eukaryota > Metazoa > Arthropoda > Insecta > Lepidoptera > Noctuidae > Orthosia > Orthosia incerta. The sequence goes on from OX411749.1 coordinate 5,953,551, forward strand.
TGGACGTGTGCCTTGTAAGCTCGTCCCTTGTGACTGGTTCCTCTTCATCGCTATCGCGCAGTATACATTCTGGGAAGTGGGTCCTAAACATCACGCCCAGAGTGTCCTGTCCAGTTTCCGTGAGTTGCCCATTCTCATCCCTTACAGATGCTAGTGGGTTTGTCTTGGTCATGGACATTGCTTTGCACAACCTCATCCCATTTGGCAGAGTTTCGATGGAAGTGCAATGCTGCCGCCAATTAGTTCTTCTGGCCTTGCGTACCGCCGTGTTATACCTTGTTAGCATGCTATGATAGCCGGAAAAATCCTTCCTGGCTTTTGCATCATTAAAGGCCTGTCGTGTTTCCTGACGTATTTTGGCTATTTCAGGAGTCCACCATGGTACCTTTTTGCCAAAGGCCTTCTTCTCTGGGCAGTTATCTTCCCATGCACCGATGATGCCTGCCTTGATTCTGTCCGCTTCAAATTCTATATCCAGTATGGAATTGAGCTTACCTTTAGGGCTCCCCAGATTTACTTTGAGGTCCCTCCTGTATGAGTCCCAATTTGTATACCTTGGGTTTCTCCTTCGTCTAGTTTCGGCTTCTCCCGCCGTCCTAAACCTAAAGCATATATAATTATGGTCAGACAAAGAGATTTCGTCCGATACATGCCAATTTTCAATATGAGCGCTGGCCCTGTTTGAGGCCAGCGTAAGGTCAATAACTTCAGTCCTCGCAGAAGTTCTAAAAGTAGGTTTATTGCCTACGTTAAGGATTTGTAAAGAAGAGCTTACCACAAAGTCCAACAAATCCTCCCCTCGTTTGTTGACATCCGAGCTGCCCCAAACGACGTGGTGTGCGTTCGCATCGCAACCAAGTATCAGGTCAAGGTTCTTTTGGTTGCCGTAATCAACCAGTCTTCTGATTAGTGGTGTTACTGGTTCTTTTTGTTCATATGGGAGATAGGCAGAGGCAAGGATGATTCTCCTTTTCTCTGTTCCCGTCCCCACTTGGATCAAGGTTGTTGTGAGATCCCTGTAACATAAAGTACGTAAGGGCATTGCCTCTACACCGCCCCTGATATAGATGCAAGTCCTCGCGTCATTAGTTGGACAGTCATAGAGCACCATGCCTCCTGTCCCACCTAAGCCTTTTATAGTCCCCTTATACAGATAAGGTTCCTGTATCAAGGCAACGTCGTATGTGTTAAGCTTCAGTTGCCGAGCCAGAAGGGCAGTAGCGGCTCTGCAATGATGCAAATTAATTTGTACACACCTTAGTCCCTCCATCTTGGATGATTTTGATGGGTCTGTGTTGATATGGGAGGGCCTTAGTCTTGAGGCCCCTCCCCCATCGCCTGGCTCTCCTCGAGAGCAGTCGGCGACTCGATTCCCAGGTTGTCGAAGTCCCCGAGGATGTCATCCTCGTGGTCTGTCTCCGACGCTCTGGTCCCAATCTCTGTTGCCTGCGCTGCGCCGTCAGCAGAGATTTCTTCAATGGCCTCCCCATGTTGTGGTGGTCCATCCTCGGAGGGCTCCACTTCTGCTTCCGCAGCAGGCGCCTCTCCCTTGTCTTCTTCCAGGAGCTTGAACGAGTATCGTTCAATCCCTCCTGGAAGAGAGTAGCCCGCGGCCTTGATGACCCCAGCGGACACCCCGTCCATGAGGACGATACGACGGATGCCGGTCTGCTCAGTGAGCGTATTCACGACCTTCCAGTCGTTCGTCCTCAAGGTAGGGTTGAGTCGCTGGAGCAATCGAATGGCCCGGGCAGAGTCTTGCAACGCCAAGTTGCGACTCTTCCATGCCATTTTGACTGGCTTTGGAAGGTCCCTGGCGTCAACAACCTTGAGTTTCAGGGCACCAAGTTCCACATTGTGGATGGCACCCCGAAACCAGTTGGCTGCATCAGAGTCGTCGCAGGATACATGAATTGCACCTGCGACGACTCCGGGAGCAACCGCTAGGACAGGCAGAGGATCCGGCGCCACTTCCAGTTTCTCAATTATGAGCTCCTGGATCGGCACCAAGTCCTCCGCCTTCAAGTACTCCTCCGGGTACTTGACTGTCACGACAGCGAGTTTCACAGCCGCCACCGCATCCCTAAAGGATCCGGTTGAGGATGATTGCCCTTGGGTCTTCATCCTCTTGGCCGCCATGTCCCCGCTGTCCCCGCTGAGAGCAGCACGCGGTCTCTTTGATGGGCCCTCCGTAGGAGTCCCCTCCAGAGCCGCCTGCTGTCTCAGCTTTTGGCGCTTTTTCCTGCGCGCCCCAGATCGTCCAACCGGAAGCCAGCCTGATTCATGCTGGCCGCCGAGAGACGACGAGGTGCTGTCTTTGCCGGTCGCGTCCGGGGCCGCAAGGTCCGAGGTCATACGATCTCTAACGCAAGCGGCCCGTATCGCGCCAGCTTTGGCAGTACCCTTATGCCCGGTGGGCTGGTTTGCAGTTCCGCCCTTCGGTGGTCCCGCAGCAGTGCCGGCCCTCGACAGTGCCGCGACAGTCCCGTCATTTGACAGTCCCGCCACAGCCCCGCCTTGAGACGATCCCACTGCAGTATCGCCTCTGGACGTTCCTGCGGAAGATGCAGTCCCGGCTTGCACCGGTCCCGCCGTCTGGTGTGCAGTTCCGCCCTTCGGTGGTCCCGCAGCAGTGCCGGCCCTCGACAGTGCCGCGACAGTCCCGTCATTTGACAGTCCCGCCACAGCCCCGCCTTGAGACGATCCCACTGCAGTATCACCTCTGGACGTTCCTGCGGAAGATGCAGTCCCGGCTTGCGCCGGTCCCGCCGTCTGGTGTGCAGTCCCAGCTTTCGCCGGTCCCGCCTTTTGGTGCGCAGTCCCAGCTTTCGCCGGTCCTTTCGCCTTGTGGTTTTTTTTAGATTTGAAATCCATTTAAATCCCGATTTTATATTTCATCCCTCGACTATCCCCACCCGCCATGGAGTGCTCAAGTGGCGATGCTACGGTAGCACCAGGGATTAGTCGAAGGATATAGCCCCCCCCCATTAGTTGCCCACGAGACTGCACGACACCAACTCACACCGCTACCACTAGCGATGCGAGCGAGCGCCGCCGTCTGCAAGCCCCTAATGGGAGTGAACTCGCCTGGGGGCCGTCTGACCGGACCCCGCAGCCGATTGACCGTAGCTGGCTAGGCTACGGCCACCCTTGTGAGAAGAAATCCGGGCCAAAGTGGAGTGTTGCCTCAGAGACGTTAAACCGCCTACGCTCATCGGCTCAGCCACCAGGATCCCATCATCCTTCCGTACGGGTCCCTGCGCACGGCACAAACACGCAGGAGGTCATTACTATCCATCATCTGATTTTTTCCGATGGTGGACACCCAGGGGCATGACCTCGCCACCCCTGTGATAGGGCGCCCGGTGATTTCTGTTACGTCTATTTCATAGGGAATTAGACCAAAAACAGGGCGGCAACCACGAGAAGGAAAATCACCGAACTTGCCTTGAGGATCATCACGACCGTGCGCTCTCCCTCAAGACCACGCCACCTTGCCGTCTCTGAAGGAGTCAGACAAGGTAGGACTGCATCGACAAAGCCAAGCCCCATAGGGCTTGTCGCTGAGGGCTCAAAGCGCAAGTTTGTTAAAACAGCCCAGCCCCAAAATTTCACCATTAGAAAGCTACATTATTCCTGAGTGACAGGCAATTTTTTAATCCCGAAAATGGGTCCTGTGGGGTGGTCCACGGGAGCGAAGCCGCGGGCAACAGCTAGTAATTAATAAGCGTGTTTTTAATTATTTTTAATAATTATAATTTAAAATTCTATATTTTAATTTAAATACCCACAAACCCCACTTCTCCAAAATTCATAAATCATTTTTATAAGTATCTGCTTTATAAGAAATCAAAATTTAGTTTGCATGATACTGGGTGTAAGACCAACCGAAAGAATGCAAATCAGCAGACAGGACGTAAGATGAGCGAACGAATCAGTACATCAGAGCCATCATTTTGAGGACCGGATCACCCGCGTCCGTAGGAAAATAAGCGTTTTGAATCCCTACACGTGGTCCCCGGATGGTGCTAATCATGTGACATACTGGTGGTAGGTTTCGACCGAAGGGCTAGTGACCACATAGCGGGCAAAGACATACTGCCAAGTGGCCTAGCCGTGATCCGGTTACGATACCCGGTGCAGCCATTAGAGGAGTTGGGTCGAGATAGCTGTTCCACTGATGAAAGGCCGGCCAGACTCACGCTGTTATGGACGTATCGGGAGACTGGTCGCAGAGGGCAGTGAGCAAGTACGCAGCCACTTTAAAAAATAAGATGCAATATACCATTTTATTTATTTATTTATTTATTTAAAACTTCATGCACAAAGGTACAATGGCGGACTTAAAGCCTTAGGCATTCTCTACCAGTCAACCAAGGGTGGTGAAGAGATAACATGGCAGGTGCATTATTTAAATTGTGACAAGCAATAAAGAAAACAAAGAAATACTAATAATAAGTTGCTTAAAATACACATATATACATATTTTGTATAATACATACCTAAATAAATATATATATATATATTTAAATAAAGTAATGAATAGAAGTTATCGAGATGTCCCCTCTCCCCGTTGAAAATAAAACCGCAATTTACGCTTGAAAGCATATTGACTGGTGGCCGTCCTGATTTCGAGAGGAAGCGCGTTCCAGAGAAGAATAGACTGAATATGAAAGGAACAGTGAACAAAATCAGTAGTATGAGAAGGACACAGTAGGAGAAGATTATTGGAGGAACGCAGATTCTTAGCGTGTGAAGAACTTAAATATTGAAAATGAGACATAAGGTAAGAAGGTGGGGTGGGAGAGTTGAGTAGGGAAAAAAGCGTAGTTAGAGCGCGCAAACTTCTTCTCTGGCGAATGGGCATCCATTTGAGCTCAGACCTGTAGCTCGAAACATGGTCATATTTCCTCAAGTTAAATATGAACCGAATACATTGGTTGAGGAGCCTATCAAGCTTATTCAACAGAACCGCACTCAAGTCAAAATAACACACGTCACCATAGTCGATTATAGGGAAAATTAAAGTCTGCACAAGCAAAGTCTTTGTCTTTGCGGGCAAAAAGTTTCATTCACCATTCGTATTATGAATTTGTAAATTTATATTAAAATATTAAAGTAACGTTTCATTTGAAAGTCATTGCACCGAAAAAGGTCAAATACCATTTCTAGAACCTTTGGAAAAAATTAATTTATTATATTTATATTATACAGCGAGCGTCTTTTGTTCACTAAAAAGAGCCAATTCCATCCAGCTCCATCTTTCCGAGGTGTAAACGTGCCGATAACCGACCATATTAAGCTTCTTGGCGTATGCTGCTAAGAAGTTGAGACGGTACTTCACGCCAGAACAGGTGCTTAAGTTGTATCAAGCGCAAGTTCGATCATGCATGGAGTACTGTTCTCATCTCTGGGACGAATCTGCCAAATACCAGCTTCATGCACTAGATTTGATCGAAAAACGGGTCAGGAGGGTCATCGGCAATGAGATCGAGTCAAAGCTCCAGAGCCTTGAACATCGTCGCAGAGTTGCCAGCTTGTCGGATTTTTATCGCATTTCGGGGATTTTGCGATGGAATTGCATGATCTAATTCCATATAGCCCGTTTCATCATCGGACATCATTCATCTACATGACGTACGGCGATGCGCCATCGGTACAAGGTGGATATCCCGCCCAAAGGCACTAAACATTTTGCGTACAGCAAGGAGTGGAATTCCTTGCGTCTGTGTTGCCCGATAGCTACAACCTCGGGGTCTTTAAGTCAAGAGTGAAGTTACTTCTGGGCAAGTTTGCTACACCGTAGACCACATCATCGCTTACCATCAGGTGAGATAGTGGTCAAGAGCGAGCCTATCTATAATAACAAAAATCAGCGATTTCTTTTCAACAACATTTGTTAGTTCGTTCGGTTGGTCTGTACCGAGCATTATTCTGGATCCTGGCTTAATTTTCTTAACAACTTTTGATCGTGTATTTGCAACTGCACTTGCCAGATCTTATGCATGCCTAAGTTAATCATTCGACAAGTGCCTTCAACTATAATAAATAATACTCACAATCACACGATTTATTAAATAAAATCATTGTATAGTGTAAATATCGACATCGGTGTATATCACTAGAGTATCGATAAAAATATCGACAACTGCCACTTCCCTATTAGTGTACGTGTAAGCCTTACCCTCCCTCACCTCCAACCTCCACCCGTAAAGTGCGAAAGGGACAACTGCAGCTCAGGCTGATTTTACCTACAAAAACCTTGACCAACAGGCGTTTCGTATTCCGCTGTTTTCTTCTTCAAAACTGACCTGATCTTAAAAAATCTTATATCTAAATTTAGAGGAAAAGTATATCTATGCTTCTGTCATTTTCTTTTTTGTTAAAAAGTTATCAATTTTGTCTGAAAGTCGTCTGAACATGGCGGTAAAAACGGGCATTTTTTCGGGTTTTTGGATTGTCATATTTCTTTTAGTGATTATGTTTTCGAAAAAAGGAAATGATAGGGGCACGTATTAATTAGACCTTGATTTTATGGGAAAAAATCATTGCTCTGGAGGCATTATCCACGAAGAAAACAGCGGAATGTTTTTGTATGGAGAAAGGCCCAATAGAGTACCCTCTTAAGTGCAAAGATAATATTTGGTAAGGTGATTTTCTCGTCCAACTTACCACAGTGTCTCTAGACGAAAGTCTATGACCAGTGTGTGTTGCCAGTGATGACCTATGGCTTTGAGACGTGGTCGCTCACAATGGGCCTCATCAGAAAGCTTAAAGTCACCCAAAGGGCAATGGAGAGGGCTATGCTTGGAGTTTCCTTGCGTGATCGAATCAGAAATTTAGAGATCCGCAAGAGAACCAGGGTTACCGACATAGCCCGAAGAATTGACAAACTTAAGTGGCAGTGGGCAGGGCACATTGCTCGCAGAACGGATGGCCGATGGGGCAGAAAGGTTCTGGAGTGGCGACCGCGAACCGGAAGACGTTGCGTTGGAAGGCCTCCCACCAGGTGGACCGATGACCTGGTGAAGGTTGCGGGGATCCGCTGGTTGCGGGACGCACGAGACCGGTCAATGTGGTGACGCTTGGGGGAGGCCTATATCCAGCAGTGGACGTCTATCAGCTGATATGATGATGATGATGATGATGATTAGATATGTGACAAGTCATGTCATAGTCATACTTGTATTTAACAACAACAAATAGACCAGGAAATAAACTGTAATTAGAAGCCAATTTGCGAAAAAAAAACTTGTTTAGTAATTTCGCCGTAACTATGTTCATTAGGGTAGTAGTAATGCCACCTGAAATGTCCATAAAAATCCCATCACTACAAAAAAAATGGGCTGTCTAAGGGCCCAAAAATCTGTGTTTTGTTTTTAATGCAATTTGTTCTCAGAGCCAGTTTATTTCTTATTCAAATTCTAACTACTACCATAATGCCGGTGAAATTACTTAACTAGGAGTTTTCTTTATTTCCTGGGCGTCATCATCAATGTCTTGACCATAATTATCTCAAATAATCTGCGGTCGGTGCAACATGTGATAACATGTCTTTTTCCAAAGTTGTCATCTCAGTGGTCAACATTTTTCTAAACATACTCGTAGTCATCCTTCACACATGTAGTCTATTTGTCATACAACAACAGACAATGAAAAAATCACAAACTAAATTAAACCAAAATACTTGCTTGCACAAATACTCACGATAATTTTCCTAAAACTGGCAACTGGCACAATTTTTCGCCGGCTACAAGTATATGCAAATACTTGTCTTGAAGATTGTAACAATGCACCCATTAACAAGATTCTGTACATTGTTAGTATTCTATTTTAACGTTAACTTACCGCTGTGTTTTGTTCCAAGTATCTCTTACCGCAAGACTTTAATTTATATCATACAATTTGCAAAATACGTGACCAAGATTATATTAGCATTTATGTGAACTTTGAGAATACCACACCCACGGTGAAGCGATGAGGAACTCAAGGAGAGGTCTCTCTACTGGGAATTGTCGATTTAGCCAACGACGTAGCGGCCAACAAGTAGATTGCAGTGCCGCTTGGTAACAGAGGTGACATAGCAACTGAGGCGGGCCGCGATATCGGATGAGGCTTTCCAAGGCCTCCAATACGATATCGCGGCTGAGCGTTGGAGGCCGCGAGTCCCGGTATTACGATGCGCCGTTCTCCCTACTTTCCGCGGCCTATACGGGGCCGCTACCGTCTGATAGTGGAAAAGGTGCGACCGCAGGGGAGGGCCCATCCCCTATGGCTGAAAAGTGGTAGGTGGCGGGGCCACTGACCTGACCCGTCACAGGGGGACCAAGGCTGCCATACACAGGGTCGTCTTCTTTTTCTTTATTTTCTTTTTTTTTTTTAAACGTTGCCCCACACTAGGAATTTCTTCCTGTATCGTGGGTGCGTTTACAAACTCATAAACTCACATTCACAAACACCCAGAGCCGGAACAACTATCTGTAGGTCATACCAATATTATGTTCCGTGCGGGAATCGAACCCGCGACACGTAGCGCAGCAGTCAATCGCTCAACCACTGCGCCAACCGTGCGCCCATGTGCTTGTTTTTTTTCTGGTGCGCCGGTGATTGGGGATAACCCCCACAGGAGGATACGGTGATGGACAGCCGCAGCGGGTTCGGTGTGAGTGCTAAGCGTGCCCGTGTTCCAGCCATAAGCATTTTCGAAAAGTTTTGATTTTACTGCAATTTGTGCTCAGAGCCAGTTTATTTCTTATTCAAATTCTACCTACTACCATGATTCCGGTGAAATTACTTAACTAGGATTTTTCTTTATTTCCTGGGCGTCATCATCAATCTCTTGACCATAATTATCTCAAATAATCTGCGGTCGGTGCAACATGTGATAACATGTCTTTTTCCTAAGTTGTCATCTCAGTGGACAACATTTTTCTAAACATACTCGTAGTCATCCTTCACACATGTAGTCTATTTGTCATACAACACCAGACAATGAAAAAATCACAAACTAAATTAAACCAAAATACTTGCTTGCACAAATACTCACGATAATTTTCCTAAAACTGGCAACTGGCACAATTTTTCGCCGGCTATAAGTATATATATAGCAAATACTTGTCTTGAAGATTGTAACAATGCACCCATTAACAAGATTCTGTACATTGTTAGTATTCTATTTTAACGTTAACTTACCGCTGTGTTTTGTTCCAAGTATCTCTTACCGCAAGACTTTAATTTATATCATACAATTTGCAAAATACGTGACCAAGATTATATTAGCATTTATCTGAGAATATAACTAAAGTCTGTAAACTTTTTTGTCTAAGGAAAATTACTATTATTACTCACAATTAAAATATTTAGGTTAGTCATTTAAATTATAAAATCTATGGCGAAGTTACAGCTAGACCCATCTCAGAACAAGCAGTCACGGTAAAATATTGCAGCAATAATATTTAAGATATGGAATCTTAGGTGAGCTAAGCACCCTCCCGGTGGGTTCCCACATTGTCGACCCGGGGGGGGCTCAGTAGCCGTGGCTTGGACAACCACGGTAAAGCGAAGAGGAACTCAAGGAGAGGTCGCTCCTCAGGGCATTGTCGATTAAGCCAACGACGTAGCGGCCAACAAGTACATTGCAGTGCCGCTTGGTAACAGAGGTGACATAGCAACTGAGGCGGGCCGCGATATCGGATGAGGCTTTCCTAGGCCTCCAATACGATATCGCGGCTGAGCCTTGGAGGCCGCGGTTGGAGAGGAGTCCCGGTATTGCGATGCGCCGTTCTCCCTACCTTCCGCGGCCTATACGGTATCACCACCGTCTGATGGTGGACTATGTGCGACTGGACTGGAGGTCCCAATCCCCTACGGCCGAAAAGTGGTAGGTGGCGAGGCCACTGATCTGACCCGTCACAGGGGGATCATGGGTGCCATACACGAGGTCGTCAGCTGGTTTCTTTTCTGGTGCGCCGGTGATTGGGGATAACCCCCACAGGAGGATACGGTGATGGACAGCCGCAGCGGGTTCGGTGTGAGTGCTAACGCATGCCCGTGTACCAGCCATAAGCGGCACAGGAGGACACCGTGGAGTTTTAGTGAGTTGGAGTCCCACATAACTGCGCTATCGACCCGCGGTGGCGATAAGAGCTTTTTTTTTTTTTTGACATTTCGACTGTCGCCTTTGCTGACATCGAATGCCACTTGTCTAGAGCGGCAGAAGTCTGCTACTGAAATTTCAAGGCGGATACAGACATTGCGAGGCATGCGCAGCCCACGGCGCTCATCGCATGCTTCACAATGTGTGGACGTTCATATTCGTGGTTAGGCATGTGCTACGACAACTCAAATCAAAGCAAAATGCGTGTGTTGCGAGGCGTGCCCGGCGCATGTTTCACAATGTCTGTATCCGCCTTCACATGGTCAACATTTAGCATTTTGTGCTTGTGGCAATCTTCTCGTATAATATGTAACTTTGTCTAGAACCCCGGTTAGGGCGGTTACGCATTACACGTCCATGTCCGTGATTTGAGTTCCGAGTTCAAAATGTTCTGAATTATGACAGATTATGACGGATAGAGTTTGGATGCAGTGCGTAAGCTTCCCCACAAGAAGTACTACGGCTACTTCGGAAACGAAATTTCACGAACTTGGATCGGGCGTAGCGCGTAACCACCCTTAGTCTCAGATATTGGCTTGGAAAAATCCTTAAGAATTCTAGAATTAAAAATTCTAGAATGGATAAAGAATATTTCAATATTACCATCTTATTAAATAACAATAAGGCATAACAAAGAATCTAGGTCAGTCAGAATACTGTACCAAAACTGTAACTTTCTCTTTACAGAAAAAGGTAATAACGGCTTCAACAAAATTCGCCCGCGGCAGGAATGGGTTGTTATATTTATTCCGGGGTAACTAACTCGATTCGTTGGGGTATAACAGTAACTCATTATTTAAATAAAACAGTACTAAATATTACTGCAATACATGGTAAGTTTTTTGGCTGAATGACAAATTTAATTGAAGCAGTGTTATGTAAAACTCTTCTGCAAGAACTGACAATATGAATGAAGCTTGGAAGCAAGTGCATGTTTGTATTAAAGTTTGTATGTATGTGTTTCAATCACGCTAAACTGGTTGAATGGATTTGACTTAAATTTTGCACGCAGATTGTTAATAACCTGGATTAACACATAGGATACTTTTTGCACGCAGATTGTTAATAACCTGGATTAACACATAGGTTACTTTTTGCACGCAGATTGTTAATAATCTGGATTAACACATAGAATACTTTTTGCACGCAGATTGTTAATAACCTGGATTAAAACATAGGATACTTTTTGCACGCAGATTGTTAATAACCTGGATTAACACATAGGTTACTTTTTGCACGCAGATTGTTAATAACCTGGATTAACACATAGGATACTTTTTGCACGCAGATTGTTAATAACCTGGATTAACACATAGGTTACTTTTTGCACGCAGATTGTTAATAACCTGGATTAACACATAGGATACTTTTTGCACGCAGATTGTTAATGACCTGGATTAACACACAGAATACTTTTTCCCGGTAAACTTGTTTTTTTTTTATTTGTGAGGGGTTTGGTCTTGACTCTAGTCTAGGTCAGAGGTGACAGAGACAAAGTCGACGATGGAGTGAGGTAAACGTGAAACTAGTTGTTTATACTTGCAAGATACCTTTCAATATATCGTGTTGGTATAAATTACCTTTACCACAAGTTTGGGTAAACCTTATTCTTCCTTAGAGTCGGACTCGCGCACGAAGCGTTCCGTACCATTATCGCAAAAAACGCCAAAAAAACACGTTTTTTGTATGGGAGCCCCACTTAATTATTTTTATTTATTCTGGTTTTAGTATTTGTTGTTATAGCGGCAACATAAATACGTCATCTGTGAAAATGTCAACTTTCTAGCTATCACGGTTCATGACATATAGCCTGGTGACAGACAGACAGACGGACAGTGAAGTCTTAGTAATGGGGTTCCGTTTTTACCATTTGGGTACGGAACCCTAAAAAATCAGAAAGTTAGGGCTCGTTCACACAGTCTGTCGCTACTGGAGGTGACGTTCACACCACATTTACAGTACCATTTTAACGAATCAGTATTTTAATACTGTTGTATGTGTGAACTCGCTCATACAAATAAAGCTGTCAAAAAATAAAAGGCCCGTTTTGACAGCTATTAAATTACTTAATAATAATTAAAGTTGATGCTTGCGAATGATACTCGTTGCCATAGTGTATCTGTTACATAGTATTTAATTAGGATTATTAATTTAATTTTCAATTTCTTACGTAGAAAGTTATTGCGGCATTTACAATGAGAAACGTCAACGGACTTCTTAGATTGCCAATTAAAAACGTATAGATACGATAAAGCAGACCTGTAAAACGGACAGCTGTATATTTGGTCGGTTCAGTATTTTTTCTGGAATTGGAATACTGTCATTTGTTTGGAGTCGCTCAAACAACTACATACGTCAGCGCCGAAAAACGTATATGATAAACCGGACCTTTAAAACGGACCCCTGCGTGAACGAGCACTAAGATTGATAGGAAGACTGCGTTTGCGACTTTTTTTTTAATTTTTATTTTTTTTAAAAACGTTGCCCCACACTAGGAATTTCTTCCTGTATCGTGGATGCGTTTACAAACATATAAACTCACATACACAACACCCAGAGCTGGAGCAACTATCTGTAGGTCATACAAATATTTGTTCCGTGCGGGAATCGAACCCGCGACACGCAGCGCAGCAGTCAATCACTCAACCACTGCGCCAACCGTGCACCCAACTTTGATATCTTTACACGTGGAAGTTCTTTCAATGCCGCATAGTAACTAACATAATAAATACATTATACACATCTGTACTCTCCGAAAGGGGCAAGGTGCACCTATAGTAATTTAGAACATTTACAACAGCCCGACATCAACCAGCTAGCAGTTGCCTACCAGACACAAACCACCATCTGGTCGAAGGATCATCCTTTTTAAATGAAGATTCGAGGCCTTTACACCCTTAACCGTAGACCTGCATAGATGTTGACCTGCATAGAAGAATGATTGACTTTAAAAATTGAAACAAATAGATTAGATGGAACGACACAATATACCTACATAATAAATCAAATCAAATCAAAATTTATTTATTCAATTAAGCCATTAAGCGGCACTATTGAACGTCAAAAAAAATAATTTACAAGTAATAATAATTGATTCTACCGGCCATTCGGAAATGTCGATTGTTATGGAGAAGAATCGGCAAGAAACTCCACACTTACTCTGTTAAAATCAAAAGTGTTTTACAAGTATTTAGTTACATGATTTCTTGTTGAAAAAATACATATATGTGAGAACGATGTAAAAAGACGTGCACGTAAAAGCGTCTAGAGTAAAAAAAAACAGTAAAAAAATAACAATACATAGGTAAAAACAGGCCGAGGCAGCTAAGTTATGACCAATCCCAACAGATGGCACCCGTTCACGAACATGACACATAGATCGGCACCACTCAGCACAACCATCATGTAGGGAACCGAATGATCCAACACATGTGCCAATAATCTTCGAAAGATAATAATATTAACAATCTGTTAGAAGAAAAGTTTCATTAATAATAGTAAATTAGTTACGACCTTACAGCTAATTGATAATAATTAATAGATTGATCAAGTTAGTGATTGATAACATCACAGCTAACAGGAGAAAGATTTCTTGCCAATACCAAGTAACAAGGGATAAAACAGAAGAAGATTTATGTTTCACCAACTGCAGGTACTGTGTACCTAATAATTTATTCCTACTTCGAAGGTACTCGTAAATTAATACTTAAATAAGTGGGTATTATTTACCCAGATATTATATATATAATAATCAAGTATTATCAATACTTGATTATTATCGTGACTTTTATTTAAATATTTTATATTTGATGCTTGCTTTTCATAGATCTATATTAATATTATAAACCTGAGGAGTTTGTTTGTTTTAACGCGCTAATCTCAGGAACTACTGGTTGGAATTAAAAAAATCTTTTTGTGTTCGATCATATTTATCGAGGAAGGTTATAGGCTACATATAATGATATATAGCCTATAACCTTCCGCTACGACCTTTTTGAGAGCTTCCGTTGCGTGCGCTGCGTAAGCGGTTAGAGTTACACAACATTCATGTATGTAAAGTAGGTAGGATAGGTAGGTAGGCAGTTGGCAGGAGCGAAACCGCGTGGGACAGCTAGTCTTAGTAGTATTCATATAAAGTTATCGCGGCATGTAAAATGAGAAACGTCATCGGACTTCAAATTGTCACGATTATAAGTGGGTATTATTTACCCTCATTCGTGTGTTAATACGGGGTTCTAGCTGAATAATAACGTTAGGTGTCTGATGCCCAACAAATGAAGAGTTGATACCGTTTTCGATATGAGCACGCTCAGTGCAATTTTGCCGTGTTGAATATTTTTTTTCAATTCTATTATTATTTTCTCTATAAATAATCGATTTTACTTATTTAAAAATATGATTGGATTAAATCGATATTGATTAAATAATCTATATTAAACAAATCCAGAACAATGAACAACAGTTAAGCCTATTACCACAAAAATAAATCCCGATAATACTTTTACCAGTAAAACGATTTACCGATTAACATTTTTATGAAAATCACTACGTTTATAAATGCCCAGGTGATTAACCCATCAGCGAAACGAGCCATCAATTGTTGTTCACTCGTTAAATCTCTCTTAATGGCCTGCCATGACATTACAGAATTTCTCAAATGAAATACCTACTCCGGGAAAAGTTAAGCGATTAGTACCCGTTCGCGTCTTTATCAGCTGGTCCGCGGCATAGTTTGAATCTGGAACTAAATTGAGTAATAAATTGAGCCGTTAAAAACATTTGGGCCTTTGGTTGTGGAACTAAGTACTCGTAACTCATTTTGTTGAAATGATTTTATGTTTACACCGCAGATTATGCGGCATAGACTCCCTCGTTGATCTATGCGCTACTTGAGCTTGAGTTCGTGGGTTCAATTCCCGGATCAGGCAAAGTGTTATTGGGTTTTTCATCTGGTATTTCTCAGTATCAGCCCGAAGTCTGGATTTGGTCCTGGTTTATGGCAATAGGCGCGCTTCCTGTCACATAGGACTTAATAATAACACGCGAAATGTGGATACAATACTAAAAAATAAGTTCAAAAACTAAAACCACGAAAAAAACAAGAAAATATTCCCGTAAAACCATGGTCGTATGCCACCGTTCCTTTTTTTTTCGGGGTGCAAAATCCTCATTGGATGTCCTCCGCCCTGGGAGGGCCCCTGCGGGCCTCGACCTTGGGTTGGGGGAGAGTGAGGTGGTTGGTCCCCCCGCGACGTCTAAGAGGGGCGCGCGTGGGACACTACGTGCCTTCACCTCGGCTCCTGATATGTGAGGGGTCTGGAAGAGGGCAATCTCCACCCTCCGCAGACGCCCGGCACGTCTGCTGCTGATCGGATGAGCGGATGAAATCTCCCTCTCCCTCTCCGCGGCCTCCTTCTGCGAGACGACTGTTTCGCAGGTCATATGCCACCTATCGTAACAAAACAATCGCCCTCTAGAGCGCGCCAAATTCAATTTAATCTGACGTCACATGGCCTATAACTAGCGGACAAACAAGACGCTTCCAATGACACCTCATTTGAAAAATATGATAAGTAGTTTAGAATGTATAAGGGGACAAATGAACATACATACATACATACTTTTGCTTAGCCGTAGTCGGGAAGAAACGGACATACGGTGAACTTTGATTGCGCGATAGATAATTTATGTGTCGTCTTTTTATAGCCCTTATGTGAAAATATAGATGCAACTACGTATCTAATGATATCCTCTTTCGTCAGGTCTCCTGGGTGCGTCGCAGAGGCAAAGATGAGATGCCAGAGCTCCTCACAGTAGGAGCCGTGACCTACGCTGCCGATAACCGAGTGACGGTAGCTCGGCGATACCCTGGCAACTGGAGGCTACTCATCAGGGAGGTCAAGCCGGATGACGAGGGAGTATACGAGTGCCAGATATCGACCCATCCGCCTAGAGTTAGCAGGACTTATTTGCATGTTAATAGTAAGTGGTATTTCTTATTATTCTTCTTACACGAGGTCCGCAAGCCCGCGCCTACGGTGGCCGGGAATCGGCTTGCAACTGCCGACGCCCAGGGCTTCTCCTGCAGTGGCTAGGGGCGTGAGAGCGTATCTGTTGCGACTCCTTCACGCGTTCGGCTTTCCCCTTCGCAGAAGGAGGAGACATCTTCCCATGCCCTCTCGCTCAGTACCATGGCCTGAACCAGAACCGGAAGCGATAGGTCGCAACCGCCGAGTACCTCTACGAGGACACGGTGGTGCTCCGCTCAAGCGGGGCAGACCTACACTGTAAGCTCCAACGTGTCCTCCGTGCGATCCAAACAATGGTAACAGCCGGGCGGTTCCGCCTGTTTTATACTGAACATAAACCTCCCGAAATAGCCATGTCCGGTGAGGACCTGCGTCAGGTGGAAGGAGAGGACGCCGTGGTGCCTCTCAAGCCTCCTCAAAGAGGGGCCTTATCGCCACAATTGTGGCGTGCCCATTTATTGTACACCAAGACATCATAATAGGTACACAGCGATAGTAGAGCTTATACAAAGACGAGCTTAACTCAAACATGAGTTTTCTCTATCTTTAAGTAGATCACATAAAGAAGATATCATAAGAATTGAAATTTAATGTTACAGGTTTTCTAAATACAAAATCATCGATCAACTTGACTGACGTAACAGATGGGAAATTATTCATAAGAAAAGCATAGTGTACCCATTATTTAAACATTTTAAACTAGAGAAAAAAGATTTATCAATGGCCTCAGGTATGATTGACCTAGCAACCAATATGCAGTGCGATAATTACGAGTATCTGACATACATAAAATGAAATTGGCATTTATTGCTGTTTCATCATAATTTACAATACAGTATTATATTTATACCTAACGATCGGTTTTTCCAACAACAGCTTGTCCTTCGATAAAGGTCTCCTCCAAAGTCTTCCACCTATCTCTGTCTCTCGCAATTCTGAACGTCAACCCTTTTGAGGTATTCTACCCAACGTTTCATTTGTCGACCTTTACTTCCATAACTTTTTTTATAGTATCTGACATATATATATTCCTAAATAACTAAATTAAGCCAGTATCAAACGTAACTAGAACCTATTGCATTAAAACACAGATAAAATTCAAGTCCAATAAAAACCGAAATTCCTTTGCCTTTAGGAATTGTTCACTGCTTTGAGCCATTTTCCCAGCCCAATTCCAGGCTCTCAACTAGAATTTCGTCGCTAATAGTTCCGAACAGAACCCTCCGCCCTTGTCTGCCTTTGTATTGCAGATATTAGTAATACAGTTTCTTTTTAGGCTAAGTGGAACGCAGATATAGCCTACGAAAATGGCTACAGCTTAGGTCTGGCCTAGAGAGGCGGTTGTGAATTTTATTTGATTCGGAATCGGCGGTGAAGTCGGAGGCAGGAGAGATTATGTGTTTTGCCATACTAAAAAATGTTGTGCTTCAGTACTAGTTTGTACTTTGTGTACGTGATGATTCAGCGATTCAGTCCATGTTCCATGATTCAGTGGCAATAAATGTTTTCTTCCTTTTTTTCAAGTTTGTTAAGGGCAGGTCTTTAAATTCAATTATGAATCCACCTCAGTAAATACAATTTTTTTTTTGTAAAATCTCGAATAATAGTCGTAGATGTAAATTAAACCTAAAATTTCGTTGAAATTGAAGTCGAAGTCGAAGGTGTAATATCAATCGGAAGTTCCGACTTTTTGGAACGGAGTTGAACCTCCACAGCACCTCTATTCTGGACCTATTTCAGTAGTACCAAGTACTCTCGAATAAAACCGAATGTATCATTTGTTTACCCCTTCTAGACGAAGCCGATTAACTAAGTGAGCTAAGTTATTGTTATGGTTATAGCTTACGAGTTGTGTATGTGATGCATGATGGTTGAGTTGAGTGTATACAATAATAATAGCGATGTTAGTTGATTTTCGTCAGATATCAAAAATGCCTATCACAACTCGCAAGATCGTAAAATTGAATCGAAGTTTGAATTTACTGTACAACCACAAATGCCAATTGGTGTCATAGGTTTGAGAGATTGTTACGCTTTCTTATCATCATCACCATCATATCAGCCGAAATACGTCCACTGCTGGACATAGGGCCTCCTGCAAGCGTCGCCATATTGACCGGTCCCATGCGTCACGCAACCAGCGGATCCCCGCAACCTTCACCAGATCATCGGTCCACCTGGTGGGAGGCCTTCCAATGCATCGTTTACCGGTTCGCGGTCGCCACTCCAGAACCTTTCTGCCCCATCGGCCATAAGTTCTGGGAGCAATGTGCCCTGCCCACTGCCACTTAAGTTTGGAAATTCTTCGGGCTATGTCGGTAACCCTGGTTCTCTTGCGGAGCTCTACATTTTCTAATACCTTCATATTCAATACATTCATTTAAAACTTACCTTTACCTTTGGCCTTAGTAACCTCTAACGAATTGATCCTCGGTTTAGGAATTCATCAAATAATATTTTTGTCGAAGTACGTATAGATAGTTCAACTCATCCATGCGCGCGGCTCCATGTGTGCGTGCGCTTGAGATTAGACATTATGCATGTGTGTGGCAGTAACGCAGCAGTCGTCTTCTGAGCAAACAACCACCCACACATAGCGCCGCGCGCACAGATGAGTTGAACTATCTATACACACTTCGACAAAATATTGTATTTGATGAATTCTTAACCCAAGGATCAATTCGTTAAAAGTTGCTAAGGCCAAAGTTAAAGGTAAGGTTGAAATGAAGGTAGCGCCTTCCAATGCCCATGTTCATCTAGAAAGAAGCTATCAAATTAATTCTTCACCATGTTTAGCATTAATTTCCAACATCGCAGTAACGTAGGTCAAAGCCTAATTCCTTTTGCTTTCCTTTGGGAAAATGAAATATCACCTTTCTAGAACAGTTTTGTTATTCCCCAACAGACAAAATTATTCCAGTCACGATCCAAATATGACGATATAATATGTGAATAGACGATTTAAAATTCAGCTCAGGTTTAATCCCAAGGGCATAAGTATTACATAGAAAAGCAATTATAAAGCTAATCACGTACCTATTCCCGCCTCCATCATCTATAGGACATACTCATAAATAATGTACGTTGTTCGGTCTCCAGACGGTCTTTTTACCGGAATACGGCCGTATACGATGTAAAGGCCAACTATAAACCTTTTTAAGAGCCGTTTGGGAAATGCAAAATCTCATGGATACTACAAGATTGGGGAAAGTTTAGACGGACGTTTGTTGAGATTGTGTTAAATTTACATCTTAAAGAAATGGATCGAATCTGTCTTTGATATTGGGTGATGCCTTTAACAATGTTTCACCAGTCGGATTAACAGCTGGGAATCATTTACTAATGACTGGGTAAAGGCGGGTCTTTTTCTTCTTTTCTTCGCGGTTTGTGCATCCAGATTTTTGGCCGTTAAGCTTGGGAGCATCAGTTTATTTTAAAGCCATAAAACTTTATGACAAATGTTCTTTTAACTAATAAGACGTATATGTTCTAATTCTACTCTACCAGTATTCTCATTTTTATTACAAATCCAATCAGTCCATCGATAGATATCGTTATCAGCAATAAGAACACTATTCATCATCATCATCAGCCTTTTTTTAATGTTCCCACTGCTGGGACACAGGCCTGCTCTCTGTCAGAGGGAATGGGCCGTAATCAACCATGCGGGCCCAGTGCGGGTTGGTGTAAGTCACATGTCTTTGAATTTTTGGATCTAGGACAAGCCGGTTTCCTCAGGATTTTTTCCTTCTCCGTATTGAGACCGCTATTGTACATAAAGAATTAGCAATTCAATATCTTTACTCGGGTAATACTATAGTTAAGGTAGGATACACTTAACACAAAACATCTTGATAACAACCAAGATGCCTGTTCTAAGGCGATTTCAATGAGATCTAATATCCGCGCGTGTAGTTATAGCTTTTGTTAAATTGCCCAAAGCACTACCTTTGATGTTACTGAAAAACAGGATCATGTATTAACATGAGCACCCTAAAACGAATTAACTTTCATGCTCCTAGAGAGGTTAAAGCAGTAATGTTGTACTAGAAAACATTTATTTTATGTTTGGTATGCCATTTTTATAAAAAAACAACAGGTTTTTTAGGGTGTGTAAAAGTTTATGTGTTCATCAATAGTTTTCTCGGTATCATCATCATCATCAGTCTGTTAATGTTCCCACTGCTGGGACACAGGCCTCTTCTCTGTGAGAGGGAATGGTGGATGTCACATGTCTTCGAATTTTTGGTTCTAAGACATGCCGGTTTTTTCACGATGTTTTCCTTCACCGTTTTGAGAGAAATAATGAAATAATTTACACAAACTAAAGCGCCTACTACATGTATACTTGTAAGTCACGGCCGATACCACTGGGTCATCGCTGGCCTCTCAGTATGATCTTCCTCGGTATAGTGAAAAGTATTTAAATTGGCTTTCAAGATTTTTTACCCGGCTGCAAGGAAAGGGTTATGTTTTTCGCGCGTATCTTGTATGTTTGTATGTATGCAATAAATATTCATTATTACCTCGTATCTTTCAAACCACTTGACGGATCTTACTCTATGGATAGGTCTTGGCCGCCCAAGTGTTCTTAGATAAGTGCCGTAGAAAAAAAAGAAACATGTCGGATTTTGGGCGCCATATAGGGGTTGCAATTTTTTTTTTCTTCGAAACCCATCGAGTGGGGTATCAAAATGAAGGGTTTTTAGAGGTCATTACGAAAATATATACCATTTATATGTTTAAAGTAATTCGAAAAAAAGTTAATAAAATCAAAAAACCCGACTGCTTCAAAAGCCAATTAAAAAGATATAAACAAGAAGACAATCTTGCTGTGTAGTTGGAGGATACACATTCGCGAGCTGGCTGACCAAAACCAGATATATCCTCCGACTGCACAGCAAGATTTTATTCACTTTTTTATTTATTAAGTTTCTTCATTGCTGAAGGCCATGCCCGTCTTTTAAAGCTTTGACGGATTCACTGACGAGCTGCATCCAGGCTACTCCGTCGTTTGCTTTTCTTCTTCTTCGTCGTATCGATGATTCCAAAATTAAATATATTTTGACCAGAATTCAGCCACGCCAACAGCGTTGTCATTTGCCTCTCAAAGGTCTTTTAAGGTGCAGGTGTTTTTGCACAGAGAGCAAGACAAAAGGTGAGAGATTGAATTGTGGCGTTTAGATTTCAGTCACTTTTTTGCAAAATACTGGTCTTCAGCAGAGCTGCTTCCATATAAATTTGAAGTAGACCCCATCTTAGTTGGAAAAGGCTAGGCAGATGATGACCAAATCTTAAAAACAAATTGAACCTAAAACAACTGTCCTTGAAATTCATTCTAAACTTTCATCATCGGACTACACGTCGTACGGCGATGCGCCATCGGTAAATGATGGACATTCTACCCATACGCACTGATCGTTTTGGGAGTACTTTTATTATTCCTACAGCTTAGGAGTAGAATTCCCTGCAGGAGTCTGTGTTGTCCGATAGCAAAAATCTGAGTCAATAGGTTACTTCTAAGCAAGCGTGTTCAGCCGTCGACCACATCATCGCATACCATCAGGTGAGATAGTGATCAAGAGTGTGTTAAAAAATAAAATATTGAGTATCTTTCCAACCATATTAAAATACTGAAATATGATTAGCGAAACCATTTATCATCTTCATGATGGTCTCGGAAAGGATTTAGATTCGGTCTAGTGGTCTTATTTGCATAAAAATGTATTAAAATTTTCAGTAAAAGCCATATTCTTTGGACAGTTATTAATGGCTTAGTTGATGTAGGAGAACTTGGATTTAAGGTTATCGAAAGTTATTCTTTTGAATGTTTGAAATATGATAAAAAAGACACAAAATACTTAGTTAATGTAACGTTTTACGTAAATTATGCATCGATATGAGATTTCCTTATGCAGCTCGTGGCTAAATAATAACAGCCGCCCGGGTCGATCATCAAGGTTAAGCAACGCTTGACGAGGTCGGTCCGTGGATGGGAGACCATTTCAACATACCGAGTTTTCTCCGTGCCTCGGAAAGCACGTTAAGCCGTTGGTCCCAGCTGCCATTTGAAGATCTTTGACAGTCGTTACGGGTAGTCAGAAGCTTGAGATCTGACACCAGTCTTGCCAAGGGGTACCGTGTTACCCAGTTACTGGGTTGTGGAGGTCAGATAGGCAGTCGCTCCATGTTAAACACTGGTACTCAGCTGAATCCGGTAAGACTGGAAGCCGACCCCAATATAGTTGCGAAAAGACTAGGCAGATGATGATGAGATTTCCTTATGCCTCGGCAAGCATATAAAGCTGTTGGACCTAGCTGTCGTTTAAAGACCTTTGACAGTAGTTGTAGTGCGCAGTAAGCTGGAGTCTAGTGCATGTGTCTGGAATCCTCATGAAAAGAAATACACACTACTTTTGGAAAAGATTCAGAAAACTTTTCTGAGGTATCTGTATAAGCGTCTCACATCATCAGCCTATTAATTTTCCCACTGCTGGGACACAGGCCTCCTCTCTGTGAGAGGGAATGCGCCGTTATCCACCACGCGGGCCCAGTGCGGGTTGGTGGATGTCACATGTCTGCGAATTTTTGGTTCTAGGACATGCAGGTTTCCTCACGATGTTTTCATTCGCCGTTTTGAGAGCAGTGGTGATGAAATAATTTACTTAAAGTAAAGCGCCTGCCTGGGCTCGAACCCATGACCTACAACTTGTAAGTCGCGGCCGGTACCACTGGGCCACCACTGCTCTAATAAGCGTCTATATGGACATTATCCATTCTAACTTCCTCGTACGCTTTTTAGGCTACAATTCTCTCGAGGATTTTTTGTTTTATACTAATCCCGCTCAACAAAGTTGGTGCCTATTCTGTTCAAATTCTTTCATTCTATTCCTCTTTCATTCCTCTCGTACTTTCATTCTTCATCCTTATTGTTCTTCTTGCTTACATCTCTTGTATACGGTGGGTGGGAATTCCACTTTCATTAATTATGTAAAATGCAGCTTTATCTATACTCTATACTATATAATATTATAAAGAGGAAAGTTTTTTTTGATTGTTTGTTTGTTTGTGCCGAATAGGCTCCGAAACTACTGGACCGATTTGAAAAATTCTTTCACCAATAGAAAGCTACATTATTCCTGAGTGACATAGGCTATTTTTAATCCCGAAATTGGGTCCTGTGGGGTGGTCCACGGGAGCGAAGCCGCGGGCAACAGCTAGTTTATTTATATTTGGGTCAATTCTCTCGAGGTTAGAAGGAAAAATTACCAAATCATAATTATTTGTAATATCTTTTTCGGAAAGACTGATACTCCTGAACTACACGACGAACTAGCCCATCTTTTTGCCTCGATCAATTATAGACGTAGTAAGGCACATATTGTTCGCCGTACCGTGGAGACAAACCATCGCGGCATCGCTCGAGCCCAGTCGCCCATCCCTCGTACACTCTACGCACTTCAACGATCTCATGGATGCTAAGCCCAATTGTGATATGTTCGCGGGGAAATAGATGAGATGACTGCCGTGTAATTATAGATACCTATGTTGTTGTTTTTTTTTATTATTTTCAATGATTTTTTAAAAACATGTCCTTAACTAATTTAGTTGGCCTTTGGCCGTGTTATGTCCTTACTAAGGGGTATTATGTCATACAGTTTCTGGGTTATGGATGTCAGATAGACAGTCGCACCATGTAAAATTCTGGTATTCAGTTGCATCCGGGTAGACTGGCAACCGACCCCAATATAGTTGTGAAATGACTGGGCAAATTTATTGATCCACTGATGTGGTGATAATCTTCTCCTACTGTGTCCTTCTCATACTACTGATTTTGTTTACTGTATACCTTTCATATTCAGTCTATTCTTCTCTGGAACGCGTTTCCTCTGGCAATTAGGACGGCTACCAGTCGGTATGCTTTCAAGCGAAAACTGCGGTGTTACTTTCAGCGGGGAGTAATTCGAATCAAATCATTGTTTATTCGCTCAAACATGAGTATCATACATACATAACAAATTGCCAGCATGAAGAGTTGTTAAAATATAAAGATTATGGAACGTCATGTTTGCCTTGGTAATGGCATGCAAATATTGATATGGAACACAGTTCAAAATAATAATTCTAGATTAACAAATTTTAAAAAAAAAAAACATGTGCAAATTTCAATAAAAATAATGCAAGTCTTAATTACCATTCTAGAATGTCAGATAAAAAAATATGTTAAAAATAATGTAAAATTAACAAATCATATCAAAATAATCGTTCTAAAATGTCACAGTAAAAATTATAAAACAAACATTTGCAAATAATAAATTCATAGAATAATAACAAAATAATCACTTTTGAATGTCACGCTTCAAGATTCAAAATTGTATAATGGTCGACCATGAATACAAGTACAGAGCATGCAAGTTGTTCAATAAAATATTTTGATTAGTCATGTACCTATGGCCTTCTATGGTCATCTCGATAACTTATTTTCGATACTTTATTAATATATTTATGTAGGTAAAATATATATGTAACATGTGTATTTTAGCAGCTTATTATTGTTTTGTTTTGTTGTTTACATTCCACGGTTTAATCAATGCACCTGCCATGTTATCTCTTCACCTCCCTTGGTTGACTGGTAGAGAATGCCTTAGGCATTAAGTCCTCCATTTTACCTTTGTGCACTGTCGAGGTCATTTAGGTTGATATGTCCATATATAACACTGGTTTTTCAGCTGCGTCTGGCCAGTCCGGAAGTTGTTTTACTTGCGAAAGAATAGTTTAATTTTATTTAGATAGTATTGCGTTATATAAAATGCATAAATCCTTATCTATGCATCATATTTTCGATATCTCAAATGAAACCACATAGTAGAAAAATTTCGTTCACAAAACAACATAATAACTCTCGCATATTGTGTCTATTATTTAACATCCTTCACAGTCCTAAAACACCTTCCTACCTCCGTGAACGCTTTTCCTACTCCCGTCCTTCCGATGCACTTTGCAGGTCGCATCTTAAAAATCTCCTTAATATCCCTTCCCACACTACCGACTTCTACTCCTACTCTTTACTGTGTACGCCGTGCGATTGTGGAACTCTCTACCGCCTGACATTAGGGCCTGCCAAACTCTAAGACCACCTTTCCATTCCGTCATAGTTGCATAATAATGTTTTTTTTTTATATATTTATATATATAGGTATTCGTATTTACTGTTTTATTATTAATTTTATAAATATTTTTGTACATATTATTATAACAGTAGGTATATTTCATTTGTTATCAGTATTGTTTATTAGTTATTACTTAGTTTTGAATCGCTTTGTGTTAATTATTTTTCAACTCTACACACTATGTCAACATCTCTTTTTTTCATCTTTCCTTTCGCAGGTATGCTGGAAGAGATTTCTATAGAAATAAGCATTACCTATGTTCCTATTTTTCTGTTTCATCATCTTGTCTGTATATTATGTGCGTGTGCATAAATGGTTAAATAAATAAATCATATTTTTTAATCCTACCACATTTTCCCACCCACATTCAAGTACTTAGATAATGCATACCAAAGCCCATTTATCTCCGCCGAAACTAAAGGCCTACCGCTAAAGTATACACTCGATTGATCGCCCCTATCTGTCCTGACTAGGCCAGAAACCAGGCACCATTTTCAACGAAATTGTTCCTTCCACATTTTGGTCTAACTCGTAACATTCTAGATATTATCTAGATATGAGACCTCCTTTAAAGAAAGATACAGAAGATCAGTTTATCACAACATGTGAAAATACGGGCTTCCGATACATGGTTTTTAGTCTAGTTCTAGTTTATCATAATTATGTGACTTCGAGTTACAGCTGTATTAGCTATATGTAGGCGGGCACGCCCTTTATGCCTGGAGGCTTTATAATTCGGGTACTAAGTTCCGGTTACGTTTTTATTTTTAGTTTTTATTTTCGCTTGAGTTTAGATTTCGATGTTTTTGTTGGTATATTGGCGTGTGCTAGCTGTCATTATGGCAAATATTTTTTTTTTTTTTTCACCGGCCCCCTTCTACCATCGGACATCTAGACGCACTGCAAGTTACCATCCTCACCTAGTTGCTATTCCACCAATTCGCACCAAGCGCTTCCAAACATCCTTCATAATGCGCACTGCAAAAGAGTGGAACTCACTGCCTGCGTCTGTGTTTCCGAACGCATACAGCCCGAATCTCTTCAAAGTTAGAGTGAACAGGCTACTTCTGGGTATGCTCACTCCATCGTCGACTTTGTCTCTGTCACCTCTGACCTAGACTAGAGTCAAGAGCAAACCCATCTCAAATAAAAAAAAAAAAATAAAAAATAAAAAAATTGTGTTGAGTACCTAATGTAAATTATTTGCATACTGTTGTATAGAATCAAGTTTTTGTTTTTTTCTAACTGAACAGACAGCTGTGCTGCTGGGGAGTTTGTTGCGCCACTTCTTCTTTCCAG
This sequence comes from Orthosia incerta, assembly GCA_948252205.1. Taxonomy (NCBI): domain Eukaryota; kingdom Metazoa; phylum Arthropoda; class Insecta; order Lepidoptera; family Noctuidae; genus Orthosia; species Orthosia incerta. The sequence continues at coordinate 5,980,205 of OX411749.1, forward strand.
CAAAAGCACTAGGAAGTGGTGAAGGGCGGGCGTTTTTGGGGGACTGTCTTATGTAATTTTGACGTTCGGCAAGTGCTGATTCTCAGCCTAGTTTGAATAAATGAATTTTGAATTTTGGTGGACTGGACATCCCACCCACATCATATCACATCATCAGCCTATTAATGTTCCCACTGCTGGGATACAGGCCTCCTCTCTGTGAGAGGAAATGGTTTGGTGGATGTCACATGTCTTCGAATTTTTGGTTCTAGGACATGCCGGTTTCCTCACGATGTTTTCCTTTACCGTTTCACACGTCCCACTTATACGCACTAAATGTTTTGGAAATACTTTCATTATGCGTACAGCTAAGGAATGGAATTCCCTGCTGGAGTCTGTGTTTTCCGATAATTACAACTTCGGGGTCTTTAAGTCAAGAGTGAATAGGTTACACCGTCGACCAGATCATCGCTTACAATCAGGCGAGGTAGTGGTCAAGGCCGAGCCTACGTAAAAGAGTAAAATTGTGACTAGGGCGGGTGCTGGTGCGGTGATTGTGGTGGCCACAATGCATCGCGAGTTGTTGTAGCGGGCAGTAGAAACAATAAGACGGGTTTTCTTCTGAATAAAACAATAGACGATCGTTCGCCAGCGAAGCCGCTCCGTCACATCACACTATACGCCTGTCATGCCATAGTGATCACTATGGACTCAAACCGTGGACTCAAACATTTCATCAATACTAATAATATTATAAAGATGAAAGTTTTTTTTGTGTGTTTGTTTGTACCGAATAGGCTTCGAAACTACTGGAATAGAAAGCTACATTATTCTTGAGTGACATAGGCTATTATTTAATCCCGAAAATGGGTCCTGTGGGGTGGTCCACGGGAGCGAAGCCGCGGGCAACAGCTAGTAATCTTATGTTTGTATTATATTGCGCATCTACCTAAGTACCCGCGCAAGCTCCTCACCCAGGCCGGGGTCATAGGCGCGTAGCCGCGTACCCTACGTAGGTACCGATCTCAAAAAAATTACAGTAGCGAGCTGGCTTGCACTAGCTGTACGTGAAGCATGTCGATGTTTGCGTTTTCGCTCGTTGTATGGAGCCGACCTTCTGAAATAATCTGTGGATTGGACCTACGCCAGACACGAAGGTTTACGTAAGATTGTCGGCTGTAATCGACATTTCGGCATTATTAATGTCTAGGATTTTACGGCATTCCGTACCGGATATTTAGTGGAAGTTTTTGCTGTGTTCATACGTAGTAATTATAATTTTTGTGTAATATTACTTAGGAGTTTGACGTCAGCAGGCAAGGAGCAATGGTTTTATTTCAGACTCAGCAAGTTTTTGCTACTGAATACGGACCTTCTAATATCAGTTTCCCTTAATCTTAATGATCAAAAATCTCGTGGATAAGAGATAGCCTGAACAAAAATGTTACAATAATACAGATAGCTGGCTTTCTTTCTAAGCCTACGTTTTCTCAAAAAAAACTTAAAAATAGAGCGCAGAAATGAAAAACAAAAAAAATACTAACTAGGCGATTCCTTTTTTCTTGGGGGTCAGAAAAAAGGCCTTCTTTAAAAATAAAACACCCAACAAAATAATTATTATGACGAAGTGAATATTAATGTATGGTTTGATCAACTAAACAACGAACTCAATTGTTTCCGATAAAGTTTTTGTAAAATAATTTACGAAAATAATGATGTCGGATACTGTTATAATTACATTCAACAGAAGCTTTCTAAACCTCTCAAATAACCAACTCGATTATAATCTTCCTCGCATCGTTATTAATTGGAGCCCTTGCCTCAAAGCACGGGTAAATAAACATAATGTAATACAGAACTCTTCAGTTTCTATTAGGGTTGAACGGAACTGTACCTCCGCAAGTGTGGAACTTCCGCAAGGAAAGCAAGTTTTAAGTGGAGATATAACGGAGGTAGAGCAGTAATGACCCAGTGGTATCGGCCGCGACTTACAAGTTGTAGGTCGTGGGTTCGAGCCCAGGCAGACGCTTTACTTTGTGTAAATTATTTCATCACCACTGCTCTCAAAACGGTGAAGGAAACATCGTGAGGAAACCGCCATGTCCTAGAACCAAAACATTCAAAGACATGTGACATCCATCAACCCGCAATGGGCCCGCGTGGTGGATTACGGCCCATTCCCTCTCACAGAGAGGAGGCCTGTGTCCCAGCAGTGCGAACATTAATAGGCTGATGAACGGAGGTTTTATTAAGACTCCAACTAAGGCAAAAACTGACAAGCGGTGCACTATCACTAGCTGGCGGTCGCACTGATACGATGACGTTTCTACATCGTCGACCACGTCGCTAGGCGACGGCGTGTTAGGGCGGATTACTAACATTTTAGAACGTTCGGTTCACTTCGTTATTTGATAGGTGACTCGCTAGGCTTTAGACGTTAAGCAAAGCACCTACCAAGGCATTTTTGCCGAAGCGAAGACTCTTTAACGTAGTAGAAATTTAACACGTAGATTATAGAAATTTGATCCCATGTCACTGTCGCTGCTACATTCAGTACCGAGAAGACATCTTTTTTAGGAGAACCAGAAAAAAATCGCCTGAAACCTAGAAAATCCGCCCTTCTATTTGATTGAGGACTACTTTAGCTTTTTGGCATCTTAAGGGTACACTAGTCGAACGGCACGAACTATTTTGTGCGCGGGGTTAAAATGCATTTTATATAAACCGACAACTATCTCTTCCGCACAAGAGATAGATGCTGTGATGAGCAGTAGGAAGCTAGTTTGCGTACGAATACACACTTTTGCAAATTTGTAGCGAAATGGATAATGATTTAGGACGAAACCGAGCGCGCGAAATTTTATAAACAGACCTTTGGCAGTCTAGATGTCATGAAAAAACGACTAAATCTATCTGTTCAAAATAAAATTATTTGCATTTTTGAAATATTAATCTATCACTGTGTGGAGGCCGTTTTGCATTTTTCCGTCTTTTTATAGTATTTACTCGCGCCCAAAAATGCGTTAAAATTAGTGTCGAAGTGTGGAACTTTCGACGCTCATAACGTTCAAATATTTTCTTTTTTTACTTTTTTGCTTCCATACAGGGCTAGATAATGATGAGACAAATTGATATCACTTTTTATTTTGAACGTACATCGTCAAACAGTGGAATAATCCCTAGACTACGTTTGTATGGAAGAATTTTCGACTAGTGTAACCCTAACGGAGGTGCCTTCGCTAAGAGAACTCAGCTTCATCCCTAATTTCTATCAATAGGTAACATGGAAGTTTTAATGAGTTCCATTAACGAAGTGTTATAGAGTTTATGAGTGTTCCTCGAATAAGGATTCATTGGAAGTGTCATTTGAAGTCGATCGTTATTTTGTTTCCCTTTTAAGCCTGCTTAAAGCTGAGTTTGAATTTCTGCTGCGTTGACTTAAAAGTTTTAACTTGGAGGATTTTACTTTACCCTTGTATATTGTGTGGAATATTGGGTGTGCACATGTTAGTAAGTGCACAGTCAGCTAAAAGATAAGCTTTTTTCTTTAGTAGGTATTTTTATTTGTTCATGAATTAGGTCACTTTCTGTAGCAACTTCTTGTGCACTCTTTTTCGTCGTCTTCTTGTCACTTAATTTAGATGTAAACAACGATTTAACGATATAGGCATGATTATGTACAATGTTCTCCTAGTAATTTTAAACCAGGGTTTAAGCATGTTTAGGTATATTCAATTAACTCATAAATAGGTAAACTTCTTTTGTTTTCAGACAACATCAGTATTAAACGATCAAAAGCCCCTTTTAGACTACTACATTAAACTACATTAAAGTTATTTATCTCTCCTCAGCTCCACAAGTCTGGGTAGTCGACGAAGCCGGGGCACCTCTCCTGGAGAAGTACTACGAAGCCGAGTCGACGCTTGCACTGGTCTGCAGAGCTCGACACGTCGAGACTCCTGCACTGCTCACATGGCTACACGAAGGCAGGGCGCTGAATGCTGATACCACTCGTGGAGGGATCAGGTGAGATATTTTCTACAAGTACTACTAGCTCTGCAGGACGCCAACACTAGAGATATCACTAGAGTTGTAAAAAAACGGTTTTTTTTCTGTGATAAATAAAAACGTTTGTAAAAAATATGAAAAAAAAACTATTTTTTTGTGGAGTAGGTTTTTTTTCAAGAGTACGATAATAAAAATATGGTGAGGCGGTTATCGTATATGAGTTGATATTAATTTTTTTTTTGTTCAATAAGAAAATACCATTTGTTTTTTTTTAATAGTACATAAATGGCTTAAAATAATTGGCAGCACTCACTGAAGTTTACCATTTACGGACGGGGATTTTCCTAATTACAAAGAAATTCTGATTGTAACAAATTAAGTATTTTCTAAGTTCATAATTATATGTACCCATTGATTTAAACATAATTTGACTTTAATTAAAACAAAACAACCAAATTTAATGTTTCACTTTTCCGAAAAATAAACCAAATGTAGAAAAAAAACCACAGTGCCAAGTATTTTTTCATGTTTTTTTAAAGATTGTGAAAAAAACGTTTTTTTTTTCTATTTACATCTCTAGATATCACTATATTAATCGTACTAATTATGGAAGCTTCAAAAGGACGAGAAAGTAATTAGGTTCACTAATTTTAAAATTTATAATAATATAAAATTATAATAATTGCGCAAAAACATCGATGGTCACAATTTCGCAAATAATTCCCATAGCAGTTGCATCGGTGTCAAAACGTCAGACTTGACGCCGCACTAAAGAAAAACTATCAGCATCTAGCTTAAAATATTAATCCCGTTTTGTGTCAATAACAAAGATTCCATGATTTTTCTAAAACACCCCAAAATAGTTTGCACTTTAGCTGCACGCTTAAGCCTTTTCTGATCGTGTTCATCAAGGCAGACTTTTGTCAGCAAATTTCCAAGTCCTTTAGCCCGCATACACGGTCATAATGAAGCCTCAGCGACTTCAATTTAAGTTCTGATGTATTTTAGATGAGAAAATCTAGTCAAAGTATGTGTAGATTATTAATTCTGCTAACACTTACTTTCAAAGTTAAGGTTGTGAGTAAATTAAAGAAGATGTTCCAGAAATGTATGGAGCCTGGGCCAGCACTATGTACACTCTATGTAAATATCGCTATATAATATAAATACAGCTTTTTTATTGTTAATTTTCTTTAATTTCACTTGGTTTATTCGTTCTTCGGACATTCAAATTAACTTGGTCAAGGAGAGCTACACTACATTAAATTCAACATGGTGTATCAGATCAGCAGTATACGAAAAATGTAATTTTGACAATGAAATTTGTTTGACGTGTATCGTAATAATAGCGATGAAAAAAAACCAAGCCGGAGTTAACAGAGAAGCAATCAATCAATGATTATGTTCGTAATAGTTAACTGGGTGGCAAAACAAACACTAAAAAATCCAAAACATATCCAATTCATAGTTAAAACAAAGAAAGACTCAAAGACGTCACGCTTTAAAACTGCTAAAGTCGTCAAACGTCATTTCAAACACAACTGTCATGGCTGCCCTAAAAATAGGATTATTTTATTAAAAAACTTTTGAATGACCATTTTTGTAAGCCCTTCTTCAAATTAATTTCTTAGTATTTTTATGAAATTCCTCTATTTTTTCCTATTTATCAATGTATGTACATAGTGGTAGACCAAAATCAAACATCTCCTTTAACTTGAAACTACTGGCGGGAATGAGAATTTGTATCTAAAGTGAAAATGGATTAAGTAAACAATGGGAGTCGAAAACGGTTTACCAGAGATAAAATAAAAGTATTAAAGTGTGTACACAAAAAAAAAGATAATTACTGAAGCATCGAAAATAATTATAATATTCACCTGAACCCGTAATTTCACTTCGTTATCACGAGACCAATTAAATGAGGCACATTGTTTTTTATATTACTTCAAAATAATATTAACTAAACTAAAACATTAAAGAAGCTTCTCATTAGACTGCTTCAAGAGAACATCCCTAGTGTCCATTTTTCTGTCTAGCAAAAAGAATAAGCCAGCCAGTCTTAGTTTATATTTTGTCAACAGATAAAGGGTCAAATAAACAAGAGAAAACTTTCAAGGTACCTACGAGAGGTCTTTAAAGTTGAGTGTAATAAGACACCGAATAATATGAATTTATTTAACAGAGGTAGCTCCGTGTTTTACATAATTCTTTGATAAACTTTGTCGTCGAATTCTTTGTGACATTTGTACTTAGGTACTCAATTGTTTGTAACTTTATCAATAGACTTTACATTATGTATGGGTACCCCATTTTAGACTAACTTCAACTTGTAGCTGATTCATCACTAGACCGTGGCATTTGTTTATTTATCACATAACATGAATGGGAAATGACGTAACTTGAGAACTACTTAGCACAGACAACAAGTAAAATTTAAAAACCCCCGACACATTTTTATTTCATGCTACATAATTTATTTAATAGACACGCTTCAATTGATAATCTATTGTTCATGTCATTATGACACGATACCTTATAAAAACACCCCGATACAAACAGTAAAACGCCCATAACTTTAGAACGGCTAAACCGATTTTCATCAAACATAGCTAAGAAAACTCTTGATAAAGTCACTTTTCAATAAAAAAAACGAATTAAAAATCGGTTCATCCGTTTGGAAGGTCTTTTACCAAGGATTCAGTTAATGATTGAAATACTAGGAACTTGACCAATCCACTATAGACAATTCTAAATTTACCCAAAACAAAAACATGAATACTTAATCCCACCAAGCCCTTTCACTTTAAATTACTTTTCCCATAAACTATTCATTAACCATCCGTACAAGGCAATAATGGTTTATTTTATATTCTATCGGTACATTATAGTGTACAGAAAAAGGGAAGCGAACCGGATTGCTTATAAATATACAATGTAAGCGGGACGGCTCACGCAAACGTGAAACTTGAAGCAGGGCCAGACATTTATGAAATTTTAAATAGATCCCACTCAAAACGGGCCCGTTGACAACGATCTAATAGAACAGTGATGTTCGAAATATTGTTGTGAATATTGTTGGGAAGTATTCTTGGGAATGTAAGGAAATATTGTGTGTTATTTTTTTTTTTTAATATATCCATGAGAACATAAATTGTAACGGGTAAAAATTGCCAGTGCATAATATTAGCAACATCTGGCGTTGATGTATGTTTGACACTATTTAAAATGTTAATAATAAAATATGTATCTTATTTGTGTGAGATCATTTAATACTACAAACACACAAATTCAATACATAATAATTAATTGTAAAATCTTTTCACATTGGTCACAAAAAAAAATATAATTTAGTAAAAGGCCTATGGCTTAAAAGTAAAGTGTTCAAGATCGGTATTTGCAATGACTTAGCCTTTACTACTAGTGAACTTGCATTGAGTGGTCGGTGTCAAAAATCCATAACCTCAAAGGCAAGGATCATAAGAAAAGTTACGTAATGTTATACGGGGCAAGGCTGGCTAGCGTCAAGATGAAAAGCTCATCATAATCAATGATGTAGGCGCTGTGAGTATTGGTTTGAATTTGTCTGAATGCCCATTTTCATGACACATGTGCGTTTGATCTTAACATGCAATTTTCTTCTCCTTGGCAGGGCTCCAAATGCTATCTTTAGCTATAATTTAAATCTAAGTAAATAAGGCTAATGGTCAACTAGCTGTTCAAGCTACAGCAGTCTCCTCTTGCAAAAGGTTCCGAGCATAATTGACATCATCTGATATACAGCAAGCTTACGGACGGCTACACAGAGAACGATGCTGTTTGAGGAATCATGTCTCCAGCATTGAATATTGTGGGTAATCTATATCCCTTCAGAAAGTGAGTGGTTCATACTTTGTAACCTCAATTTATTGTATTGATGGAATGTGTGCTTGAAGAATTAAATTAGTTGACCAAACTTAGGTGTGTTTTACTTCAGTCAGCTTCATGTGAGTTAATCCCTGCAATTGTCTCAAGCTACTTGCTACCCATTGAGCTAGCTGGTTGGGTAAGGAAAAGCTGCCTTACAATTGTACGCCCAACGTGTCGCATGAAGTTTTACTGAAGTACATAACTTTTTATTTTGTGTCTAGAATAACTTTAATATTTACTTAAGAACTTAACCAAACTATTGGTTAACTTCAATATTGTTTAATTTCAATCTTAAAATAACAAAACATTAACTTTGTATAAAATTTCAAAGTGCGGTTATAGTCACATTTTACTTAAAAACTAACCTTTTCACTAATGAATGTTTTGTTAGACTTGATATAAATTACTCTAATTTAACATAGTTATTATAACTGTTAATTAGATTTATATATATGGAACAAACATATGTTTTGTTCAACATGCATAAAGCACTTCTTTAAACTAAAAATAAAAAAACAAAACACCTGCATTATATAAAAGTTTAAAAGTGGGGTTATAGTCACATTTTTATTTAAAACTATATACCTTTGCACTAAATGAATGTTTTGTTTTACTGATAATTGGTTTTGAATATTTAGAACAAAAAAGTATTTTTTGTTCAACATGCATAATGCAACTTTGTTTGAATATCTTCATAATGAAGAACTTATTAAACATGTACTTAAATGTTTTTATATATGTCAACAGATCATAAATCAACTGGAGACATGGTTTGCAAGCAGTGTTGGTTCCTGTGTAGTCTGTACGGGAATTGTACTATCAAGCTGATGGATTAACCCGTATATACATTGTCTGATGAGGTACATATGTGTTCGGAAACCTGTTGCTGAGCTGTTTTATTTAAATAAAAGTAAATTCAGGAGGTACTTTTACATTTATATGTATCGTAGCTAGCTTTTAAAATCACTTAATGAGAATTTCTCAAGTGATTATTTTTTCAAACTAAATCATTCAAACTAAAAATAAATAAAACTTAATTTCTAAACTCTCTTGGAAGATACTGATGCTAAGAGAAGTTGTGGGACATCTATATTTCTATTTAAAGATGATCTCACTGGCGCCCAATCTTAAAATAAATAAAATAAAATATTTCTAACAATTTGTAGTGACTTATTAGGATGTTTTACTGTGTCAATTAAAAGAAACACAATTAAATAGTAAATTCTGATTATCATAGTAGCTATGTTATGTTGATTTCTTCCTATACGGAAGCAACAAGCACCTGCTATGGTTAAAATACTAGTGTTTATTGTACACAACATACCTAAATTTGTACATGTGAACAGTGCATAAGCTTATTAGGTTATTTTTTCCGGTGTCAACTAAAAGAAACACAATGTGGTATTATTATACTCTGATCATTATGGTAGATATGTTATGTTGTTTCCTATACGGAATACAACAAACAATGCCATAATAAAAGATAAGTGTTTCTTGTACACGGAATGCCTGAAGCTGTCCATGTCAATAATGGTCCTCAATTGATTTACATACATTAATTTAAAGAATGGAGACTTCTAGTTAATAATCATTGTTGTGTTAATGGTTTAATATTTGCACCAATTCAATAATGGAGGTGCAAATATTTAATTAAGAAAGGGATGAATGAATGCTGGTAGGGTATAAGGATTTTTTTTCAAAATTAATTTGTGTATGATCATTTAATAGTAGTTAGTATGTATATTGAAGGATGAAAGGTAACACAATGATGCAAAAAACTTAGTAGTATTCTCATTATAATCTTAACTTAAATAGACATTTACTGAAATCTATACAGCGAATAGGTGCTCAATGTAATGCTTTCCTTATTGTTAAGGGGGTATTTACTTTCTGTTGCGAATCTTAACTTGATTAGGTATTGTCCTATCTATACAACGGATGGGTACTTAATGTAACATTTGCTATTTTAGAAAGCAATGTTACTTTTTGCTATGAATCTTAACTTGATTAGGTATTTGTCAAATATGAGCAAAAACTTGGTAGTTTTCTTTTTATGAAATTCAACTTAAATAGACATTTACCCACATCTATACAATGAATGGGTGCTCAATGTAATGCACTCCATATTGTTGTGGGGTGATTACTTTCTGTTGCGAATCTTAACTTGATTGGGTATGTTCCTATATCTATACAACGGATGGGTACTTAATGTGACGTTTGCTATTTTAAAAAGCAACGTTGCTCTTCATTATGAATCTTAACTTGATGTGGTACTTGCCTACATTTGTTTGTTTACATTTGATCAACAACTTGGTACTTAATATAGCACTTGTTTTGTTTTAATGGCAGTGTTCCCTGTTGTTGTAAAAATTTAACTTGATTAGACATTTGTCTACACTTAAATAAAATATGGGTTAATCGTTTGGATTATAACCCGTCTCTTGAACATTTAAAATACTTATTTTCTGAATGAATCATACATTGATTCTAATGAACTTGGACTTGTACTGCTTGGCAATTGTGTTGTGATAGATGTATTTTATACATTGCTATCTGTTTTGTGACAATTGCTGAGTATGTCAAATTTGCTTTGGAGGAGAACAATTAAGGTTTTTTTTCTCTGTTAGTTTAACTGGACATAGTACATTGTCCTTTGTCTTAATGTTTAGTACATTTTGTACTTAAAAAACTTTTAACTTTGATAAATAAGTTTAGAACTTATTCCTTTTTTAGAAAACTTAATGTAGGTAGTTCTTATAATTTTTTTGACTGCCTCAATACCTGTCAAGGAGTATGTTGGTTTCAAAGTGTGCATTGATGGTAACTATATTAAAAAAAAAATTGTTTCTCAATTTTTTTTAACCGGGAAAGGAGATACTGTAACGGGTAAAAATTGCCAGTGCATAATATTAGCAACATCTGGCGTTGATGTATGTTTGACACTATTTAAAATGTTAATAATAAAATATGTATCTTATTTGTGTGAGATCATTTAATACTACAAACACACAAATTCAATACATAATAATTAATTGTAAAATCTTTTCACATTGGTCACAAAAAAAAATATAATTTAGTAAAAGGCCTATGGCTTAAAAGTAAAGTGTTCAAGATCGGTATTTGCAATGACTTAGCCTTTACTACTAGTGAACTTGCGTTGGGAGGACGGTGTCAAAAATCCATAACCTCAAAGGCAAGGATCATAAGAAAAGTTACGTAATGTTATACGGGGCAAGGCTGGCTAGCGTCAAGATGAAAAGCTCATCATAATCAATGATGTAGGCGCTGTGAGTATTGGTTTGAATTTGTCTGAATGCCCATTTTCATGACACATGTGCGTTTGATCTTAACATGCAATTTTCTTCTCCTTGGCAGGGCTCCAAATGCTATCTTTAGCTATAATTTAAATCTAAGTAAATAAGGCTAATGGTCAACTAGCTGTTCAAGCTACAGCAGTCTCCTCTTGCAAAAGGTTCCGAGCATAATTGACATCATCTGATATACAGCAAGCTTACGGACGGCTACACAGAGAACGATGCTGTTTGAGGAATCATGTCTCCAGCATTGAATATTGTGGGTAATCTATATCCCTTCAGAAAGTGAGTGGTTCATACTTTGTAACCTCAATTTATTGTATTGATGGAATGTGTGCTTGAAGAATTAAATTAGTTGACCAAACTTAGGTGTGTTTTACTTCAGTCAGCTTCATGTGAGTTAATCCCTGCAATTGTCTCAAGCTACTTGCTACCCATTGAGCTAGCTGGTTGGGTAAGGAAAAGCTGCCTTACAATATCACATCACATCATCAGCCTATTAATGTTCCCACTACTGGGACACAGGCCTCCTCTCTGTGAGAGGGAGGGAGGACTTGGTAACTTGCGGTTTAAGATTTATGACGTATTAAAAAAAAACTTCTCCTTCATGTTAGCTGAAGTAAGCGAGCGACCGTCATCCTTCATGTTAGGTTACTAGAGACACTGCAGACAAAAATAAAAGCCCCACGCAAGGGGGCTCCGTCAACTTTGTTGCTTAAATACTCGTAGTATTCGTACTAACCTATTCTATTTTAAAACAAATGTCAATGTTAAAATAAAAAAAAAACATCGTTTTATTACCCTGCCCAATTAGTGATGGGCATTATTCAGAAAGCCCGGTCAATTTAATTATTTCAATAGTTTTTATCATATTTCCTACTCATATTGGGATTTTTCAAATTGCTCGGGCATTATGAATAATAGCGTATTAATCACTATTTCAAGCACAAAAGCTAACTCTGCCTTTTCTTTCACAGCGTGAAGACCGAGCAAGTGCCAGGAGGCGCTGACAGTCAGTTGCGTTTGGCACGTGTCAACAGCAGCGACGCAGGCAATTACACATGTGCGGTCCGCGGTGCAAGATCCCATACTGTGTCGGTGCATGTGCTTAACGGTACGTATCGTTGACGTATTTAAACAACAGTTTGGCAAATATCGACAGCACAGTCGTCAACCGTGCTGTTGACACATGCAATACTATTGCTGTTGACACGTCATGCTATTGACAAGTGCCAACAGCAAAGATTGACCAGTTTCAAAAATACAGTTTGGTACGTTTCAACAGCATAATTTGGCACATGTCAACAGCTTTTTTCTGGTAGTAAGGGCTTTTTAACAGAATATAATAATTTCTAGCTGATTAAAAAGTTTAGTCCTAGTCAAATGTTTCTATATATGAATTCTACAGAATTTTGCTACTGGTTAAAATAAATATTCATTGCTGTATAAGTGTATATATACTTTGAATATAAAAATTAATGTAGGTTTTGTATGTCTCTCTTAAATATAACGTGAAATTAAACTTGGCCTTGAGAGGTAAAACTTTGTGTCTTTATTTTCACGACTTCTTATGACTAAACACAATACAACATATTATATGACTATCTCTAACACAGTCTAGGAAAGCACTGCCGGCCCTCCGTGCGGCAACCCGGCCGGCAAGCCTAAAATGCCACATCAACAATCTTGTGCAACATTGTGTCACTACATAGGTAACAAGTGCGCATTTTGCTCTAAAAGGTCAAAATACACGTGTTTTTCAGTACAGCTTCATACATTTATGGATGTTATCATAATTATCTTCGTCATGTTTTTATTGAACACGATTGAGTGGGATGGGTATGTGTCTGAAACTAATTCGAACGGTTAGTCTTTATACATTTTTAGGGTTCCGTTCCCAAAGGGTCCAAATGGAATCTATTGCTGTCACTCACATGTCCGTCTGTCTGCACGTCTTTCCGTCTGCATATTTCTAAGTATATTTTTGTACCAAATACCAATATATTGATAAATTTCTACGGAACCCTAAATGTGTGAAGTCCGGCACGCAGTTGGCCGGTATATTTTTATATTTTTTTTAAACTTTCAAACTGTACTCGTGAGATACTCGTTTATAAATGTCTAATGAGAAATACACTGATCTTCAAAACTTAGTACCACATTTTTAAAATTGCAATTTCTCCTAAACTATAGAAGTCAGAGTTATGAAAAAAAAAACTGGCCAAGTGCGAGTCGGACTCGCGCACGAAGGGTTCCGTACCATTATCGCAAAAAACGGCAAAAAAATCACGTTTGTTGTATGGGAGCCCCCCTTAATTTATTTTATTTTAATTATTTTTTTTTTTTTTTTTAAGTCAATATACAACTAAATATTCTGTGAATATTTCAAGCGTCTACTTGTTGCCGTTATTAATATAAAGAAAAAAACAGCAAAAAAATCACGTTTGTTGTATGGGAGCCCCCCTTAAATATAAATTTTATTCTGTTTTTAGTATTTGTTGTTATAGCGGCAATAGAAATACATCATCTGTGAAAATTTCAAGTGTCTAGCTATCACGGTTCATGAGATACAGCCTGGTGACAGACGGACAGACAGACAGACGGATCGTGAAGTCTTAGTAATAGGGTCCCGTTTTTACCCTTTGGTTACGAAACCCTAAAAACCGGCCAAGTGCTAGTCGCGCACGAAAGGTTCCGTACCATTATCGTAAAAAACGGCAAAAATATCACGTTTGTTGTATGGGGGCCCCACTTAAATATTTATTTTATTCTGTTTTTAGTATTTTTTGTTATAGCGGCAATAGAAATGCATAATCTGTGATAATTTTAACTGCCTAGTTATAGAATAGAATAGAATAGAATATAATACTCTTTAATATGTACACCATATAAGTTACAGAATGTATAGACGAAGAAAACATTACACTAGGTGATACAATGGGCGGCCTTATCGCTAAAAGCGATATGGCCGCCCATTAGTTATCACGGTTCATGCGATACAGCCTCTTGACAGACAGACAGACAGACGGATCGCGGAGTCTTAGTAAAAGGGAAAAACGGGACCGTTTTTCCCTTTGGGTACGGTACCCTAAAAACTTTTTATCGAAAACTAGCTTTTGCCCGTGGCTTCGCCCGCGTTCAAAGTAAAAAAGTTCCGATCGTCACCAAACTTTACAGGCAGCCACTGGGTCAATCTAAAGATTCTCTGAAAATTTAATTTAAATCGGTCCAGCCGTTTCGGAGTCTATAAGGAACATACATACATACTTTCTCTTTTATATATATATATAGATATTATAATGACGATAAGACATTTCTGACCTGGTGAAGGTTGCGGGGATCCGCTGGTTGCGGGACGCACGGGACCGGTCAATGTGGTGGCTCTTGGGGGAGGCCTATGTCCAGCAGTGGACGTCTTTCGGCTAATATGATGATGATGATGAAGACATTTCTGAAACCAGCCAACCAGGTGCAACATGAAGATCAATATGAATAAAAGTTTTCTGTCTTTCTGAAGCAAAGGATCAGACTCAGTCGTCTCTGTAATCGTGTCCTATTCAAGGGACTTCGACTTATTTAAAAACTTGTTCGATGTTTTTACAAAAGGTTGCTCTAGTTTCCGAGTGCGAGGGTGGTATGAAACTTTATTAATATAGTTACTAACTTTATTTAAAAGCGTTATTGTGATTAGTAGAGTGAGATGTCTGCAGCATCTGCTATGGGTAAAGTTTTGAGTTTGAGTCATCGTGGTGAAAGGAGCTAGACCCTACGTTACCGGGTGCTAGCTGTCCAGGGTGCACCGGGCGTTTGGAATCGTAATACGATATATTTAACGCCACTCGGGGAGGCTCCTTTCATACACTTTCATGCACGACCTCCTCAAAAGCCAACGCAACTGAAGAGAGATGTGAATTATGGAAACATACACACCCTACTCTTCCACACCGGCAGAGAAACTACCCCCTGGAAACGAACTGCAGTTGCCAACCTGGAAATCCCTAAACCGATTGCGGACCTAGGTTGGCTGCTGAAAAAAACAACCTGGCAAAATCAAATCATAGACCCACCCAAAAAACAGTGCCAGTGTAGGGCCCCTTCGCAAGATATGGCCCACCTCCTTGTCTGCCCTTCGTGCCCGACCATCTGCACCTTACGGGGTTTGAACGTAGGAAATGATAGTGCTGTCTGAGTAGCTACAAACTGGTTGGACAAAATCTGAATGGTTGTATAGTTACGAGTTAATCGACACGAAAGAAGAAGAAGAATGGGCAAAGTTACGATACAAATTCATTGTCTCTGCACTACCGATAGCCATAATTTCAGACTGTAAGCTTATAAATAAAATTTAATTGCCGTGAGGCACTATTCTTTCATGTTTTTATTGTTTCTTCGTCCAAAAGTGTGTTATGAGTTAATTACATTTATTTTCTTTCTTTCTATCAATATAAACTGTTTCTATTTACGGATTACAAAAAAACATATGAAAAATATCAAACATGTAGTAAATTATGCAAGCAGTGGCAAAGTACTAGACAATTCCAAATATATAAATGCATTAACTGTTGCCCGCGATTTCATTTGCGTAACATTAATACTTCGAACAGCCTTTTATTTATATCGCGCAATAAAAGTGTACGTGTGTTGGCCGCCATACTTGAGAAATAATTAGTTCACCATACGAACTTCCACCCCCCTTTTCA
This sequence comes from Orthosia incerta, assembly GCA_948252205.1. Lineage (NCBI taxonomy): Eukaryota > Metazoa > Arthropoda > Insecta > Lepidoptera > Noctuidae > Orthosia > Orthosia incerta. Next base: position 5,996,112 of record OX411749.1, read on the forward strand.
TCCCCTTAGATTGCCGGTATCAAAACTATTTGAGTCCTTCCCAGGGTTTAAATTATCTCCATTCCAAATTACATCTAAATCGGTTCAGCGGTTTAAGCGTAAAAAGGTTATAGAAAGACAGACACAGTTATTTTCGCATTTATGATATTAGTTAGAATCACTCAATCCAATTGTCAAACAAATAATAATAAATCAATCACACTTCATCACCAATCGTTCTAAAATCATAAAAATCGGTCAAGTGCGAGTCGGACTCGCACACGAAGGGTTCCGTAACATTATCACAAAAAACGGCAAACAAATCACGTTTGTTGTATCCTGTACACCACTTACATATTTATTTTATTCTTTTTATTTGTTATTGTATTTGTTGTTATAGCGGCAACAGAAATACATCATCTGTGAAAATTTCAACTGTCTAGCTTTCACGGTTCATGAGATACAGCCTGGTGACAGACAGACAGATAGACAGACAAATGGACAATGGAGTCTTAGAAATAGGGTCCCATTTTTACCCTTTGGGTACGGAACCCTTAAAAATGTAACCCAAGATCTAACAGCAGACATCAAAATTCAATCTTTGATATTGAGGTTTTACCCATAAAATGTTTTCCAACTTCGATCTCAACTCACAAAATTACATTATTATGCAAATAAAGAAAGAAAACCGAACTTTTATACGAGTATCACAAAAACTGATTTAAGTAGTAAAAGTAAACTTGAAAGTTGGAGTCGCGCCTAAAATAATAATGGTCCCCTTTATAGTAGTAAAAGGTACTATATTGAAATATAAATAAGATTGAAAATTAAAAACAAAACACTGCAACTTCTTTCTTTTATCCTTTGAGTGCTGACATTTATTTTTGATTGGCAATAAAAGTCAGACCACACTAGGCGTAACTGCACATCAGCGGAGCGACGCGACAAAATATATTGTATGAGATAAAGTGTCGCGCCGCGTAGTTCCGCTGTCGCGTAGTGCGGTTTATCTCATACAATATCATACAAAGTATATTTGGTCATGTCGCGTCGCGTCGCTCCGCTGACGCGTAGTGCGGTTTAACCTTTAATGTTGCCTTTGGGTGTTTATCACGCTTCGTCATAATTATTATGCAATCAGAATGTAAGACTTCTAAAAAGGACACTGAAACTGTCTGTATCTGAAATGAGATCATTGAGAAGGAAGTATGGTCCTGCACCAGCTGGGGATTGTACTTGGGTGCTCTTGCGTAGTGACTGATGCATACAGGGATAATCGCCGGTTGGTGTCACATTTCATCCTACATGTCAAACAAGGCCTCTGTAAGTTAGTTTTTGCCCCTGGTACGCCTTAGGTACGTCAGTGCTGGGCCGGTTAAGTAATTGAGTTTTAAAGTTTGTATTTTCATACACAAATTCAAACATAAGTTTTTAAGCTGACATGGTCACAATCATTAGAACTAATATTTGTTTCAGGATATTTACCATGTATATTTTGTTTTTTGTTGAGAGCTCGATATTTCGGCACCGTTATAAGCGCTATGATCCCGAGTGTTCTCAAACGTGTGTTCTCATGGTAAATGAGAACACTCGTTTGAGAACACTCGTGATCATGACATAAAACAAAATATACATGGTAAATATCCCGAAACAATTTTTTTTTTTTTTTTTTAAACTTTGCCCCACACTAGGAATTTCTCCTGTATCGTGAGTGCGTTTACAAACATATAATTTCACATACACAAACACCCAGAGCCGGAACAACAATTTGTAGATCATACAAATATTTGTTCCGTGCGGGAATCGAACCCGCGACACGCAGTGCAGCAGTCAATCGCTCAACCACTGTGCCAACCGTGCGCCCAAAAAAATTCAAATTCCTAATTCAGTAATCTGGGGCCAGTAACTGGAGAAAAAGGATCGCAAAATTAACGTGTTAAATTGCCAAACCAGTCTTAACTGCTTTGATTGCTTCCATGAATTTCTAACAGTCAAACCAAATAAAATATTTTGATTGACAAAAACGTATTTACAACAATTTAGTTAAAACTCTGACTTCTGAGCTAGTAAAAACCTGTGTTACAGAAGGTCGGTGTATTCTCCACTTGTTGATACTTTGTTTACATTAGAAATGAATAGCAAATAAAAACATTTAAAACATGCTCAAAATAAGATTAAAATAACATACATTTAAAATTAAATCAGAATAAAACAGTCAATCTGTCTTGCGGTTAATTTAAAACAATTCGATAATGTCTACAGAAACCGGGTGATAAGAAACATTATATAAGAGGAAGCCTGAAAGTGGCACCGTTGACTGAGAAGTTGTAACATAATAGGTTGTGCAGATGTCAGGCAGAGAAATGACATGGATATGGACCCTCTAGAATATCCGTAATTGTAACTATTTCATCATCAACATCGTTTCAGCCGAAAGACGTCCACTGCTGAAAATAGGTCTCCAACACGTGTCGCAACACCGACTTTTACTGTTTAAGGCCTTACCCTGTCCAAAAAATAGGTCTCCAACACGTGTCGCCACACCGACTTTTACTGTTTAAGGCCTTACCCTGACCAAAAAATAGGTCTCCAACACATGTCGCCACACCGACTTTTACTGTTTAAGGCCGTACCCTGACCAAAAAATCAGCATGAGATATGAGCATTTCTATTGGCCTAGCGGCACTGGTGGCGCATGAATTACAGTAGTGATTACGCCCAGATTTTAGAATAAAATCTTTACAAAATCGAATATCGGTCTTTGAAAAAAAAAAAAACTTCCAAAATGTTCGTTATAAAACTGTCTCCCGTCCCATCAATAGTGTTAGTACAAAAAATAATTAATGAACACTTTACGAGGAGATGCATGCTGTCAATAATTATTTCTCATTTTTATGGTTTTGTTGGAAGGAGATTAATGAGATACACCTCTTTAAAAAAAAGTATCCTACCATTTTAGAATCAATATTATGTAGAAATTAAATGTATTTTTATTAATTGATATTTATTTTTAAATAGCTCTTAAAACTGCAAAAAACGACTAGCGCGGCGATTTGCTCGGGGAGGCGCCTTAAACATCTATATTCTTCCACTAATCCATACCCTTTGTTCCAGAAGAAAGCCTAGCGGAACTCCACGCCGGGACCCAATCACTGCACCCGCCATCAGTGACCTCACTCATCTTACTCCTAACATTACTCTACCTAGCAGAACCAACACTATTACCCAAACCTGCGATCACGTTCGCTGTTCTAGCTCGTATTGTACCGGCCCAAGGCCCACCGAATGAACTTCATATATTGTTACCGACGTGATAAAAAGCGTCTAGAAACATGTAAATATACGTTTGATTATGAAGATAAATTATGAATAGTTATTGGGAAATAAAATTTCATTGTATATTTTGGGTGTTTTATTTTTGAGCCTTGCTTCAGATACTTATTCCTATCATCATCTGCCTAGCCTTTTCCCAACTATATTGGGGTCGGCTTCCAGTCTTACCGGATTCAGCTAAGTACCAGTATTTTACATGGAGCAACTGCCTATCTGACCTCCACAACCCAGTAACAGGGTAACACGGTACCCCTTGGCAAGACTGGTGTCAGATCTCAAGCTTCTGACTACCCGTAACGACTGTCAAAGATCTTCAAATAACAGCCGGGACCAACGGCTTAACGTGCTTTCCGAGGCACGGAGGAAACTCGGTATGTTGAAATGGTCACCCATCCACGGACCGACCTCGTCAAGCGTTGCTTAACCTTGATGATCGACCCGTGCGGCTGTTATTATTTAGCCACGAGCTCCTCCCAGATACTTATTCCTATAGGGAATTTTAAAGAATTCAAGGGTGAACATAATAATAAGTTTTAGTAGATGGTTTGTGTTCCATTTCTTTCTTATCATCAGACTACAACAGGACACTGCTGGATCAGACTTCTTCAATTGCACGCTATTCATCTCGATTCCTAGCAACTCTCATTCAGTCTGCTACCAGCCACCCTGCGAAGATCGTCGCTCCACCTTGCGTGACGGTTTTATGTCGTCCTAATGTACCTAAGTATAAAATGGCTTTAGCAATTACTGAGAGGAAATGCCACTACCTTGTTTTACTGAAGTGGAACATCAGAAGTATCTTGAAGCTCTAGACAAATGACATTGTATTATCGCTGGCGATTGTTAACCATCAAGCGGCGGGCGTGCATATTTAAACGGCAGTGGTCGCACGTAACCTAAAGGATCTTTGGAAGATTTCAGGTATTCAGAGCATCCATAAAACAAAAATTATGTACTATTTATATTCACACATTATCTATTTTTGTGCTAAAATAGATTGTTTAAATTAAAAACAAAATTGTAGACTTGGTCTGGATCAAGCACCAATTTTGCACTTCAGAAGAAATATTTTATTCATGTCATTTCGATTTAGTTTATCGATTGTTGCTGAAATCAAATAAAATACACCAAAGTGAACTTAGTTTTAGTTTTCATCAAATCAGGGAGCGTAGTCTTTTCCGATGCCTGTGCCGACACTGCCAAAAAAGGTTTATTGTGTCTCAGGAGGCGCGAAGAAGAATAGTTTTTTTTTTATTATTATAGATAGGCTCGTGCTTGACCACTATCTCACCTGATGGTAAGCGATGTTGTGGTCGTCGCTTGCCTAGAAGTAACCTATTCACTCTTGACTTAAATACCCAGAGGTTGTAGCTATCTGGAAACACAGACTCCGGCAGGGTTTTTTTTTTTTCGTGCCTCGTGAACAAATAACAGGTTACTGAGAAATATTTATATTCTAAATATCGATATTTTGAAAGAAAATGTATCGAGTGCGGTCGATTCGACGCCGCACGACCGTTTGAACGTTAAAAAAAACACTTTGATGTTTGAGGTTAACCAAATGATGAAACGCATGTTACTAAAAGAGTTATGAATATAAATGTGGATGGATGGGATGGATGGACTGTGTGAGGAGAGATATGAAAGAAAAGGGAGTCAGTGATGGCGTGACGGGGAACAAGATGGTATGGAAGAAGAAAACGTGTTGCGCCGACCCCAAGTAACATGGGACAAGGGCAGGAAGATGTTTATGATGTTTGAGGTTAACCAAAGACTCTAGACAAGCGACATGCTATTACGAGAGCGTCAGGATTATGATTGGAAAACTGTCAAAAATGCATGGGAATGCCCAGCGCTAAGAAAATGTTACGTGACTAATACATAAATTTTTTACATTTCTACCATCACCTTCGCTTATCGAATAAGGTTACGTACAACACGTCCGTGTCCATTGGTCCATTTTTTGAGGCAAAAGCTCAACTGGCTGCCAAAAAGTTGGGGATCCTTGCAAAGGTGAGACGGTACATCACGCCAGAACACAGTTGCTCAACTTGTACCAAGCGCAAGTTCGGTCATGCGTGGAGTACTGCTCTCATCTCTGGGACGGATCTGCCAAGTACCAGCTGGATGCACTAGAGTCGATCGAAAAACAGGCCAAGAGGCTCATAGACAATAATATACTGGTTGAATCTAGGCTCCAGAGCCTTGAACATCGGCGCCAAGTTGCCAGTCTGTCGGTTTTTTATCGGTTACATTTCAGGGAGTGTGCGATGGAATTGCATGAACTATTTCCTCCTAGCCCGTAACATCATCGGACTACAAGAAGTACGGCGATGCGTCATCGGTACATGGTGGACATCCCACCCATACGCACCAAACTTTTTGGGAGTACTTTCATTATGTCTACAGCTAAGGAGTGGGATTCCCTGCCAGGGTCTGTATTGTCTGATAGCTACAACCTGGGAGTCTTTAAGTCAAGAGTGTATAGGTTTCTTCTAGGTAAGCGTGCTACATCGCTTACCATCAGGTGAGATAGTGGTCAAGCGCGAGCCTATGAGTAATAATAAAAAAAAGCTTGCGATTGGTGAAAGAATTTTTAAAATCGGTCCAGTAGTTTCGGCGCCTATTCGGTACAAACAAACAAACAAAAAAATCTTTCCTCTTTATAATATTACTAGCTGTCCCACGCGGCTTCGCTCCCGTCAACTGGCTGCCTACCTACGCTACATACATGAATGTTGCGTAACGCAACGGAAGCTCTCAAAAAGGAATAATTTTTGCCCGTTTTTGCAACACTTTTCATTTATGCTCCGCTCCTATTAGTTGTAGCGTGATGTTGTATAGTCTATAACCTTCCTCGATAAATGGGCTATCATATATATATATATATATTTGAATGCCAACCAGTAGTAGTAGTTCTTGAGATTAGCGCGTTTAAACAAACAAACAAGCTCTTCAGCTTTATAATATTTACTAGCTTTCCGCCCGCAGCTTCGCCTGCGTGGCCTACTAGATATTGGCTGATTCGTTTTTTTTTCAGTTCTGGTGGGATATTGCAAATTATTATCTAAACATAGTTTTCCGCCCACGTCTTTATTTGCGTAGACCACAAAATTTGCTCTACATTATTATTTTATCGAATTATAAAAATTAGGAGTAAATTGATATAAAATGACTAAAATGAGCATAAACTGCACTGCCTTCCTGTTCTAATAGCTAGAGCTATTTCAGACTTTCATTCCGAAGGTCTCGTAGATCGATTTCCACGGGGAGATACAAATATTGGAAGACCACTTTGCTTTCAATTTCTGAATCCTACTACCGACACGATAGAAAGTGAATACAGGGTGTCGCAAAAGTTATCACCAGATGTTCTTTGGCTGTTTTTTTTATGTATCAAAAATCTATGTTTCTGCTTTTGGATAATATTTATTTGGTGTCTTAATTTATTTTCCATTTAGTCGAGAAAATGATACGGCTAAGTGGCCGTCGCTTCGTCAGAATTGATAAACATTCGGGCCCGTTTATGGCATTTGCCATCACTCTTTCCAGAACAGCCTGCGGATATTAGCTTCAAGAGTCTGAAGCTTGTTGACTTAGAATCGTGACTTAAAAAACCCACAGAAAGAAGTCTGGAACAGTTACATCAGGCGATCTTACTGGCCAGTGCAAGTCCGGGTAATGCCACCCTCAGAATTTCGGTTGCGGCTCGTGCAGTAAGCCCCGTTGCATTATCCTGTTGGAACCATTATGTACTCTAGTTCAAATTCATTTAAGGATAGTGAAATATGTTGATCATGACTCTGTGACTTCGTCGACCACAGTAGTGGTTTGGCGGCCCGATGGCACCTTCAGTGTAAAACATACACCATGCAGTAACTTTGAGCGGGTGTAATGACTCTCGTCTGGATAATACGCGGATTTTCGGTGCCACAGAGGTGATACTTTTGCTTATTCACAGAGCTTGCACATGATGATTTTCGATGAAAAGTTGTCATCCTCGTGGTCGTGGTGGCCCAGCGTAGGTGTGAGATGGAACCCCGGGGTGGTTTTTAGTCAGTAAGAGTCTGACAGACACCTTCGCTCTCCCCAGGGCGGAGGACATCCAATGAGGATTTTCCACACCAGAACAAAAATAAAATGTTACACCCGCTTCGAGGTTACCAGCTATATTTTGCATATATTTACTTAACAAATGTCGAAGCAGAATTGATATTATCCGCCATTTGCAAAAATTAAGCATTATTCCGATAGAGTGAGGAGTTTTGCACTATCCTGTACATTCTAGATATGGGTACTCCAATTAGCTTACACTAACAAAGTCGTCATCAAGAAGTTAGAATTTAAGTAAATTTTTCTTTGTATATCACATTGGTGTTTTTCGGTGTTAAAATGACCAGGCTGTTAGTGCTGACTCTGGGACAGGCAACGTAAAATTGCCCGGTACGAAGTAATCTTGCCATAAATCTATGCCAACCACCCTTAATGACTGACCTTGAGGTTTATTTATGGTCATTGCAAAGCAGGCCTTAAACTCAAAGACATAGTGAGAGGGTATCAGTGGTACTCGAGTTATGAAAACTGTTTCCCCCAAGCACATTCAGTAATCATTCACATAAACTTTAACACCCCTTTTAAGGGATTAAATTCAAACAATCCTTAAATGATTGCGTGTTTAATTGTATAGAAGAGCAGAAATACTAAATTTCAAGTAATTTTGATATTAAACAATTTAATGAAATTCAAAAAATACTTAAACACGTGTTTCTTTAATTATATTCAAGAGCATAAATTGATTTGATTGTGAAGAATTGTAATCGTTTAAACTCAAAGACATAGTGAGAGGGTATCAGTGGTACTCGAGTTATGAAAACTGTTTCCCCCAAGAACATTCAGTAATCATTCACATAAACTTTAACACCCCTTTTTAGCCCTTTAAGGGATTAAATTCAAATAATCCTTAAATTATTGCGTGCTTAATTGTATAGAAGAGCAGAAATACTAAATTTCAAGTAAACTTGATAGTAAACAATTTAGTTTTCACACAAACTTAAACACCCCTTTTTACCCCTTATAGGAATGAAATTCCAAAAATCCTTAAATACTTGTTTCTTTAATTGAATTGAAAAGCATAAATACTAAATTCTAAGTAATTTTTATAATAATATATTTTAGTTTTCACAAAAACTTTAACACCCCTTTTTACCCCGTTAAGGGAAGAAATTCAGAAAAACCTTAAATTCGTGTTTTTTAATTGTATTGAAGAGCATAAATACTCAATTCCAAGTAATTTTTATAATAAACAATTTAGTTTTCACACAAACTTTAACACCCCTTTTTATCCCGTTAAGGGCAGAAATTCATGAAATCCTTAAATCCATGTTTCTTTAATTGTATTAAGAAGCATAAATACAAAATTTTAAGTAACTTTGATAATAAACAATTCAGTTTTACACAAACTTTAACACCCTTTTTTAATCCTTTTAGGGATGAAATTAAAAAAATCCTTAAACACGTGTTTCTTTAATTGTATTAAAGAGCATAAATATTTAATTTCAAGTAAATTTGATAACAAACAATTAATTTTTCATACAAATTTTAATACCCCCTTATACCTATTTAAGGGATGAAATTCAAAAAATCCTTACAGACATATTTTATTATTTTGTATTTAAAGGCTAAATACCACATTTCATACATTTTAAATTTAAAGTGACAGAGTTTCATACAAACTATAATCCTTCTTAAATGACGCCTACAGTATAAAATCAACATCCTCTCAAAATTTCAAACTTCTATAATTAGCGGTTTAGGCTGGGCGTTGATATGTCAGTCGGGACATTGCCTTTTATATATATAGATAATAATATATAGTATAGATAATAAGTATAGATTATGAAAAATAATGACGGATAGAGTTCGGATGAATGTGTGTGCGTAAGCTTCTCTACAAGAAGTACTACGGCTACTTCGGTACCGAAATTTCACGGACACGGATTCTAAAACACGGTGTCTAAAAGTCACGGTGTCACGGTGTCTAAAAGTCACGGTGTCATGGTGTCTATAAGCCCTGGTTTTGAGCTGCTGCAGTTTTCACAAATTTATATTTACTGATTCCTTGCTTCTCCAGATCGCTTATTTATCTCGAAGTTTTTACGAGTCAACTTTTGGAATAACTCTTGACCTGAATTTGGTATCAACAAAACCTTTTAAAACTTTCGGTAATAAAGTTGAACTAGCGGTTGAGTACTCAGAAAATAAATAAGCAAAACCCAATTTTTAAGTGCCCCGTACCTGGCTGAAATTCAGAAATAGGGAAGTTGATTTTAAAATAATTTTATCATTGTTTTTAAAATTCTATTTAACAGGCACCCATCTTTAAAACAATATACCAAGGAAATACTACTTGAAAATGGTACTAAATCATTGAAAAGTATGAAGAAGTTATTTAGTTTTTCAAAATCAGCCTCATTAAGTGCCCGCTTCTGGTACAGATCTTCTGGTGCGTAAATAACAAGGGGATGAAGGAAATACCTAAATAGTGGACTGTAATTTAATATAGGTGCTGATTGACTGACTCGTAGTTGCACATTGGACAATTGTACCTAGGCTTGGACGTACCTGCATATCCCGAAGGCGAATGCTCCTGCCTCCATTTACACCTCTTCAGGAACCACTGAGGTTTGATATCACACACAGTCTTTTTAACGTAGAATCTTCAGAAAAAACAACCGAAACACGTGAGCGGCCCGAAGATGCGTTAGCTCGCGAGCGCCGACATTAGAAAAGTTTTTATTGGTTGATGATGTATGACAGTTCTGGGTTCGCAATCCAAACGGACCAATGGCGAGCAAGGGTCACATTAACCCGCGTAACATACAAGCATCCAAACCAGAGTAATTTTGACATAAACAATTATGAGTGTAATGATGTGTAATTTTTATGGTGTACAATAAAGTATATTCTATTCTATTCTATTCTATTCTATTCTATTCTATGAGTATTTATTATAATTTTAAAATAAAAGTAAGTAATGATTTTGATAAAACTGGCGTAACCATCTTCTGTATATGAAAGGGCGAAGGCTTTAATCCACAACGAGCTAACTGCGCGTTGATGGATATCACATATCTTTGATTTTTTGGTTCTAGGAAAATGTCAGTTTCCATAGTGTTCACTTTCGAGAGTAGTGGTGATGAAATAAATTACATAAAAGTAGAGCACTGTAGCTTAATCGCGTAAGTGAGTTCGGCAGGGAAAAGGAAACGACTCCATGAAAGAGTATGAGACATTCCCTTTAAATGTTTTCGGTAGGTATTGCGTAAATAATTTAGAAAGGGTACGTCCTCCACCCTATGAGTTAAATTCACATATCCTTTCCGTGACCTATCCTGTTTCAAGTGTATTACAATACGAAAGTCATTATTTTAAGGTATCGTCACCCTTAGCTATATGAGTTCTTTGGCGAATTCACTTACGCAATTAGGCTCCTGGACTCGAACCCTTGACCTAAAATACGTCAGTGACCTTTAACATTGGGCTACCACTGTTCCTTTTATTTTATTGGTCACTAAACAATGTTCAATAGATAATAATTGATTGTCTAGTCTTCTAAAATCTGAAAACTACACAAGATTCTAACAAAAGAATACCGTTACCTTTTGTAAAAGGCGAACAAAGATAACATGAAAGCCGAAGAGCCATTTCATAGATAATATGAAAAATATTTATAAAAATACCTCAGCTTCAGAAAGATAGGCATAGTTTTCAGTGACTTCAAAGGATTGGCTCCGATATTTCTATTTTTATATTGAATATTTTTCTCAAGTAACCTTCGGTTGATGCTTTTATATAGTAATGTGGCCTTTGGTGAATGAAAATAGACGCACATCAATATCAATCACAGTTCATTTGAAAGAATTATCATAGAAATGCCTGTCTATTTCTTTTTGGATCAAAAGATAAAAAGAGTTAATAAAAAAAAACAAAAACCTGTATCTGGTTTTGGTCAGCCAGCTCGCGAATATGTATCCTCCGACTGCAGCATGATTTTCTTTCAGTTCGCTTTTGAAGCAGTCGGGGTTTTGTTTTTTTTTTAACTATTTTTTATTTAATTTTTTTTAAGTTATCTTTTTTTAGAATTAGGTACATTTAAACATATACGTATCGTATATTTTTGAAATCACCTCTGTATTTTGATACTCTACGATGGGTTTGGAAGAAAAAAATTTTTTCCCCACAAAATGGCGCCCAAAATCCGCCATATTTTCTTTTCCAATTTTAATGTACACTCGCAGGGTTAAGACGAATCGATTGACGTAAGAATTATCGAAATCGGCCAACGCGTTTGGTCTCTAAAACGCCACATAGGAACAAACATACATACATACGTACATAGACTGATAAACACTTTACCCTCCTTCGGCAGTCGGGTAGTTAAGTTAATGTCCAATATTTATTTGTAAGACATGAATAAGATATCTTGGTTGTAGGCATCCAAATATCATTATGAGCCCATTGAATAGAATATAATTATTATTTATTTGTACAGAATGTAGGTACAAAAAAATGCAGATTTTTTATAATTAGAGATCTTTAAGTATAAAGATTCTTTATACATTACAGGCATGCAAACATTTAGTACTTGATAGTTTAAAATACTGTCAATATTTATTAAAATAATACTTAGTCTTGCCATAAATATAGTAACAAAGAAAAACATTTTTTTTCTATTTCTAATAACATTTATTACTATTACAATGTGTTCATTTAATACATAAATATAAAACAATTTAAAACATAAAAAGCTTACTCGAAATGTTTTCCATTGGCTGCAATACAGTCCTTTAAACGTTGAGGCCAGTTATCAATAGAAGCACGCACTCTTTCCATGGATAAATTCTTGACTGCCAATCGTATGGATCGTTTTAGGGACTCCAAATTATCATGGCGTTTAGAGCAAGCCGTACTCTCTAAAACTTATCATAAATCATAATCCAGCGGATTAAGATCGGGACTAGACGACGTCCAGTCTTCAGCTCTGATGAAGTCGGACACGTTCGATTCCAAACAAGACTGCGTGGACCGAGCTTTGTGACCCGGCGCCGAGTCTTGCTGGAAGGACCATTCTTGGTTATTGAACATGGTGTTGTTAAGGGGCTTAACTACCGTCTCAAGAATGGTATCTTGATACACTTGTGCCGATGTTTTGATACCTTTTTCACAAAAGTATGGCTCAGTCACTCCTTCATAGCTAACACCCCACCAAACCATCACTGAAGTCGGATAATGCCCACGTTGCACTCTGTCAACTAATTGGGAAGCTTCCTTAGAGCTTTGAGCATAAATACGGTCATTTTGTTTGTTAAAATGTTTCTCAATTGTAAAAAAAATCTCATCCGTAAACAAATTTTTTCTGTGACCTCCCTTTGCGTACCGCTTCAGTAGTTGTTTCGATTTTACCACCCTATTCTTTTTAAATTATCAGTTAAGAAATGACCAGTACGTCTCTTATAGGCTGCAAGTCCCAAGTCATCTTTCAAAATACGCGACATGGTTCTAGGTGCTATCTTCATCTCCCGAGATAAAATCTTTTGCTTTCGGACAGGATTTCTTCGAATTCTTTCCCTTACTGCTTTTACCACCTTTTTCGTACGAACACTACGTGGACGGCCAGATCTTTTTCTGTCACAAACAGAGGAGGTCTTATTGTACCTATTGATAGCCCGGTACACAAACATTTGACCAATACCAAGCGTATGGAGAGTTTTAAAAATTGCATTTGGCTCCATACTACTTTGTGTAACGCAATCACAGCGATTCGGTTCTCTTTATCCCCCCACTCCATTTTAATATTGCAAAATATTGTACAATGTATTGGCGCCAAAATAAGAAAACACAATGAAAAATCATATAAAAATGAAAGATTCCAAATTCAAATGTAATATTTTGTTTATTTTCAATTCTAACAGTATTTATGGCCAGACAAAGTACATTTATATTTTTAATTAAAATTATAACCTACAAGTATACCTAGCTATAGTCAATTGTAAGAATCTTGGTTTTCTGTAAAAACTTGTTTAATGCGATAAAGTTTTTAATAATTCTGAGTATCTCGTAAAATAATGGGCAGAAGTCATAGGATTTTTAAACAGGAGAGAAAATAAATTGTTTAGCTCTTATTTTCCCGCGCTTCATCAAACAACATAAAAAATAAGGGCTATGAAAATCACTCTAAAACATACCAACACACACTTCTACCAACCTCGATATGAAAGTCCTAAGAAGGAGCTACCTTGTCTTGAAAATTCAGACTCCAAAGTTATATCGTTTTGGAAATACATCCAAGAGAACAGCGTACGTAATTGAATTTCGTGCGTTATCTTATAAATAAGGTTCACATTCATATTCAAAGCATAGACCCACATGCTCACACACGTACGTATAGTCTAAGAATTTTATGATTATCAAGGATAAGTATATTTTTTAGGTTCTTGTGTTTTATGAGTTGAGCTAGGTAGAGGTACGAGCACGGGCGTAGCTACCGCCGTATCTGCCATATCAATTATACGGGGGCCACGGGGGCCCCCGACGTGCGTAAGCAAAAATTAATAAAAACTTCCCATTTTTTTACCGCCAGTTAGACCTGTCACTATTGTCCATAGAGGCAGAAACTTTAGAAAAACTTTAGTCACCATCAGCTATAAATGATTTAATAAATCAGTTTGCCGAAAAGAAGGCAAGGAGAGTGCATATTTCATTTGAATTGTTTGTAAAATTTTGGAAAAATGGCAGATAGATAATTATTATGAATAAATATTTCTTTCAATTTTATGCAATTTTTTTTTTCTTTTTTGAGAAATCTTTACCCTTCATAAGGGCCCCCAAACAAATTTTATACGGGGCCCGCCAAGACACGCTACGCCACTGGGTACGAGTACGAGGTATTTTAGTCGAAACGGTAAAGTAAAGTGATCCTTCAATCTAAAATATGATTATGATGATTACTTACTTACCTTCAATGCTCAAAGAGATACCGTTAATACTAAAAATACAGGAATATACGTCACGCCTGTATTACATGCGGCAGAAACGAAACTAAAAATAAACACCCTGAAGACCCAAGAGATGAGATCTGGTAGGTGTGAATAATACTTCACCTGCTGATTGGCACAGAGGCAGTGGAACGCGTCCACAAGTTTACTTACCTCGGCAGCGTCGTGTCTGAAACTGGAGGTAGTGAAGAGGACATCTGGAGGTAGTGAGGAGGTAGTGAAGCGTCGTTAATGGTGTTGGATTGGCCACACGCTGCGAAGGGATTCTGATCATATACCGAACAGCTAAGGAGTGGAATTCATGGTGGACATCCCACCCATACGCACAAAACGTTTTGGGAACATTTTTATTATGCGTACAGCTAAGGAGTGGAATTCATGGTGGACATCCCACCCATACGCACAAAACGTTTTGGGAACATTTTCATTATGCGTACAGCTAAGGAGTGGATTTCCCTGCCAGAGTCTGTGTTTCCCGATACCTACAATATAGGGGTCTTTAAGTCAAGAGTGAACAAGTTATTTCTGGGCAAGTGTGTTTCACCGTCGACCACATCTTCGCTTACCATCGGGTGAGATAGTGGTCAAGCGTTAGCCTGCAGACTAAAAAAAAAGAATTTAATCTGAATAATCTCTCAAAGAAAATAGCTTTGGGGCTGTTGTGACATCAGTGATGACGATTGTGAAAGAGTCCAAAATGTATGGAACAGACACTGATGCTCTACCAAAATATTAAGTGATCAATCACTTAAATTTTTTCATTGCTACCATCGCTGACAGAATGTCATTTTGTCCAGACCTTATTAACTTAAAAACACAATAAAACAATAATATTGCAGATGTTGTGGAATTTATAAATTGGTAAATTTACGATGTTTTTTTGGGTTCCGTACCTCGAAAGGAAAAACGGAACGCTTATAGGATCACTATGTTGTCCATCCGTCCGTCCGTCTGTCCGTCTGTCAAGTCTGTTTTTCTCAGGAACGCGTGGAGGTATCAAGCTGAATCAATTATATTTTTATCAAATGCTCAGCTCTGTCCCTTGAAGCTGTGAAAAAATAAAACTTCTAAGCCAACGCAATCAAAAGATACAGCCGTTTATGCCGCAAATTGCCGCAAATTTTCGACACCCGCAAGGGTATCAAAATCTACAGGGTAGATACTGCCCGTGAACTCAGAATCTTGAAATTTGGTACTAAGCAACCTCTTATAGCACAGATATAGGAATAATTGCGAAAACCGTTTTTTTTAATTTACGTCATATAATAAAAATATTTTTAATAATTTTAAACTTACTTTACCCCTTTCCTCATGAACGCGTAGAGGTATTAAATTGAAATTCATGTCAAATACTCAGGTCTATATTGTCAGTTCCGGCCGCGCAATCATCCGGGACGGTCGCGCATATCGATACCGCAATTATAAAAAAAAAATGACGAACGTTGTAAAGTGCAGCAAGTGTAATATTGTGATAGACGAGATGTTATCGTACATCCAAAACAAGGTGTCCGTGATAGACGAAATAACGTTGGTGCGGATCTGTACTTCGTCGTTTACGAGTGAAGAAATTAAGACTTCCAAGTCGCTTCTGCTTGACTCCATACCCACAGAGTTGCGTAAGGTGGTCCGAAAAAACAAAGGTAAAGAAGAACGAGATATGGCGGATATAATTAAGCTGTTTAAATCTGCAGAACCAACCGAGATCCCAGTGTTTGTGGCTCGGCAGCTAGAAAAGCTACCTCCGATCACGTTTGATCACTTGGACTGCACGAAACTTCTAAAGGACATAGTACGTGTGCAAGCTACAATTATTACCGAGATGAAGACCACTTATGCCACCTTAGATAGTCTGAACGAGTTAAAAGATGAACTCCGTAGAATTCCACTACCAACATCCGCATTTAAGGTAAACACAAGGCGAGGTGCATGGTTACTCGACAGTGGCCCTATGGGACTTTCAAACGTGCATAATTCTTCGATGAATGCATCATTAATAATAGTGCCTTGGGCAGTGAAAGCTGTAATAAAACTCCACCTAGATACAGAAAAATTATGCGGGTAGATGAGAAACAAAAGCAAAAAAGTGAGAATTCAAAGTTCAAGGGAACTCGATTACAACGGTCGGAACCGGCGGGCAGTGTAAATATGATGACGTATGAATGTGACGCAGCGTCGAGCGCTGCGGTTACGTCAGAGAAAGTGAATCATCATTCGTGCATGCATTCGCCCAGGCCGGCCGCGGCATCGCCAGTGCAGGTAGTGATGGGGAGTCAGCTGACCGACACTGAGAACACTATGGCTTTATTGGCGAATCTACAGTGTGCGGATGTACAAAAACATCAAAATAAAGACGAGGAATGGCAACAAGTTTCGTATAAGAAACGGACAAAGTACCGTTTTGCAGGCAAGTCAGGAATTGCGAGGGATTTAAACTGTAATTTTAAAGCAGCTGAAAAGAAAATTCCGATACTCATTACAAATATTCATGGCGAAACAACAGAAGACGATATCATTACATACATTTACCGAAAAACACAGGAAACTGTATGTCAGCTTTTACTTAAAAGACTAAAATCTTGTGTGGGTATTTTGGCGGGGATGGCGATGTAAATAAAAATGCTTAGAAAGGGTTTACTCACCCAGTGTATTCTCATATCAAATACACAGTCACACAGAACACAGTTTATGGAAAATAATTTATAGAACATGGTTTATAGAACATAGTTTATAGAACACAGTTTATAGAATACAGTTTATAAAGCACTTACCCTAATACTTATTAATGTAGCCTCGATCAAAAATAGACTGCCTTTGATGGCAAGAGCTACAATATTTATATTCTCGAAATGGGCGGGAAACGAGAAGTGCAAGCTTGTCGTTTACCAACCTGACAAAAAACAGTCCATATTTGTTGCAAGCATAAAAATATCAAACAAATTATTGCCAACATAGAAAAATCACTTAGTGTGCTCAATTAAATATAAAGATCGCTAACAGTCGGCCATCCGTTTATTAAGTACGACCTCGTACGTGACAAATAACAACAAGAAAGAAAAACTAAATATAAGCTTATTAGTAATAACATGTAAACAACATTGAAATCTACACACATAGAACACATTTAACAAATCTTTATAGATTGTACTTTAAAGGCCTGAAACCTTTTTTGGCCTGACTATTCATTTCATTTATATATTTCCAAAAAATATTATATATAACAAAACAATTAAAATATATTGATTAATCAACCAAATTACTATCTCAACTATTTATTACTTTTATAATATTCAATTATCTCAATTAAAAATGTGAAGAAAGAGAAGCACAAAATCAAATCAATTCAATTTGGATTCCACCAACACAAATGTCAAGAGTAAAAATATAATTCAATTCAATGCAGATCTTCCAATACAAATTCAATTCAATTCAGATTCTACCAATACAAATTCAATTCAATTCAGATTCTACCAATACAAATTCAATTTAGATTTCATTAATACAAATGTCAAGATTAAACATATAATTCAATTCATATTCCACTAGGTAATACAAATGTCAAAGGTAATAATACAATGTCAATTCCAATTCAAATTCTACCTATACAAAATGTCAAGCGTTAATATCCAGTTTCGATCAATATATTGACTAGAACTAGACTGTCCTCTTTGTGAGGATTTTCAAGGTTTCATTTTGCATTTGCCACAACTGTGGATAACGGTCTCCCATTCTAAAATTTACTTAAGAGCTTAGATCCCAGCTCAGCAGTGTCTCGAGACTACTTCTGTCACTTATTAAAATTTAATGTTTATAAAATGTAGCATCCAATTATAATCAGGTATATATACAATGCGACTTGCAAGACATCGTGGTCACCATCAGTCATTATCAAAATTGTCCACCAGATTCTTTACAATTTCAGTCAAATTCATCAACTGCTGGTGAGATATCGGACACCAAATAAAATCTAGCTGCGCATGCTAATTTCATTGCGGTAAGATAAAACTAATCACACACGGCGAGTTACAGAATAATCAATTTTATATAATTCGATAGGCATCTTTACACCTGCTAAGACAATAGTGCTACTTTTAAATAGACAATTCTTAGCCTCAAATTCAGGATCACTAGAATTTCAAGTTGCATCGTTATCAACAATTGCATTGTAATGACAAGTCTCATACAGAGTGCTGGTTTTTTTTTTATCAAATTAACTTTTCTCTAATAAACTAAAATAATCTCAACGCTATGACCAAAGGTAAAATCATTTCTTGTATACTATTCTGATAGTAACTGACATTAAACACACAACAATACATAAACACCAAAGTGGTATCTATTAAACTGCTGTGTAAAAACAGTCTTGAGACTTAAACCAATATCTAGTAGCTGGTCATTAAAACCCTAACATCTGAAACCTGGTCATAATTCTAATTGATTCTAACATACACACATTTATTTATTATATGCTTTATTTTACATTTTTCATTCTCTTTATCCCTAAAATCTAACTCTGTATATCATAATCTGTATCAAACTATGTATAAATAGGTATAATAAACTCTACATATTATCTATATAAATAAATCAAACCCTATCTCTATGTATCAATCTATCTCTGTGTATCAATCTATCTCTGTGTATCAATCTATCTCTGTGTATCAATCTATCTCTGTGTATCAATCTATCTCTGTGTATCAATCTATCTCTGTGTATCAATCTATCTCTGTGTATCAATCTTTCTCTGTGTATCAATCTATCTCTGTGTATCAATCTATCTCTGTGTATCAATCTATCTCTGTGTATCAATCTATCTCTGTGTATCAACCTATCTCTGTGTATCAATCCATCTCTGTGTATCAATCTATCTCTGTGTATCAATCTATCTCTGTGTATCAATCTATCTCTGTGTATCAATCTATCTCTGTGTATCAATCTATCTCTGTGTATCAATCTATCTCTGTGTATCAATCTATCTCTGTGTATCAATCTATCTCTGTGTATCAATCTATCTCTGTGTATCAATCTATCTCTGTGTATCAATCTATCTCTATGTATCAATCTATCTCTATGTATCAATCTATCTCTATGTATCAATCTATCTCTATATATCAAACCATCCCTATGTATCAAACCATCCCTATGTATCAAACCATCCCTATATATCAAACCATCTCTATGTATCAAACCATCTCTATGTATCAAACCATCTCTATATATCAAACTATCTCTATACATCTCTATCTATCAATCTCTCCATCTCTATCTATCAATCTCTCTATCTCTATCTTTCAATCCCTCTATCTATCTATCAGTCTATCTATCAATCTATCTATCAGTCTATCTATCAATCTATCTATCAGTCTATCTATCAATCTATCTATCAGTCTATCTATCAATCTATCTATCAGTCTATCTATCAATCTATCTATCAATCTATCTATCAGTCTATCTATCAGTCTATCTATCAGTCTATCTATCAATCTATCTATCAGTCTATCTATCAATCTATCTATCAGTCTATCTATCAATCTCTCTACCTCTATCTATCAATCTCTCTACCTCTATCTATCAATCTCTCTACCTCTATCTATCAATCTAACTACCTCTATCTATCAATCTCTCTACCTCTATCTATAAATCTCTCTACCTCTATCTATAAATCTCTCTACCTCTATCTATAAATCTCTCTACCTCTATCTATCAACCTCTCGACCTCTATCTATCAACCTCTCGACCTCTATCTATCAACCTCTCGACCTCTATCTATCAATCTCTCGACCTCTATCTATCAATCTCTCTACCTCTATCTATCAATCTCTCTACCTCTATCTATCAATCTCTCTACCTCTATCTATCAATCTCTCTACCTCTATCTATCAATCTCTCTATCTCTATATATCAAACTCAATCAATATCAAACTCAATCAATATCAAACTCAATCAATATTAAACTCAATCAATATTAAACTCAATCAATATCAAACTCAATCAATATCAAACTCAATCAATATCAAACTCAATCAATATCAAACTCAATCAATATCAAACTCAATCAATATCAAACTCAATCAATATCAAACTCAATCAATATCAAACTCAATCAATATCAAACTCAATCAATATCAAACTCAATCAATATCAAACTCAATCAACATCAAACTCAATCAACATCAAACTCAATCAATATCAAACTCAATCAATCTCAAACTCAATCAATATCAAATCAATATCAAACTCAATCAATATCAAAGTCAATCAATATCAAACTCAATCAATATCAAATTCAATCAATATCAAACTCAATCAATATCAAACTCAATCAATATCAAACTCAATCAATATCAAACTCAATCAATATCAAACTCAATCAATATCAAACTCAATCAATATCAAACTCAATCAATATCAAACTCAATCAATATCAAACTCAATCAATATCAAACTCAATCAATATCAAATTCAATCAATATTTATCAAACTGAATCTATATTTATCAACTCACCATCAAACTAAACATCAAACTCAACATAAGAATTCAAATACGAATCCGAATCCAAATCCAAACGCAATAATCCATTCCAATCAGACCATCTAAAAGGTATCTACTTTTTGGCCTTATTTATTTAAACACCCCGTAACTAAATATTGAAATAATTCCAACAGTATCCAAGAAATGGCAAGGTTATAAAGTTTATGTTAATTGATATTTTAAACTAATAACCAAGATGAGAACCTTAGCAAATCGACATAATCTATACACATCCTCGAAAGTAGGGCTATAAACCTCTACGAACGAAATGTCAAGGATCGATAGGTACGGTTTGATTAATTTATGACCCACCATAAGCAAATTTTTCCTACAGACATTCCTTTAGCAAAAAAAATCGATATAATAGATATCTTTTTTATTTTAATGTTTTCAATATCTAATTACTTAATAATAAGCTTCTGTAACCGACATTAGGTTCTGTACTTCCTTCCATAACTATACAACGTTGAACGACAGTTAATTTGAATCTTCATTTCTTGTAAAATGAACTCTAATTTTTGATTTATGATAAACATTAATATTTCCAAGGTGTTCTTAAAATGTAGCATCACCCACATTCTTAAAATCGAATACCTAATCGAAGTGTGGGGATCAGCCGCTAAATCTAATCTAAACCCACTACGAAGAACACAAAACAAAATTATTAAAGTATTATTTCACTACCACTATCTATATCCAACAAAAAAAACTATACGAAAAAACGAACCTGCTAAATCTCACCTAACTTTACACATATTACACCTATTCTCATTAAAAAAAAATTAACAAGAAGTAAAAACAAATTCCAACTAGCTTAGTATCTCATCATACTTACTATGGCTGCTGGTGCAGCTTACAACTGCGAAGCGTAAAGCCCGGCCATAAAAATAATTAATTCACAATTTTTTTTTTTAGTAAATACAAATCGCTATTTCGTTTACGAAACTAACAGGGCAAAGCTCTTTTTTTTATTGTATACGAAACATAAAAACTAAAATACTTGGCTTGTTAAAATATAAACTTAAAAACAACGAATACCTTATTTCACACGAATATTTAGCAGTAGACGGTACCTACCAACAAGTTTTATTCTCTAATTTTATTGAGGTACCCAACTTCAATAAGTATTTTCTAACATGAGCCTAATAGTAAAGATGAGTACATGTCATCACCATACCCGCACAGATTCTTACTTTTTAATTTACTAGATAGTCAAAGTTTTGCACCTTCAAATACCTTATAGAAGCTTATGAGTACGTAACCATACTTGTAGCAAAAATTAAAAAATTTAGATATGATTTCAAAGATACAATACGACCAAGACATATCCCGCGCCATTAGAGGGCAGCCCCGATCAAGCACACGATAAATCCAGTCGCAGTGTACATCATTTCGCGCTATGGTACTGCCAAAGAGTAGCCTCAGCCAAGCACTCACAAAAGGCTATACACCTGTGTATTTTACCGCACAACTTCAGGGAGTTACCCTGACTTAATATGTGGCACCCACATCAGTACCGAGAAATCATATTTATCGGCTGAGCTTGGCCAGACTAAAAATTCTGCGATATTGGAGGGTAGCCCCAATAAAGCACAGAATATATTCGCCTAGAATGTGCAATGATCTGCGTTATAGTACTACCCACACAGAATTGCACACTATCTACACAAAACTACACACTATCAGGGAGTATCCTGAACCAATGTGCAATGCCATGCAGCGAACATAACAATATCAAACAAATTATCTCTATTCGTACTCATATTCCTCATTATAAAACCTTGAAAGTGAGCGTTTAGCAACCGTGTTATGTACAAAACACACAAAAAATAATAATTGGGCTCATCCAACTTCTGAAATGTCAGCTTTTACTTAAAAGACTAAAATCTTGTGTGGGTATTTTGGCGGGGATGGCGATGTAAATAAAAATGCTTAGAAAGGGTTTACTCACCCAGTGTATTCTCATATCAAATACACAGTCACACAGAACACAGTTTGTGGAAAATAATTTATAGAACATGGTTTATAGAACATAGTTTATAGAACACAGTTTATAGAATACAGTTTACAAAGCACTTACCCTAATACTTATTAATGTAGCCTCGATCAAAAATAGACTGCCTTTGATGGCAAGAGCTACAATATTTATATTCTCGAAATGGGCGGGAAACGAGAAGTGCAAGCTTGTCGTTTACCAACCTGACAAAAAACAGTCCATCTTTGTTGCAAGCATAAAAATATCAAACAAATTATTGCCAACATAGAAAAATCACTTAGTGTGCTCAATTAAATATAAAGATCGCTAACATGTATGTCTTGAGAAAATCAAAATGAGAAAAGATAAGGGCCATAATGCTTACAAATTTTTTGTGCCTGAATCCAAAATATCGTTATACCTAGATGAAAATATATGGCCTGCTGGTATCATATTTAGGCGATTCAAGAATTTTGTCCATCGAAATACGAGCAGATTCTCCTCTGTGGACGGCGCTCAACAACATAATAATGGCTAAACTTGGCTACCGATTTGCTAGCTTCAATTGCAAGAACGTCAAGCGATCAGTAGATGGTGTTCGGGAGTTGTGTCGCACCTGTGACCTAAATGCAGTTTTATATAATATAAATAGTATTTGCTTGGTGCGCGAGCTGCAAGCAGCTCGCGGCTTTGTCGTGTTTTTGAGAAATATTCCTTAACCAACCCTACACCTACACTACACCTACCCTACACCAACCCTACACCTACCCTACACCTAACCTACACCTACCCTACACCTACCCTACACCAACCCTACACCTACCCTACACCTACCCTACACCTACCCTACACCTACCTTACACCTACCCTACACTTTGTTCCAAAAAACATAACCCTAATGTTTGCTTGTCGTCGCCAGGTACTGAGTTTCGCTTCACCCACTCAACCTTCGTTACGCTACGTAACGAACGCCACTGTCACGTTCCTTTTTATCTGATGCGGGATTTAAAAAAGAAACGATAATATTTAGACTTAACAACAATATATTTAAAAAATAAAAAAAACAAAGAGAGGGTAGGAGGTAAGGCCGGTCAAAGGTCGGGCTACGTAGGAGGCCGTTAATACCGCACTCTCCTGCTTGGTGCCAGTCGGTGACGTCGGTGGTGGCTTCGAAGTCAGTCCAGAAGATGGTCAAATGGTGCTGGATGCCGGTCCAAGGGTGCCGTCCAAACAGCCAGCTACGCTGATCTTCAACTGCATATAAGTTCCCAGTACGGGAAGAACACTAGGCGTTCACTTATTACCTTTTTAACCAAGTATATTTATATTAAGGTGAAGCCACTAGGTGGTACAGAGATATTATAATAAAATAATATTAAGTACGAGGGAGCAGAGGTAGGTACTGTTCAGAAACTTAGTACGCGTGGTTCCTCGATAGCCGATTGAGTGTGACTGGCGGGCGGTGGCCGCGGAATGAATGCGCGCGCGCTTCATGTGGCAGGTGAAAGGAAGGGATTTTGGAATATATATAAAACCGCGCGCTAAAAGAAGTTGCGGCGTCCGTTTGTTACTAATTTAATATTATTTGTATCATTGATTATTTGTTCGAGAGATTATTTAATAGCTTTAATTATTTTTAATTTATGTAGGAAAGTAAATCGTGACAGTACCCCCCTTCCGAGACAAGGATTTTTCCTTAGTAAAATCCTTTTCTACTTGTCACAATTTCGATTTTAAATCTTTGATATGCCATGCTCCTAAGTCGCGACCAGACATATCCTCTAATATATACACTAAAGGCGAGCGCTTGTCTTTTATTCGGCATTTTTGAAACTTCGGAGCGAGCTTTTTACTGAAATACGCATCCTTATCACTTTGAAAGTAGCACCTTTTCCAAACGATGTCTCCCAAATGAAACTCAGCATCCTTACGCCGCAAATTATAACGCTGCGTATTTTTCAAATGACTTCGCCATAAAGCAGTCTGCACATCATCGAAGATTTTACGGAGGTATCCCAAATTAGCAGCATATTTATCTCGGGGTGAAAAAATTAAATCCTTAGGTACAGTGTTCTCCAAATAATGTGAGCCACAAGTAACGAGTTCCCTACCATGTACCAAAAATGCGGGTGTAAAACCAGTAGTTTCGTTGACAGAGTTATTCATCGCGAACTGGATTTTTGGTAAATTGACATCCCATGTTCTGTGATCTTCTTCGACAAAGGCAGAAATTGCTGTAACAACAGTCTTATTATACCTTTCCACTGTGTTAATTTGTGGCGTGTACTTTGGCGTAAAATGAACGCATGGGACCTTGTATTTAGAAAAAAGTCTGTCCAATTCGTGACTTATGAATTGGCATCCGTTGTCAAGTATGACTGTTTGCGGAATGCCATGTACAAGGAAAACGTTATCTTCTAAGTTTTTAGAAACCAAGTCTGCAGTAGACCGACGAAGGGGAAACAAATGGCAATATTTCGAGAAACAACATGTTACAACAAATATATAAGAATGTTGCTTCCTACTGTTTGGTAAAGGTCCCACTAAATCTATAGACAGTACTTGGAATGGTCTAGAACAGTCCTTGGGTCTGCCCATTTTCCCCAAGGTGCCATGTGTCGGTAGTTTGTATGCCAAACAAGTTTCACAATTGGCAATGAAGTTAATAACGTCTCGACGCATACCCGGCCAATAGTTACGAAGTGCAAGTCTTTTAAACGTCTTGAACACGCCGAAGTGACCAGATACTGGCTTCGCTACGCGCCTTGTTCGAGAGCGGACGTGTGCTAAAGTTTATTAAATATCTTCATTTAAAATAAAGTTACTACTCATACAACTTTAAGCCCTACGGCAAGTCAAAGTTCATAGTGTTCAAATAATTCGCGTTGCGCTTTTGGCCTAATCCCCGTGTGCCGTCAAGCAGCGAGCGAGCGTCGCGCGCCCTCCTTCACCTCCGCGTGAGCAGCACGCTCGCCATAATTGCTCTCCCGCTCCAACCTGTGCCTCACCGCCTGGCACTGGATTCACCTAGTCGCCGTCGTCGCCAATATCGTTGCGTGCGCGCATGTTTTCGGGTCCTTTGGATCTGCCAGAGCCAACTTCATCCCAACCAGCAAGTAATAAGATCTGTTTCACCTTACTTCGTCGATACGTTATCGTAATGTCTCGCCCACAACGTACACCTCCACCCGCAGAAGCTTCAAACATAAACAATACGGTGCCGAAATCGTTATCAGATATGGATATTCCACAAACATTATGCAGCGAGGGCATTAATGTCAATGTAAACACCATAACGCGTCACAAGCGACTTCGTTTAGAGTCCTCGCCGAACAGCCAGCTTGACGATTATAATACAGATCTGAAAACCCTGCTAAAATCTTGGAAAAAGGAACAGGATGAAAACGTTAATAAATTATTCGAACAACAATCGTCGATGTTAATTAAACTTGTTGCGGAGATTGCCGACCTTAAACTACAGAACTCCTCGATACAGATAGTCAATCTGGAGATTAAAGAATCAATGGAACTAATAAATACCAATTTTGAAGAGATGCGCCAACAGATTGATACCTTAAAAAAGGAAAACTATGCCTATAAAAACTGCATAAACGCTCTTGAAAACAAAATCCAGGATCTACAACAGTCCACACGCTCTTCATGTGTAGTATTCAGGAATATACCTTCCAAAGAGAGTGAAACTGTTTCTGATCTGACCACCATTATTGAAAAAATAGGTACTGCTATAAATATGCCCCTTTCTAAACTGGAGATTCGGGATGTCTATCGCCTTCCCGGCAAAAAGGGTACAACCAGACCTATCGTTACCGAATTCATGACTGTGCATACAAAAAACCAGCTGATTACCAATGTCCGCAACTACAATAAAAAACGGCCTAGGGGTGAAACACTGAATACACACAGCATCGGTTGTACTGGAGACCAGCAGCCCGTCTATGTTGCGGAACATCTACCCTCAAGCGCAAGAAAACTATTTTTCAAGGCCAGAGAATTTGCAAAGAATCAAAGGTATATGTTTTGCTGGACAAAGGATGGCAACATTTTTATTCGTAAAGAAGAAGGATCCCAACATATCATCATTAAGTCGGAGATTTGTCTGACAAACTTGCTGATGAACCAACCAACTCAGTGACTCATAATGATTGTGTCAGTTATACGGATGTTGTTATCTTTTCTGTATTCATTAATACCTAAACCATTGCACTATATAGTTATACGAATTGTACCCAGTAATAAACCCCTACGTAAGTTAATTCTATATCCTACTAAATCATACATTATACACTCCACCCATTACAGACTGACTTTGTTCTGCCCTTTCACCGCAAGTTCAACAATACACTATACACAAAACTATAAATATAACACATCACAATTTACATTTACATACATACTTACATGTTATCTCAACAGCTGCTCGTTAAAAATCCCTGCCCACATAGTTAGTTATGTTTCAATGTTTTGTTTAGTTTCAATGCGTTTGATCACTACATTTATTCTTCTGATCTTACCAGGTTATCTATTTGTTTTCGGTTGCGACTGTAGTTATGTACAGCGCTTGTGTACTGTGAATACATTCTTGATCTCGACTATTTTGCCTATTGTTTTGCTATTCATACTTGTAATTAATGTCTAATATTATTAAGAATGTTATCGGTGACTTGGATAACCTTGAAATTGCAAAAATATATAAGTGCCCACCGGATAAGTGTACAGACTTGATTAACTTAACCATTTCTGGCTTAAAAATTCTTCATTTAAATATTCGTAGCATTAATAAGAATTTTAGTGAACTTTTAGTGTTGCTGTCTCTTATTAAATTTAAGTGTGACATCATAGTCCTGACAGAATGTTGGTTGAGTAAGGTGAGGGATGTTCCTATATTGGACGGATATAATTCACATTATACATCGAATACACAAAATCAAAATGACGGAATTGTGATTTATACAAAACAAAACCTGGCCTTTTCTATTGAGGAACCAGACGTCATGAATGCTAACTGTCTCTTGTGCAAAATTAATAATAAAATAGCAATAGTTGCGATATACCGCTCCCCATCATTTAACAAAAAAGAGCAGTTTCAGTGTTTTCTAAATAGTTTGAATACTGTCCTTACTCAACTTAAAACGTTTGAAACTGTTGCTATCGTGGGGGATGTCAACGTGGACATTAAACCTTCTAATAATGACGACCGTACAAATGACCACTTAACATTAAGCGCGTCGCATGGCCTATTACCGGCTCATCAAATACCCACGAGAGGAACAAATTGTCTCGATCATATTATTCTCAGATGTAAAACACCGGCAACGACGTTTATTTTGGAATCATTTATTACGGATCACATGCCTATCTTGTTACATATTGAAGATACAAAATCACCCAAAAAACCTCAAAAAGCTATTTCCCGAGTGGACTATGCTAAGCTGGTTAAGGAAATTGAAGGCACGGACCTCTCACATATCATGAGTGTTGGCGATGCGAATGTAGCCGCATACGAATTGATCGGTGTTATCCAGGGCTTATTAAAAAAACATACATACGAGGTTAAAATTCCCAAAAAAGATAGAAATATTAAGCCATGGATAACGCCTGGTCTCATGCGATGCATTCGTCATCGTGATTTACTTCACATGCGCACCAAAATGTCACCCGATAATGACATCCTAAGAATCACCTACAGTCGCTACCGAAACCACTGTAACATTATATTACGTAACCTAAAATCTCAGTTTGAAAAGCATGAGTTAGAAAAAGCTAAAACAAATATTAAGACACTTTGGAATACAATTAAGGGCATTACAAACTATAAAAAAACACCCACATCCTCTATAAACCTATTAAAAATTGAACCTACTCCTCAAGCAGCTGTTGATCGTGTGTGTACGTACTTCGCAGATGTTGGCAAAGACCTCGCGTCTAATATCACTTCGCGTCCTCCGATGCCCCCCAACCCGTGCACACAGCCTCGTAAAAATGTTCCCCTTAACTCACTGGTTCTGTCTGAATTTGATGAATGGGATATAAATAACGCCATTATTCAGCTTCGTCGAGATTCTGCTACCGGTTATGATGGCATCTCATCAAACCTACTAAAACAATGTCGTCATATCCTTGTACCTCCAATTACACATATCTTCAATCGCTCAATTGCCACTGGAATTTTTCCCGAGGCATTTAAAAAGGCTGTCGTGCATCCGATCTATAAGGGTGGGAACAGAGACTGTATGAATAATTATAGGCCTATTTCAGTCCTCTCATCCATCTCTAAAATTTTTGAAAAATTAGTAAATCAAAGGCTTACTCAGTTTCTCGATAAAAATGGCTTAATTGCACAAAATCAGTATGGTTTTAAAAAAGGAGTATCGACAGAAGATGCAGTTCTCGACTTAACTGAATTTGTTGCAAGAAAGCTAGATGAGAAGCAAAGTTGCCTAGGTTTATTCCTAGACTTAAAAAAGGCATTTGACACAGTTTCTGTTCCCACCCTCCTCTCGAAGTTGGAGGACATCGGCATACGTGGCTTGGCTCATGATTTTTTTGCAAGCTATCTCACTAACCGTAGACTGTGTGTTAGAATTGATGAACACATTAGTAAAGAGGAAACCACTACCTTCGGAGTTCCGCAGGGAAGTGTGATTGGCCCGACCCTTTTCCAGGTTTACATCAATGGGCTTTGCTGCATACCTCTCACAAATTCCAAAATTTTCACCTATGCTGATGACACTGCAATCATTGTTCATGGAACTGATTGGGAGCATCTGAGAACTACTGCCGAAACGTCACTTAAATCTGTTATCAGTTGGTTACAGCTAAATCTCCTTACCCTGAACCTGGACAAGACCAACTTCATCCCTTTCAGCCTACACGCCTGTACTAAACCCCCTACAGACTTCCTCATTAATGCCCACACATGTAATGGCCACATACCCTGCACATGCATTTCTCTTCGTGAGGTAAACCACCTTAAGTATTTGGGAGTGGTTATTGATAGCAGACTCAACTGGTACTCGCACTTGGATACTATTAGCACGAGGGTTAGAAGAATGATTTATCTATTCAAGCTGCTAAGATCTTCTGCCGAATTCAACACGATTAGAATGGTGTATATTGCTATCTGTCAGTCTGTTATCACCTATTGCATCACAGTATGGCGAGGCGCTGCTAGGACAAAGTTTCTCAAGTTGGAACGAGCACAAAGAGCTGTTCTGAAAGTGATGTCAAAGAAGCACTTTATGTATCCGACTACACAATTATACAAAGATGCAAATGTACTTACTGTCAGGCAACTGTTTGTGCTACGATCCGTACTGAGGAAACACAGAAAGGTCCCCCCGCCAGACCCAACACGCCGTAAGAAAAAACCTCTTGTGTTCACAGTAACCCATAAGACAGCTTTCGCTAGACGCCAGCATTATGTTTTAAGCTCACACCTATACACAATAATAAATAAAAAAATAAACATAATCGAATTGGATACCTATAGGGTTAAAGTTAAAGTTGAGGAGTGGATAAAAGACCAAGATTACGAGGCAACCGAAAGTCTACTTAACTGGAACTGCTAAACCATTTAGATCAACACATAATAACGACGCCAGCATTAATAAATATATTTTTTCTAAATTCCATCCACATTCACAGACGCACACTCACGCTTCACAGACCACAACACACCACACCTCATCACACCACCCCACAACAATCCACACCACACCACATCACACACCCCTCTCCCTTACTTACACACACACAACACTTTTTCATGACAGACACCCCACAAATACACTACACACATACACTTAATACAAACATTAGTATTTAATTTAAAAAAAATATAACAACGGCGCAAATATAACAACCTTATTGGAAGTTATATGTTTGAGCCGTTTGGGGTTGAAACTTTAGGTCCATGGGGTCCGAGTGCGCATCGACTTTTTCGAGAAATTAGCACAAAGCTCGTCGACTCTTCACGTGACCAGAGGGCTGGCCTTTTCTTCGGCCAGAGAATCAGCATTGCCATCCAACGTGGCAATGCTGCCAGCGTTCTGGGCACTTTTCCCCTTGACATCGATGTGGACGAATTTTTTGATGCACAATGAGCTCTTTTCCGTCTCCCTTTTCTATTTGTATATAGGTTTGTTTTTTTTTAGAATAATCAATTGTATATAATTGTTAATTAAATGATATTAAAAATACTATTTAATTGTGTCTAAGTTATGTTTACCATTTAGTCTATATCTATATATTTTCTATGACTATCCGAATCTGCTAGTACGCTCATAATTTGCTTGTCCACTATTTAAGCGAAGACACTGCCTCCTAAGATACAGGATCTTCCTAGTTTAGGAGTCAGGGCTCAAAATTTTTGCATTGACTGTACTTCGCACACTACTTCGGCTGTTAATTTATCTGTACCTAGTTAAATTTATGTGTACTTTTATATGTGTCAAAATTGTATTTTTGCTAATAAAATATTATTATTATTATTATTAATTGCACTGCAAGAAACTTGGTTATTACCTGAAGAAATAACGTATCTAGGCACGATCGACAGCGGTTTCGGATACACAGGAACGTCGGCGGTGGACACGTCCGCCGGCATAATGCGCGGGAGGCCGTTTGGCGGCGTCGCTTTACTATGGAGAAGCAGTGTTTTCCAACAAGTATCAGTGTTACAGTGTGATAACGCTCGTATTAGCGCATTAAAAGTGACAACAAGAGACCGACCTGTACTTGTGATGAGTATATATATGCCTACTAATTGTGCGGATAACCTACCGGACTTTACGGACTGTCTAAGTGCGGTAAGTGCTATTATAGACGAACATAATATTCAATCGGTTTTTATCACGGAGCACGAAACCAGTGGAGAGAGCGTGCCGGGATTACCGCGGGCGCCAAGCGTATGCAGTATCAATCATATGCGGCGAAATTTTAGTCAGTCGCAACATTCGTAGGTAGGACGTACGAACGTCAAGCGCTTCCGTCTTTAAAACAAATAAACTGAAAAGTAATGCCTAGTTGTGCAATTAAATGGTGTGGAAAGTGTTCTAATACTTCAAGTTACACAAAAGATGGGATAACATTTCACAGGTAAGTGTTTTTCTACTCCATTTAATCAATTTCATTAAGTAAAATCAAGTATTTTTATTTCTGGATGGTTCCGCTGCTGTCTCTTTCTGGTACACTGATTCGCGCGTTAGTCGTTGTCTCTTTTTTTCTAAAATATCCGATAGTGCTGCATCGCAGCATCACGACTATTATATCGATATGTTAGGCTCCAAGACGGAAAAAGCTCGTCGAGCGAAATGCATTGTTTATTATTAAGCATTACACAATACTTTGTTGCCGAAATTAATAAGAACTGCAGCTGTGTACGTTCTTTTTTTTTATTGTCATGCCCGTATTAACCATATCATAAATCTAACCTTTAGTTTGTTGTGATTACCAGTGTAAATCCATAAAAAATACGATTAAATTGCTGGTGCAGCAAAAAACGACAGACGAGAATAACAGACTATACGCAATAAGCTTTGTTATTTGTATCAATATTAATGTTGACTATTTGTAAATTTCTTTATTAAATAATATTACCTAAATTGTAATTTGTAAAATTGCAGTGGTGGCCCATTGTTGTGTTGGTTGTGTAAATACTTATTCTTCTTCTCTCCATTTAACGATAACTCTTTAAATCTCTTTAAAACATGATTCGCATGTTTTAAAGAGATTTGAGAATTAACTTTAAACTCTTAGAATTTTCAGATTTCCCAACGATGACATCGAAAAGAAAGAAATTTGGATCAAAGCTACACATAGACACAATTTTTGCCAACAAAGTTTAGTGTCGTGTGTTCTAGACATTTCACGCCGGATTGCTTTGAAAGTTTAAAAAATAATAGACGCCGATTATATAGGTCATCAGTGCCTACTCTATATTCACCTGTTTTGGTAGGTATTTTTATAGATAGTGTATTATTTTCACATGGGCTGGTCATACACTTTTTGTTTGAATATTTATTTTAACAGACACTTCCAGATGATTCAAAAAACACCGAAGATCAAAATTAACATCAAAAGAGCCTTGGCAGTATGCGGCGGAAAAACTTTTACATCGAAATACAATTCCGATTACTTCACAATGGTTGTTCTTAAATCATTTGTGGGATACGATTTATTTCCGGATATAAACTTTCACCAATTTGATGTAGAGTCTACTAATCACTTAATTGACTTAGCTTCATGTGTAGCAAAAAAATATATTGATACTCGACTGACATTTATTACGAAAAATAATACAAGTCCAAAAGATTACATTAGAAAAACATATTCAAAGCTAATCCATTTTAAAAACCAGTAAATACATAATTCTTTTTTATGTATGCCTTTAATTTAATAAACACCTGTTTTATTTCAAAATCGAACCCGTAATGTCTGTATCCTAAAGAAATCCTTACACTATTAATCAGTTAAACAACTATCGATATCGATATTTTTTTAATTACTTGTTTGGAATCCCTAAAGAATCAGCTGTCATTTGGTTGTCAATCTGTCACCCAATCACAGCGGAGGAAGCTTACCTCTGCCCCCGCCGTTATTTGGTGACTTTGGTTTAGAACAAAAACGTGCCGATGCTCTCTCCACTGGTTTCGTGCTCCGTGGTTTTTATGTTAGGTGATTACAATGCCGACCGATACGAGTTATTTTATAACGAGCTTTGTAGTTTTTGTAGTGAACAATATTGGTCATGTATTGATGTTGACATTCTCGGTGTGGACTCGGGTACATATACATTCATTAGTGACGCTCACGGTACATGCAGCTGGTTGGATCATTGTATAGTTACGCAATCGGCAAAACGTTCTGTCACTAATGTTTACGTTAATTATGATACGCTGTGGTCTGATCATTTTCCACTAATCATAGAATGTGACCTTGATTTACTTACTCCTAAATTACTGAATGAAATATCATTGAACGATAACACTGTATCATGGGGCACTAGAAGTAAGGAACAGATCGCGAAATATACCACAGAGTGTCATAAATGTTTAGGGTTGGTTAACTTTCCTACAGAGTGTATAAATTGTGCTGATTTTTACTGTAATGACCCCTGTCACCATCGTATTCTTGATGTGATGTACTCTGACATTGTGAACGCCCTTCGTGCTGCGTCCCTGGCTGGTCGAGAGGGCAATATGAGGAAAAAGAGTGGGCCACGCATACTGGGTTGGAATAGGCACGTCAGCGAGGCTCACCGGAAGGCTAGATTAAAGTTTACGGAGTGGGTATCGTGCGGTAAACCTAACGCTGGCCTTATGTACGATGAAATGTGTGCCAGCAGAAGAGTTTTTAAATCACATTTGAAGTGGTGTCAAGATCATCAAGCCCAGATTAAAATGGACAGTCTTGCGGGAAAACACGCTAAGGGTGATTTTAGAGGCTTTTGGAAAAACGCCAACAAAGTTAACGCCAAACCTGTACTTCCGGTGAGTGTCGAGGGGGTGAGTGATTGTAAAGGCATTGCTGAAATTTTTAAGAGTAAATTTTCTGTTCAGTCACCTTTGGGTCCGGCGTGTGAGGTTTACAATGGTGAGTTACCTGAAGGGATGGTAGGAGTGAGGTTTAGTGCCAAGGATGTGGCCGTAACCCTTAAGAGAATGACAAAAGGCAAGAGTCCGATTCTTTATCCATTGAACACCTGGTTCACGCTGGCCCACATATAAATAGAGTATTAGCAATGTTCTACTCGCTATGCGTGAGCCACTCTTATCTTCCGCCGGATCTTATGAAAACTGTTGTTGTGCCTATAGTTAAAGATAAAACCGGTGACTTAGCTGATAAAAGTAACTATAGGCCCATTTCTCTAGCTACAGTTACAGCGAAGGTGTTTGACGGTTTGCTTAATACGCAGTTAAGTAAATATATATCTCTGCACGATAATCAGTTTGGGTTTAGACCCCGATTATCAACGGAAAGTGCAATACTGTGTCTTAAGCATACCGTCAGATACTGTAATGACCGCAAAACCCCGGTTTACGCGTGTTTTCTCGACCTGTCCAGGGCCTTTGATTTGGTGGCGTATGATCTCTTGTGGAAAAAACTTGAGAGTATCAACCTACCTCCAGAACTTTTTACCATCTTCAAGTATTAGTATACGCACCAGGTCAACAGCGTCAGGTGGTCGGGGGCAATGTCGGAGCCATATCGGTTACAGTGCGGTGTAAGGCAGGGAGGACTGACCTCGCCCTCGTTATTCAACCTTTACATGGACGCGCTGATCGTCGCGCTGAGCAGTCAGCATGTCGGCTGTCATGTAGACGATGTGTGTCTTAACAATTTAAGCTATGCAGACGACATGGTTCTGCTGAGCGCGTCGATTTGTGGCCTAAGAGGGTTGATTGCGACATGTGAGGATTACGCTGTTAAACATGGACTTGTTTATAATATTAAGAAAAGTCAGTACATGGTCTTTGAGGCCGGTGGTGCTATATGTCCCGACTATGTACCACCTATACGTTTAAATAGTGTACCTTTAGACAGGGTGAAACAGTTTAAATACCTAGGACATATAGTCACGTCTGACCTCAGGGACCACGCTGACTTAGAACGGGAGCGAAGGGCGTTATCTAAAAGAGCTAATATGCTGGCCCGCAGGTTCGCACGTTGTTCGGATGGAGTGAAAGTAACTCTTTTCCGAGCATATTGCACGTCCATGTACACCTGCAGCCTGTGGGCTAATTACACGCAGAAAAGCTACAACACCCTCCGCATTCAATTTAACAATGCTTTCAGAGCGGTTATGGGTCTGCCTCGCTACTGCAGCGCTTCGGGTATGTTCGCATGGGCGCGCACGGACTGTTTTCATGCGACCATGCGGAAGCGCTGCGCGTCTCTTGTGCGCAGAATGCGAGGCAGCTCCAATACCGTTCTGAGTATGATAGCAAATAGGTTGGACTGTCCTTATGTGCGACACTGTTGTGACAGGCAAGTTACATATAGTGTCGCACGTAAGAGACTACTGTAAGTTATGGAATGTGAATTTGAATTTATTTTATGAGTTGATGTTGTATATATATTTTGTATTTATTTCTTTGTATTTATCTGTGTGATTTTGTATTTATTATTGAATAATTTAAAAAAATGTTGTCTAATATGAGTTTAAGACCTGAAATAAATGAATTTTAATTTAATTTAATTTATATTACCTTTAAGCTGAGGTTTGTACGGAAGTCCTCGGTGCGCGAGTCCGACTCGCATTTGGCTGGTTTTTTTTAGTAGGCTCGCACTTGACCACTATCTCAGCTGATGGTAAGCGATGATGTGGTTGACGATGAAGCACGCTTGCCTAGAAGTAACCTATAAAATCTTGACTTACGACCCCTTAATTCGTGACAATCAAAGAAGTCGGATTTGAGAGCTTAATAAATACATAGTACAACATAAAATAACATGGTAATTAATTAAGGGATTATTAATTTGATGCTTTGATTTCTTACTTTTCGCGGTAAGTAAAATGAGAAACGTCATCCGACTTCTTAAATTGTCACGATTGTAGATTTTAGCTATCGGGAAACACTGACTATTTAATTGTGAAGAGCATATGACTAATTAGCACTAAGGACGATCACATGCGACAAAGATATCCTCACAAAGGTTAAACTTATATAAAAATATTACGTCTTAACCATTTAAGCTTATCCAGACCTGTAAAATTTGCTGCAACTAAAATTTCAGAAGTTTGAAATAGTTTTCCTTTACGTTGGACATGAAAAGACCAAGGAGATGTCTTTACCAAGCTCAGGGGCATAAAGGACAAGATTAAATCAGATTCCGGGTTCGTACAAATAGAGGTAGTGCCACGTTGAAAGCGGGATCTACCTACTATGTCCTTTATTTGTTCCGAGGACACGGAGAAACTGCAAAACGGGTTTTGAGGCAGGTTTTCGAATATGTATCAGATACTATTGAAAAATAAGTAACTGTTGGGATGAGGAAATGAAAGCCAGGGACAGCAATTGGATACGTCACAGGCACACAAAGACCTGAGGTAACTACTTAGTAAGTATTAGTTAATCATTTACATTATAATTATACAGCTTCGTAAAAAATAAATGAATTTAATTGATTTATTATTCGTTCAAATTATAAAAACAGATTGAGGTCACGACCTCTGTAAGACGAGAACACACTCAAATCATTGAACTGCTTGTAATATAAGATTTCTAAAATATTGAACTTATAAATAAAATGAAAACGTTTATACCGAAAACATAAAAAATCCCAGAGGAATAATATATCATGCCAATATCGCCAAATTCGAAGTAATAATAAAAGTCGAAGTTGGTGTTAGCTGTATAAAAAGTCTTCATACCTACGCCTGATATTTTTAAACTAACTTCGTAAATTATTCCCCGTTGTTACCAGGAGATCAGAAATTCGAAAGAGTTTATAGCACCTAGTACGGCTGTTAAGTTGATATTACGAAGCAACTTATCCTCGTCTAGTGGTTTGGAAGCTTATAACCACTTTTCTTGAACATTTTTCGTGAGATATTGTTAAGTCATGTTTGCCTAGTACTTTTTGAGCGAACACAGTTTTTCTCGCTCACTTTTTCATTATGCTATATTTTTATAGAGACTGAAATGAATGGCAATTTAAATATCATCAAGTAATAATAAGTTATTTTGCTTTTGTAAAGCTACACGACCATAGATTAAATATAAATAGAACACTTCACTTCAATCAGAAGAACTTGTACCATAATAACTTACTTGTCAAAATACACTTAAAATAGAATTTTATTAAAAAAAGAACAATAATACAACTTTGTTTGACGTCAACTCTTCAAGTTAAATTAAATGTCTATTTCTATTTGCAGCTTCGAAAGAGTTTGCCAGCCGATTCTGAGCTTTAGTACACTATCATAGAATCTGTATCTTTTGGTTTGTATGACAAATATAAGTTTGCTGTAGGTTCATCGTTTTGAAATATCGTTGAAATCTGAATGCCTTTAATAATTGAATTGGAGAACAGGTGTTAATTTATTATTAACGGGCCAGATTCTTTTATATCGGCGGCTGAATTCATTAATACTCTAAAATCATACAGGGTCAAATTAAACTTGTATAATTATGTAGTATATATATAATAAATAATATTATAAATCTAAGGTTGGTAGGTATGATTATTAAATATGTTTAAGGTAGAGTTTAAAACAGGCCTGCGGATCACAAAGCCAAGAGCCGAACACTGGGACCCATAGCAATATTGCGACTCTTGGATCCTACACGGTTTATACCCGTGAAACTGTGCTACGCAGCAGCGGTCACTAGGGGTCTGTTCTTTGAGATACTGGTTCCTGTCTGACAGGTGGAAAGTGATACTTACAACTATGCACTTACCCTTGTCCTCGTGGTGGCCTCCTCGTCTTCGTTCAATCCCGTGTCAGGTCGAGGGTTTATAGGGGAAGATATATATAGATAATAAAGGGAAAAGGGGCGTGGTCAGGGGCGAGATTCCCTGCAAACACCTGGACACGCTCCCGCCAAAAAGCCCTCGCTGCGCGCGAAATATACACAAAAACCAAAGCACTGGAGGAGCACAGTATCAATCGCGAATGGCGAACGTAATTTACAACACCGATTGTTCGATTATTCAACAATTATAATAAGATCAAAACCCGGTATTACGTCCAGCCATGTAAAATCACAATTTTAAGTTTAGCGTCAACTGTCAACTCCTTGGTGGAGAGCTGTCAATCACAACGACAGCGAACTAACCACTGACTTATAAACCTATGGACTTGCCATACCTACGAAATTAGCGTGCTTACCTACATCAATCGGGCAATTAAGATGGCTGCCCATTGGCCAATGAGGTAGGCCATTTGCAACTGTTTGACAGCACAACTACACATATAAACGTACATATACGGCACACAACTACCAATTTTACTCGGCAATCAACATGGCGACCGGTCACGCATAGACATGATTTTGACGTCACTCAAAAGTGTTACCAAGTTTAGTCCTTGACAAACATTTAGATGTCTCTCTTTTCATATGCAGCTCTTGGTTAGTTAAAAAGAGACAAAACGCTTTTTGACATGCGTGTGTCGATAGATATTTGTATAACTATTCTTCTTAGAGTAGAATATGCCGTCTCCATAGTTTTCCTACCTCATTGGAACTAACACAGTATTGCAACAAAATAACAATAAGAGGAACGAAACGTTTTCGTTCTGAACAGGTAGGTAAATAAGAAAAATTACTATAATTTCACAACAGCTCCTAGGGACACAGGTGGCAACGACAGGAGTAAAATGGACAGTAGCGTGACCAACTGAATGATGATACTATTTTACTGCAGAACAAAGACTTTCCTACAAATAGTAGGCATTAGCTTTGAACCAAAATCACTGCATGTTAGTGTTTTCAAAATGATATGTTTTACTTTTCATAAACCGTAAATTAGTAGTTTTATTTGCCATCGGGTTGGCCGCAGCAAGGACAACCTCCTCGGGTGGGGTTTCTCTGATGGCACTAGTCTCGAGTGCGCAGCATGCCCTGTCACCTGTACTTACGAAGACCTTATGACTGCGTCACCGAATGGTATTGCCGTGGCTGAATTCTGGGCCAAACACAATATTTAACTTTTTATGTTTGCCATCGACACGCTAAGAAGAAGAGTAGTTTTATAGGCTAATATAAAACTGTCTAAAATTATACAGGGTCAAATTAAAAAAGCTAGCAAATCTCCGCAGATATGATCTTCAGATTGAGATTTGTTCTTAAGAAGGACTTCAGCTTACTACACAAGCAAAAAGATGAAAACAAATGTAATTAAATGATTTGAATTTAGAATTTGAATATGAACATCTTTTGGTAGATTTATCTTAAATAAAGAGTAATAAATTTTTACCCTGCTGGGAGCGAAGCCGCGGGGAACAGCTAGTATATATTTACTAATATTATAAAGAGGAAAGATTTTTTTGTTTGTTTGTTCGTTTGTGCCGAATAGGCTCCGAAACTACGGGACCGATTTAATTAAATCTTTCACCAATAGAAAGCTACATTATTCTTGAGTGACATAGGCTATTTTTTTATCCTGAAAACGGGTCCTGTGGGGTGGTCCACGGGAGCGAATCCGTGGGTAACAGCTAGTGATGAATAAAGATGCATAGGTCTGTAAGTATATTTCACTAGAGACCAAAGACTTTCTTATAAATAGAAGCAATGAGCGTTGAACGAAAATCACTGCATGATATTGATTTCAAAAGTAAAGGTTTATTTTTATATACCGTTTAGTGGTTTTGTTGGCTGGTATAAAACTGTCAAATTAATCAACAAGATAAACTAATTCAGCTTATTATTTTCCATTATTACGTAAGAAACTTATACTGGTAAAATAAAATAGAATTAAATTGTGAACCAAGTCGTAATTTAGAATTTAGGTTTATTACCACATAAACTGTTTTACAGCGGCGTTTCGATTGCTAGAAATCTCTTAAGATCCAACCACAATGTTAACAAAATCGTAAATATTAAAGTTGTACTTAAATTCAGTAGAATTTTATAGTTTTTAAAAGCTTCATATTACCTTGTTTTTAATCCCCGACGGAAACAGAGGGTTGTAAGTTTGAAGTGTGTTGCTGTGTATATGTGTGTCTGTCTGTGGCATCATAACGGATGAACCGATTTTGATTTAGATTTAGTTTTTTTTGTTTGGAAGGTGACTTTGTCGAGAGTATTCTTAGCTATGCTTGATTGAAATCGGATCAACCGTTCAAAAGTAATTTACATTTTACTCACTGTCTACTGTTATGCGCAAGATAACATGTCATGATAAAATTGGGCCTTAGTATAGGAAAATGGTAGTAAGACGACCGTAACGTTACCATGACGTCGCCATCGGTGCATATTCAACCTATGATGTGCCCACTGCTGCGGGTTGGTAGATGTTATATCTTCAAAACTGTAACTACTAGGCCACCATTCCGTGAAATGAATACTACAACGTGAAATTTGTTAATTTTCCGACGGGGTCGTACTACCGGAGAAAAGTACATATGATCTAATTCAAGTTCTACTGGCTTAAAAAGCTTATCTATTTAGCCGCTAAGCCGTGATTGTTTTAGTAAATATCCAAACATATATATTCTAAATAAGTAACAGTAGGAAGGAGTAAAAAAACAAAAAACCATATACATATTCGCGAGCTGGCTGACCAAAACCAAATGAGAACTGCAAAGCACGATTTTCTTCTTGTTTACATCTTTTTAGTTCGCTTTTTAAGCAGTCGGGTTATTTGAATTAGCTTTTTTGATTTATAACTTTTTAGTTAACATATTTTTTTTGGAATAGGTACATTTAAACATATAAGTGTAAAATACTTTTGAATTCACTTCTTAAAGCTCTTTATTTTGATACCCCACACGTTAGGATTGGAAGAAAAAATATATTGGGCCCGCACAATATGGCGCTCAAAATCTGCATTTTTTTTCATTTTACAATTTTTATGTAGCCAGTGCAGCTCGATTTGTTTTAACACTTGCAGGGTTAAAACAAATCGACTGACGTAAGAATCACCAAAATCGGCCTACGCGTTTGTTCTCTAGAACGCCACATAGGAACAAACAACATTCATACATAGACTGATAAACAGATCACCCTCCTTCGGCAGTCGCGAAAATACAGCTGGATTGAAGAACAGCCTTGATACAATAGACATCTATTTCATGGATGATGCGAAGTTAAATGAAGTGGTGTTTAATTGTTCCCGACAGCGATAAGCTTCGTCTAGACACGAGACTTATTGACCGAGCAACAGATGCGGCTTCGCTTAGGCTTGACCAGAATAACAAAGGGATTATTTGACCCTGTCTAGGTCAGTCTGAATGCGGCGGAGAATCAATATTTTCTGCATAATACCAGCCTGTGTTAGTGTCTCACAGCCGGTCAAAGGCCTCTTCTCATCCGGGGCAGGTACAAGCATTAATCACCATGCTTGAAAAAAGGAAGTTTGGCGATTTTGAATTTTCTGGCGATGTTTTCCTTCACCGTTATCCGACCGTTGAAAAAGTCACATTGGTACACGATCTGAAGCAGAGAGGTGAGGTCTTTAGCCACTGGATACCACGACATTTCATATTGCAGGTATTTTCCAGTGTATCCAAACCAGCACTAGTAAAATAATTAGTCGCCGAAAGACTGACACTGCATGATGACAGGGCAGGCTCGTTTTTAAATACCATTCAACGTGGGTTGCCACGATGAATGGCTGGCAGTCTTCTGGGCATGTTTCCGGATTACTAAGATGTGGAGGAGTACTTCGACGTCTATGTGCCCCAAGGTTCTTGATCGAAAATTTAACTAACATTGTTTGAAATCAAAGTGATGCTTAGAGTATTAAACTGGTTGCTGAATTTTATGAAGAACAATTTCAAGCCGGGTGTAAACCTCCACCATCCACTATAATAAACAAAAAATTAATAAATACCTTTATTTTCATAAGAAAACATTACAAATACATGGATTGTCCTGACTCCTGTGCTAGGTGATTGAGCTGTGTTACAGGAGCCAGTGCCCTCTTCCGGGGAGGAATTAAAATTTATACTTATGCAAATTAGCAGGGTAAAATTAAAGCCGAAATTAAACTAAACATTTAAACTAAAAATAAAAAGCAAAGTCAATAGAGAAAGCCTGTAGTTGTGAGTGTGTGTGCATTGTGTGTGTGTGTGTGTTTGTGTGCGTGAATGATGGAAGATCATTACACCAAATTCATTTATAACCCAGTAACTTCGGATAAACGTAAATTTATCACGTAAAATTGTGTCCCATTCCTAAGAAAGCCCGTTAGCAAGGCAATTAACAAGATGATCTAACACTATCCCTAACGATGGTGTTAGCACACAAACTGATAAGGATTGACCGACGTTTTCAGGAAAATTGATGTTATGTCTTATCTAATTAATGTTTAACCTACCTACGTGGGAAGTCAGATAATGTCGTTAGATCTTTAGAGCCAATTAGGTTTAGCTTATGACGTTATTCTTCTTTTCGTTTCAGCCCAGTAGGTGGCCACATTTATTGTAGCATCAGAAGCGTTGTGCAAGTCATCTAGGGTGCAAGGGAATGGACATTCCACACTCCAGCAAATGGGGCACAGTCTGTAAAGGAACACAGCAATCGCATCAGGTGTTCGATGTATCCAATAATCTCTCATTTTGTCAAATATATTTTCACTAAAATTTATGACTATGTAATGTTAACGGATAAAATGATAAAATATAGACGAATAGTCTGCCTGTTTAAACATAAAGCTTAGCATCGCGATACTTACCGCCATGAAAAGTCAGTCCATTTCATACTGTCTGTAGTCTTGTATTTGATGATAGAAATAATAATAATAATACCCATACCCTCACACAGAGAGGAGGCCTGTGACCCAGCAGTGGAAACATTAATAAGCTGATGATGTGATGTGAGTTTGTTATGTTTCAAAATGGCTGTGCTACGGGTGTTCAAAGCAAAATAGTTCCAACCGTACCCAGTCTCCTACGCCACAAATAAAACCTCATCGGTTTTGTTTTCTTTCTTTTTAATTGGTCTCTGGCTGTCGACCAGTTTTTGATAGCTTCATATAAAGCGAAATTCAATTA
This sequence comes from Orthosia incerta, assembly GCA_948252205.1. Lineage (NCBI taxonomy): Eukaryota > Metazoa > Arthropoda > Insecta > Lepidoptera > Noctuidae > Orthosia > Orthosia incerta. Next base: position 6,039,665 of record OX411749.1, read on the forward strand.
TTATTGTCACCTTTCAGAGCAGTATTATGTCGAAGGTATGTTCTGTCGAAATAGAGATCCGCCGAACAAGTGCATATCGAAGAAGGGTTCTGTCGAAGTAGTGTTCTTCGAAGATGCGTGTTGTCGAAGTATAATCTGTCGAAGTAATGCTTGTCGAACATATGTTCTGTCGAGGCAATGTGTTGTCGAACTATTGGTTTTCGAAATTGAGACCGTGTCGAAATAATTAACTGTCGAAATTCAGAATGACACCCGATAGACAGGACAGCCTGAAAGTGATTTTTATATTCAAATTCTAAACTATGGTTTTGAAATTGGAATGAATGCGTGGGAATGTAAAATATATCTAGATACTCGTATTTGTCGAGATTACTTGATGGACAGAGCTATGGCTTCATTCAGAAAGAACTAGGTTCTTAATATAATTTGTGTCTACATTTAATAAAGTTGTTATAAACTTTATTATTTAATCACTTATATTATTCACAAGCAATTTGGAGCATTTTGTATCTTACACTGAACACCTGTTAAGCTTCTTAATACTATTAAAATCCCTGCATTAAAGTTCTAAAGATAACAAAGCAAAAACTAAAATATTATTTAAAGAATAAATACGATTAAGATACAAAACAAACACACAACAAAAATAAAACTTTTGTGTTTATTTCAATAATCTTGTTTTGTAACAAAATACTTTTCTATTTTCTTTAACAACTTAAGATGCTTAGAATTTGTAGGTTTAACCAAGCTACGCGCCACAATAAATACAAAGGAAACTTGCCAGAAATAGGCAAGGTATTTTAGTGATAAATTATACAAATTGAACACTGCTTCAAGACTAAACGTAAACGTTTAAGAAGCCAAGGTATTGTTGGCATGAGTATTTCTGGCTGACGGTATAAGGTGTAAGAGAAAGCAGGATTGTTTAGTTTGAATAATTGCCGATACCTACTGTATCTCTTCTTGATAATATCAGTAGAAGACTCTTATCGACAGTCATCTTATTATCATCTTTATAGCCCTTTACTAAGAATAGTCACAGCACTGATAACAACATTTGTGCCACATGTTAAGTTCAAATAGGATAAAATAAATATTTAAGTACAACAATTGTGATTTTGTTTGGCGTTTTTAGCAATAATGGTACGCTACCCTTCGTGCGCGAGTGCGACTCGCACTTGGCCAGTTAATTGTGGACTGATTTTGAAAATTCTTTTTTTGTTTGAAAGAGTTATTTTTAATTTGGTGAAGATCTTATGAAGAACTTCGGAGATATACAACAGAATACTTCAATAAATAACGGCAAATCTCTCGGTATTGCTGCAATCGCATGTCTGTATATTGTTTATACCATTTTATAACATAACATCACGCCAGTACGCTCTAAAGGGGTACGCAGATGTGTATAGTTCACCTTGGTACACTCTCATTTCACCGATCATGTTCAGTTTCATGATATTTGGGTAATCTATTCTGGCATTATAGGTACCTTACTAACTACTTGCCTATTAGGTAGGTAAAACAAAAAGTGAAAAATAAAAAAACATTTTTTCAAAAAAATACGACCGACTTCCAAATAAGAAAACTACAAAGTGAAAAATAACTTCATTTTTGTCGGTTTCGGTGTCCATAACGCAAAAAAATGGTACCTACCAAAGACACCGACTTCCAAAAAAAAGTTATTTTTCACTTTGTAGTTTTCTTATTTGGAAGTTGGTACTATTTTTTGTTTTTAAGTTTTTGTAGTAACCAATTTAAAATGCCAAGTACGTCACATAGCTAGTCCTTATAAACAAACATTGCGATGACATGAGCAGAAATACATACACTGAGTCCATTCTCAGGACAAAACATTACACAAGTAGATCTACTACAACTCAAAACCAAAGCATAAAACTACCTAAAACAAAGTCTTATAGAAAACTCCGCTATAATATCAGTTTTGCAGCCATTTCTTCAACACGATAAGACTTTTACTTCGCTCGGCGTTTCCATTTCGTGCCAACCAAACTGTTTCACTATGTTTAATATCCACTAAATTTGAGGCTTACCACAGATCCGGGAAGACGGTAGAACAGCTCTTGAAGCAAATTGGGAAATTACTGTCTTCGGTACAGATTTTGGTAAGTTGTTTCTGTGTGGCTTATTTGAGGATCTATTTTGATTCAAAATTCCGTAGGCGTAAGGAATTTATAAATACACAAACAAAACAAAATTCCTTGCCGCCTACCAGAGATACTCTGTTGCGAGATATTTTGTTCTTTTGACTGCTTTTTTTTATTTGTAATGGGCTTGTTCTTGACTCTAGTCTAGGTCATAGGTGACAGAGACAGAGTCTACGATGGAGTGAGCTTACCCAGAAAAAGCCTGTTCACTCTAACTCTGAAGAGATTCGGGTTGAATGCGTTCGGAAACACAGACGCAGGTAGTGAGTTCCATTCATTCGCTGTGCGCATTATAAAGGATGTTTGGAAGCGCTTGGTTCGAATTGGTGGAATGAAAACAAGGTAAGGATGATAACTTGCAGTGCGTCTAGATGTCCGATGGTAGAAGGGGGCTGGTGGGATGAGGTTGTGGAGTTCTTGAGCACACTCACCGAAGTACAGTCTGCAGAAGACCGACAAGCAGGCAACTTTGCGGCGATGCTGTGTACTGAAAGACTCAGCGTTGGAAAGTTTTCTACAAGTTGGACTGATAAACATACATGATAGACCGGTTGAGGGCCGCGGGAGTTCGTTTGATGAAAGAAGTAGAGAACCGGTCGATGGAGCGACGCTTGGAAGAGGTTTATGTCAAGCAGTGGAAGTGTTTCGGTTGAAATGATCATGATGATTATAATAATCACATAAGGATATTCAAGCATCGGGTGAAGGAACAAATTTCTTATGGGAAAACGTGCAAAAAAAAAAATAAACAAAAAACCCTAAAATTACCAATTACATTGTGTTACTTATTCATTTATTATGGCACTCCAACGGATTGTTCACAGAAACAATGACAAAAATAATAATCTTAATTTTAGTATTTACTGCAAACTTTCCACATATAGGTGTGCACAGCACTTACATTATTAGAAAAAAAAAAAAAAAAAAGATAAAAATGAAAAAAAAAAAAACAATAATCATTAACAAGTAATCAATTAATAATAAATAATGTACTAACCAAAACACATAATTAATCAGTAATAATAATACCATTTATAAAAAAATATCATACCTTCCTATCATTAATGGGCTGTGTCATGCTAAAATCGAACTACAGAACTGAACACCCCATTTCAAACATTGAAAGCAAATGCAATTGAAACATTTCAAGATTTGCCGCAAATTTCGTTGAAGCTGGTTAAGCATTTTTTTATTTCTTTTTTAGGGTTCCGTACCCAAAGGGTAAAAATGGGACCCTATTACTAAGACTCCACAATCCGTCAGTCTGTGTGTCTGTCTGTCACCCGGCTGTATCTTATGAACCGTGATAGCTAGACAGTTGAAATACTAAAATCAGAATAAAATAAATATTTAAGTGGGACTCCCATACAACAAACGTGATTTGTTTGCCGTTTTTTGCGATAATGGTACGGAACCCTTCGTGCGCGAGTCCGACTCGCACTTGGCCAGTTTTATTAATAAAAATCTTTGTCCCTCACTTGGAATTTCTCCCTGTATCGTGGGTGCGTTTACAAACATATAAACTCACATACACAACACCCAGAGCCGGAAAAACTATCTGTAGGTCATACAAATATTTGTTCCGTGCGGGCATCAAACCCGCGACATGCAGCGCACCAGTCAATCGCTCAACCACTGCGCCAACCGTGCGCCAACCAGTCAACCAAACACACACACTGCGACAACCATACTAACAAAATTATGGCCCTATCGAATAAGTTAAATCATCCATACATCACAACATGTACTGTTATGTTTATTTCGACTCGATATGTAAGATGTGACCTTGAAGAAACGTATTTCTTCAAGGTCACATCTTACTAGATACTAGATATAAACGAATGTCATTGTTTATGTGTTTGGTATGGTAATCGTTTATTTGTATCAGCGTTTTATTTGCCAAGCAACCCGGATAGAAATGGGAATGAACAAGTAATTTAAAGTTCAGATAAACTTCGTTTCAAATCAAATCAAATCATATTTTATTTGTGTAACATAGGTAGTAAATATAGTTCTTAAACTAAAGTTCCTAGGTCGCTATGTTATGCCAAGAAGCGTACAAATATTATGGTTACATGCGAAATACGAAGAAAAATATTATTAATCATGCGAGAGGTAAACACAAATTATTTGGTAGGTATGTCAAAATTAATAGAATGTGATAAATAAATAACAACAAAATTATTAATGTCACAATATGGAGTAATTTCTACAGTCAAAAAAATTAAATATTAATCATGCGAGAGGTAAACACAAATCATTTGGTAGCTATGTCAAAATTATTAGAATATGTTATATAAATAACAACAAAATTATGAATGTCACATTATAGAGTAATTTCTACAGTCAATGCATAAATAATAATCATAAATTACAATTAGTCACAATATTCAATTAAAGATTGTTCCTCCAGTCAAATAAATAGATAGGACTACATTAATTTATCATTCAGAAATTCATCAGTTGTATAATAACATTTTTCAATTAATAACAGTTTTTTTTTTTTGAAAAGTGTCACATTCAATTTTTTTATGGCATCTGGTAATTTATTATAAATGCTTTCCTATGGGTATGTTCTGAAAGTAAAAAATATACACAGTTTAGGGCAAACCTTTTTCAATTTATACTTCACCTAGCAAGGTTTTGAAATAATAGCGTTGATTCAGTTTGCTAATGCTAATAGGTAGTATTTTTGGTGATCTTATATTACCCTTACAATCCCATACGCCTTGAAATTTTTGACAATCGTTGTTGTTGATTGAATTACGCCCTCTGGTAATGATGTACAGAAAACTAAATTTACGTTATCCATTCTGTGGTCTAATATTACAGTCACAGTGCATCTCTGCCGGGATCCCCAATGGACTAACATGAACTTGCAATAACGTACCTGAATTAACAATCCTTTCAGACGTTCACTTTTAATAATTGTCATATGCTAAACTTCTTTGGCAGTGGTGGCCCAGTGGTATCGGCCGCGACTTGCAAGATGTAGGTCGTGGGTTCGAGCCCAGGCAGGCGCTTTACTTTGTGTAAAATTATTTTATCACCAAAACGGTGAAGGAAAACATCGTGAGGAAACCTGTATGTCCTAGAACCAAAAATTAGAAGACATGGGAAATCCACCAACCCGCACTGGGCCCGCGTGGTGGATTACGGCCCATTTCCTCTCACAGAGAGGAGGCCTGTGTCCCAGCAGTGGGAACATTAATAGGCTGATGATGTGATAATGATGTGAAACTTCTCGTATAGAAGTTAGACAGCAAAATAAGTTTCTTTTTGACTGCCGCATTTATTGAACAAGAGATTCCTCGAGAAGTTTAATTACGACCTTATAAAGATTTTTAAATTCTCTTGAAGTATTTCGTTCAGAGGACCAAGATAAGAGCACAAAGTCAAAAAATTATGGGACATGTAGGCATTTGGAATCGCTGACAGAATTTCACTATATCTAGAACCCTATTCTAGTATTCTGAATGTGAAACAATAGATGTAGCTGTTAGGTAACTACTTGAAGGTTGTGTGAAACTAGTGCCAAATATAATAATATTCAGTGTAATTTGGCGACATTGCTCACGCATACACTGGCACGCTCACAAAAGCGTACAACTTGAGTTTACTTTGCTGAATTCCTTTCACATGCACGCGTGGTGGGATATACGGGGATATGTTTGAAGCAGGGCAACTCTGCTTTTTTTATACTTTGGTAAACATTTGAATCATACAGAAACAATTTGTGGATTGATTCCAAAGATATTAGGAGATTGTGAAATGGCTACGTCTTCGGCACGTTCCGAGCTCATATGCATACAATATCTTGGAGCTATTTAGTAGCATAAGAGCACTTATAACTGCCTCCTAAATTTTAGTGCTTACAATAACAAGGAGTTCGATTCAAAGGTGTGATGTAGTATGTAAGTACCTATTATTTCTATGTATGTAAACAATTTATAACTCGTGTAATATCATAATTAAAGGCAGTCTTGTAGTATATCTTGTGATGTTTCATTCAATCTGACACCTGACCTTACAACGGCATTCTGGTCCAGACACCGAAGTGATCGTCACCTCGATGTTTTCATCTCCGTATGGGATCAATGCTCCTCGAAACCGTAGCATATGGAAGAAGAAGTTCACAATTATAATTATAACTGCACAAGGATATAAATCAGTTCTTAGTGAGTGTTTACAATAAAAGTGTGCAGTGCATGTAATGTGCCCAAAATTGGCCAATACAGGTCTTTTAATCATGGTGGCCAATTTCAGCGAAGTCTGACCATCAACGCGGATGACATTGTAGTGACATAGATGACAGGTCCATTACAGAGACTTCAGACATAAATAAGGTATAAGTGAAAGTCAAAAATATTTATTTCAACTAGGCCATTAAGCGGCACTTTTCAACGTCAACAATTAAAATTTACAAGTAATAATAATTGATTCTACCGTCCATTTGGAAAAGTAGCTTGTTATGGAGAAGAACGGACAAGAACCACTTATTTTTTTAAAAGAGTACGTATGGAGTCATACTTACTCTTTTAAAAAAATAAGTGGTTCACAATATTTACATAAATTAATACATCAATATTTATGAGGACGATGCACCTAGAATAGCTATGAAGTAGGTATGACGTATTAAAAGCATTAACAGATAAATTCATTCATTTAATCAATAAGGACATGGTTCTCACATACTTACAAATATTGCAAACATAGGTAAAATATCTAATTCAACAACAACGGAACATTGAGTCGAATTATTAAAAAATAAATAAAAAAAAGTATATACATACCTACACATACATAAACTTACGCCTTTTTTACTCAGTGTAGGCAGAAACTACAAAACGCCACCTGCTGTGATCCTATACTCATTTCGTTTACGTTCATACGTCTGGCACGCCCTGGTTATGAGAACAAGCACCTGGGCTATCTCCCTTCTAAGAAGTCGCCTTGGATTTCTCTCCCATCCCGCCTTTCCACTCACACCGTCGCGTCGGATTCCAAGAACCAAAAAAGAATAACATAGATTATATCCTCTTCAACCTACCCTCACAAATCCTAATCCCGTATATCCCCATCCACATGAAACGTTTAGCGTGCCACACGCGAATTCCCAGCTCTATTGAAGTGGCATAATGTCGTACTCGGATCGTTTACCACTAATGTAACATATAAGACAGCGATGATCTAGGTATGTGCTTTTTGTTCGGCGCCACAAATCAATCGATCTTAAAGTTTATAGTGTGGCAATAGAATTGAGATTTGATTGATTGTTCTGCACCAATTTTGAAGTAATGAGTTCCGCTTTATTTTGGATTGTTACTTGTGGTTGATGGATGGTGGCAGGTAATGAAGATTCTGTTTTAGAGTTGAGTTTTGACTGTGTACGGTCAAATATCAAGATCGAGAGGATGTATAAAAAACTTTAAAAATTTAAAATAAACCGAATTCTAAAAACACTACAAAGAGTAAAATTACTTTGTTTGTACGAAGTCGGTGTCTTTGGTACAGCTATTGTTTTTCGTTTTTTGACACCGATTTCGGAAAACAAAGTTACTTTTCGCTTTGCGGTGGTTTATTTTTTATTTTTACGTTTTATTTTTTTTGTTAAATATTTTTTTATTTATCTCTTTTTAGTTTTTGCAATATTTATAAGTATGTGAGAACCATGTTCCTAAAATGAACGGGTTTCCTGTTAGTGCTTGTAATACCTAGTGATGTTAGTCGGAGTGCATCGTCCTCATGAGATGACATTCTCACGATATGAGAATTAATGTATGCATGTAATGTAAAACACTTTTTATTTAAGGTTTTGTAGTTTCTTGTCCGTTATTCTCCATAACAAGCTACTTTTTCGATTGTACGGTAGAATCTTTTACTTTTTTATTTTTGAAGTTCAAAAGTGCTGCTTGCCGCTTATTGGCCTAATTGAAATAAAGAATTTGGCTTTGACTTTGATGTTACAGTGACATTAAGATAACATAATTATTGTTTGACATACATACAAACACGCCTTTTTCCCATGGGGGTAGGCAGACACTACAGAACGCCACCTGCTATCATCTTTAGATACTTCTTTCTTCTTTTTTAGGGTTCCGTACAACAAGGGTAAAAACGGGAACCTATTACTAAGACTCCACGATCCGACTGTCTGTCTGTCTGTCTATCTGTCCGTCTGTCACCAGACTGTATCTCACAAACCGTGATAACTAGACGGTTAAAATTTTCAAAGATGGTGTGTTTCTGTTGCAGCTTTAACAACATTTTTTTGCGATTATGGTATGGAACCCTTCGTGCGCGGGTCCGACTCACACTTGGCCGGTTTTTTTTTTCAATGGGCAAATACTCGTATAGGTATTTAGGTTAGCCGGCACTCGAAATAGTACTTTACCTACATTTTGATTACCTTTTTATCTACACTACCCACAGACGAGCTTTATTACCACACATAAAATATAATGTGAAGTAACTTTTTATATATTAAAAGCCAGCTATTATCCTCAATAGATTTTCACACACGAGAATAGATTTTCATAAATATTTAAATTTCTAGTTTTCCAAAAATCAAACGGAGATTTTCAATTAAAATGTCATTAAATGGCTCCACATTTAAATCCACGCATTTTACTGCTAACCGAAAAACGGTTCATGTCGTTTAAACCACAAACAAGAAAACAACAGAAAATCTATTTTAAGTGGCATCCATTGCGTTGGCTTCAGTACAAGTATCTAAATACTAAAAGAAAAGCAGTCATACAGATCATTGGCGTGTATGCCTATTGTCACGCCTCCGCTGTTCATTTTTGATTAATTTTATTATGAGATTCATGACAGTTGAACTGCTTCTCCGGGACTCGTCGAACTTCAGTGACTTCGTTGATTCTGGCTTTCATGTATTGCATTGGTTGAGAATAGTATGGCGGACTTGTTTCAAAACAACGTCCATTCTACAAAGGCTTTGTCTCATTTGGCCATGTTTTATTCCCGGCGAAAATGAGACAGGTGCTTTTGAGGTTTCGAAAGTTTTCTGCCTCAAATATTCCAGAAAAAAACTAAAAGTTGATTTATAATATTATCAAAACCCGGTGGGCTAAGGACAACATCCATGTTTTAAACGAGGCTTTTTCATAGGTCTAAATCTTAAGCAAGGGCTCTAGATGGACCCCCTTCGCTATTATATGTTTGTCTGTCTACAGTTGTCACACACTAAACACGCATAGAACAGGCCTAACTAGCAAACTCCAACGGACATGTTCTACACCAGTGTTTTTCAACCTGTGGGTCGCGACTCCCTGGGGTGGCGCAAAGCCTCTACTGCGGGGTCGCAAGAGGTCGCGAAAACTACCTCAGTAAAAAGCAATAAAGTTTCAAAATATAGATTTATTAAAAAATAAATAACTCAGAAAAAAAAGCGAAGTTTCGGGGGTCGCGAAATGATTTTTCATTCTATGGGGGTCGTGTCATGAAAAGGTTGGAAAACACTGTTCTACACATATGCCCACGGGTAATTCCATCAACGGCATTCCCCTCATTGGTCACTCTGCCTCGATTCGATGTAATAGAGACACAGATTTTTTTATCGAATTATGAATAGCTCTTCTGTATCAATTTGTTCAGTGGTTTGACGCAAACCGGCTCGCGAGCTGAATCCAATTGTAAGACAATTTGCCGACAATACCCGAGTTTCACACTCCGATGGTGTCGCTTTCGCATCAAACAGAACACGCTTTTTATAAATATATATCAAAGTACTACATGTAATGCCAAAAAGGGACATCGAGTTTCTGCTTAAATGATGTGAGATCGGCGCCAATGTTTTGAACTTTTTCTTTCGGATAAAAATGTGCTTTTGAAGACAATATAGTCTAAAACTTAGGTGTTTAGTCAATGCATGCATGATGATTAATGATGGATGATTCATTGTCGCCCACATTATCGCTTACCACCAAAAGACTAATGGGTCAAACGCAAGACTATAAAACAAAAAATCAACTAATAATTCTGGCGGGGCCTATGGCTGACCTTGAACGTGACCATAAAAGCGGAGAATTTTAAAAGGCCATCCACAATGTCTTTTGTAGATTGATGTTACAAATACATTGGGCTCGAAGACCTCAAGTCCTCTTCTATGCAACAGTGCACTCGATGACTAAAGAACTGTAGGTATTTTATTCAAAGCACGATCCTAGATCGATTTATCTACAAAGTGGTTACAGAGCCAAGAATTCCTTCGAGAGGACAAGGATAACTAGATTTCCATTTTTCCTTTAACAGCACGTTAGCACATTGATGTTGTCGTTCTAGATTGAATCAGATAAAAATGTAATAGTTGAAAAGCTGCCAGTTGTTAGCTCTTATTCATCATCAGCCTTTTAATGTTCCCTCTGCTGGGACACAGGCTTCCTATCTGTGAAGCCCATTCCCCCGAATGGGCCGTTATCCACCACGCGGCGCACTTCTGGTTGGTTAGCTCATAGTCGAAGTTAAAACAAGCAACGAACTTCGTTTGTGTAACATGAACCTTAAAAAGTACAACATACTGCACTTGTTTTTGTAATTATTTCGACTGCATGTTTTTTCAACAGTTCAATTTTCGTATCGTTCAGTTTCGAGTCAAAATATCATCTGGGCAACCATCAAAATGTGTAGGCAAATTGCTCGCAGAACGGATGGTTGATGGAGCTGAAAAATTCTGGAGTGGCGACCGCAAACCGGAAGACGCAACTTTGGAAGGCCTTCCTCTAGGTGGACCGACGAACTGGTTAAGACTGCGGGAAACTGGTGGATGCGAGACACACAGGACCGATAAGTGTGGCGACGCTTGGAGGCCTTTGTCCAACAGTCAACGTCTTTCGGCTGAAATGATGATGATGACGAACAATCAAAGTCAAAATGTAGGGAATAATAATATAGAGGTGTTTTTCATAGTTTGCGACTGAGATGTGAATGCAAAAAATCCTTTAAAATATGACATCAAACATTATTAATCCAGATATTTTTGCACTTTTAATGAGCTTTTACTACATACTTAGAGACCTGAGGAGCAATTCTCCCTCAGGTTTCTGTTAGTGAAAACATCGATAAATACGAGCAAACCAAAAATAATTAATAGAAGCCTAAATTATTATGGCTACCCAAAACAGTACACACTTACACCTCATATAGGTATTCTTTACACAAGGTCGCGTGCAACTGGCATATAACAAATTACTTCCGAGGCGATATCCCGCGCAATTTATCTTTTGTTCAGCCTCCATTATACGTGCTTAGGTACCCACCTGAAGACAAAGCGCGAACTTATAATTGACTTGTATTACATATTAGTTTCGTTATCTGTTGTGTTTGGGAAAGAATAGACGAGAGTTGCTTATGAAAAGAAAGAAAGTAAGACTTGTGATTAGTTGCCTAGTGACTATTATGGCTCGACTTAGGTTAGGTTAAAACGGGCTGGTATCCACGACCAAGCGCGTATTTTGCGTACGGGTGGGAATTAACCTTGTACCTACTTTCTCACTCGATCCATCCCAACTACTCGAGGAAGGCCAGCAGCGCCTTCGTGTTGCTGATTACCTCCTTTACGGTACCTGGTTCAGCGAGGTATTTGGCCCTGTAACTGGCGATTACTGGGCAGCTTAGAAGCATGTGCGCTGCTGTCTCGTCCTCCTCCATGCATGCTTTGCACAGCTGGCTGTCCGTAATCCCTAAGATGAAAAGGTGCTTATTAAAAGTCCCGTCGCCAGTTACGACTGTGACTGCTCGTAACTGCTGTTTCAACAGACGTAGGGCTTTCTGCGTGAAACGTCCATCCAAAGCGGGAAGTTCCTCTTTGGACTGCTTGCACTCACTGTGGTCATTCCACAATTTGTGGTGTTGCTCTTTGGTGCGTTTCCCCCCAGATACTTGACCTCGTTGGACAACTGCAATGCAGTGTGTCCAACAGCTTTGGTAGACGGATAGGGCCTAGTGTTCTTTTTAGAGTAAACATGACCAGTACTGTCTTAGTGAGGGTTACTAAAAGATCATACTCCCTGCACCATTTTTATATCAACCGACAAAACGTGCAGAAGAGATAGATGCTGTGATGAGCAGTAGGAAGCTAGTTCGCGTACGGATACACACTTTAGCAAATTTGTAGCGAAATGGATAATGATTTAGGACGAAACCGAGCGTGCGAAATTTTATAAACAGACCTTTGGTAGTCTAGATATCATGAAAAAAACGACTAAATCTATCTGTTCAAAATAAAACTATTTGCATTGTTGAACTACTAATCTATCCCTGTATGGAGGCCGTTTAGCAATTTTCCATCGTCTTAAGGTATTTATTCGCGCCCAAAAATGCGTTAAAATTTGTGTCGAAATGTGGAACTTTCGACGCTCATAACTTTCAAATATTTTCTTTTTTTACCTTTTGCTTCCATACAGGGCTAGATAATGATAAGACAAATTGATATCACTTTTTACTTTGAACATACATCGTCAAACAGTGGAATAATCCCTAGACTACGTTTATATGGAATAATTTTCGACCAGTGTAACCTTAATTACCAGATTCCACAGAAGAGGGGAGAGCACCCCTCCCTGAGGGCCCGACTTACGAGTCGTAGGTTGTGAGTTCGAACCCAGGCAGGCGCAATACCTTATGTAATTTATTCCATCACCACTGCTCCCAAAACTGTGAAGTCATCGGCATGACTTAGAACAAAAAATTAAACCGATTTCTAAAGCAAAACACTACAAAGCAAAAAGTAACTTTGTTTACCGGTGTCGGTGGAAGTCGGTGTCTTTGGTGTACTTATTTTTTTTTCGTTTTTCGATACCAATTTCGGCAAACCAAGTTATTTTTCTCTTTGTAGTGAAAAATAACTTGGTTTGCCGCTTTAGAAGTCAGTTTAATTTTTATGTTCAAATGTTTTTGATTTTACACTTTTTGGTAGGTACCTCATATTATATTATTAGAGTACATCTCATTTCAATTCCAATAAGCCCAAACACAACTAGGATACATTGTTTTATTACGGACTTTCAGTGGCCATCTTCTTCATCAGTTCCACTTCACCAAATTATACTTTTTGAGTGCAAATACTTGGCATTTTATTGAAAATACCAAAACCGCTATATATTTCTGTCTCTGTCTCGTCTGCCTATAACATTTGAGGAGTCCGCTCGATTTCCATGGGATCCCATCCACAGATTCTGAATTGGTGACAATAGGACCACCTCGAGAGTTTTCCACTCCTACAAACAAAGAAAAAGAATTGTGCAATCTCGTCTATATATCAAAGAGTTATGATCGAACATAAATTTAAAACAAAAATGGAACATCCGAATTGAGTACCTGCTCCTTTTTGGGAAGTTGGATAAAAATTCGAAGACGTGTGTTATCTACCAACCCGCACTGGGCTCACGTGTTAGATTATGGACCAATTCCTCTCACAGAGTACTCTCTCCCTGCGTCCCAGCACTAAAATCATTATATTTTGGCTGATTACGCTATGAATGACTATTATTAAATCTCATGTTATTTTGAAATTATGGAGAGGACCTATGTTCATAAGCGGCCGTATTTATGCTGAAATAATAATGACTCTCAGAAAATGTGTAAAAAGGTTTTGCTAATTATACTTTTTAACCGACTTCAGATACGCGAAGGTTCTCAATTCGACTGCATTTTATTTATAGATGATGATTCTTTTTTATTTGAAAGGTGGTGCTTTTCATGTGGCTCCATTTAAATTTGATCAAGATTTGTGAAGAACTTCGGAGATAGACAACATAAGTAAGTAACTCTTCCTTTAATGATGGCAAATCTCACCGGTTGAGTTCAAGTTTCATGCTATTCGGGTTAGCTATTCTGGCATGACTGTGGGCATTACATATAACAAAATTAAAGGTGAATAAAAATGTTGAATAAAAAATACAACTGACTTCGACACATGTTCACATTAAACTAAAACAGGAACAACGCCTTCGAAATTGAAGTTATTTTTCACTTTGCAGTGTTTTTATTTGGATGTGGGTTGTTTTTTTTTTTGTTAAAATGTTTGACTTTGTTTTTTAGAAAATTTCAATGTTTTTTACCCCATTTGAGATAAGTGACAGTTTATGCAAAATAACACACTATAACCTTTCAGTCCAGTTAAAAGTCCCGTTGGTGAAATTATCCTATCAAATTAAACGTATGTAACAAATAAGTTCAAACGCGGCTCAGACAAATAAAATATAAATATTTATGGTCTTTATACAAGCGATTGGTATTTTTTACTTTTTATTATGTAATAAACATACAAAGGTCTCTGTAAAAAGCGAACGCGTGTTATTGATGACAAACGATGAAGGTAAAAAATAAAATAAATAGAACAAGTAAAAACACAATGTAAAAAACCTTCTATTCGTCCAAAAGTATGCAAAATTACTAACGAACGAAAACTTTATTAAATATTTTCTGTGGCAAAATGGACACTATTGACGGTCGATTGGCTACAACTTTGAACGTGTTCAACTGTTGAAAAAAAGTTTCTTTTAATAATATAAAAATATTGTTTCCTATTATTTCCTACATTCGCAGAAATTGGCTTAATAAATCACTATAAAAATATTACTCTTTATTTAAATAAAAAAGTAAAAAAAACTGTAACCCGACTACATTTTTTTTAGCTTATGTTAATTATAATAACGAATCGATTGACACCTTATTCATAAAAATCGGATGAATATAAGTTTAGGCGCACGTAAATACAAACATACATAGACTGCTAAAATCATAACCCTTCATTTTGGCTTCGTCGTAGTCGGGTAAAAATACTAGCAAAACTATGAGTCAACGTGACAACGGAACTTGCTTCAGGATCTCTTGTTCATCGTGTACGTGATTCTGACAAAAAGTAGATCACCAGTTTTTCAATGAATTTCGTATGAATGAGGATTCGAATTCACGCTACTCACTCGGTAATCTAACTCAATTCTTTGAGGATTGACTTACACTTCACGTTTGAAAATATCGGATACTCGCGGTATGGCTCAATAGCCAGTGTGGGCGATACATTAAAAGATCGACCCTCTTCTTACAATACTTCATTCTTCTACTTCAACAACATTAAGTGTACAGAAAATATACCGTGTCGTGTCAAAAATATAGTGGTGCGTTGGATTCCAAAAAAGGCTATCTTGAGAGAAGTGAAGTCCGCCGTGAAGTTGCAGCGAATCTCGCCGACGTAGTGTGCGTCCATGAATAAAGTGAAAGAGCTGTGTTCCGGCGTAGATAGCCAGAATCACTTATCTACAAAAATCCATCAATCAATGACCAAACGGGTTATGCGCACTTCGTCCCATTCGCACTTCGTCCCATTCGCACTTCGTCCCACGTTCGCAGTAGGTCCCATTCGCACTTGGTCCCATTCGCGGTTCGTCCCATTCGCAGTTGGTCCCATTCGCGGCTGGTCTCATTCGCAGTTGGTCCCATTAGCAGTTCGTCCCATGCAAGTGAAGGGAAGAGATAATTAGATTTTTTTGATAATTGATTATAGACCAAAATAATTCGTTGCCCGGTGGTGCAACTAACTATATATTTGGCAGCTGCCAGTATACTCAGATGCAGTTCAATATTTTTATAGTTTTATTCTGACATTCTAGAACAAAAATTTATTATTATTAATTTTACGTATTTTTAATAATTTTGCTCAATATGCCAAACTTGTATATTTTATTATTATGATTTAATTTAATATCTTGACATTTTTAATATTTCTATTTTGACATTCTAGAATGATAATTTTAATATTTACACGACATTTTAAAATCATTTGAGTATAATTATGACATGATATTTTAGATTAATTATTTTGATTTGTATTCTATTATTAATATTTGCATGCCATTATCTATGGCAAACATGACGCGCTGTATTTTTTATAATTTTTAACATACCTTACAAATTGACAATTATTTGTTGTGTGTACTGTACTCATGTTTGTGCAAATAAATGATTACTTACTTAATACGAGTGTTTTAAATGGAGTAACTGCAAAAGAATCTTTGCTAGACCTTCGGGCTACTGACTTAACTATTGCTAAAAATCCACAATTGACAACCGATAGTGGCTCAGCATACTATCCGATGGACGGAGATATCTCAGTATTAATTTATTATTTTTGATTTTGAGATTCTCGGGTCCCTAGGGTCCCGGACCTTTGGGCCAGTACCAGGGGCTCTAACCAACACGCAGATGCCTTGTTAGACATGTCGGATGAAAAGTGACACCAACCGTCGATTATCCTTGTATGCACTAGTCACTACCCAAGAGCACCCAAGAACAATCCCCGGCTGGTGCAGGACTATTGCAGAATATGGCGAAAAAACACATTGGGCTTGAGTTTGGGAGGTTTCGTGGATCGATTACCTAAAACTATAGATGGACTATTGGGCACTGCCTGACCGACTTACTTATTATTAGGCTTTTCAATAATGAGTACATTTTTACTTTATAAATTTGTGCATGGCAAACTAAGGTCTAAACGCATTATAACTTACAGAAAAGTACAGCACGCATTCCGCATGCGAAGATAATTACGCAATTAAATAATTTAAACAAGTATTACAGTATGTAATAATGATCAGTAATCCATGAACCGACCTCAGCAAAAGTTGCTTAACTTTGAAAATAAACTCATGCGGCTATGATCACTAAGCCACAAACACGTTGACACCAGAAAAAATACATAATTTTATTACATTTATTTTACAGACAGGTTTAAAAACACGAAAGCAACAAAATGCCAGCCACACAACCATTTCGCGTCGTCATTTACATACAACCATACATTGTCCTCTTTCATGCGTTACCAAGATTTATGTAGATATAAAATAAATATATATTTGGTAACATTACTAACGGCTCCCCGTTGAATGTTATGGCTGCAGCCCACGAGACGTATAAAACATGGGTTAAGTGCGAATCTCACTGAGATGGATGGTTCTGAAGAAAATGGAGCATAAGCTTTAACACTTTCACTATGTAAAGTGTCTTACATGTTATAAACTTTAACTCGCTGTTTAGTGCCCTACATACTATTTCGTATGTGATTGTTTTATTATTTCTGTCTTGTTCGAAGACGTGAACGTGTTATAGTAGTTTATGCAATGGTCATATAATAGGGGTTATTAAAACACGAGCGTGGGTTTATCACATGAGGCGAAGCCGAATGTGTTAATATTAACACACGAGTGTTCTAATTATATGTCATTGCATACACTATTTTATCTTCACTCATACAGTTGAAATAAAACAAAGTGGAAACGGTAAAAATATATGGTATGGCGGGCAATTTAGATTCTCATTGCGCCTGACTGCAGCGCATGACTCCATAGACAATGACACTACTTTTCTACATTAAGTCAATGAGTCCATAAGCGCCAATAAATTAAAAAGTAAAATTGGGCTATAAAATTAAAAAGTTATTTTATGATGCAGTTGTTTGAAAATGGTAGGAAAATGTTGCACTGTAATGTTTGTTTATATAATATTTTTGAATTCATATTTGGAACATTACGTTGTGAGTATAGACAAAAAACTTTGATACAAAAAAATACAACCAACTTCCAAATAAAAACACTACAAAGTGAAAAATTACTTCAATTACGACAGCCGGTGTTCCTGTTTCCGTTCTTCATTTTTTGATAACGCCTTTCGAAGTTGAAGTTATTCTTCATTTTGTAGTATTTTTATTTGGAAGTTGGTTGTATTTTTTTGTGAAACTGATTTTTATCGTTCACTTTTTAGTGGTAAGTACATAATGGAAAAGTTCTATAGTAAAGTACCTATAATGGCCACAGTGACGCCAGAATAGATTGCCCGAATAACATGTAACTTGAACAGAAGTTGGTGAAAAACATTGATGACCAAGATAAAATCAAGACTAATTTGAAAGAAATGGAAGCTTTTGTTGAGAAGCAGATAAACAATATTTACTGTTTCATAAAAATCAAACATAGATATTATTATTATTTTCACTTCTCATGCTCTGAAATTACTTATTTGTGCAGGATATAGGCTGCACAAAATCGATTTTTGTGCACAAGTGCATTAACGTATCTACTTATAAATGTATCTATATTAAGGCAAAGAAAATGAGCCATAAAGCCAAACACAATAAAAATTTCAAAGACAGAATTTGTTATTTTATAATATTTACTTTAATTTATTTGCCTATTATGTGTTTTTAAGACATAAAAGATTTTAAAATTTAAATTAAAATACGGTAGGTTATTTAATTCATTTAAATTATATATATTTTACCAAATTAATTTAATAGTAGGCTGTATAGGCCTGCAGCCCAAGCCTAATATCATTCACGTAAGATTTAATAAAAAGCGGCGGGAAACAGGTCTTGCTTTTTCGTGCGTTTATTAATTTCTTCAAATTTGCTAAAACTAATTTTACTTTGAATATTAATTAAAGAAATGTTATGTTATACTACTGTTTTATTTCCTCGCATTCGAAATGAAAAGCAGAGTTTATAACTCGTCCACAAAACCATTTTATCCTCGACATTACTATCAGCTAATAGTCTCGGATAAAAATGGTTCGTTTTGTGCACTCGTTGTAAAATCTACTATTTCTTTATGACGACCGTTAATTTATTGGATATTTGTTAGGCTCTAATTTAGTACTTGCCATTAAAACCCCTTATTCATATAAAATGCCGAAAAACCTAAATCAAACATAACAGTTAACACAGCTTACTTATATACCTAACCAAAACACATTGCTCACAATAACAAAATACCATATCATAATCTCAAATAACATCGCGCATAGTTTCACACTCCAGACTGCGGAACCCTAAACCTACTTCACGTTACACGAATACCTCAATTTATAGATCACTAAAAATTTATGTCGGTGATTCCTTTTCAGCTGACTTTGATGTGTCAAGACCCTAATATCCTGTGTAATGACGTCATAATCGTCGTGAGGGTACATTTGGATGAGAGAAAAAAACCACAATTGTCATTTAATGGGATATATTTGTATGTGTTTGTGGATCATGTTGACCCTCACTTACATCATTTATTTCGGTTTTATAGTTTTCTGTGAGTACATAGTTTCCCTAACAATGATACATCTACAGACTCGTATGAGTATCTCATGCCGCACTTACGAGATAATAATATCATTTTATTCTAGTTAAAAATGTATCGCAGTCAAAATTTAGGAGGTGGCTACGTACGTATATATCACGCTTGGTGTCTCTTGGACTAATTGAACATCCTCTAAGACTTTATTAAAGCAAATTAGCAACACAGAAAGAAATTTCTTAAAACACACGGCGCAGCACACTTCTACGGCGTAGCAAATTGCTACGCTGTAGCTGCCTGGAACAATAATTTTCGTAGCAGTAATCTTCCATTAATTTCTAAACGTATTGGTTCAAATTTTAGGTCACTTAACGATGCTGCGTACACTTCCTCATACACCCTATTCCAATCCATTTAAAAGGGTACAGCCATTTTATGCTGTTTCCGTTTATCTTTTGCTTTTATTTTTTACGGAGTAAGCAAGTTCAGTGGAACCAATGTATGCGCATATGTATGTTTGTTTACATCGGAAACTGTTAACTTGGTCTTAACGATTGGTTTTGGTAGTTTGTGTACTTCGAAAGCGAAGCCGTATTCCAAGAAAGCCTTGGAATACTGGTCGTTAATATCATTATCCTTGAGTTTCGCCAATCTATCAATATTGCTATGTAATTATCACAATTTACTGATTATTACGAATACGTCCTTGACCATCGCAAGCGAATATAAGTTCTCTGTATTAAATAGTTTTTTTTTTTTTTATTATAGATAGGCTCGCGCTTGACCACTATTTCACCTAATGGTAAGTGATGATGTGGATACGGAGGTTGTAGACCCATATAATATTGAGTTCATTCTCACAAATAAAGTACCAAATTCTAAATGTAATATTAAACGTAGCACCAAAATAGACATTATTTAAAGACGTCAAAGAGTCAAAGACGAATCGGGTTTGCACGATCATAGTTCCCTTTTTAACCGACTTAAAAAAAGGAGGCGTTTTCTCAATTCGTCCGTACATATATATCTTTTATATGTGTTTGCGGATAACTTCGTCGTTTATGAACTGATTTTGATGATTACATTTTTTGTTGGAAAGGCAATATTTCAGGGGTGGTACCATGATAAGGAAACCAGGATTTTATGATGGCATACCAGAGAAATCGTGGGTACTCCTCAAATACTATAGGCATACGGTTGCACGGTGCGCACAGTGTGGGGCGCACGGTTGGCGCAGTGGTCGAGCGATTGACTGCTGCGCTGCGTGTCGCGGGTTCGATTCCCGCACGGAAAAAATATTTGTATGATCTACAAATAGTTGTTCCGGCTCTGGGTGTTTGTGTATGTGAGTTTATATGTTTGTAAACGCACCCACGATACAGGAGAAATTCCTAGTGTGGGGCAACGTTTTTTCAAACAAAAAAAAAAAAAAAAAAAATACATATAGCGATTTTGGTATTTTTATCAACAATGCAATCATTTACACTCAGAGAGTATCATTTAGTCAAATCGAACTGATGAAGAAGACCACAGATGGCTACTGGAACTCCTAAATGCTAAGTATGTCACGGGTATAAGATATTAATATTTATAAATAAGTGTTACTGATGAAAATGGCAAAAACGAACTGATCTGATGATGAAGCTGGGAGGTAGGCACTGGAACTCTGAAACAAAACAATGGCTCCTAGTCGTGTTTGGGCTTATTGGAATTGTTTTGAGATTTACTTTGGCTATAAATGATTATATAAGATAAATAAAAAACTTTCTTTTCCGAAGTCGGTGTCTTTGGTACCTATGGTTTTCTGTTTTTCGACACCGACTTTGGAAAGAAAGTTATTTTTCGCTTTGTAGTATTTTGTTTTGGAAGTCGGTTTGTTTTTTTTGTAAAAAGTTTTTCTTTTAAATAATTTTTACATGCTAATCAACAGATGTAGGTATTGCAAAGTGAATTTCTGAACGTAAAAACTACATACATTGCTCCTGAGAGCAGTGGTTGCCCCTGTGGTAACGGCTGCAACTTACAAGTCGTGGGTTCCAACCCAGACGGGTGCTTTACTTTGTGTAAATTAATTCATCACCACTGCTCTCAAAATGGTGCAGCAAAACATCGTGAGGAAACCGGCATGTCCTAGAACCAAAAATTCGATGACTTGTGACATCCACCAATCCACACTGTGGGCCAGCGTGGTGGATTACGGCCCATTCCCTCTCACAGACAGGAAGCCTGTGTTCCAGCAGTGGGATCATAAAAAGACTGATGATGATTGCCGCTTACTGCAGTTTTGTACGAAGTAGAGTATCAGAACCCTAATGGAGCAAGCTCGACTCGTTCTCGAACAGTTTTTTAGAACAATTTCCAAGCCATAAAGGATTACTCACGTCTAACGCGGAGCACTAAATTAAAGCGAGTACGATGGTTGTACTGCACTACTGCAGTTAGTACTGCTGCTCTATAGTACTGCACTGCGACGAGATATGCATATTTTAAGATCTAACTCACTATCTAGCTTAGTTTTATGGGATGCTGTGTTTTAGCTAGGAATATAGAAATAAAAAAACTTTGTACAGAAATATGGTTGAATGTTTATGTATCTGGTAAGACTGAAGTAAATTACTCTAACCTGTTCCGTGTAAACTCTGCTAAAACTATATTTATTTTACATTTATTTATTTATTTATTTAAACTTCATGTACAATGGTGATACATAGGCGGACTTAATGCAGCAAGGCATTCTCTACCAGTCAACCTTTGGGTTAAAAAAGAACACAACAGTGGCAGGGGTACAAAAAATATATATATATGAACAATAATTAAGGCAGATATTAATAAACTATCTAACTAATAAAATACATAAATAATTTTTAAAACAAAATTTTTTTTTTTTTTCTAATAAATATTATAATAAATATCCTATTCTAAATGAAACAGAAATTTAAATATAATAACTATGACGAAGACCGAGCTATGTAAGAGAGGATAAGTAATAGTTCCGTAACCTACGCTTGAATGAAAATTTACTCTCAGCCTTTTTTATGTCAAGGGGAAGGACGTTCCAGAGTTTTATAGTAGAGACAGTGTAAGAATTAGATAGAAACCCAGTGCGGTGAGAAGGAATATGGAGAAGTAAGTTTTTGGAAGCTCGAAGGTTAAGATCGTGAGAACTGCCCAACACTTTAAAATATTGTTTTAAATAATCAGGAGTACAAGGATCGTTCATGATGTTGAAGAGCATGCAGAGGGATCTTAGGGATCTCCTCTGACGGATAGGCAGCCATTTAAGCTGAGAACGGAAGGAAGAAATGTGATCATATTTTCGAAGCCCGAAAATAAAGCGAATACAGTTGTTAAGAAGTCGATCCATTTTGTTAAGAAGTTCTTGGGATAGATCAGAGTAACAAACATCAGCATAGTCGATTATAGGCAAAACAAGAGCTTGAACCAAGGTAGTTTTAGTGCTAGACGGAAGAAAATGTTTGAATCTATAGAGAGACCGCAGTGAGAATGTAACTCTCTGGCTAATCTGAGCGACCTGCTTATTCCAGCTTAACTTGTCATCAATGAATAGGCCTAAGTCTTTAACGTGAGGCGAGAGAGGGATAACGGTATTGCCGAAAACAAGCGGCTTCAGAAGGCCAGTGTCCAAGGTTCGTAGAAAATACGAACTACCAATAAGGATAGCCTGACATATTCAAATCTATGTGGTGAGTTCTTCAATTACATTATTTGTATAGACTTTGACCTCTGAATTTGTTTGGGGGTTTCTTCTCAGACTAATCAGCTTGAAAACACCAACCAAAACTATCGAGTTCAGGCTTATCATTGAAATAAAACATGAATGAATCATATAACTTTATGAAATGTAACTTATTGGCAATTGAACCAAAACCAGCAGCGGTACCAATACCAATCTGTAACACTACTGTAACTAATTTTTTACTTATATAACCTGCCACTTTTCCTTTAACATTGAGAGACAATAAATAGAGATTTCATCACCCAAATACTGCTACATACCAAAAAACACAGGAAAACACGTTCAGTTCGATATGTAAACAGCACTGTTTACAGAGCCCAGGTGTTCGTCGCGATGAAATATAGTAATTCCGGTTGGTACAGACGCTCACAGTATTAATCGTATTTACGTGTGATCGACTGTTGTGTATGACTGTATGTGTTTTTTATGACGGTGTATTCTGTGGTATGGATCAAATGGCGCTTATATTCTTGCAAGGTGGGTTTATAAAGGTGAAATTTGGTGAAGAGGATGTCTTTAATAATCAACATAAATTTTGATGGATATGGAAAAACTCCTCCAAAGGGCAATGGAGAGGGCTACCTATGCTCGGAGTTCCCTTGCATGATCGAATGCTGCGAAAAACCAATTTTCGTGAGATGCACGGCAGTCTTTTGTAGGTAACAGTGGATGGCTTATTGTCAATTTAACGTATTAAAATAAAATCTTGGCTTGTCAAGGATTTTACTGAAATTTTCCTAATGGAAAAACCTTTGTTAAAGTTAAAAACAATGTTTGTTACTTATAAAGTAAGCATGCATAAAGGGCTAAACAGGGTTGTTTGGTGGGCTTACATCAGAAGAATGCTTTTCAATTAGGAATATGCTAGGTCTACTAAACATGTCTTAGCTGGATTTTCTAAATTCTTTTTTTTTTATAAAAAATACGTTGCCACACTAGGAATTTCTGCCTGTATCGTGGGTGCGTTTACAAACACATAAACTCACATACACAAACACCCAGAGCCGGAACACCTACCTGTAGGTCATACAAATATTTGTTTCGTGCGGGAATCGAACCCACGACACGTAGCGCAGCAGTCAATCGCTCAACCACTGCGGCAACCGTGCGCCCGATGAAGAGGATTCTATTTCTATTAGAAAGATATAACAATTTTCAAATCATATCATAAGGTAAGTGACCTCGAAAATAAGCCAGAATTTTAAATATTCCACATTTATCGTTATCTCGACCTAACGCAGAAATAATGCAAAATATTTAGATTTTCATACTTAACTTTCTGAGAAAATTCAAAGCATCTCCGCATCTTCAAGGTTTGCGTTGCTAAATAGACTTAAGTACCCAAAGGGTAAAAACGGGACCCTATTACTAAGACTTCACGATCCGTCTGTCTGTCTGTCTGTCCGTCTGTCACCAGGCTGTATCTCATGAACCGTGATTGCTTGACAGTTGAAATTTTCACAGATGATGTATTTCTATTGCCGCTAGAACAACAAATACTAAAACCAGAATAAAATTAATGTTTAAGGGGGGCTCCCATACAACAAACGTGTTTTTTTTTTGCCGTTTTTTGCTCGATATTAATAACGGCAACAGGTAGACGCTTGAAATATTTACAGAATATTTAGTTGTATATTCACTTCAAAAAATAATTATTATTAAATTAAAATAAAATAAATTAAGGGGGGCTCCCATACAATAAACGTGATTTTTTTGCCGTTTTTTGCGATAATGGTGCGGAACCCTTCGTGCGCGAGTCCGACTCGCACTTGGCCAGTTTTTTTTTCCTTCGAGGGTTAATAAGGGTAATCTACAAGAACTGAGATTGCTCAACCTTCTATACAAATCAAGCGTGTTACGTTTTATTCGCGCTACGATACAAATGACGTATTAAGGCTCTTACTCCGCTTTAGTGCCGTAACGGTTACTTTCTAAAGCCTACTCCTTATTAACGACTAGGTTAAAAGGACGATGATGACGTGGAGAGGGAGCGCAGGGCGTTGGCGGTCCACGGGGACATGTTGGCGCGCTGATTTTTTCGTTGTACCGATCAGGTCAAAATAACCTTGTTTAAAGCTTATTGTCAAGGCCTGTACACGGGAAGTCTGTGGTTCAGCTGTTCGCGGGGGACGCTCAGTGCCTTGCGCGTCCAATATAACAATGTTTTCAAGATGATGTTGAAACTACCTCATTTCTGTAGTGCCTCGGGGATGTTTGCCCAATCGCGTACAGATGGTTTCCATGCGATCATCAGGAAAAAGGTGGCATCGCTTGTGAGGAGGATTCGGGGGAGTGTCAATAGCATACTAACTAAAAGTCGTGGCTGAAGAACCGACAGCTCCTGTGCTGAGGCATCTCATTCGGAATCATTGTCCGCATGAAATGCCTCGTAAGTACATGACTTACTAAGTTTTCTGAGGTTATTTTTTTTTTACTAATCCTAGTGTGTAAGTCGTAGTATTTAAGGTGTTTACTAACAAAAATGGTTCCTATGTTTTCCCAAATAAAAACAATATTTATTTATTATAATCTTGATAAAATCAAAATCAAAATCAAATATTTTTATTTTACATAGGCCTACATGGGCACTTATAAAACGTCGACAAAAGGTGCACGGTTCGGGTTAGTCGTTTCCTATGGAGAAGAACCGGCAAGAAACTCCATGGTTACTCTTTTGATGATACTGATTCTAATCTTAATTCGATTTTATTCAATTGGCAACACTTAATTTTTCCAATGTTCAATTAGAGCGAAGGATTTAGTTTGTAGAGTAAGGTGGTCGCCATTATTGGGATAGACGCTAAGGCGCATGAGATGTGACAAGCAAGTTTTGGAAAAGTATAGCGTCATGACGTGTGAAAACTTGTAAAAAGTGGAATTATTCATGCAGTTGCATCTAAAAGTTTAAGACTAGTGATAGGCATTGGCGCGCGAACTCGCTGCTCGCTTATTGTTGGACATAAATTACCTACTGTGCTTTGTGCCGTGTATTTCACCCACAGCAAAGCTCAAAAGACCGACTGATATGGAGCCCGACGAAAGTATAT
This sequence comes from Orthosia incerta, assembly GCA_948252205.1. NCBI lineage: Eukaryota > Metazoa > Arthropoda > Insecta > Lepidoptera > Noctuidae > Orthosia > Orthosia incerta. Next base: position 6,065,712 of record OX411749.1, read on the forward strand.
TGAGGACAGACCTCCTTTTACGACATATATTTATTCATGTACATTATTTGTGAAACAATTTTTTTTTCGTGTAACTAATAGATTTGCTCTAAAACGATAATCAACAACACGATATTTATTCGATAATTTTGCCTACTCCTCCAAACGACTACATGTTTAAAAATATTTAAACACAGAAAAATTTATGGTTAGAATTTCTCCTTAGACTACATAGGTTATGTATCTAAATTTAAAAATATTTTGCAAACAAAACTGTCCAAAAGGAGCTCCAATATTTATATTGTGGCTCCGCGCGGGCGCACGACCAGTACCACGTTAACATTGGGCAATATATACGCCTTAAAACTGACAACTGTTGATGGCAACACAAAGTTATTTTATTCCTAGTACTACCTGTGATAATTTGTGATCTGTTGTAAGCACTGACCTCTAATATACAAGTACGCTGGACTTCATATTATCGATGACAAAATTAAGACATTTGATTTTCGCCATTTTGGCGCTGATAGCAACGTGACTTAACGTGAGATTCCATGGAACTAATATTAGAGATGGGACATGGCCTTCGGTATAAAAATACGTGAGAATAATTTAATACTTAGGAGGACAAGAAAATCCCAATTATTTTAATTGAGATTCATTTCTAAGTAATAGAAAACTTGCTGTAAAGGTTAACTGAAAAATACTTTCAATCAGATTGCAAGCTATAAACTAGTGGATAGCGTGCTAATAAAGTTATAGCGCATTACTGTCAGATCAGTGAGATTTAAATATGGGGATAGGATAACAACTTATCCTTAAAACTAGTATATTTGAGCAAGTATCTGCTCGCTCAAGTATACTAGTTAGTTAATACTTACATTTACAATAGTTTGGATTCACTCGGTTGGAACATCATTCATACAAATATTTGCGTACGAATGAGATGGATAATAATTTACAACGGACATATTTCTCGCTCTCATCGCTGAGATCCTGTCTCTGTAGTGTTAAGGTGCAAATAAGAGTGACATCGCATTCCCGCGACGTGAAGACTTATATCAGTTTTCAACTCTGTTTCAGATGCAGATATAAATTATTTGACTTAAAAACATTTGTTAATACAATTATAATTATCATGATATTATTCCAGAATGAATTCCAGACAGGAACGAGGTGATTGATACAAGAAGAGAGAGGCCTGTGCTCAGCAGTGGGCGAAGTCGGACTGTGGATGATTATGATGATGGTTCCAGAATTTAGTATTACACATTGCTTTTTAACATATTATTAGGCATTCATATAACATTAATCACTAATACCAATATGAGATATTTAGTTGCAAAATAATATGAGAAGTCAATACAGTAGATGAGTGATACGCCTTGCCAAGTCTACTATTTTGATATTAGTGTAATTTAAAAATATTACTAATACTCATATACTCGTATTAGTTAAAATAATATAATATTTCCTGTCGAATGTATTAGTATTACCTAATCTTGAGAAATATCGGTATTAACCTATCTCTAAATGTGTCAATTTAAGTTCCTGAGAACCTCGAGTGGGGCGCTTTGATTCGGCACAAAAATCAACTGTCATTTCATCTAATATATGTAGTCCAGCGTACTTGTATGATAGAGGTCAGTGGTTGTAAGGAACTGACATACTTCATTTTTCCTGAGGTCTATGCCCAACACGTATTCATGTGAGTTATAGTAAATAATTAATTAAACAAGCAAATTGTATTAATTTACCAGCCAAAATACAAACTAAAGTAAACTGACTCCTTCACCACATAAAGAGCATGGAATTACCTAGCTCAAAATGAACGAAGCTTCAAATAACAACCTTGAATGGCGGTGGTGACAGATGTTGTGTGCTCATCGTACTTTTGCCAGCACTAATTTTAGTAGCACAGTCGTCTCTTCACCTAGTGATTCCGTGTTTTGTGCCTGAAGCTCTGGTTTACATTTAAAAAGCTAAATTGATTGAAATAATCAAAATGTTTTTGCAGATTTTGTTACATATTTTATTTCACCATATTATTTTTCCGTTGAGAGATCAGCCAATCCTCTCATGTATCAAACAAAATTTACATAAAATATTTTATTGAATAAATGAATTTTCATACGTATTTTCAAATGAGGAAGCAAACAAAATGGCCTCTAGGTACTAAAAATCACTGAAATGTAAAATAAACACGAAACATTTTGTTAAAAAATATCGCGAACCGATGCGTGATAAAATAAACGGTGAAAATAATAATTACAATTTTTCATCTGTTATTAATATAGACTGTCAGGGTTGTCATCCATCAGTTGATCGCTATCATGTTCACTTACAGTAAATGTTTTCTACATAATACAGGATGATTTTTAATTAACTTACATTATTTTAGGGGATGTAGTAATGGTTGGTTATACTCATGATTCAATCAATTTTTACTTTAAAATGTACAGAAATATAATAAAAAAATGTAATTAAAAAAATCAAAAAACCTGACTGCTTAGGAACCAAACTAAAAAGCCGTAAACTAGAAGAAAATCATGCTGTGCAAAGTCAAAGGTAAATATATTTATTGAACTAGGCCAATAAGCGGCACTTTTGAATGTCAAACAAAAATTAAAATTTACAAGTAGTAAAAGTTGATTCTACCGTGCATTCGGAAAAGTAGCTTGTTATGGAGAAGAATGCACAAGAAACTCCATGCAATCCGTGCAGTCGGAGAGGATACATATTCGCGATCTAGCTGACCAAAACCAGATGTATCCTCCGACTGCACAGCATGATTTTGTTCTTGTTGACGTCTTTTTTGTTCGCTTCTTAAGCAGTCGGGTTTTTAAATTTTTTTGATTAACATTTTTTTTTTTCGAAATTGGTACATTTAAACATTAAAGTATTGTATATTTTTTCATTAATTTCACATTTTAAAACCCTTTATTTTGATACTTCACACGATGGGTTTGGACAAAATAAAAATTGGGTCTCCCTCAATATGGCGCCGAAAATCCGCCATTTTTCTATTTTTTAAATTTTAATGTAGCCAGTAACACTCGCAGGATTCAGAGAAATCAATTGACGTCAGAATCATCAAAATCGGCCAACGCGTTTGGCCTCTAGAACGCCACATAGGAACAAACATATATACATAGACTGATAAACAAATTACTCTCTTTCGGCAGTCGGGTAAAAACAATCAGTACATTTAGGTTTGCACAAATCGATAAAATATAGGGCAGAGCATTTTTTTCACAATTTCAGGGCTGAGGCTTTAGACCGAAACCATTAAAGTTGCGTTCGGTAAAATGTCTAAAATGTTTAGGATTGCCAAGTTGTATCGGAATGTCACGGAATCAATACCTTATTGATATTTTGACGACCGCCACCCTGATAGAAAAATAAAACTCTAGTCCCATAATATAACTAATTGGTGGTGATAGTGTTCATGAATATGAACAACTGTTCATATTCATGAATACTATCACCACCTTAAATATTACCAGTAAATTAAAAGTCATCCTGTACTTTGTAAATGTATGTAAATCGATGTTAATACTATGCACTGCAACATTATGCTTCTGTAACTTATGTCGTTATTGAATTATTCATACAATATTGTTCGACGTTGTTAAGCGGTTTTTTGAACTGAAGAAATTATTGTTAGTTTAAAGATAAGTGGATAGTTCGCATTCAGTGGGTGTATATCGGATTATCTGAACATTTATTGCAGTTTTACTTTTTGTTTTTAAATAGAATTGAAACGCACTGGCTATATTAAATTACCAAGTCGACGTTCAATTTAATTTTCTCAATAAAATTCGGAGTAATGTGGGCGTAATGTGCAACTATGCTCAACCTTTCGAGAACATAGGCGTGATTATATGTAATGTAAATAAACATTTTAACAAAAAATCAAACCGACTTCCAGAACAAAAAACTACAAAGCAAAAAATAACTTTCTTTACCGAAGTCGGTGTCTTTTGTGCCCATTGTTTGCCGTTTTTCGACACCGACTTTGGAAAAGAAAGTTATTTTTTCCTTTGTATTTTACGAGTATTGTTCTGGAAGTCGGTTTGATTAAATGTTAAAAAGTTTTTTATTTTACTCTTTTTAGTTTGGTAGGTATCTCCAATTAACATGATAATAATTTATAGCCAAAGAACATCTCATGACGATTCCAATAAGCCCAAACACGACTAGGATACATTGTTTGATATCAGAGTTCCAGAGCCTACCTTCCGGCTTCGATGGTGCCATTTTCATAAGTACCATTTATTTATAAGTATTTGCTTCATCACAGTCGGTTAACTATTCGAGATATCTTATACCCGTGACGTACTTAGCATTTAGAAGTGGCCATCTGTGGTCTTCTTCATCAGTTCCACTTCACCAAATGATACTTTCTGAGTGCAAATTATTGCATTGTTGATGAAAATACCAAATTTGCTATATTCTCTAGGATCTTATCATCAGATCCTGACCTGATGACTATGGGACCAATGGAAGTAACCCTTCAAAACGAAAGAAGAATTTTTGAAATCGGTCCAGGTATCTTTGAGTAATGGGGGAACATGCTTAAAAAAAAAAGATTCCGACGAATTGAGAACCTCCTCCTTTTTTTGAAGTCGTTTACAAATACAGAGAGATATTGAATTGGAGAGGAACCCATTGAAGTGGAATGATACACGTAAAAGTATAATTTTCTATCTCCAGAGTCAATGACAATTTGTAACAGCTACCTAAATTTCCTTGAAGAAATTCCACTGCGATGTGAAAATGACTGACATTTTGTCGACCGAAAATTGCTGTTCACACATCTCCATAAGAAAAGAAATAAGAATCACTTTAACCTCAAAGTAAAATTCAAACAAGTCACGTATTTATTTAAAAAAAAACCGGCCCAGTGCGAGTCGGACTTGCGCACGAAGGGTTCCGTACCATTACCGCAAGAAACGGCAAAAAAAACACGTTTGTTGTATGGGAGCCCCACTTAAATATTTATTTTATTCTGATTTTAGTGTTTGTTGATATAGCAGCAACAGAAATACATCATGTGTGAAAATTTCAACTGTCTAACTATCATGTTTCATGAGATACAGCTTGGTGACAGACGGACAGATAGACAGACAGACAGACAGACGGATCGCGGAGTCTTAGTAATAGGGTCCCGTTTTTACCCTTTGGGTACGGAACTCTAAAAAAACCTGCCAAGTGCGGCAACAGAAATACATCATCTGTAAAAAATTCAACTGTCTAGCTATCACGGTTCATGAGATACAGCCTGGTGACAAACAGACGGATCGCCGAGTCTTAGTGATAGGGTCCCGTTTTTACCCTTTGGGTACGGAACCCTAATAAAAATGGCACATAAAATATTAGTTTCAAAATCTATTCATACATTTTCTTTTTTCAGACGGCTTTATTTTTAATTTGCATTGAAAAAGTATCTTTTTATATTTTGATCCGAAAATATCACGTTTCACCCCACCGGGGATCACCTATATCTGTCAAAGATAAAAAAATCCCATCGTAATGTTGGCTATCATTTGTCATATTCACCCCACCCACATGTACGTGTAGAGCCACGAAATACGTTGGTTTTGTAGACTAGAAAAATTTAAGTTATGACTTGGAAATGAATTTACCGAATGTTAGAAATCTAGGACCCAACATCGTGTTAGATAAAGAGGTGCTTGAAACTGTGGGCTCGGCAGTTTTTCTGGGCATAACAGTAGATGCCAAACTTCAGTGGGGCCCACATATTTCAAGTCTAGCGGGAAGGCTTAGCTCGGCCGCCTACGCTGTCAGGAAAGTAAGACAATACACTGACGTTGATACTGCTCGATTAGTCTATTTTAGTTATTTCCATAGCGTTATGTCCTATGGCATTCTGCTGTGGGGCAAAGCCGCTGACATTCAAAATATATTTGTTCTTCAAAAACGAGCAGTTCGAGCAATTTACCAGCTAGGTGCCAGAGTTTCTCTTAGAGATGTTTTTAAAGATATTGGTATTCTCACAGTGGCATCACAATTCATCTTCGCCAATATCTTATATATTAGGCAAAATATACACTTTTACACTAAAAACAGTGATATTCACAATATTAACACCAGAAATAAGGACAAATTACGAGCTCCTTTTCACCGGCTTCATAAGGTTCATAACTCATTTGTTGGGCTTGGTATAACCTTTTATAACAAGCTACCCTCTGCTCTTCTAGATTTGCCTTTTAATGCTTTTAAAGTTAAAGTAAAATCAAACCTTTGTTCAAAGGCATACTATTCTATTAACGACTACTTAAACGATAAAAATAGTTGGTCGCTGTGATTAACTCAAGACAATGTTTGTGTTCTTTCTCCAGAATTAGCTTACCTACTGACAGGTTATATGAGTTATGTTTTATTTTTTTTATTTTGACAGTATAAGTCAATTTATGTTAATTTAATTGTCATATTATTGACATAATCGACTCACTACATTGTTTTTTATTTTTTAATGAGTTGTATTGCAATATGTGGTCAGCTAGCGACCTCGACAGTGGATCATAATATATTATTCTTGCCTAACTGTTGATTTATTTTTTACTTCGATGGTCCTAGTTTATCATAATTATGTGACTTCGAGTTACAGCTGTATTAGCTATATGTAGGCGGGCACGCCCTTTATGCCTGGAGGCTTTATAATTCGGGTACTAAGTTCCGTTTACGTTTTTTTTATTAGTTTTTATTTTCGCTTGAGTTTAGATTTCGATGTTTTTGTTGGTATATTGGCGTGTGCTAGCTGTCATTATGGCAAATATATTTTATTATAATTTTTTGTTTTGAGTAATGTAAATTATTTGCATACTTTTGTATAGAATCAAGTTTTTGTTTTTTTCTAACTGAACAGACAGCTGTGCTGCTGGGGAGTTTGTTGCGCCACTTCTTCTTCCCAGCAAAAGCACTAGGAAGTGGTGAAGGGCGGGCGTTTTTGGGGGACTGTCTTATGTAATTTTGACGTTCGGAAAGTGCTGATTCTCAGCCTAGTTTGAATAAATGACTTTTGATTTTGATTTTGATTTTAATTGGGGTTAAAACGTTCATGTTTTGTCTTTTATAGATTATGGTATTTAAGTTTATCGATAAAGTGTTAATATAAAATAGGCAGAGCAGTGGTGGCCCAATGGTATCGACCGCGACTTAAAAGTTGTAGGTTGTGGGTTCGAGCCCAGGCAGGCGCTTTACTTTGTGTAAATTATTTCATCACCACTGCTCTCAAAACGGTGAAGAAAAACATCGTAAGGAAACCGACATGTCCTAGACCCAAAAATTCGAAGACATGTGACATCCACCAACCCGCACGTGGCGGATAACGGCCCATTCCCTCTCACAGAGAGGAGGACTGTGTCCCAGCAATGGGAACATTAATAGGCTGATGTAGCCAGAATTTATTCATTTAAACATCACAGTCGGAAGTAAAATAAGTTATGAAACTGAAATTAAATTTCAACAAAACAGAAACTAGACAAAATAATATGAAATTGACTACCTAACCTGTTATTATTGAAGTCGTCAATGAGAAGACAAAGTATTTTATCATACAAATGTTCTTACGACATTACTATTCTTCTTCATAATTATCAATCAGTCTCATTGCTGAGAATCATGAATTCTTTTTTTTTTCGTTTTTAGGTTTGCGCATGACCACTATCTCACCTGATGGTAAGCGATGATGTGGTCGAAGGTGTAGATTGCTTGCCCAGAAGTAACCTATTCACTCTTGACTTAAAGACCCGGAGATTGTAGCTATCGGGAAACACAGACTCCGGCAGTGAATTCCACTCCTTAGCTGTACGCATTATGAAAGTATTTCCACGCATGTGCTGATGGCGCATCGCTGTCAACGGTTTTTCTCAATCTGTTACGATCACCAACCTGGCGGAGTGCAGCGTTGAAATCATCTTCAGATGCTCCGAGACTTGATACAACCACTGTTTGAGGCTTCGGCCTCTAGAACTTCTACTGTCTATTTTTTTAATCACCATAAGACTCGTGCAAAATTATTATTTCGTACAAAATCACATAATTATTTTCCCGAACAAATTAGAGAAAAATGCACAAAAAATCGCTAACTTAATATCCCACCGTAGAAAAAGATATGGCGATGTTTTGTAGATCATATCGGGCTTTTTGTTTCGCGTAGAGAATTTATTAAGTGCCCCTGCGGGTGACAGATTGCCCTTTCAGATTCTACGTGGACAACCGCACGTCAGTCATACTTGTACAGCAAAAATGAACCTTATTGTAACGGTATAAAAGCGCTGTTAATTTCGAATTTGTTACTTTGGACGTGGTTTGTGGGCAGTGAAACGAATGAATTTTGAAAAGCGGAGTGACGTGTGAATATGTGATTCTTTGGGGGTCATCGCTGGTCTAATTCCGTAAGTTGGTCCCTAGACTGAACTTTGTGTTCGGTCCTTATGCTGGACCTAAGAGCTTCACTTGCTGGACAAAGTATTATTAGGTTAGCAACCCAAAGTCTGGTTTTGTGCCCGACTGATGGCGAAAGGCTAGCTTACTTTCAACTTCGGACCTAACATCATTGAAGAGTAGTAGCGGCCCACTAATAATATCATGAGATATAGCCCAGGCAGGAGCTTTACTTGATGTAATTTAGTTCATCACGGCTGCTCTCAGAATTCTAAAGGAATACATCATAAGAAAACCGAAATTTCTTAGAACCAAAAACACCTCTAGAAGCATTAGGGCTCTTTCACACAAAGTGCGCGGTGCGGCGCTGGTACCGGGCACGCTTGTCGAGTATATATGTGCATAAATTGTATGGAAAAATCAACCCGTTTTGCGCAGTACGACATCCACACCTCTACGGCACCGCAGCAGTCCGACACCAAACGTCTAAATTGAAACAGCTCACATAATTGGCGGAATGTGAGTGAAGTATATGCCCCAGCTCCTGTTGTGTTGGATGCAGGGACACAGCATTGAAACTCGGTGGTTGAGCAAAGACTGATTTATTATTCTTCGTACATCTATATCTCCTCCTACCTTCACAATCATTCAAAGTATTTTACTAATACCTACAGCTCCTTTTAGGAAATATAAATTTAGAATCAGAAGGTCTGTAGGTCAGTCTGCTCACCCAAACTACTGAGAAACTGCGGCAGAAATTGGCATGGAAGTGTGAGGATTATGCCAAACGGTGCTTCAAGGTTTTGGCAACACTGGCGGTGTACAAACATGATGTTACGAGTATAGGTTACACTGTGTTGAACATGAAATAAATAATGTAGGAGACTGTTAGGCAGCCTCTTTGGTCGTTTGTTACACTAATAAATTTGTTATTTGGTAGTAGTAGATTGGTTGCCTATACTACGGGTTGACTATACTACCTGTATAGGCAACTAACTTAATTAAAGAACTTCTGGAATGAATTTTCAAAAAATCCTTCTTACTGTTGCGAAAGTTTTCTCAACCTCTTTACTTTGCGGTTATGCTAAGTAATTGTCTACCAATAATTGATTGAATTAAGCATTCACACACACGCGCACATTCTAACTCACAATTGCACACACACGCACACCCAAACTCACACTTACACTTGCACACACACACACCCGAACTCACAGTCACACTTCCACACACACATGCGCACCATTATTGCATGCGCACTCACATACATTTAGTATTTTTTTCTGTTAACACAATCAAATAGATTATAAGTTGTTATGATATGTAAATGTAATGAAGTTATGGGAGAGCGGCCTCTCCTGGCAGGTGTTTTCACACATAAAAGGAGAAGTCAATCTCAATATTGTTAAACCAACTTTTGTTAACGAATAAAACATATATTTTTTATTCGGTGGAACGCAGAGCCAGGAGCACGCAGGAGGCTCATTGGCGACGTTGACCGCCGCAAGGTTGCCTGCTTGTCGGTCTTCTACAGACTGTACTTCGGTGAGTGTGCTGAAGAACTCCACGACCTCATCCCACCAGCCCCCTTCTACCATCGGACATCTAGACGTACTGCAAGTTATCATCCTTACCTTGTTGCCATTCCACCAATTCGCACCAAACGCTTCCAAACATCCTTCATAATGCGCACAGCGAATGAATGGAACTCGCTACCTGCGTCAGTGTTTCCGAACGCATTCAACCCGAATCTCTTCAAAGTTAGAGTGAACAGGCTTCTTCTGGGTAAGCTCACTCCATCGTAGACTCTGTCTCTGTCACCTTTGACCTAGACTAGAGTCAAGAGCAAACCCATCACAAATAAAAAAAAAAAAAAAATATTATATGATGCAGATGAAAGTACATTGACTGTCATCTTACGAATTGTTCAGTTAAGTTTTTAACAATTGTCAAACATTTTGAAAATGTGTCGCATTGAGAAACGCTAACGAAAAGTCGCGAGGTACTCTAGACAATGTGACAATCTACCAAGAATAACAACTGTAAAATGTTTGGGAACGACCACATGATGCTGGCACTACACTCAGCATATTTGCCAAAATATTTGTGAAATTTTGGCAATGCAAAACGAACCTTACTACTATTGAAAAAGAGTTATTTTTTTCTAGAGCCTCTTTGCAATTATCTACAAACGAAAATGATAATTCCAAAATAGATCAGTCTCTCCCAGACTTATCACCAGATGCGCAGTGACGTAATCAGCTGGTTTTACTCGGCCCTTATTCTTACATCAGAGGCAAAATTAATTAACCGATAAGACCACTTGGGCAACCAAAAACTTTTGCAGATTTTTTGTGCTCCCCAATCAATCAGCTTTTGTCTTACTAATCCCCTTCTAGGGTCTAATCACTATAATTAGCAGTTAATCTTGCATTCTGGTGACATCTTCGAAGTAATGAAAGTACTTGAAGAATTGGATTGAACTTTGTTTTCTGTTTCATTTATTTGTAGACATCCATTTTGGGATTTTCTCAGAATGTTTTATTACGACTCTTTGTTGTTTTGTCGACAAGCGACAGCTATTAACTTAGTAAAATTTGACTTAATAACTTTCTTTTTTCAAAACTTAACAGACAGTCTTCAAAGTCTTTCAGTAACAATAATCTTCTATGTAAATAAAAGACAAAGTATGTATGTTCCTTATAGACTCCGAAACGGCTGACCTGATTTTTAATGAAATTTTCAGAGAATCTTTAGATTAACCCAGCGGATAATCCTATAAAGTTTCGGAGCATTCTTTTTTGAACTTTGAACGCGGGCGAAGCCGCCGGCGGAAGCTAGTAATATATTAATGACGAAAAAGCAGTAAATAATTGTTACCACAATTTTATTATTTACTAAGTGGTCGTTTTTTTTCAATTTAACAACAACTATTTTGTCATTTTTTAGTTTGTCCTGTGCGATATTAACAAAGACAGCCAAATCCTAAGCTTCCGGTCTTCAAAAAACGCAATAAAGCATACGCTTTGATTAGCAAACACAATAGAAATAACAATAGCTTACGCACGCCTGGTGTGCAAACGACGTTTGAGAGAATGACGTTTGGACCTGAAAATTAAACAGCCAATTTTGAAAGGAGTTTGGCAGGCAATCTAACCCCCAAACTTTAAGTAGGAATTATGGTTACGGAAACCCTCCAAATCATAAGAATGCCTGTTCAAGTTCGCATAAAAATCCAATCTAGGCCTGATTGATTAAACTAGTTACGGAGTCAGGGCTTAACAGCCTCTTCAAGCCCTTAAAGTACCTATAAACAATCGCCAATAGCTACCGGGAGACATCAAATTGAATTAAGTACCTATCTAATTGAAAATGGCGGTCTACAGTGTTTTAAATAGATTTTTCTTTTTTATAGCTTGCTGGCAATCTGGAGAGAGCATTGAATTTTAAGTACGTTCAAATAAATGCATCGAAACAATCACTCTGCCTAGCATTTTTTAATAATTTATATCGACTCGTGCAGCTGTTACTACTAAACCACGAGCTCTTTTAAGGATTGGAGATAGTAAAATGTTTTTCAACACACTTGCTTATAAAGTGGCTCTAATTTCACCGCAATTAGGCACATAATGATACCTGTTATCAAACTGTGACTTTTTCATTGCTATTATTTACAAGTGAGTCATAGAGTTTTTGTTTTTAATTTATTGGGTGAGTTGCTTTGTTCTTAAAAAAGTTTCGATACAAAAAAGATCGTGCTCAATAGTACAACTAAATTAATGTACCTATTGCTTGCTCATTTCAAGCAACTTCGTATTTAAATAGATAATTTCAACTTGTACGTGCTTAATAAATAAAACTTTCACTCAAATGTAAATTTTATTTGCTCTGTAATTAAGAAAAATTGAAATTCCCTATTTTGTACGTGCCTAAAACACCATCCACGAAAATCCAAAAAAAAGCTGGCCAAGTGCGAGTCGGACTCGCGCATGAAGGGTTCCGTACCATTATCGCAAAAAACGGCAAAAAAATCACGTTTGTTGTATGGGAGCCCACCTTAAATATTGATGTTATTATGTTTTTAGTATTTGTTCTTATAGCAGCAATAGAAATACATTATCTGTGAAAATTTCAACTGTCTAGCTATCACGGTTCATGAGATACAGCCTGATGACAGACGGACAGACAGACAGACAGACAGACAGACGGATCGTGAAGTCTTAGTAATAGGGTCCCGTTTTTACCCTTTGGGTACGGAACCCTAAAAAAAAGAAAGCTCGTTCTTTTAGTCTATGGCCGATCGCCATTGTTAAATGCGTGCACATAGAAAAACTGATTAATTTTGCCCGCCATTGTGAAAAAAAATTCACAACTCGTTTTTACTGTTGAAAATGATTTTTTAGTATTATTTCCTTCACAAGTGTGTTCAAAAACGTCGTATGATACACGTGTGTACTGATGATTACCGTCCTCGGCTCTCTTAAGACCCTCACCTACGGCTCGGGTCTCAATGGCGCCTCAGCGCTAATCACCAACATTGCACACTTGTACCATCACTCACATCACATCATCAGCCTATTAATGTTCCCACTGCTGGGACACAGGCCTCCTCTCTGTGAGAAGGGACACACACACTTGTACCATAATGTACTATTAATTATATTTTTAGCTAAGCTAGTCATTAAAGATAAATAGTCACAATTTAAATAAAAAGCTTTGTCTTAATGCTATTATGTTAAATTGAAAATCAAATTAAGTTAGATGAGATTTACGTTATTCAGAATTTACTGTAATTTCATTCATATGGATCACATGTCTCAGAGCAGATTATCTTGAAATTGGAAAATCGAAAATGGGAAAAAGTCGTGAGTTTATTTGTCTATGTACAAAATCTCAGCAAAATCGTAGGGATCCTATTGATTTAATAGAGTATCACGCAAAAAGCAAAATAATCAATTCTACAAACACTTAAGCTGATATTATTTTAAGTGATTTTAACACATTATATAAAATCACTTAAAAGCATAACACAATCCGGTTAACCGGGTCACGTAAGCACTTTTTAAACATCAGGCCATCAAAATTGTATACGTATTATCACCGGAACCTCACCTACAGATTGGACCTTGCATCCGTTAAATCTCTCATTTATATCCGGGTCCCCACACGGGTAAATGGATTTACAGCACTCTGTTGAGGTTTTGGACATCAATGGGATTAAGATAGTCGGGTAAAAAGAAAAACCCGGATATGGGAGTAATGAGTGAAAAATGTTACTGGGTATTTTATGAAGTTAAGTCGAAGATTATCAATGGAACAGAATGCAATGTGCAAAACATCCAAAACGCGTTTAACAGCTCTGCCAGTGCTGTAATAAAACCGGCCAAGTGCGAGTCGGACTCGTACACGAAGGGTTCCGTACCATTATTGAAAAAAACGCATAAAAAATCACGTTTGTTGTATGGGAGCCCCACTTAATTTTTTATTTTATTCTGTTTTTAGTATTTTTATTTGTTGTTATAGCGGCAACAGAAATACACCATCTGTGAAAATTTCAACTATCTAGCTATTACGGTTCATGAGGTACAGCCTGGTGACAGACAGACAGACAGACGGACCGCGGAGTCTTAGTAATAGGGTCTCGTTTTTAACCGACTTTCGAAAAAGGAGGAGGTTCTATGTTCGACTTCTTGTATGTTTTTTTTTTTTTTTTTTTTTTTTTTTTTATGTATGTTCACCGATATCTCCGTCAATTGTGGACCGATTTTGAAAATTCTTTTTTTGTTTGAAAGAGTATGTTCCGAAATTGGTCCTATTTTAATTTAGTGAAGATCTGATGAAGAACTTCGAAGATATACAACAGAACTCTTCAATAAATAACGGCAAATCTCTCGGGACTGCTGCAATCGCATGTCTGTTTATTGTTTATACCATTTCATAACATAACATCACGCCAGTACGCTATTAAGTGGTATGCAGATCTGTCATTTCACTGATTATGTTTTGAGTTTCATGTTATTCGGGTAATCTATTCTGCCGTTATAGGTACTTACTACACAACTTGCCTATAGGTACAACTAAAAAGGGTAAAATAAAAAAACTTTTTTGCAAAAAAATACTACCGACTTCCAAATAAAAAACTACAAAGTGAAAAATAACTTTATTTTTGGAAGTCGGTGTCAATATCGCAATGAATTGGTAACTACAAAAGACACCGACTTCCAGAAATAAAGTTATTTTTCACTTTGTAGTTTTTTATTTGGAAGTCGGTAGTATTTTTTTGCAAAAAAGTTTTTTTTACCCTTTGGATACGGAACCCTAAAAAGCTGTTGTGGAATATTGACACTGAATGTTCTTGATGTGTTGTCTGTGTACTTAGCTGTAAGTTTATCAGGGTTGATCAGGGTTGTTGCTGATGCACATTTTTTCACATCCGTGGATGCTTATGCTGATATTTTGTCATTCACTTCAGCGGACACTGATACTGCTTTTAATTATCTTAGCAAGAAAATAAATTTCTTTGTTACTTTTTAAATTTTCTTTAAAAAACAGGGAAAAAGCTTATTGTTTTTACAAAAAAAAAACAATAACTGCACTTTTATCCGCAATGACGTCAACAACGTTATGAATGGTAATTATGAGGCAAGTTTGTATTTGTTTACAATCGCAATCCATAAGACCACATGATTGATCAAAACTCGCAAGCGAAGAGAACACTCGTATCAAAAGCCCCGCTCCTCTGCAGACATGTCACGACTCGAACTTCAGCATTAATAGTCAGCATCTATCAATGCTGATGCTGATATTGAAAATGATGCTGAAGTTCCGCGGATGCTGATGCTGATGTTCGCAACAACCCTGGTAAGTATTATTATGTACCGGGTATAAAGGGTGAATAAAAATGCAGGGGTGAATTGATTGGGATTCAATATGATTGGTTTCTGGCAAAGCATCGAAATATCAATTTTAAATATATGCTAATATTATATATTATATTTTAATTATAATAATATTATAAAGAGGAAACATTTTTTTGGTTGTTTGTTTGTTTGTACCGAATAGGCTTCGGAACTACTGGACCGATTTTGAAATTTCTTTCACCAGTAGACAGCTACATTATTCCTGAGTGACATAGGCTATTTTTTTATCACGAAAACGTTTCCTGTGGGGTGGTCCACGGGAGCGAAGCCGCGGGGAACAGCTAGTCCATTAATAAATTGAAAACAATGTTCAAATAACGTGAAAATAGTGATGTCAACTGAAAATGAAGTTAATTATTTATTTACATCGATAGAATATATATCATCATCATTTCAGCCGAAAGACGTCCACTGCTGGACAAAGGCCTCCTCAATGTGGCGACGCTTGGGGGAATATAATATATATATATATACTGAAAATTAGCTTTTTGTCGGTCAGGTACATTAATAAAAATGTGGACTAATTTTTCTTTTGACACTTAAACATAAAGTGACGACGATGTAATGCCAAGAAATATCGAGCGACGTCATGCTGTAAGTACAATTTATACTGACATAGTGACGTCACAAGCCCCCCTACAGAACTTTGATGCGCTTTATCTTTGTGATTTGGTAGATCAAAAAATACGTGTCCTACATTATTCGATAGTCTCACTAATGGACTAAATGGAATTATAATTTTTCAACCTAGGAAACATCCCTATTCTCTTCATCCTGCTTTATGGTATTTAAAAAGTTAGTTATGGAAAGGAGACGGATACGCTTTCATACAATTTTGGGCCTGGATGTAAAAAGATGAAATTGGTGTCAATTGATAGCTACTATATTATCAAACATTCACTGAAAATTTTGCAGATTTTAGCAATCTGAGAGCCGAGATAAAAGAGATTAATGAAAAGTTAGGTTACGTAACAATCTATACATAACAGCCAATTTTTAAACTGCGATTGCCTCCTTCTTGGTAAGTCGGTTAAAAAACAATCGATTTCTATGTTAGATTTTTTTTTTCTGATTTTTTTTTTGTTTATGTTCTACGGTATCTCCGTCAATTATGGACCGATTTTGAAAATTCTTTTTCTGTTTGAAAGAGTGTATTCCGAAATTGGTCCCATTGTAATTTAGTGAAGATCTGATGAAGAACTTCGGAGATATATACAACAGAAATCTTTAATAAATAACGGCAAATCTCTCAAGATTGCTGCAATCGCATGTCTGTTTATTGTTTATACCATTTCATAACATAACATCACGCCAGTACGCTCGAAAGGTGTACGCAAATCTCTCATTTCACCGGCTATGTTCAAGTTCAAAGGCGACATACTAAACCACTTGCCTATTAGGTAGGTACAACTAAAAAGGTAAAATAAAAACCTTTTTTGCATTGGTACCTACGAAAGACACCGACTTACTTTGTAGTTTTTTATTTGGAAGTCGGTAGTATTTTTTAGTAAAAAAGTTTTTTTATTACAGCGACTAGTCGCTGTGCCACAATTTACACAACCATCCATGGTGTCAATATCCAATCGTTAGGTCGTTCGTAGAATCCAAAATAACAAATCCAAGTTCAACGCTAAAGCGGGGTTTTCAGTGTCCGGTATGGTAGCAAGGCAAGGGTCGTACAAGAAGGTAGATCAGAAGTCCGTAGAATGAAAGCAGCAGGGATCGAGGAAAATATCAATAAAACTATTGGGGGAAACACATTCAAAATTATTATATATATATTATTCTTATTCTATTCTTATAGACCAGTGTTTTTCAACCTGTGGGTCGCGACCCCCTGGGGGGTCGCAAGAGGTCGCGAGAACTACCTCAGTAAAAAACAATAAGGATTAAAAATAATAGGACATCTCAAGAAAATTCCAATAAGGCCAAACAGCACTAGGATACATTGGTTTTATTTCGGAGTTCCAGTGCCTACCTTCCCGCATCATCATCTGATCAGTTCAATGGTATCATTATCACCATTACCATTTATTTATTTATATTATGGGGGTCGTGTCATGAAAAAGGTTAAAAACACAGCACACGGCATAGACCACTGACTTATAAACCTATGGACTAGCCATACCTACGAAATTAGCGTGCATACCTACATAAATCGGGCAATTAAGATGGTTGCCATTGGCCAATTAGGTAGGCCATTTGCAACTGTTTGACAGCACAACTACACAGATAAACGTACATATACGGCACACAACTACCAATTTTACTCGGCAATCAACATGGCGACCGGTCACGCATAGACATGATTTTGACGTCACTCAAAAGTGTTACCAAGTTTAGTCCTTGACAAACATTTAGATGTCTCTCTTTTCATATGCAGCTCTTGGTTAGTTAAAAAGAGACAAAACGCTTTTTGACATGCGTGTGTCGAGATTATAGATATTTGTATAACTATTCTTCATATAGTAGAATATGCCGTCTCCTTATTTTTCCTACCTCATTGGCATAGACTATAAAGAGTGTCATGTCATACATGTCAACGTCAAGTCAGAGTTAGCACAGACTAAAAATACAACAATCGATTAGTAAACGTGAATCGATTTATCTTAATTATGTAGATATTTAATTGGTTTAAACTGTTTAATACGTTAATTCTAATAGATTTAATTATTTTCATTTAATAAATCATCTGGTGAAAGCATGTTCTTAAA
Organism: Orthosia incerta; assembly: GCA_948252205.1. Classification (NCBI taxonomy): domain Eukaryota; kingdom Metazoa; phylum Arthropoda; class Insecta; order Lepidoptera; family Noctuidae; genus Orthosia; species Orthosia incerta. Next base: position 6,083,737 of record OX411749.1, read on the forward strand.
TAGTATGAACTCTGTCACGTTAATGATTACATTTTTATTGATATTCGATTTACTTCGTAACCTTAACTTAATTTTTGGATTTCTCATTTTCCAGATTGTGAATTAAGCTGATTTTTCACATTTTGAATTAGAAAAATATAACCCTTTTTTAAACCATACCTCAACTTATTACATTCAGGCCCAGAAATCCCCGTCTCCTTTGAATTCCTAATTCAATTGATCAAAAATGTTCATTTGTTTCAATGTGAGTCAAGAGTGAATAGGTTTCTTCTAGGCAAGCGTGCTTCACCGTAGATTACGTCATCGCTTAAGACGACGACTAACGCCAACGACCTTGAAGGAACAAAACGCGCACCCGTTTCACACCCGCGCGACCCAAAATTTTGTAGTTTTTTGTACTTTCCTTATTATTCTATGACTTAAAAAAAAAACCTCAGATCAAAATGTAGATAATTAAATTGTCTTTGAGATGGTGTTGATTTCATTAAAATACGCCCAGAGGTTTTGGTGTGGTTGTCATGTTTTTGTCCGTTTTAGACGTAACTTTACAAATTAATTACACTATGTTATACGAATAAAACTCAAAATTTGCTTAGATCAAATTATTAAAAAAAATAGTCTAATATAACATATATTTTTTTCAAAAAATTACGACTAGCCATTTAGACGTGATTCTCATTTTAAAATCAGCTACTCAAGGGAATCGGCGCCTTAACATCAGGCGAGATATTGGTCAAACGCGAGTGTATAGATAATATTTTTTTTCATTATTTATACTGCAACTCCTGACAACCCTAAACCTGGTTTGAAGACGACCCTAAAAACGTTTACAGCTACAGGTCCTTTTATTCTGCTCAAGTTATTGATTTTCGGAGTACACTTGCCTTTTAAATTCGCAATTCCCCCGAATAAAAAGTTAGTACCGAAGTCGTTTTCTAGGTAACAGGATGCCCGTCTGCCAAATTTTACCAATATCGGTAGTAGCGTATTTTATCAGTGAAAATGTTTCTAGCAAGCGGGCAGACAGTGAGTGTCGCATTCTCTCTAAGTTGCAAAGATATTGAATTTTATCGAAATAAAGTGTGGGTGAGGCAGGTAGGTGTAGGAAAATTAAAATTCTCGTAAAACCTATTTTGTGAGTATGATTAAATTAATTTGTGCAGCTTCTTTTTTAACCGACGAAAACAAGAAGGAGGTTCTCATTTCGCTATGTTTATTTTTATGTATAACCACGCATAATTTTTTTTACAGAGTGGTCCGATTTTTTTTTTTTTGGAACGTATCGGTCCCATTTAAAATTATAAAAAATAACCACCTCTAAAGATAGAAAAAAAGTATTTACTGATAAATTGCCAACTGAATTTTCAATTACGAACCGATTCTGTTGAATAAACTAAAAAGAGACAAAAGCATTTTCAACAAAAAAAAAACTGACGAAATAAAAAGCAAAAACATAAAAAAAAACTATTTTTCTAGCATTTTGAGGCCGCACAACAAACTATTTATTAAAGAACATCAACTAGCAACAATCATTCTACACTTTAGGTTTAATTTGCATGTTTGTTTATTTGGCGCTATCTCAAAAGTATAGACTAAATTATTTTTGTTAAAAAGGTATTTTGAATTATCTTCTAACATTCAGCGAAGTTTGAAGGGTTTAATTGAAACCGTTATTAAAATAGATAAACGAAATTTTTAAATCTTATATTTTGAAACTACATAAGAATTATATAGTTCGATAGCTGCGTGTTATGGATTTTCGTGTCGTTTACGTCTTTTCAATTCTTTTTTTTTACCTAAGTATTTTTTTTAGTGTTTTTTAGGGTTCCGTACCCGAAAGGTAAAAACGAGACCCTATTACTAATACTCCGCGGTCCTGTCTGTTTGTCTATCATGAACCATGTTAGTTAGACAGTTGAAATTTTCTCAAATGATGTATTTCTGTTGCCGCTATAACAACAAATACTAAAAGTAAAAACAGAATAAAATAAATATTTGAGTGGGGCTCCCATACAACAAACGTGATATTTTGCCGTTTTTGCGATAATGGTACCTACGGAACCTTCGTGCGCGAGTCCGACTCGCACTTGGCCTTGTCTTTTTTACGCTTTGGGGAGGCCTATGTCCAGCATGGATGTCTTTCGGCTAATATGATGTTGATAATTAATCTTTTTTCCATATTTTTGATTCACATTTCCTACTTAATCTTCTCTCCATCTGTTTCTAATGCTCGTATGAGTTTCTAATTAAAAATATGGATCTCTGAGAACTATGGTCCTTAATTACATTTTCGTTCTATTTTTGACATATCAAATTAAGTGGGAAACTCGACTACTCTTTTCTGATACACACCTACATATTATGTGTGTCTAGTTCTCCTCATTCCAAATCTAGAGAACCACTTTTCTAGATTTGGAATGAAACCAAGTCTCTTTAGATTAGTCTCTAAACTCAGCGTGGGACGAAACCCAGCTGTTTCATTGGCATGTGGTTTCGTCCCGAACAGTGATACAAATGAACTGTGGTACAACTGAACCGGTCTCACTGAGCTATAGGGAATGTAGTTTGTAATTTGCGTGCAGTACTAAAGTTTGGACCGAAGGGAGACATGGTGGTGGTCGAGACTTTAAACCAGCTCAAATTAGAACCACCAGCCCGTTCTATTTTAGTTACTTTCATAGTATAATGTCTTACGGTATCTTACTATGAAGAAGGGCTGCAGACATTGAGTCAATTTATTCTGCAAAAACGAGCCATCAGAGCGATAGACAATTTTCGCCAGCGCGATTCTCTATTTATATTATCTACTAGCTGTACCTGCGGCTTCGCTTCCGTAATCTGTCCGCCAACCCTAACCTACTTACCTTCCTGCCTACCCTACTTACTTACCTACCATTTTTATTTCTATAGCCATCATTCTTTCGCGGAGAATCTTAACACCGCCATTCAGAAAATGACTTCAAATGCACAACGCCTTCTATCGAATATCGAGTTCAACTGTTCGGGTATCTGGATTGCGTGTGTTGTGATAATTTTATTTCTTGAACACTTTAAATTCATCCAACTTTTGATAGAGTGATCCGATTGCGATGAAACAAAAACTTAGTAATTCTTCAAGTTACGCACAATTTTTATGTATAAAAGTTATTTACATTGGTTTCGTACATTTCACGTGATGCGTGTATAAATAAACAGATAAACAGACAAAAATGCCAAAAATACGGGAAGTAGGTTCTGTTGGTCCTTTAACACCCTGGCCATTTTTTTTGGAAATAGTTTTGACGTACAAAAATTGCTTTTCTACAGGTTTATTATATGTATTGATGATGATTCTCTGACGGTTCCTTGTCAATATATTTATGAAAATATCATGTACGTGAGAACATGATGTTAAACATATTTTTAGTAAAATTTTACGTGTATCTGTCTGTGGCATCACAGCTCCTAAACGGATGAACCGATTTGAAACCGAGAGACTTTAGTGCTTTTTTTCTAACTGAACAGACAGCTGTGCTGCTGGGGAGTTTGTTGCGCCACTTCTTCTTCCCAGCAAAAGCACTAGGAAGTGGTGAAGGGCGGGCGTTTTTGGGGGACTGTCTTATGTAATTTTGACGTTCGGAAAGTGCTGATTCTCAGCCTAGTTTGAATAAATGACTTTTGAATTTTAATTTTGAATTTGATGTAAATGTCTATACAGTTCTAACATAACTGTAGGAGATTATAAAATGTAACAGTCATGATGATATTTTTTGTGAAAAATGTAGGTAGTTGTGTGGGTTTATGAATATGATTTAAAAGATGATCAATATGCGACCCAACCAACTACAATGAGAAACAATAAAAGCAAAACAGTTTAATTACAAGACAGCTGAGCATCTGGCCGTTAGGTACAAAGTACAAAGCTACTCACCAATATTACCAGTAAACATAACACATAATAAGTTTGAACACTCACCCAACACGTTGGGGTAAACTTCACGTGATTATTATAAGAAGGACGAGTGCAAATTATTGTCGGATTAGCTAGATTTTACGAGAATTATTTTGCATGGATAAAAATGTGAGTAGAGTGACAGTGAAACTCGTCTGCTCGCTCACGGTCAATGCCATGAGATGCCTCGTTCAAGAACTTTAGTTCCTCGCGGCTCGCATCAACTTCACCTGGCTGCGTTCGGAAACTTAGTTTGCGTTGATAGATCCCTACCGTTAATTAACTGAAGGGATTTTATTGAAATTAATTAGATGTATTTTATAAGTATTTATTAGTGAATTTAAGGTTGATTTTATTTGTAATTAGATTATTTTGTGTTATTAGTTTAAATTAGAAGAAGTTAAGTTAAGTAAAGGAAGATTGTAACAAACCCGTTACAGGGCGATGCCGGCTACATGGTCCAAACCTCTATGTGTAGTATGTTTAGAACGCTGCGCAGAGAGGACGTTTTTACGCTCGTACCGTACGTTCATTACAACGACGTCATGCCGCCTTGCCTACCAAAACTTCAAAAAGAATATACTGATAAACTTTAAAAACTTTAACGCTGATCTTACTATCTCCTTACTGATATTTAAATGTGAAAGTTTGGGTGGATGTGTGTATGTTTGTTGGTCAATCAAGCTAAAATTGCTGAGCTGATCAGGATGAAATTTGCCACAGAGATAGATTGTAATCTGGAATAGCACATGCATCTTTTCATCCCGGTATAATGTTCCCTTGGGATAAGAAAATACTTTTCACGCGGGCGAAGCCACTAACAGAAGGTTGTAAATTTAAAGGTACCTTCAAAGTAAAAGAATATACTTTAAAAAAATATCACTTACATTTTTTTTTCAGTTGAGTCTTTATATGACTCTGATGTCAAATCCCAAAGACAGGGCAAGTCTCTGTATATTTTTATATACAAAGACTTGCCTTGCATAATTCGCTCTATTGAGCCATTTTTGCGCGTGCGTGTGCGTTCGCCGCCTGCAGAAGCGCGACTGTCATACGCCTGGTTGTAAACAAGCGGCTAGACGGTTTCAAACAGTTTGCCAACCAACTGGTTGGCAACGCACGCTTTTCTACCAAGGGCGTTGGAAGGTCATGCTAAATTTGGTTTGAAACCACTGTCTATACGGTTTGAAACGACCGCTTCAGACCAAGGTGACCTTGGTTTTTGACTTGGTTGGGAACTTTGTAGCAAAGGCTGAAGTCGCGGGGCAAATGCTAGTCTTCAAAACAAGTTACGCAATTAAATACAGTGTATTGCCTTAAATTAGATAACCAACTAACCGAAACACTAAACAACCAATCTGACACCTCAACTGTAACTTAACCCTCAATTAAAACAAGCTCGATTTCTGACCTTTACAACAGCTAAAATGTTCCACAAAAACAAATAGATCAAAAGCTAATAGAGTTGCTCGCTATACTCGCGGGACGGCGGGTTAATTGGACCACTCGTTCAGACCACTAATTGAACCGTCTTCTTTACGCCCCACGCCGTCTATGTCAGCCTTAATTCCAGTATCACTTTCTGTAATTAATATTCTGTGGCTTCAATGGCGCGATTGGCTTTTTGAATTTGGAATGGCTCGGTGTCGTTAAAGGGTTATTTAAAATTTTGTTACTGTTTCGGTAAATTTTAATGATTGAAATGTATCGTTGTGTTGAAAGTTATATTGAACATCAATTAAGAACATTTTATGCGTGAGATGATGTCATAATTATAAAATGTTAACATCGAAGTTCGTCTTTAAAGGTCACGACAAAACGACACCGATGCGATGTTTAGTCGCATTGTCACCAATGAAATGATGAAATGTTTTTTTTTTTACATATAATTTCCACTACCTTGTCTATTATGTAAAACATTGCCTAAGAAATTCGTTTCGAAATATGAACATTTAGACCCAAGATTATAAAATAAAAATGAAAAAAAAATCAAAATTACATAATAACAGTTACGAAATGACTTTTGTGTGGAGTTTTGATATCATTATGTAACTGGCAAAATGATACTGAACCTGTTACCTATCGAAATCCGCGCGTGGATTGTATGTATATAGTCTGTGGTTTTTAGTCTGAACGTTTCTATTAATTTGTTGTTGGAACTTATTTACATTTAATTAAGTAAGCTCATCAGGTAGTGGAAAAATAATCGTTCGTGTCTCGCATAGAAAGGCTTTATTTTTTTCAACTTATTGTTATGCTCGACACGAAATGTAGTATTTCGTTACCTTTATACCGGTAAAAGCAAGTCCACCATGACACTAAATTTGGTGTCAACGACAAGTCCAACGCTGATCCCATTACATATCACATGCAAACATATATAACCTCTTGATTTATTATGCGGTACCCAAATTCCAAATAACTTAGACCATTTTCGATCTTCAATCACACAATGCCAGTTCGAATAATTCCGGTCTAATTAGACGTAGAGAAAGAAGGTTCGTGTAATCTCGAGAGTCGGTCTAGAAACGTCGGTGTTTTTTTTCTTGAACGAAAGGCTAACTTTCTCGTGCTTTTTCTTTTGTGATTGAAACTAAACGGAATTAAATGAGTTGGCAAAATGTTAGACGGTAAGCTTTTGTGAGTCAGCGTCTAATTTGTGAGTATTTTGAGCTGTGTTACTCCTTGAACTCTTACGGTTTGGTTGACAGTAATTAGTTTCTACAAAATTAAACTGACTGTTTCGAGGTGGCTCAGGAAAAGATTACTTGAAAAGATTTGGGAAGGCCTCTTGCCCAGGGACAATTTAGGCTAATATAAAAAAATATGAAACTGACCGTTGGTTTCTGATGACTTACTTGACCTAATGTCCTACGTCCCCTGGATGGGGCAAAGTGCGTCCAAAGTAATCCTCCATCGCGATCGGTCCTGAGCTTCACGCTTCAACTCACTCCACGTTATACCAATTGCTTGTCGCTTCCGCCAACACGGTGCGACGCTAGGTTTGACGGGGACGGCCACGCTTTCTTTTGCCTTGGGGATTCCAATCTAGCGCTTGCTTCGGTATATGATCAGAATCTCTGCGACGCTTGATCTGGCGGTCGATCGGGCTCTCGTGGCATTGCTCCATCATCCAGCTCCACGTTGGTGATGGTCTCGGGCCAGTAAATGACGAGTATGCTACGAAGACAGCGGTTGACGAAAACTTGGATTTGGCGTGAGATGACCTTCCACGTTTCGCACATGTAAAGCAACACGGATTTGACATTTGACCCGAAGATTTTGAGTTTAATCCTTCATGTGAGTTCCCGCGATTGCCAAACAGGTCTCAGCTGCGCGAAAGAAGCTCGTGCTTTGGCGATCCTTGAAGCGATGTCCTCTTCACTACCTTCAGTTGCCGACACGACGCTCCCGAGGTAAGTAAACTTGTGAACGTGTCCACTGCCTCTGTGCCAATCAGCCACGGTGAAGTATTCTTCACACCAGATCTCATATCTTGGGTCTTCCGGGTGTTTATTTTTAGTCCCGTTTTTGTCGCTTCCTGACTTAAATCTATTTTAGCTTGCATGTCAGCGTGGGTATGACTCAGCAGGCATAGGTCATCGGCGTAATCCAAGTCCTCTAAGACGTTGGATAATCCCCACTCTATCCCGCGGTGCTTGTTGCCGAAAATGCGAAGCAAGATCCCGTCAAGAACGACTAAAAAGAGGAGCGGTGAAAGGAGACAGCCCTGGCGGACACCTGCGTGTACTGCTATATCATCCGAGATGAGGCCATCGTGAGTTACCGATAGTGATGTTAAATTTAGTCGCTTTTTGCGTGATTTAGTGAAACGGCAGTGTTTTATGTTTCGACCATGAATTAATTGTGTGGCTTTGATTCTGCAAAAATTAGGTAAAACTATTGAAATTGTTCTTTCAGTTCACAGTCCTTGTTGATCATGTTTATTTACGTATCAGTGTTAGACGTGCTCGTATTCTACTTCTACAAATCATACTAATATTATAAATATAAAAGTGTTTGTTAAACCGGCGCCAATGACGCTGGGTCATATTGACCCGAGGTGATTTCGTACGGCCATATTTTGTATTTTACGTGCTTTGTTCTAATAGCTGGCGATACAGTACCTCTCCACCCGATGTGCACAAAAATCCTTTATACTCGAACCTAACTCGAATCTTTCTCAATGTGAAGCAATAACTATCTTTTTCCCAATCAAAAAAGCATATAAAATTTTCAGATAATTTGAAAACCTTTAATAAACTTTACATAACTGTGTGTTACATTTGCATTTCTATTATTTTTTCCCATTTACTGTAACTGGTACTCGTATTATGTTCCGAGGCCATTTTGCAAACAATTGGTTTCATTACCATTCGTGCATTGAGTTGGGACGAAATCAATTGAATACAAATAAAAAAAATCGAAGTGTCTGTTTGTAATATCAAAATAACAGCTTTTTAAAAGCATATGAAAGTATATACGGTACTTTTAACAAAAATATAACTTAAATTTTTTATCCGTCTGTCTGTTTGTTGTGACTAATCACCTATTTTCACTAGCAGATAGCTGATGTTATAATGTGTAACATAAGCTATTTTTATTTTAGTTAAATTAACACACGCGTAAACAAAAATAAAACCCTTGTTTCTTTAGTTTTACAAGTTTGACGGCCGCTAGCAAAAGCATGTTTTAGAATACAATTGGTTTCATTACCATTCTTGTATTTAGTTGGGTCGAAATCAATTGAATTTTTTCGCTATACGCACATTTTCACCGTACCTAAATCGAATAGTTTATTTACTTTTTTACCATAGGTCTAGTAGTTTATTAAGTTCTTTATACACTGATAGTTAATACATAGATACCTATGTATAATTTAATTTACTTTGAAGGTCTCAGGTCTTTGTAAAAAAGGAAATTGATTTTCAGCCATTTATTTGAGAATAGATTGAAAGAAATTGTTAATTTAAAAAGCAATTTTCTATTGAACTTGGCAATGTTAATAAAAATGATCGTGAATTATGATTGATGGATTACTTCAAAGGGATGGGTAGGTTAAGGAACTTTTTCTCAAACATCCTTGGCAATTTGAGCAATATTTTGACAACCTTGGCTGGAGCTGAACTGGCCATATACATGCGAGCAGCGGCCGGCAAAAGTTGTATGAAAATCCATATCTGTCGTGTTTAGCAGCCAAATAAATTACATAGAAAACTCATATCTGTCGTGTAATTTAAAAATGGAACGATCTTTTACTCCGAAACATGGCAACCAAGGAGGTAACTTATCAAAGGTTTTATTTAAATTTCGAACTGGCTTGCAAATAGAAAGATGTTTATTGAAAAAAAAACTAATGAACACTTTAACACGGGGGAAAATTATTATTGTTCGTCATTGATTTTGAAAAGTAATTGTGTCTGACAAAATTAGTTCTAGGTACTAATTAGTTTTAATTGCCACGCATTATTTGAGAAAAGTACTATACAAGCCTTGGCCATAACTAGGCATTAATGGACTTACGTATGTGTGCCTCGGCTTCATTTGCACGTTCTGTCCATCAATGCCTCTTTTGCTGGCCAATGCAGTAATGTACTATACCTTGTGAATGCTTGATGCCCATGACAAATAACTTTCCTGAAGTGATAAACTCTGAGCCATGTGGTTTTCTTTCTCTTGTTTTTTGACGTGGGTCATCCACGTCAAAAAAATGAAGAAGACCATTTTCCTGTCATCAATAATAGGGATGTTTCCTGGGGTACAAAAATAATAATTCTATTTAGTCCGTCTGTGAGATTATCAAATAACATTGGACCCGTATTTTTACCTGACTGCCGAAGGAGGGTAATGTGTTTATCAGTCTATGTATGTATGTTTGTTCCTACGTGGCGTTCTAAAGACCAAAAGCGTTGGCCGATTTTGATGATTCTTACGTCAATCGATTTGTCTTAACCCTGCGAGAGTCACTGGCTACATTAAAATTAAAAATTTGAAAAATGGCTGATTTTGGTTGCCATATTGTGGGGACCCAAATTTTTTTTTTCTTCCATGCCCCCATCGTGTGGGGAATCAAAATAAAGGGTTTTTAGAGGTGATTTCAAAATATATTGCACTTATATGTTTAAATTAACATAATTCAAAAAAAAAAAACTAAAAAGTTATAAATAAAAATATTAATAAAAAAATAAAAAAAACCCGACAACTTAAAAAGCGAACTAAAAAGACGCAAACAAGAAGAAAATCATGCTGTGCAGTTGGAGGACACATCTGGTTTTGGCCAGCCAGCTCACGCATATGTATCCTCCGACTGCACAGCATGATTTTCTTCTTGTTTACCTCTTTTTAGTTCGCTTTTTAAACAATCGGGCTTTTGTTTGCTGTTTAAGTTAAGTGCATAAAAGTTTAGGAGTGGGGGCTTGTGACGTCACTATGTCAGTATAAAGTGTACTAATGGCGTGAATTCACACGATATTTCAACGCACTGTATCTTAATTTTTTTTTGTTTTCTTGGCAAAAGAAAAAAACCGGCCAAGTTCGAGTCGGACTCGCGCACGAAGGGTTCCGTACCATTATCGCAAAAACAGCAAAATAAAAGTGTTTTTTTTGCCGTTTGAATATTTATTTTATTCTGTTTTTAGTATTTGTTGTTGTAGCGGCAACAGAAATACATCATCTGTGAAAATTTCAACTGTCTAGCTATCACGATTCATGAGACAGAAAGACAGACAGACGGACCGCGAAGTCTTAGTAATAGGGTTCCGTTTTTACCCTTTGGTTACGGAACCCTAAAAAATACGTGTACAATATTTTTAGGTTATCTAACTGACAGATTTAATAGATATTTTATTGATATACCCTATTTAGTTTTTATGGTCACCAAACCATTACGCAGCATTAATCATAACTATTACATTCTTTGCTATTTGTTTTCCAAGCTGTCTTATTATCTGATCTTGAACTCATTTGGAAATAAGTAGCTTTTGTAACAAGCAAGCAAACATACATTTAAGTATGGATGTTTCGTCATCGTATAGCGTAATTTATCTCTTTTCGGGCAACACACGATGTCCCAATCGATTTATGCAGTGGCAATCGCAACTGTCTTTACAGTTGTCATACGTGACGTCACAACCGCAAAGAAAAGGAAAATAAAACCGTCTGTCACTTTTTACGTCTCTCTGAACGCACGCGCATATCTCGCGATCTCTTCGGCAGAGAGATTAATCCGGATCAGCTGCTTGATATCTACCTAAGCAGCTCGTGACCATCATCCTAAACTCAACTGTGGTGAAATATCAACGAAAGGCGGGCAGCGAAAGCAGATATAGCAAATTAAGGTACGTACACGTATTATAGTTTGTTACTGCTTTATTTCGTGGAACAATCGTCTTCGTTTATCGCCTAGACCATCTCCAGGTCTAGTCCCAATTGTGTGGTTTCTCATCGCAACCTAAAATACTTTCTCACGACCGCACAATGGATAAAATCACTTCAAGTCGATAAGCCTAATTTTCAACTTTTATACAGGTGCAACTTTTATATTATAAAGGAAACCAAGAGACCATGGACTGTATCGATATCCCTGCACGCCAGTTGATATCTGTCGAACGAAATATCCGATTTGAAAGCGGGACAAAGGCAAAACGGGTCGGCATTAGCACTTCAGTGTAAATTGACCCTCCGAAGCTCCATTCGCTAAAGAAACGCTTAGAGCGAAGTCAATGCACTCTATTGTCACCGCGTAGGATCCTGATAAAATGAAAATGAGCTTAAGATAGTCAATATAGATAGGTAGATAGTATATAGATAGATAGTAGATGGATAGATAGTTAAGGTAGTTAGTGGTTAGATAGGTGGTAGTATGAGGTTAGTCGGCAGGTACCTTTTTTTTTTATATACCTAGCCCCACACTACGAATTTCTTCCTGTATCGTGGGTGCGTTTACAAACATATAAACTCACATACACAACACCCAGAGCCGGAACAACTATCTGTAGGTCATAGAAATATTTGTTCTGTGCGGGAATCGAACCCGCTACACGCAGCGCAGCAGTCAATCGCTCAACCACTGCGCCAACCGTGCGCCCTTTAAAATTTACTTTGGATGATAGGATATTTTTGTGGAAGAGTTTGTCTAGGCAAGACGAGTTAGCATAGGTTTATACTACTGCCAATCTATATTATAATAATAATATTATAGTATAGAATTTAAAAAAAAAAGATTTTTTTTTTGTTTGTACCGAATGGGCTCCGAAACTACTGGACCGATTTAAAAAATTCTTTTACCAATATAAAACTACATAATTCCTGAGTGACTTAGGCTATTTTTAAATCCCGAAAATGGGTCCTGTGAGATGGTCCACGGGAGCGAAGCCGCGGGCAACAGCTAGTTATGGTATAATCTTAATTGACAGTAGTAACCAACTGTGGCTAGGTCTCAATCCTCTTTGTGAAAAAATATCTGGAGTAGGCACTGTGAAGGTTGCACGCAGCTACGAACCTTGCAGTATGCTGGCTCGCAGAAAATACATCTGGCTGTTTTTAAAGTGTTATGTGAGTTTAAAATAGATTTCAAGATACGAGTACTGTCTCAAGGTACAGGTTGCCCGAGTTTGAGAGGCAGGGATCATTTCTCAATGGTTACTATGAAATTCATACAATATGTAAACTGTAATGTAACCTTTTTTTGCACCAATAAACATTTTTCTATACTCTATACTAATATTATAAAGAGGAAAGATTTTAATAGGCTCCGAAACTACTGGACTGATTTAAAAAAATATTTCACCAATAGAAAGCTACATTATTCCTGAGTGACATAGGCTATTTTTTATTCCCGATAACGGGTTCTGTGGGTGGTCCACGGGAGCGAAGTCGCGGGCAACAGCTAGTATTTAATATTTATTTATTTAAAATACTGTGGAACAAAGTAAACGATACTTTAGTGTATCAGATTTAGTGAAGAGGCCATGCGCGCGTTATGATATTATGTAAACGTGAAGTATTTTAATCCTATTCAAGCGCCACTTACGACTTTTATATTACTACGTGAAACACAGGCTTTTTTTTTTTTTGGTTTGGAAATCATCTAATGACTTCTCCCGCTCTGGGTGAAGCGGGATGTCAGACTTTTACTGACTAAAACCCACCCGTGTTACTTCAGTTGCTTGTGCCAGGGACGCGGTAACTCTCTTTCAAATTTATCCGCGACCACGTGAAACGCAGCTGTGTCTTAGGTATTTCACAGTCTCTACAAGAATTTTTATGTCTAAAAGATAACTTTAAAGAGTAAGCTAACCAAAATAAAAGAACTCTATGCTTAATTGAAAAAGCATCTATAATTCTTGGCAAGTATTTTTTTAATGTTTGTTTTTCTATTCTATGAGTGATTGTAAATTTTATCTAAGTACAGCGATATATTATGAATGGATTGAGAAACTACAAAGAGAAATACTTGATTGAAAAATCCTAGACAACACTTTGCAGCTGAACAAATGCGTCTTTCTTCATAAAGTCAACGACTTTATTTTTTTTATAATATTTGTTTATTTTGACGATTTTTACTTTGCTTTTCTACGTACAAACTCTTCATAAATTTTAATATAAAAAGTCATTGTTATTGTTTATACAAATAGCATATATATAAGGAGTACATGAACTTTCTTTACGTATTATATTCTTAAGCAGACGGGCTGTCTCTCTTTTATTGAAATATTATTCTTAAGATTAACGTTGTGTAGTTCCTATTAATATAAATCACAGAGACAAAGGATAATGTTATAAGCTAATCACAAAACGTAAGGAGGTACTGGCTAGTTAAAAATGTTTATGGAAGCTTGTCAATTTTATTCTTGTTCAGACTACCAAATGATTGTATATAATTCTAAGACAATCCATGGTGTCGTCAAGAGCAGCACATATATTACTTTGGCACTCACCTGCTGGTTTGGTCCCTGGGGTGGTCACGGCGTGCAATGTGTTCTGGTGCCCCTGTGATGGGGGGTACCCCCAGTGGAGGGTCCAGTGACGGACAGCCGCGGCGGGTTTGCGGTTAATGCTAAAGCGTGCCCGTGTTCCAAAGTGGCAGCAAAAAGATTACTTTGGCTATATTTTATAAAATACAGAGGGCAGGAAAGGAGATAGAAAATACATAGTTTGCAACACAGCTGCTGCTTCCATGAAACTGCGCAGTTTTTGAACCAACATAATTCGAACATTATTATGTACTAGTGTGCCAGCGGCATAAAGAATACTCAGACAATTCAAAAACATAATTATTTAGTGTAAGCCCGTATATATGACAAAAGTTGGTGTAGGTACTGTCTGCGATAAAAAGTATTGTCTAGTCTATGATAGCCGATCTAATCAAAAAATATTTCGCCAAAATTCCCAGCAACAAACAAAATCTTAACACCATAATATATTCGAGGCAAAGGCAGCAGAGATGAGAACACATAAACTAGAGATGGCCTGTCGCATTGGATATTTGCTTAACAATATGTGTTCCCAATATGCAGTATACAGCCAACGGCTTGACGGCCCCGTAAAATGGAATACAGCTGGATATATCCGCTATACCTTGAATATCCGTGAATATCCGAAGGGGTTTATCCGCGCAGAGCGGTTAAATCCGCGCCCTGCTTATGTTAGACAATGTGGCGACGATTGTGGTTATGTGCTTAGTGATGAGCGGCAGCGATTTGTGGAAGCAGCTTCAATAGTTCACGATTTGTAGAAAAGATGTGCAGATAACGTGTGACTTGCCAAACTTTTGTGATGTTGCAGATAAAACGTACTTTTAAGAGTAATTTTATGAGCTGAAATCAGGATTTATTGAAAATAATCGCCTAAACAATTGCTCGAAAGATTTTAATATATCACTTAGATTCCGTAAAAATATTGCAAAGAGCTGATAGAATGAGAAATAGCGTCACTGATGCGAAGCGCACAGGTTCGGTAGTTGTGGTGACGCTAGGGAGGCCTATGTTCAAATCTTTCGACTGAAATGATAATGATGATGACGAGCGTAACTTTTACTAGAATCATATTTTTTCTTTCAGTGTCTTAAACTTTAAAGTTTCCGCTATCTTCTAACACTATATCCTGACAGTAACGATCCCTGTCTAGCTAACATACATGATATAAGGTCTAGAAGCACTGCATATAGTTGATACGACTATTCCACCGTGTCGTCAGTTTCTACATAAAACTATTCTCTTCTTCGATAATATATAACGTAAGACCACGCCTGTATTCCCCGAGGGGTTGGGCAGGGGTGCACTTACAGTAAACTCACCTTTCTCCAATTATTTTTAAGTGTAATAGGGGGTGAGCTTCCCACCGCACTATTAAAAGAAAGAAAAGAAAGAAAGAAACAAAATAAAGAAAAGAAAGAAAGAAAAGAAATAAAAGAAAAGAAAGAAAAATATTTATTTGTGACCCGCACAGGAGCTACGAGATAAGAAAAAACAGTAAAAAAAAAAAAAAAAAAACCCGTGCGAGACCAAAAAGGCTCCTATCTCAGCATGTGCAACGACATTAAAAAGAAAATAACACTGCGCTGATATTCTGATAGGGCCCACTGTAGATGCCACGGACACATTCACGAAAACGGATCATATTTAAGAAATAAATCACAAACCACTGCAACTCCTGGAAGCCAGAATTAACAGTGCCGACCACCAGAAAAACGCCGAGGCAATGAATCTCGACGAAGTCCCGGAGAATGAATAACTGGTTTGGATCCCGCAACGAAATTAATCCGAAAAGAATAAAAGAGGAGTTGGAAAAAAAAACATCATTTCTACTTCCCTCAATATCAAGCAAGATACAGAACAAACAAGGCCAATAGGCACAAAGGGTCGTTAAAAACTGGGATAAGCACAGTTGCCTAGCACCATGGATAAACATTATCATTCTTCTTTCTTCTTGTTAGAAAAACATCATTAATATTAATGGGTCCTAACATTGTGAGCCCTGAGACTGGATTTAGGCAAAAATCCAGTCTCTGGGCTGTTACTGAAAAGTTCCAGATTGTTAAACCCAATAACACTTTGGCCTAGCCGGGAATCGCATCCACGACGTCATGCTTAGCAGAAGCGTTAGCTACCATTACACCAATCAACGATAATAGAACGCATCCAATATCCCAATGAATAAACATGACATAGGATTGTTTCTAGAGTCATGAATTTTGATTGGCACCAACATCTCTGTATCTATACAGATATACAGACCAATCTCAGAGATTATCAAGCTAATGTCAGATATTGACAATACATAGACAGATTGGACCGAAAATATTCGATACTCGCAAGGCTTCCATTATCTGTGAAAGACTGAATTATTTGTACTGAAATATTTATGGATTGCTTACGAATAAAATATACAATACTTTGTTATTTATTCACGAAAGAAAGACGATGAATTTATTAGCTGCTATTCTTGTAGAGTTATTGTGAGAGTTCGTAAAAAGGGTACTATAACTAACTGTGGGTCACTAATTACACATTCGAGCGGAATTGCACTGGGATCGTAGATAAAGTATTGAATTGTGTTGCGTATGAGATAAAAATAGTCTTTAACTTATAAACTAGTAAAGTGGAAGATACTATCTTATGAAATCTCGTAAAACTTTAATAAGAAATCGTACCGTGAAAATTAATCGTTGGGCCCTATTCTAAACCTAATAACTGAAGCCAGAAAAAAAACACGGTTGGTACACGTGAATCAGGTAGAGAAAATATACCTCTCTCTCATTTACTCTCCTAATAAATATGTACTTATTTAATTCGGTCACTGGTAAATGAAGTTTGCAAAGACATAAACAAATCAATACCGGAAACTTGAACCAAGGATACACCACTTCAAAATACACACAAAATAATCAAAAAATTAAGAAACCAAACCAAGCTTTCACACACATCGTACATCAGACATCTTTGAACCGAAACACTGGCCGCAAAGTTCGCAAATCGACCGTTTTATAATTTCGATTGCGTGTCCGAAATTCATGGTCTTCTCCACAACGGATCAAATCAACTGCCTTCATTGGTGGAGCCGTTTGGCCGCGCAGTTGAGGACTTGTGAAAATTTTCCATATTCAAATCTGGGAAAACGTATTTGGTTTAGAGCAAAGTGGTTATGACGTACCTAAAAGGAAGCTTTTACTTCGTATAGTGTGTAGTGCTATTCTGGGTGCATTGTCCTCACATATATGAATTTATTAGTGTATGTACTTATGTAACTAAATATTGTAAAAAAACATTTTTCTTAAAAGAGTAAGTATGGAGTTTCTTGTGCATTCTTCTCCATAACAAACTACTTTCCGAATGCACGGTAGAATCAACTTTTATAACGTGTAAATTTTAATGTACCTAACGTTCAAAAGTGCCGCTTGGTGGCCTACTTGAAATAAAATATCTTTGGCTTTGTATGTTGGTAGTATTTTGGACCGGAAAAGTCAGAAAAGTAAACAAAAAAAATAATGTTCTCGTTAGTAAATTGCTTTTTATCAAAATCTTGGCAAACCTGGTAATTAACCGTGTAACCTTAGCAATCTATTGACACAAATAAACCGTAAAAAAATATATAAAGTTAGTAAAAAAGGTGGACAAGAAAAAGGGTCATCTCATTTTAACAATAGCCGAAGTTTAAAAGAACTAGCTTACAATCAGACTTCAATCTACTAAAGCCAAACGATTGAGTACATAAAGCTAGTGAAAATAGTACGTGAGCTGGTGGTTTCGGTCTAAAAATAGCGTCGACCCTTTCCCTTGTAATGAATACTTTAGCGATTGGAAAACAATGACGCATACGTGTACGAGCTATGGGCAATATGCCTGCTGAACTACCTGGTTTTACTGACGGTAGCATAATAAACTTGTACATTATTAAATGCAGCATGGCTTGTGAAGCTTTTGGAATGTGAAGTTTTGATTGATAAAAGAATGCAAGGCAATCAGGGTGGCAGCCAACCGATTAATTTTAAAGTCAAAGTTCGCGAACACATTCGTAAGAAGTTGGCAGTTAAGTAGTATCGTCACAGCAGCGCAATTTTTTTTCTAACTGTCGATTTCTACTAATTTTTAAGTATATTCCTGTATTAAGTTTATTTGTTTTAGTATTTATTGCATTGTATTTATTTATAGCTTATATTTACTGGACCTACCACAATTTGTCTCACCATCAACCAAAGTTTGACTGGTAGAAAATGCCTAAGGCATTAAGTGCCCTTCTGTACGTTTGTGTGCTTAAAGAAAGAAAGAAATAAATAAATGCAATCAAAAATCTCCAAGCATACAAGGGAAAGCTAAGGGGTTGACCAATTTCCAGCAATAGGTAAAAAGTTTGAAAAACATGAACCGACTTTAAAGTTAGTTTTATTAAGTCGGTTATTTTTATTGCGAAAAAAATTTAATTTTTCTGAAAACCGCATCAAAATCAAATGTTTTTTTTTTCAGTTTGAAGTCGGTAAAAAAATAATGATGTGAACGATGGGACGGGAGTATTGCCAATGCGGAAATCCTTTTGATTTTAATGAGTCTCTATACCAATAATTCGCCAGCTTTCATCTTCTAGACAAGCGTTCTGTCATAGATCTCATCTATCGCTTTACATCAGATGAGATATAGATCAAGAGCTGGCTAATCAACTAATAACAGAAAACCTGATCCCATGAAGTTCGACTCAGCTTTATACACGACTGCGCGACGCAAAGAAGGGTCTATGTATGTTTATTCATATGTGGCGTTCTACAGACCAAACTCGTAGGTTTAGTCTGATTTGATGATTCTTACGTTAATCGATTCGTTTTAATCTTGCAATAGTTACTGCCTACATTACAATTGAAAAAAGAAAATGGCAGATTTTGAACGCCATCGTGTCCAAAGTTATATAAAAAAAGTTAACTTAAATTATTAATTAAAAATCCTTTTTTTTAAACAAGCTTTTTTCGTATTCTTCTCAGCAAACCCTTTCTAACTAGTTCGCCTTCTTGGACCGTCCGCCATATTGGATTTAGAATGACAGCATTTAGCAAACCACGCATTGACATCCAAACTAAACTTTTACGCAAAATTTTATCTTAATAGGTGGACGATGACTGCTTTAAAATTCGATTGCCAGATTTGACGGTCACTTACATACATACATTGCAAGTTAAACAAAAGCTTTTTTCATCATCATTGTTGTGTACACGTCAATGAAAGTCAGAGATCTGGTAACAACTGTTTTATTAAAAACTAGGAACAACCCACATATATTTACTATAGAAGTACCGAGATACGTGAAGTATCATTTCAGCCGAAAGACGTCCACTGCTAGACATAGGCCTCCCCCAAGCGTCGCAACACTGATCGTTCTGTGCGCATCGACCGGACGCCCGCAGACTTAACCAGGTCGGCGCTCCACCTAGAGGGAGGCCTTCCAACGCTGAGTCTTCCGGTACGCGGTCGCCACTCTAAAACTTTACGGCCCCAACAGCTATCCATTCTGGGAGCGATGTGCCCTGCCCACTGCCACATAAGTGTATCCTCCGACCGCACAATATGAGTTTTTTTTGTTTACGTTTTTTAAGTTCGCTTCTTAAGCAGTCGGGTTTTTTGTTTTTTTCGTTCACTTTTCAACCAACAAATTAGTTGTCTATTTAAGCCATTGTGGTTGTTTGACCTAAATGGAAGCCTATCAATGAAATTGACACGAGATTCGACGGACTGAACAGGATAGGTTAACAGATAGCCACTCTCCGAAACTGTGTTCTCGATCACGCTGGTGTAAATATCCTGTTACCTTACTGTTTGGTTGGTACAACATTATTAGGCCGTTGTAAAAATACCCCGCGTGGTGGATTACGGCCCATTCCCTCTCACAGAGAGGAGGCCTGTGTCCCAGCAGTGGGAACATTAATAGGCTGATGATGTGTGTGTGATGTGTGTAAAATCATGTTTGCTTTATAAAGAGTAATGACTTTTGGCTATCATATTATTGTATAGAATCTGTATAATCTGCGTTTTGTCTGTGCACAATAAACTAATGTTTTTTTTCTTTTTTTAAACATTTACCTGCCATGTTATATGTCACGTCGAGGTACCTATGAATTATAGGACCACCATCATCAACTCCAATTCTAGAGGCAATTCCTTCATTCTTCATAGGAACGGGTAAACTTCAATAACACACATCACTGGATTGAAACTCGAAAGTTTGATTTTTTTTGACTTAGTTACAGGCATTTTGAGTTTTCATTCGAACTTGAAGTTAAAACCACATGGTGTGGCTTGCTAGGTCGCAATCCCTTGTCGATCTCTAGAGAAGACCTAGCAAGAAACTCTAGGATACTCTTTTAAATCTTTTTATAGTTTACACAATAACTTTATGACAATTAGCGTTACCTACATGTTTATTAGGTTTTCAAACATCTAATCAATCAGATTTCATCATCATCATCATCATTTCAGCCGAAAGACGTCCACTGCTGGACATAGGCCTCCCCCAGGCGTCGCCACATTGACCGATCCCGTGCGTCTCGCATCCAGCAGCATCGCATCAATCAGATTTATTAAACAGTTATTATTTTACACACACCATACGCGCGATGCGCGTTGTAAGTGGGTGGGACTTCCATATTGTTTTTGTTTAGACACTAATTACTTGGATAGTTGAATAAAGCTAACAAACAATACTAAAATGCTGCTCAGTTAATTATTTTAACATTAAATAATCCCAATACTCACAAATACAAAGTTGTTCGTAGATTATTACTAAAATAATCACCTCAACTCAAAACTATCCAAGTTTCCGGTGATCTAAATGTCTTACAAATCAGCAAGTTTCTCATTATTACATAGCTGTGTAAAATAGTCTTATTACTTTAAAGTATTTAATCAATTACTCAAATTAGTTTAGTTCTCGTATTAAATTATACAATCTAGCTATTGGTTATTAAAATGAGAACATTCGCCATTGTTGACAACTTAGTCAAGTATTTGGGAGCGTTATGACGTTTAAATAAAATAATGTGAATACGTGTGAGCAGAAGCGGATGCTCTCGTGTATTGATCTAATCCTATCGGTTACATATTACGACTTACAGCTACTTAAAATGCTAAATTAACATAAATGCATGTGTGTGTCTGGAAGGGCCACCCTAAACTGCAATCGTGCATTTCATGCTCTCACAGTGATCACTCGCTGCGGTTCAGGTTGCATAACTACTTTTCGTAATAAGAATAACATTAGGTCAGAATCAAACATATTTACTTCGTCAAATGTGCAATAGTTAAAATGAGAACAAATCTACAAGTCCTGCAATAAGTGTTCCCGTTTTATTTAAACATATCGTATTAATTAAACGTTGCAAGTTAGCTTATCAAATGATCTTCATTCAAACAAATCAAAAACTAATTCCACAATAAGCCAATAGATGGCGCTGAACCCAAAAACCAACTTAAATAGACGTTTAATAGTTCTAGCGAAATCTCAGAGATGACAGGATTATAGAGTTTGTGTTAATTGACAATTAAAATTATTAATTTGGATAACGAATTAGCAAATCCACGCCTCCGCGGCGACATATATCTTCACTATCTATAGGGTGAAACGAATGTAATTTTATGAGTTGTGAGTGTCGTTTTTTGAGTCCTGTAATTTACATTCTACTGTAATATTGTATGCAAGTAGTTTTTAAATTCTACAGGTCTTTAGTATGAAACCTGCGTAAATTCCGCGACTCATTTTACGCGACTCACAGCTCAAAAAATTACGTTCGTTTGTCCTCACCCTTATTTGACAGGCAGAGAATGCCTAAGAAATTTAGTCCGCCGTTGTACCCTTGTTCATAGCGTAGCTTATAAGTCTACTCTGTATTTTTAATAAAATAAAAATGAAATAAATAAATAAAGTCTAAAGCCTACTAATCCTACATCCTACTAACTATAATTGTGAAAGTCCGTGAGTACGAATGGCTATTTGATAGGTCTCGTTTACGGAGACGTGGGCAGCTGCGCTTCGCTTGCGGCGAGACTTCTCGTGGCGCGTTGCGTGCGGCGAAGCGTCTCTCAGCGCGTCGCGTGCGGCGAAGCGTCTCTCAGCGCGTCGGGTGCGGCGTGGCCTCTCTCGGCACGTCGCTGCGTCGCTACTTCGAAAACGCCAACGCTTTCCGTAAAAACTCTCATACAACGCCGTAATCTTTGAATGTAGTGCGGTTCACGCCGCCCAATGCGATGCGCGACGCCTTGCGTCTCCACAAACGAGCACTTTTCACTCATTCACGCAAAAACTACTGAACGGATTTTGATAAAATTTTACAGTTTTAAAACACATAGGCTTTAATTTATAAAGATTCCATGCGCGCGAAAACCCCGGCCTGATAGACTGATAGATAGAATATCTTATATTAATTGTGTACCAAAATTTATTTATTTTAAATATTTATTTTATTATTAATGTACACACAGAAAATACATACAGAAAACACATCAAGACAATGGAGTACAAAGGTACGGCTTATTTGTTGAGAAATTTCTACCAGCAGACCCGCGAAAAGGAGAAATGAAGAAGAAATGTAGACAAATAGTGTGTGAGAACAGGAAGTATAAAATTGTTACACAACTCTATAAGTTTATTTCAAAACCCTAACATCTTTCTGAAAACTGTCCATATTCTATATCTCGAACTCACAAATACAGAAAATAACACGAACAAAACATAAATCATCGCTATTCCTGGCAGGATTGCTCGCCACGTGAGCATTTGTGCGACGTAGCCCGCCTAGCCCGATGCGGATAGCTCATGAATATGAATGTCCTTATACAGGCCATTGAGACAGTCTACATGGGCGAATACTAGACAAATAGGGCTTTAAATACCAATTTTGAGCTTGGGACAGTGTAGTTGTAAAAGGTACATGGTTTCAATGGCGGTGACAAAGGTAGAAACTAAACTGTTTTGCTTTCAGATTTGATGACGTCATTAATCAATCTGAACAGCAGGCCCCTATTTGTAACGACCCTGTATTACGTTTCGTAGGTCAAACCCTAGATTAGCATTTTATTTAGCTTTGTGTAATTTATATCATCACGATGACTTTGAAAACGGTGACGGAAACATCGTGAGGGTAACATCGGTAATTTCATAACTAAAAAATCGGAAATATAAGACCTCTACTAATCCTCACAGGGTCAGCGTGTGGTGATGATCTGCGGAGACTAGCCATAGAATAAGAAGAGAGAGAGAGCACAAGTGTATACGCAAAGCCACAAACACCATCTTCCAGGAAGCTGGAGGGAAGATGGTGTATATCTGTGTGTGCCAAATAAACTAATTTTCTTTCTTTCTTTCACTCTGTCTTCCTTTTCTCTCCCCTATCTAATGTACCTAATAAGTAGCTAGAATACGCACAGTATTTTTAGTTATTTTTTTGATGTTTTTATTGAGATGTTAAAAAATTGTCAAAGAAACTTACTCAGATAAAAATTCGATGTAAAGTAACAACTCTTCGAGTCGAATAATAGTTACAACAAAAAAAAAACAATCATCAAATTTCGGTTTGCCTCATGGCATAGGCTTTCTCTAGTAATATTCGTTGTCGTCTGTCTCGGGGTGCTCCTTCAGTTTGGACAAATTACGAGCTCCCTTTCATCGACTTCATAAGGTGCATAGTTCATTCGTTGGGGTTGGTATAACTTTTTACAACAAGTTACCGTCTTCTTTTCTAGATTTGCCATTTAACGCATTTAAAGCAAAGGTAAAAGCTAATCTCTGTTCTAAGGCATACTATTCTATTAATGATTATTTAGATGATAAGCATAGTTGGTCGCTGTGTTGAACTCAAGACAATGTTCGTGTTCTTTTACCAAAATTAGCTTGCTGTCAGGTTAAATATTATTATTTTTTAATTTCGTTTTTATGTGTATTTTTTAAATTTTATTTTTTGGTAAGACTGTCGTAGGTATCGTTTACTGTTATTGTCGGAGCTGATGAAGATTGCTACTATCTGCATTATATAGAGTTAATCTTTCTAGTATTATATAGCAGCATAGCCAGCATTGTGTGAGTACCATGTACTTCAGAGCTATCATTGTCTAGATACCTACGTCTTCTATTGACTTGAATGACTCCGGTGGTTGAGAGTATGTCATGCCCACTCAAATGTCTCGCCGATGGTGGCGCGTGTGTCGGATCATTTAGCTCCCTTCAAAATGGTTGAGCTGAATGGTGCTGATACATGTGTCATGTTCGTGAACGGGCGCTGTCGGTTGGGACTGGTCATCTCTTAGCTGCCATGGTTTATTTTAATTGAATCTAATTTTATTTCTGAATTGTCTTTTTATATTTACTATGGACACTTTTAACTTTCTACATCGTTCTCACATAATGTGTAATCTCAACATGAATGATGTAACAAATGATTTGTAATAATTACCTAATTGAAAAAGAGTGTCCATGGAGTTTCTTGCCCGTTCTTCTCCATAGAGATCTACGCCTTGGAATGGGCATCTACGGTACTTTCACAGTTATTATGTCTTGTGACTGGGACTGTAGCACCATAATTTTGTAATATTTTATTTTGTCTTTTGACAATTCAAAAGTGCCTGTAACTGGCCTACTTGAAATAAAGTGCTTTGACTTTGACTTGACTTTGACTTTGGACCTGGGGGGTGACCATAAGCTCTTAGAGCGATATCAATTTGAGATCGAAAAAGGGACAGATGTATATGACTTGTATAATAATAATAATAAATAACTTTATTTACATAAGAATCATTCAAATTCATGGATTCTCTGACTCCTGTGCTAGGTGATACACCTGTGTTACAGGAGCCAGTGCCCTCTTCCGAGGAGGAATTACAGTTAATTCTTATGCGAACAGTGTAAAATTAAAACTAAGGTACATATCAAACTAATAATAAAAATAAAAATCAAATTCCAGCGTGAATGTGTTTGTGTGTGAGTGTGTGAGCGAGTGTATTTGTGTGTGTGGTTGTGTATGTGTGTGCACGTATGTGGTAATGTGTCTACGTGTATATTGGAAGGATTTGGCTCACGAGATGGTCACTATTATTTGCTCTGTTTCTTCGTAGCTGAGAGACAACAACCATGGTTTAAGGCTCTGCTTGACCTTATGCACAGTAAGTCTGTAAATTGCGACGTTCTTGATGACCCTATTGTAAATTTGGGAGCTTTGTGCACGATAGTGACGTCGAGCTAGTGCAGAACGTATACATCTGTGACTTACTCGATATCAAATTGATATCGCTCTAAGAGTTTATGGTCACCCCCCTGCTGTCAGCTTTGTCTAGTACTACCTTTTCTCTATAACTACCATAAATAGCAAAAACTTGCTAACATAAAACTAGTGGCATTTTTTTATTGAGATGTAAAAAAATTGTTAAAGAAACTTACTCAGGTAAAAATTTGATGTAAAGTAACTCATCGAGTCGGCTGACAAAATTCATTAATTGAATTAATCAAGCTCTATAAGTTAATTGATATTCAAGTGATCTACATAATTGCATTGCGCCTTTTTCCTATAACAAGATACGAAAGAATCTGTAATTCCTAATTGAAATTCGTTTTATGTAATTTGATAAGATGTTTTAGCTTTTGTTTAAGAGTTTGTTAATGAACAGTATGATATTCTGTTACGATCTTACTCTTGTTTAGGTTATTTAGGTGAAGTAAGCTGTTAATCCCTAGCATATCAATCGCACTCTATTCTCACTTAACCAACGTTTGAACTCACTGTGGCCACTGCCCTGAGAAGAGCCGAAGACAAAGTGGCCTGGCAGATGTTCGTCAGTGAATCCACCAAAGCTTTCTAGAACGGTTACGAACTTCAGCAAATAAGAACACGAATAAGACGAGAAGTATGCAAACTAGTCATGCTATTACAATACCCGACGATTTATGTGTGATGAAATCTGTAGGTTTGTTAATCTCACCTCAATGGCTGAACGAATTAAGATATTGGAGCACGTGATCGGTAGTTTAGTTTTTATTACGGTAATACGTTTAGTACTAGCGGTGACTGCAAGATCCGCTACGTCATTTGATTCTAAGATAAACCCAGGAACTGGCAGGCAAGATTTTTTTGTAACTACCAATATGGTGCTATTTGATGCCAAAAGTATTCTCTCAGTATCAAATTTCGTAAGTGCCATTTATTTTTTCACCGCAAGTGGTACTTTTTTTGTACTTTCTGCCAATTAAAATTTTTCCGCAGATTTTTCGAAACTTTGCATGTTCATGAAAGTGATGCAAATTTTCGAAAAATCTGCGAAAAATAAGATATATATATATATATATATATATCTATATATATCTTAGTATCAAATGATGATCTTGCGGAGGCACTCGTACTAGATCTATTTCAATAATTTTCGACACTCATGCGTTTGTTACTTTAAATTCTTGTCACAAGATGATAAAATATATCAACTACTTAAACAATACAATAACCTGAGGCTATTTATGTCTGATCTAGATAACATACAAACTAATTGTATTGTATTCAAGTGCTTACTTAGATCTAGACAACTAAATTAACTACAATTAAGGCGTTCTCTAAGACAGGTGATTATTTCATAATTGGTCACAGATTATTTTCTCATTATTGTACTACAATATTATTATTTCGGTGAATACCTATTTTAGTCTATTTTCAACCATTAGATATATATGTGAAGTCGTACAGAGAATTATTTGGTCTATCTACACATTATAAAGAGGTAAAGTTAGTGAGTATGGTTGTCCTCGTAGTATGATTTCAAAATTTCTGTAACTAATGGTCACAATATTACTGAGATTATATACATAGAAAAACAACACAGTTCTCACGAGATTGGCTTCGCAGGCCAATGTTTAATTACAATGTTTAATTACCGAAAAAATAATTAAGGCCTAAAAATAATCACATGAAGGTAAGTTACAACATAAATAGATTCATACGGTTGGTATGGTACGGGGTTGGTATATTTGAAATTCATTGTGCTCTGTAACCGGCTAAAGCTTTGAAATCTGGGATAGAAATTCGGTTCGTGCTATATGCATTCGTTGCTCAGGACATAGAAATGGAACGCCTTTGTCCACTTTTACGGCTTAGTCCAATATTACTTCATGTGTCATAGTAAATTATGTCACTAGTTTTATGCCAGCAAGTTTATGGTAGTTAATAAACTTGCTGGCGTAAAACTAGTGACATAATTTATTATGATAGAAGAAGTATTATTCGACGTACTAACTACTAAACAAAAGGTAGTAGACAAAGCTGACAGCAGGTCTAAACTGGAGGTTACCCCGAGACAGACGACAATGGAAATTGAGAGGTCTATATGCCAGAAACACCGAAATTCGAGACATTTTGTGTTGTTTTTTTTTATTGTAAATTTTGCTGTCAAATTTCGGAAAAAAGGCTTTATTATTATTATGACCTTTATTTAACTAGGTGTTCTTGTTTTATACATTTTTGAATATTTTTATAAAATAAAAATAAAAACATATAAAAAATAAAGGCTCGCCTGTATCGGGAACAGGGTCCAAGCTACCGGTGGACTGGGCTCCAGAGAGAGGAACCTCCTAACAATACGAGCCGTGTTCAGTAGCACTGCTTTCTGGATCAAGCTCTTGAACATACCGTTTATTATTATAGTAGAGAAATGGTATATACTCTAAATTTGTCCCCTAAACCTTCAAGAGCAATATTCTTGCAAGCGGCATCCCAAATGTTCCAGTAGTAATCAGTAATGCTGCTTAATTTCAGTTTAGACATAGCAAGTATATAGTTATTTCAGCTAACAACCTATGATGTTCTGGACGGTGGTGGACGCTTGCATGAAAATGTATTGTTCGTCATGTTCTTGCCCTGAGGCTCTAGACATCGAATGCAGACTAGTTGCATTCGATGTTAGCGAAGGCGACAGTTGAAATGTCAAAATGTAAGAGATTGATCACGTGATTTTTCGATAACGCTTGTCAATCCCACACAATTTTGCCTTTTTGACAATCGCTATCGCCACGCTTTCGATGATAGAATGTCACTTGTTTAAGGCCTCTTATCCTTATTAAATTGGTGTCGACGTAACGTGTCTTCTCCATCCATACTTCTCTATTATTAGTTTTCTCAGTCATCATCATCATCATCAGCCTTATAGTATTCCTACTGCTGGGACACAGGCCTCCTCTCTGTGACAGAGGTTAATGGGCCTTAATAAATCACGCGGGCCCAGTGCGGGTTGGTGAATGTCACATGTCTTTGAATTTTTGGTTCTAGGACATGCCGGTTTCCTCACGATGTTTTCCTTCACCGTTTTAAAAGCAGTAGTTTCAGTTAGTTTTCTCAGTAGTGTTCCCTTACTACCCATAATTTTTCACACAGTCCATCCATCGTTTCTTTGGTTTACAGTTCTCTAATAGTCATTCGCATACACACTCCAAATCTTCCTCACAACATGATAAACGAAGGTATCTACCGGTTTGACTCAATTTTAGCTTGAAAATTTAGTGCTACATCTGTCACATTCAATTCGTTCTCGCTGGTGTCTGTATTTCCAAATAGCTGTCGCGAAACACATACTTTGGCAATAATGGAACGCTTACCTCGTCTTGACAACAGTGGCGATCTTGGTGTTTATAACTCAACTCTGAGACACCACGTTGCATATTGTTATGAAACAACAGTCACCTCTAACTTAGTTTAAACTAAAGACAAAACCTCTCGGTATCCTTATGGTCCAATTATAACTTATTCTCTAAGTTAGCAGACTCCCAAGAAGCGATGCAATGCATATACAATGTAGAATCTAAGCTTACCACTATGCATAACTTGAGAGCAAACTTCCCTTTAAAGTATATTCTTGTTTGATGCTGAGATTCCGTTTGTGAGGAGAAAATGTTTCTCTAGTGGAGGACTTGCATTCAGTGTACCGCACCTCACTTGGGGAGCGTAGAGTGACACAAGGAGGGCGCGGAGGTTCTAAAAATGGCTTGATAACAATTCAAGGAAAGCTGTGACCAAATCTATCGTGATGTCCTTATATTCGCCCATTCAGCATACGTTTTCGGCTTCTTATAGTTTCCCATAACAGGCAAGGGGGCGTAGTGAATTTTTGAAGAAAGTTGGGGGTAGCGCGCATTGTAAAAGGTTGCGAACCACTGCCCTAGTGCTTGGTTGAGTAAGTAAGTTTTGCACCGGGTGTTGTGGTGCAACTTGGGACTGGTCTACACAGAATTGTAGTTGACGAAGTTGAAACGCCTTTAATGTTTTTGAGAAATACTACGAACGCTTGCGCTAAAACTAAATGCAACTAGTGCATTTTCTACTTATTAGACCAATGTTAATGATTTTTGTCTTAATTAAACCTTACTTATTATGTTATTTTTGCAAATGCATGCAATAAAACAATGTGCATTAGAATCTCGGGTCGCAGGCAGCAAGATTGTTTTCTAACTAATGTAAGCAATTACAAAATAAATCTTATTATTTTAACGTCAATTGATGTAAATACAGATATTTAAAGAGTTTATTAGTACTCCATTTGATTAGTACGGTAGTTTAGTCCTATGTACTGATACACTCGAATGTAATAAACTTTAATATACTAAATCACTGATAATTTGTTTAAATATTAGAATATGATTTAATATATCGAAATTACCTCGAAAACAACTAAAACCATTTTAATTACACTATTTTAAACAAGTTATAATTTATAGTTATTAAACGTCCATCAATTGACTACGGATTAGCGCGCGAGTCTTCACTTTTTATGGTCACGGTTTTTTGAGCGGAAAAAACGAATGGTATTTTATATTTGGTAAAATATTGTTTTTCCGTTGGCTCTCGAGCAGTGAGTTGTAAACCAAGTGTTCACGTAGGTGTAACTGATAAATTAAAGTTTTTGAAACAAGTTCTTAGAGTTTTTCTTTCACTAAGATGAATAGGTGTTTACCTTACATTACCTACTAACTTAACTATATTAATTGTTGTATTTTGTAACAGACATTTTTATTTACTCAACTCTCTATGAAAATACATTTAAAACAATAAGTCAAAAGCTGACAACACAATACAATAAACGTGTCAGTTATAAAATAAACAGTACATTTTCAACACCAATTTTTCCTTAGTGAGCTAGACGCCCGCCATAATTGTTTTCTTAACGATTTAACAGCTGTCAAAATGCTTTCGGGCACAGGAAACGTCTCGACTGCCAGCATTTTGAGGTTTGTGCTTCCAAAATATTGTTTAACCGTTTTAAATGATTGAAAATTATTTGAAGCGGTCTTCCGAGTTATTGTTTTATTGGGCGCCTTCGATTGTCTTGTTGATTTGTTATGACAACGATTGACGGCAAGGGGCGGCTGTTCATTTGAGGGTCGATGCATAAATAAACAGTGTTGGGTCTGGTGATCGGATTATTCAATTTGTTTACTGTGTTTGTCGATAAAGGGACCGATACCTCCTTATTATAAATTATGAGATAGATTGTCTTGGATTATGATAAGCATTAAGAAATATTCTTTCCCCAAATAAATTGAGATAAGGGTGGCTAACAAATCTTCATCTTTATTAATATTCGTCGGCTTCTACTATAGAGAAGTGGTTAGGTAAAAGTAAATGCGGTCGCAGACATCCGACTGAATATCCTAAGTAAAAAGTCGTAACTCGAGGTTTGGGTCTCACCTATTTCCTCCTCCAATATTGGACCAATTTAAAAGATATTCCATAAACTGAAAAAGTAAGATATACACTATGCTTCTATGTTTTCCGTTTTGATGATACATTAGATTATCTTTAGAAGCATAGAACCCTCAAAAAAAGCTCAAATTTGCGCTATCAACAGAGGCCTTGTGTACAAATTTGAAGCACAACATATATCTTTTTTCTTCAATTTAGAAGAGAGCCAAACCTCGAATTATGACTTTTTACTAAGGAAATGCAGTCGAAGCTGTCTGCCCGAATTTCCTCATAGGTGCTTAAGCGCTAAAAGGGACATATATAA
Organism: Orthosia incerta; assembly: GCA_948252205.1. Lineage (NCBI taxonomy): Eukaryota > Metazoa > Arthropoda > Insecta > Lepidoptera > Noctuidae > Orthosia > Orthosia incerta. The sequence continues at coordinate 6,114,667 of OX411749.1, forward strand.
ATTAAAACAATTGTTTTTCTATTGTGTCTGCTAATTAGCGCTCAAGGGTGTAGATCCATTAAAAGTCTACAAGCCTTATTACGTGTGTTAATTCTATTTTTTAAACTAACTGCTAACGACAAAGGTTTTCATAAAACCAAAAAGATCAAAATCGTAAGCTAAGCAGAAATAGGTCTCTACCGATACTTTAGATTTCGAACGTAGGTATTCAAATTCAAAAAGCGACAGGTACCAAAGTTCAGCACGACATCGGGAATGTTCGGCTAATCCTCCCGAGGGATGCCGACGATAGGTGTCGACGCGTCCTGTTTGAACTTGCTTTGAACTGAGGGTACAATATAGGATTGGATTGCGTTGTTTTATTGTTTGTTTAGTCTACAGGGAGTTGCCGCAAATGTGTTTGCGCCCTTGCTTTATAAAGTAGATAACTTGTTTGTTCAACTAAAGTAGGCTTTCGTCTATTTACCAATTCCGCCATTGAGTCATATTTTTATTTTATGAAACACTTGTAGTTATAGGGGAGAAGGTGACCATACAAAGGTCATACCTAATATAAAGTGAAGTTTCAAGTGATTTTGAACCTTGTACTCACCACCATTAAATTAACAGATGTTGTAAGGCTTGGCCAAATCGATAATTCAGCCTATCGTCCACTGTTGGACAAAGATCACAAGCTAGACCTCATCAAAGTCACACACACGCACACACACACAAACTCACACACACACACACACGTACACACAAATCATACATCACACTTCACATATACACAGCACGCTTACACAGTATACCCACACCTACAATTACTTTCTTTTTATTACAAACTTGTTCCTACTATTGCATGTATTCCTTATTAAATAATTAGCTATTTCCAACAAACATCATCAATCATCACCATCAATATCTGGTGGAAAATATAATTTGTAACACTGTTTATGGAACAAAAAAAAAACTATTAAAGTAGCAAAAAATTACTGTAGTGTTAGATCGCCACATTTTTAGTCCTGGTCAAACAAGTCCATGATTTCACTGGTAGAATAGTCGACACTGAAACGATTGGCAAAAAAAAACAATGTGAAATAAGATGAGATAATTTAATTTATTTGCGTAAATCTTGGTTGGTATACATATGTGTTATTAGAGCATAAAACATACAATTTTTACTTGAAAATTTTTAATTTACAAACATTAAAATTTATGTTCAAAAAATATCTCAATATTATAGAAATTATTTTCATTCAGCCATTTACATAATTTAATTTTGAATAACCTGCAATTTAATATTTTCAATACATTAGATAATTTATTATAAACACGTACACACATAGCCAGACGGCTTTTATTATATTTTGCTAATATAGGGAGCTCATCTAGTACAAGTCTGTATTGATCACGGCTACTTCGAGAACAAATTTCCTCTGCTGTTTTGAACAATTCTTTATATTTCTTAACAAACATACATGCTTCATACAAATATAATAAAGACGGTAGCAAACCAAGCCTTTAAAATATTGGTTAATATAATTCATCAGATGGAATCCCCTATATGGCTCGTAATAGTAGTTTATGCAAAGGTCATATAATAGGGGTTATTAAAACACGAGCGTGCGTCTATCTGATTTGATAATATTAACACGCGAGTGTTTAATACCTAGTGTTTAATATGCCGTTGCATACACTATTTTATCTTCACTCATCATACAAAAGTGGAAACGAAAGAAAAATGTGGTATGGCGGGCAATTTAGATTCTCATTGAGCATGACTGCGCAGAGCGCGCCTCCATAGACAATGACACTACTTTTCTACAATATGCAATGAGCCCATAAGCGCCAGTAAATTAAAAAGTAAAAGTGTGCTATAAAAATTAAAATATTTATGCTACAAGTGCGGAAGGTAGGTGATTTCCGTGGATAAATTGACACGAGTTGGAAATCATCTTACGCACATGTATCATTCAACATTTTACTATGCATTGTGCGAGGAAATAAAACAAAAATATCTGAACCAAGCAAGAAATTAATAAAATGGCGTTTATTCAGAGCGCTCAGCATACCACAGATTAACTAAGCTCATAGTTCCTCGGGTATATCTATCGCGCATGTGCAAATAGCTGTCACGTCGTAACGCAAAAAGGCACGAGCAAAATATTCATTCTGCCAAACATATTTAATGAATATTTAAAATTAATCTATTGATCAAAATCTTAATCTAGAGTAATTAAAAACGCCTTAAATGAAGTATTAGTTTTGTTTTACCTTTTATATGAATGATAATCTGTACTTAACTAATTTTTTTAACTTTTCTCAAATAATAAAAACTCTATACGGCGGGCTGACGTTGGAGTTAAAAATTAAAAAAGTACAGGAAAGTAAAAAGCACTAGTAAAAAAAGTGACACTTTCCGCACAATTTGGCTGCTTGGAAAACGCTCTTTTCGAGGACATGCATTGTAATAGTTATTTATGCTACAAGTGCGGGAAGTATGTGATTTCCGATGAGTGCTATTTTTATTCACGAGCGAGCGAAGCGAGTGAGTGGATAAATCGAGACGAGTCGGAAATCATCTTACGCACGTGTATCATACAACATTTTACTATGCATTGTGCGAGGAAATAAAAATATATATCTGAACCAAGCAAGAAATTAATAAAATGGCGCTTATTCAAAGGCGCTCAGCATATCCACAGATTAACTAATAAAAGCTGTCACGTCGTAACGCAAAAAGAAACGAGCAAAATATTCATTCTGCCAAACATATTTAATGAATAGTTATTTAAAATTAATTTATTGATCAAAATCTAAATCTAGAGTAATAAAAACGCCTTAAATGAAGTATTAGTTTTGTTTTACCTTTAATATGAATGATAATATGTACTTAACTAATTTTTAAAACTTTTCTCAAATAATAAAAACTCTATGCGGCGGGCTGACGTTGGAGTTAAAAATTAAAAAAGTACAGGAAAGTAAAAAGCACTAGTAAAAAAAAGTGACACTTTCCGCACAGTTTGGCTGCTTGGAAAACGCTCTTTTCGAGGACATGCATTGTAAAGTTATTTTTCAATACAGTTGTTAAACATGGCGTACTTTCAGAGGCTATAATTATGATTCGAAAGTTAAATCTTACGCATATGCATCTTTCTGTTACGCGGTCGTGACTTTTGTTTACGAGCTCGATCATTATGTTTGCAGTTTAGTCAATTTAAAAAAGTTTAGTAGCAAGGAGTTTTCAAACATAGAATAAAATGGGATAGATTTTCTACGAGGAAAAATGAATGATTCCGTACGTTTTAGCATTGAATTCTCAAAAGTCTTTTAAATAGTTGTTTAATATATTTAATTACTAGTTTTAAGGTAATTATTTTCACATCAACGTTTGTCAAAAATCGAATAGGCTGTATAGGCTGTTTTCTTTGTAAAAAAATATGTCCAGTTGCAAAAATGCGCCATATTGAAAATTTTATTTTTTGTGAATAAACAAATCTAATTCTTTGATTTGTTTTTACTGTTTCTCACAACTGTATTGAAAAACGTCGTGTGATACACGGGTGTGTAAGTTATTGCAAACTCGTGTCATTAAAAACCCTCGCCTTCGGCTCGGGCTTGTTAATGACAGCTCGTTTGCAATAACCTACTTTCCACCCTTGTATCACAATGTACTATTAAGATGCAGTTGTTTGAAAATCGAAGGAAAATGTTGCACTGTAATGGTTTTTTTTAAATATTACCTATTCACGAATATAAAGTACATGTTAATACAATATTTTTTGAATTCATATTTGGAACATTACGTTGTGAGTGTAGATAATATTTTTTTGGACGATAAATTCTCTATTATGGTGCTATTTCCTCACATAATTAATCCATACCGTAACGAGGACTCAACATATGCACGGTATGACATCACAGCCGTTTTAATATTTATTACCTTTTTGATTTGTCTGAGAGCGTAAACAAAATTATTTATATATAGTCAGCTTAATACCAATGTCAAGATCAATGTCTGGCCAGTTTATCAATATTTTTCGAACAGTCAAAACGTGACGAGGACAAACAATCCCAATTTAATTTTTACAATACTAAGAATTCTTCAGTCAGTACCCCGTCCTGAATAAAAAATTGAGATATTCGATCAAGCTATCCTTAGGGGATATTCCTCGTCTAGACGTACCATTTGGAATTTGTTTTTTTTAAGTACAATGTTCTCTGGATTGTTAGTCCACACGATTTTGTGTTTACTTTGGTGATTAACTGTTTGCTTTTTAACAGGGTTTGGTTTTGAGATTCTGTTTTCAATAAATGTCGGTAAATCTCTCGGGATTGCTGCAATCGCATGTATGTTTATTGTTTACACTATTTCATAATATAACATCCCGCTGGTACGCTCTAGAGATGTGTACAGTTTACCCTGGTACACTCTAATTGGACCGGTTGTGTTCAAGATTATTGGGTTAATCTATTCTGGCATAACTGTGGGCAATATAAATATGTAAAACCAACTGAAAAGTTAAAAATAACTTCAACTTTCGCAATGGGTGTCAAAAAACAAAGACACAAAAACAAGAACGCCGACTTCCAAAATTGAAGTTATCTTTCAGTTTGCAGTGTTTTTATTTGGAAATCGGTTGTACATTTCAACACACACACATATACTCACACACCCCTACACTCACACATACACTCACACACCCCTACAATCACCAGCAGTAACAATTTAAGTTTTTTTTTTTTTGTTTGTTAATTTTAATTCTAGTTTTGCACCAGATAGTCCCTAATTCTTTTGCTCTGTAATGAAACTAAACTAGAATATGAAATTATTCCTGTAATTAAAATACGACATTTTATATGTTATTGATCAACGGTTACAATTTGTTAACGAGGGTGAGCGCTGATACCTATAATTACAAGATATTAATTTATCTTAGTTTAGGTATTGGCTGCAACTTTAACTTACACCTCTACTTACCTTTTGATTATGTCTTTTTATATTGTAAACCATAACATTTTGTATTTTTACTTGAAGGTGCAAATAAACTATTTTATTTATTTTTATTTTTACTTTTTCATTTTTTTTTCTTCCGCAATCGCCATTCTTTAAATGATAGAATAACACTTGTCTATGGCCTCCGGTAAAACTTTGGGAGTGCTGGATGGATACAAGTCTACCTTAACCTAAGGAATTCACAGATATGATGTTATGTTAAGTTTTTTGCTTTCCGATACTTGCCCAAAATATATTCACACCCCAAATTATTTACCTACTTGCTTCTCAAACATTCAAATGACACCAAAGTATCTTTCAACTTAGGACACCAACCGCTAAGAACTTAACAAGAGAACAATGTCGCCGCCATTTTGTGACGTCACCGCCTCACCACGAACCAGGTGTAGACTTTATTGAGACAAATGGCCCGCGATCTGCAACTCGACGCTTAGCACGGCTTTTGTCAGCTTAAGCTGTGAACGGTTCTGGTTCTTTTTTAGGGTTCCGTACCCAAAGAGTAAAAACCCTATTACTAAGACTCCGCGGTCCGCCTGTCTGTCGGTCTTTTTTTTTTTTTTTTTTTTTTATTTGTGATGGGTTTGCTCTTGACTCTAGTCAAGGTCAAAGGTGACAGAGACAGAGTCGACGATGGAGTGAGCTTACCCAGAAGAAACCTGTTCACTCTAACTTTGAAGAGATTCGGGTTGAATGCGTTCGGAAACACTGACGCAGGTAGCGAGTTCCATTCATTCGCTGTGCGCATTATGAAGGATGTTTGGAAGCGTTTGGTGCGAATTGGTGGAATGGCTACAAGGTAAGGATGATAACTTGCAGTACGTCTAGATGTCCGATGGTAGAAGGGGGCTGGTGGGATGAGGTCGTGGAGTTCTTCAGCACACTCACCGAAGTACAGTCTGTAGAAGACCGACAAGCAGGCAACCTTGCGGCGATGAGCCAAGCTGTGAAGCCTGGCACCCGCCAGCTCAACGTCGCCAATGAGCCCCCTGGCTCTGCGTTCCACCGAGTCAAGCGCGGCAAGCTGATATTTAGCTGAGCCATCCCAAAGGTGACTGCAATACTCCATGCAGGATCGGACTTGCGCTTTGTATAGGGTTAAAAGCTGTCCAGGCGTAAAGTATCGCTTCACCTTATTTAGGATGCCTAGTTTTTTGGCCGCAATTTGGGCTTTGTACTCAATGGAGTCGCCAAAGTTGAGGCTGGATGTCAACTCCATGCCTAGGAGCTCGAGCCGATCAGTCACAGGAACAGACGCACCCCGAAAAGTAGGAGTTTGATCGAAAAGACTACTTTTAGCGGTAAAAAGACACGCCTGTGTTTTGGTGGCGTTAAAAGAGACCAGATTGTCATCACCCCACTGGGAGACAAGGCTTAAGGTCAAATCTGTCCGCTCCACCATAGCCTCTCTCAAGGAACGAACTTCATCCGCACTGGTTTTTGCGCTGGACAAGTATCTCTCTGAAACAGTACTGTCATCTGCGTCTGTTTGTCGGTCTGTTTGTCACTAGGCTGTATCTCATGAACCGTGATAGCTAGACAGCTGAAATTTTCACAGATGATGTCTCTGTTGCCGCTATAACAACAAATACTAAAAACAGAATGAAATAAATGTTTCATGGGGCGGGGCTCCCATACAACAAACGTGTTTTTTTTTTCGTTTTTGCGATAATGGTGCGGAACCCTTCGTGTGCGAGTCCGACACGCACCTGGCCGGTGTTTTTTTTATTTTACACGCTTTTACGGTGAGGTTAAAGTAGATTGGAAGATATTTTGAGAATATTATAAGTGCTCTTCCACAGAGCCTAAAGACCTCAGTCTTCAAACATTGCGTCCTGCCGATCAGTGCGGGGCAGAGACGTGGACACTCACGGTACGGCTGATCCATCAGCTCAAGGTCACTCAGCGAGCTATGGAGAGGGCTATGCTTGGAGCCTCTTTGAGGGATCGAATCCGGAACGAGGTGATCCAGCAGAGAACAAAAGTTGTCGACATAGCTCAGGGGCTAGCTGAAGTGGCAATGGGCCGGCCATATTAGCCGTAGAACCAATGACCGTTGCGTTAGACGGGTTCTTGAGTGGAGAACGCGAACTGATAAACGTAGGGTAGGACGCCCTCATGCTAGTTGGAGTGACGTCCTTCGGAGGGTGGCTGGTAGTAGCTGGATGAGAGTTGCCGAAAATCAAAGCAAATGGCGTGCAATTGGAGAGGCCTATGTCCGGCAGTGGACTGCTATAGGCTGATGATGATGATGATGATGATAAGTGCTCTTCCATGTATAAGACAGATAAATTGGCCAAAGTCCGATAATCCTTGCCCAGCAGTGGGTTTAAGACACTAGATTAGAAAGACACAAATCACACACGAAAACTGGTATTTCTGCTATGGTTAAGGTAAGCCCATTGCTGGCATAACTACATATTTAATGTAATGGTGGTGTGTGGTGGTAGTGTTGTCGCCACGAGGATGGACAGACATTTTTGCGGATGTAATTGATTACTTTTTAGTAATTAATGAATGGATAGTATTTAAACGAGCGAAAAAAAAAACAAATGTAAAAAATACTGAATATGGCTTACTGAAATACTAAGTGGGCGACAAACAGTGGGCGAATACAAATGTTTAAAACAGCGACTTGAAAATATAAGTTTGTCGACAGGGCTCCTTTTTCTGTCTGCAGGGTCTAAAGTAACCTAACATGAAGGAGATGACGGGAGCTAAGTTCGCTCGCTTTGCTCGCTCACTTCAGCTCTCGTCATCCCCTTCGAACCTAACCTATCCGTGTCGGGGTGCGCTAAGTTCCCGAGCTCGCTTCGCTCGCTCTTGTACACGAATAAACCCGAACTCCCGCACTGCACAGTGATGTCGCCTCGATAGTTGTTCAGCTATTTTCAAAAGATAACATGCTAAAATAGAAAAAATAGAACCCCAAATACAATTAAAGTATGTAACAATATTATTACCGCAGCTCACAAAAATCTCCTAAAAGGTATTACTCAAACCGGATAAATAGTTACTTACTTAGTATAATAGTCGCCCATTCAGTATATTTTTCCCTCGGTTAATAATTTTCCTTAATGAATTATTAATTGATTTATGATGTACGGTAGTATGATGTACGGTAGCCGTTGATCTATTTGTTTTTTTTTTGTGTTATTTTGATTTGTGTTTGTGTGTTGGTTTTTATTGGTACATGCTTTTGTGTTTAAATATGTAATTTATTTAGGTTGGTAACATTGGTGACGCGCTGTCTATATTCATTATCGGTTATTCAGTGTTCGGCCCTTTTCGCTGGCGCACACATAGTAAGTATCATCTCCTCAATTTTATTTTAAACAGTGTGTTTCCGAGTAAAATTGTAGTATTTTGATAATTACTGCTGTTGTTTCTTAATTTATCTGCAACGATCTCTAAAACAAGGCTGCGAGTAATGTGATGTGTAAGAATTGAACATGGTTATCGGTTTGCAGATTATCATGGACTAAATCACTCTGCATATCAGACTGGTAAGATAAACTAAGACCGAAAGTACATAGGTAACTGAAATTGAAACTAAAACTTACCGTAATTTATGACTGATACTTGAAAATGAAGCAACAAAAGTATTTCATCAAGAAAACCGATATCTTTCAACTAGGCTAAGAACACAAAGGCCAACGAAGAATACTTGAGAATCCTCTGTAACAAAAATATTCTATCATTTTCAAAAGCCAAGGCCACAATTTTAAGCACATACTTACTTCAATATTTTCCTACTTCTAGGCCAAAATCTTGGCGCTGTTTTCTTAGTATCTAGTGCCTAAAATCAATCTATATAAGTACTTACTCGGATATTGCTCGGCAAGTCAGCCAATATTGGAAGGAGCCAAATATTTCCGAATTGAAGACAAATCTTGAATGAAGTTGAGTGGGTGATACTGAAGGAATGTTTGGTTTGAAATGTGAGCTGAATTGTGAATGGAAAAAGGCGAGAAATTTATTGGCTAGTAATTATATACCTATTCCATGCTCACAAAATCTCCAAAAATATTGTGGTTTTATCCCAAAACTATAGCGAAACAATTCAAATATTTTTACAATTTTGTTGAGCTGGATTGCAGGCAAGTTTGACAAACAATTTCAAGTTATTGGCATGACAATTATAGACAGTAACTACACTGTCTGTAATTTAACACCAATACCATAAGTGTGTAGGAAAATGTTACAGCAGTTGCAGAAGTGTTTCTACCCAGGACCCTGACATATTTAAAACTCTAATGTATCAGAAATTCGACCGCGCTCATGTCTTCAAATTATAAAACAGTTACTTTAAGATATAATAAAGGAGTCGATGCAATAGCCATGTCGTGAAAGTCCCACAACAATTTTAATCGGTATCAACCTAGTAGAACTTCTAGAACAGCCATACGACTATTGCTTCAGTTTGCAGCTTACCCCTCTCAACTAGGAGCACGAGCGAAATGACATGCTATTAAGCCAACTGTGTAGCACGTGGTGTAATGCAACCAAATTCGCCAACTTCAGCTATTTGCCGATATTATAATGGTATGCACGTTTTAGAGCAGCTGGCCCTGTGGTAACGGCCACAACTTACAAATTTGAGGGGCGTGGGCTCAAATCTAGGCATTATACTGAGTGTAAATTAGTTTTTCACTACTGTTGCCAAAACTATGAAGGAAAACATCGTGGGTGAAACCAGCATGTCCTAGCACCAAATATTTAAAGACATGACTATCACCAAACTGCACTGGAGCCACGTGGTAGTTTATGGCTCGCTGCTTCTTGCTTAGAGGAAGCCTGTATCCCAGCAGTGGGAACAATAAATGCTGATCATGCTCTGCCATTCACGTTTCAGATCCATTTTTACTTTCCACAGCTCACGTACTAAGAATGCTAGAACACAGAACACTCCAGAATATTAAATTATATTAATTATTAATTTGAATCTACACCCACGTTGACTTTCAAAAATGTTAGTCTTAATAATAGGGAATCCGTTTTAAAATTAATTTAATATTTTTTTCTCAAACATGCATGGAAATATTGTCATTATTTTAGAAAAAAGAACACGCGAAGTACTGAATTTACGGACAATGAAAATCAAATCCATTGCTGGAGCATTTTTTGAATTTGAAACATTTCAACGCTCCAGCAATGTTGTATGAAACGGCGTGCTGGGGTTATTAGATACTCTTTGATTGGATCTCTTTTATCATTCTTGGCGTAAAGTAAGTCTCTTTGCTTAGTACAAATTGTGTTCACGTGGCTGTATAGCCATAAATGCGTTTGCCTTTCGGCACAGATGATAAATAGAAAATCGGCGGCAAAGCTGAAAATTCGTCTTGATTTGTTATTTAAATATTTAATAAATATAAATTTAATAATTAAAATGGTTCACGGTCCACCAGATTTAAGATCCAGAAGCCAAATTGGCAATGGAAAACCTGCTTCCAGCGAAGTCTATGAACATTTTATGTTAAAGTATATGAACATTTTATGATTTGGAAAAACGATAAAAAAATGAACATTTTCTCCGAAACAGTATTTTTGGCGTATTTTAATGAGATTTCTAAAACTAAAAAGCCATCTACATTATGGGCAATTTATTCCATGCTGAAATGTACAGTTCATGTTAAAAATGGCATTAACTTTAAAAATTAAGGATATTTAACTACTTTTTATTTCCCTGCATTCTTTTGAGAAAAGCATTATATATGCCTCGGCGGAAATGGCGATTGCCTGTCTCGTATTAGTCATACTCGACCTGCAATTGCATATGGTGACGCTTGGGGGAGGCATATGCCCAGCAGTGGACGTCTTTTGGCTGACATGATGATGATGATTGCCTTTATTAATTCAATATATTTAAAAAAAAAACACATCTATTCAAAAATAGCTAGTTTATTATTCGTAAACAGGGACTAAAATAGCTCATTATGTGTGGTATACAGTGGCCGCGAGATCCAAACCTTCGGGAAGTCAGGATGTATTCCTGTAGGTTAAGACATCGTGTGTGGTGTGGGCGGTAGGTACAATCGTGAAAATGAAATTCACACAAACTATTCGATAGACTGGGTTTATTCAATTAGTCACAACTCACAGTTACAATCTTCTTTAGTAATTGGTAGGACCTATGAAATAGCCATTTTAAAAACTGACCATTTGAAATCAAAATATGTTTTGTTTGGCTAAGAATTCTAATTTCAAATAAATTTCATTTTTAATACATAGTTTTTTTTTTAATTACTCATTTGTTTATTGATTAGCGTTGTGTTTTCATCGCATTTAAATATTTGACGTCATCATGGATACGTAAAATCTTAGTAATTATGAGTACCTTCGTGAGGCAGCAACGCGGCACAAGGGGCATACAACATGAACGACGTTTACGTGCGAACACTACAAACGAACGCACCACCTGTTATTGGTTTGCCCGCTTCCGTTCTGGCATTTTTGTCTGACCTGAAAAATGAACCCCTTTGTCTTTCGAAAACTTTGGTCGACAATAACATTAAACTTTATTGCCAATTATATTAGTACAACCAAACTTACTATGACAATGACGAATTAAAGAAGATTATGGAAGCTGATGATACTCAATCTACGGCTAAATTACAAGCAGCTTTAGATAAAAAAGTTTGAAAAATGGGTGACCCACGAACTCAATGATCGCCAGCGCGAAGTACGCGTCAAGACTTGCCTTGCACTGCTCATCGGGCACACAAACGAAGGAATTTTGAACCGTTTATGCACCGCATGAAAAATGGATTCTGTTTGACAAATGCAAGTGTTCAGCAAGTTGGTTGGATCCTGGTTCAGCACCTATGTAATGCCCTAAACGAAACCCCTTACCTCTGGAAAAGTGATGGTCACTGTTTGGTGGACCACGGCCGGTTTGAAACGGGATGATCATTACTGCAGATGTGTACTGTGAAGAACTGAACACAACTATGGCGAAGCTCGCACGTCTCCAACCAGCTTCGGTCAATCACTCGTCTCCGCTGCTCCTGCACGACAATGCGCAACCTCATACTGCACAGCAGGCGATCTCCAAGTTGCAAGAGCTGGGCTGACCTTGCGCTTACAGACTTCTACTTTTTTCAGAATTTGGGTATCTTGTTCATGAGTATTAAATTTTTATTCTGTACAAAATGCCTTTGAGGATTTTTGTGTCGTCCAGCTGATTTCTTCAAGATGCGTTGGCAAAGATGCATCGATTGCATGGGTGATTACTTTGATTAATAAAAAAAAAACTACGTCGACTTATTTCATAATAAACGGCAATTTCATAGGTAATATTACGGATCGACAGTGGTTCTACGATGTCTTAGCTTCAAGGCGGTCAGAACTATACTGCCATATTCTTCTGTCCCCACCACGCAGCGTTTAGAAAAAGCGCGCCAAATCGTAGTTGTTCTTGATTCGCCACCAGGGGTGAGCTTGCGATTTGTTTTGACGTCCGTGCTATTGACTTAACCCGACATATTATATTTATTATTTTGTCAGTTCTATTGTAAAAAGCATTAACAATGGGACTGACTTCTGTAACACAGGTTTTTACCTAGCTCAGAAGTCAGGGCTTCAATTATTTTGGTGTAAAAATACTTATCCTACTACTATTATAAACATGAAAGTTTCTTTCATTTTCATTAAAGTTCTTATTAGGACCCCATCCACTAACGTTCATTCCTGGCGGAAGCTATAATCCTTAAGACGACGACTAACACCAACGACCTTGAGGGAACAAAACGCGCACTCGTTTTACACCCGCGCGACCGAAAATTTAGTAGTTTTTTATACTTTCCTTATTATTCTATGACTTTAAAAAAAAGCCTCATTTCAAAATGTAGATAATTAATTTGAGATGGTGTTGATTTTATTAAAATACGCCCAGCTGTTTTGGTGCGATTGTCGTGTTTTTGTCCGTTTTAGACATAACTTTCCAAATTAATTACACTATGTTATACGAATAAAAATCAAAATTTGCTTAGATCAAATGATTAAGAAAATGGTTTAATAAAACATATTTTTTTTCCAAAAAATTACGACTAGCCATTCTCATTTTAAAATCATCGACTCAAGGGAATCGGCGCCTTAAGTAATTGAACGCCAGTGGATTTGTAAGAGCGAGAAAGTCTGACGGTATTCCTCTTCCTCACATCGTGTTCCTTATTTATGAGGGTAGTGATTCCCTCGACAGGAAAGCAACTTTTCTCTCTGACGATCATTCTCCATTTGTGTCTGTCCTTGGCGTCGTGGAGTGCATCGTGCAACTTTGACACGGATTTGGTCAGACCATCTAATGGGGCTGCGGTCTCTCGGCCTCTTGTCTTCGACCATGCCAGTGATCATCAGCTGCTCGAGGTTATTACCATCCTTTCGGGTAATGTGACCAAAGAACTGCAGGATTCTTTGTAGGCAAGTGGTGGAGTGCCCAACCTTGATGTTTAGTTGTCGAAGGATTCCATAGACTGCATTCCGCGCAATAGAATCTTCTATTGCGTGGAATGCAGTCTATGAAATTTGAAGCATCCATCGCCATCACCACATTTTGAAAGCGTCAATATGATCATGATCAGCCTTCCTTAACGTCCAGGTTTCCGAGCCGTAACTAAAGATGAAGAACACAAGAGAGTTCACCAGCTTCATCTTTGTCTTCCGAGATATGTTACGATCTCTCCATATTCGCTGCAGTTGGGACATTGACAGAGACAGCGCTTTTGGCCATACTAATTCTCATCCTGATTTCTTTTTCGGAAGTCTCTGTGTTGCTGATGGTAGCGCCCAGATAAATAAACTCATCTACCTTCTCGCGGGATAGGGCACCTGTGATATGGAGTGGGTTAGTGCGGTCTACCACCACAATGTTGGTTTTGGAATGGTTGATTTTAAGACCCAATTCCATGCTGATCCTTTCCATCCTTACCAGCAGCCTTATCATTTCAGCTTCGTTCACCGCTAATAGCGTTGTGTCGTCTGTCACGGACTCTTTGCGAGGCACATCGGCTGTTCATACTTTTGGAATTATATATTATAAACACAGGCTATTCAGTGGAAAAAACTATATTTACAAATTCAACTCAGTGTGACTTACGTGCGAGTTTGTTATCCGGGCTGAGCTAGGTGATTTCGCAGTGCAAATCCGTGAAAACTAAAAACCTAAAATACATTTTGCATATTTTTAAAGATAATTGCAGTCACTTCAATAGTTTTGGTGTACGCGGTACCCCCAAACGGTGTCGTTTTTTCAATCTGGGTGTTGGATCGATATCTCTTTGTGATCGATATCGCCATCTAGCGGCGTCGAGGGAACTGGTGCGAGGAACGTGCGCGCCATCTATTTGCACTCAGCCGAACTACGTTGCAACATGGCGAAGTGCGCAACATGCGGCAAGTTCCTGTCGACGAAAGGGGGCGCTATGTGTGGCAACGTTGCTTGTCAAAACAAGTTCCACCTTGCGTGTTTGCCTGCTGGGACTCAGATTAGCAGTGACTGGCAGTTCCCTGACTGCAAAAATAAATTTCCAGGGGATGACGATGCCACACCCGTTAGAGGTCTGGGAAGTGGTGCTACTAAAAAAGCTGCCGCACCTGAACAGGGTAGGAAGGCACCCCGGATTCAGTCCACTAGTGCCGGGCCTTCTGTTGCGGTGCCTGAAGGGAATTCTCGGGCAGGAAGTGATCAGGGAACCGATGGGGAACCTTCTCCTGACACCCAGTTGACCTTGCGTGAAGAAATCAGGCTTTTCAGGTCCGAGCTGCGGGAAGTGAGGGACGAAATGCGAGAGTTTCGTCGTGAGATGGCCGTCCTGCACGCTTCGGTGGGAATCTGCACTGAGCGAGTCAACGGCCTAGAAGCCAGAATAGAGGCTCTTGAGAGCAGGCCCAGTGATGCTCCGCCTGACACCAGGGTCAACCAGCTCGAGCAGAGTGTGGCGCGGCTCCAACTGGAACTCAACGACCGCGAACAGGATCTGCTTGGCTCCGACCTTGAAGTGGCGAACATCCCGGAGATCCCTGGTGAGAACGTGGTTCACACTGTGGGACTGATGGCGGCTAAGCTTGGGGTGGCTTTGGAGGCACGCGACATAGTTTTCGCGCAGCGTGTGGGTCAGCGGGTCGAACGAGAGGTGCACGCTGCTGCTGCGGGCGCGGTGAGTCCGGCGGGAGGGGCGGCGGCGGGGGCGCGCGGGCGACGCATCGTGGTGCGCCTGGCGCGCCGCGCTCTGCGCGACGAGCTGCTGCAAGGCGCGCGTGTCCGCCGGGGAGCCACGACGGCAGACCTCGGTCTCTCCGCGCCCCCGCGGCGCTTCTACGTGAACGAGAGGCTGACCAGGACGAATAAGCAATTGTTTTACCGTGTGCGTGAGGCTGGCGGTCGCCAAGGGTGGAGATATACCTGGACGAAGAACGGCCGCATTCTGGCTAAGCAGGCTGACGGCAAGCCTACCCATTGCATCCGCACCGAGGAGGACTTAGCTCGTATTTTTGGCCGGGAGTTGTCTGTCGAGAAAGTTGTTTAGCTCGCCGGGCTCCTGCAAGCTTTATTCTGTGAAGTTTATCTTTAGATCTACGGTTGTACTATCTATGTTGGATGTACTTGTGTTTCTGGGTTTGCCCTGTGCGCGGCCAGCACTGTTCCTAGCTCAGTATATAATGGTTCCTTTCTGTGGCCCTGCTGCCCGAGCACTAAATATGTATCATATACATTTTATATTTATAAAGCGTCGGCTTGTCGGCTATATCTCTATAGTGTTTACAATACATAATATTTATCTACATACTTCTTTTAAACCTGTTATTTATTACATTAATTTGCATTACTACATTTCTAACATATATACCTATATACCAATATACACCTATACACTAACCATACACATCCAAGATCACGAATTGTCAAAATGATTAAGACTAAGCATTTAAAAGTTGGATTGTTTAACGCGGGTTCGCTAGGTACGCGCCATGATGAGTTTATTGTGGCTATGGCAAACTGTGCGGTGGACATCATGGCGATAAACGAGACTTGGCTTAGGCGGGGGGAAGAGGGTCGAGCGCCGGCTGTCCCGGGCTACCGGCTGCGTCACGTGCCGCGCCCGCCCGCGGTGCGTGGCGGGCGCGGTGGCGGCGTGGGCTTCTATGTGCGGCGCGGAGTGCGCGCGTGCGCCGTGCCGCACCCGAGCGCGCCGCAAGTCGAGCAGATGTGGCTCCGGCTGAACGTCAACTCGCACTCCGTCATCGTCGGTACTGCATACAGACCGCCATGGCTTGACGTGAACATCTTCCTTGATGCGATTTCCGACTCTCTTTTCTCCTTTGCTGGCGCTGACAAGATTGTTCTGTTGGGTGACTTTAATATAAACATGTTAAGCCCTTCGGACAATAAAGCCAAGTTACTGAACAACTTCTTAACATGCTGTAAATTGCGACAAATAGTTACTGAACCGACACATTTCACTGATCATAGTGAATCACTCATTGACGTCGTGTGTACGGACGCCCGTATACGTGAGGTCTCCGTATCTCACGTACCTGAGCTCGGTCAACACGCGGTTGTGTCGGTTGAGCTTAACTTCAAAGTAGAGAAGCCTTCCCAACACTGGGTCACCTACAGACCTCTCAGGGATATAGTAATTGACCAGTTCAACAAGGACCTGAATAAGATGGACTGGGAATACATCGAAAGTCTGGAGGATGTGAACTGCATGGTTGAAACATTTAATCATTTTATTTGGAACTTGTTTGATTTACATGCACCACTTAAAAAAGTTTTAATAAAAGAAAAGTCTTGCCCCTGGATAACATCCACTATCAAACAAATGATGAAATTGCGGGACAAGAGCCACATAAAGTCCAAAACCACTAAATCCCTGCGTCATATCAACTCATATAAAGAGCTCAAATATATTGTTAGGGCGGCCATTGAGAGTGAGAAACGTGCATATTTTAAAACTTACATAAATAACAACATTAAACAACCTAAGAAGTTATGGAAACACATCAAATCTACCATAGCCACTAGTATCTCTAATAAACCAGACCATGGATTACCCCATTTTTGTAACAACCCAGAAAAAATTAATGAACATTTTTTGGATGTGCCTGGTACCGGTAAGGTTTCTTCTGCTGATCTGAAGTACTTTGAGCACCACAGATTTAGTAACTGTCACTTCCAGCTTGAGCCCGTTCATGAGGATATGGTGCTGAAGCTGTTGCAAAGTCTCAAGTCCAATGCACAGGGTTGTGATCATATCTCTCTTGAGATGCTGATGATGACTCTTCCTCGGACCCTTGCAGCTATAACGGCCATCATTAACCGTTCCATCACCACCTCATCTTTCCCGGATCTGTGGAAATTGGCAATAGTTAGACCCATCCCTAAAGTTTCTAGTCCTACCAGTGTGAAGGAACTTCGTCCGATTAGTTTACTGCCATGCCTCTCCAAGGTCCTGGAGAAGGTTGTCTCTAACCAGTTTCGGTCTTACCTTGAGGATCACAGCATTTTGCCGCTTGTTCAGTCGGGCTTTCGCAAGGGGCACAGCACAGCCACAGCTCTTCTTGATGTGGTTGGGAATATTCTGGAAGCTAGAGATAAGGGCATGGGTACCCTGCTGGTCTTACTGGATTTTTCACGCGCTTTTGACTCTATTAATACCTCGCTCCTCCTATCGAAGTTGTCTTATTATGGATGTCAGCCTGAGACAGTAAAGTGGTTTGAGAGTTACTTGACTCACCGTTCTCAGTTTGTCCAGGTGACGTGCGACAGTGATGGAGCCGTTAAATCCTCTAGTCATAAGCATGTGAATAGGGGTGTACCCCAGGGATCGATCCTGGGTCCGCTACTCTTCATTCTGTACAGTGCTGACATCATTAACTGCTTGCACAACACCAAGTTCCACATATATGCTGATGATCTGCAGATGTATTTCTCTTTTCATCCCCAGCAGTCTGTGGACACAGTAAATGGACTGAATGAGGATTTGGATAGGGTCTCAGCCTGGTCGATGAGAAACTCATTAGTTTTGAACCCAGCTAAGTCTAAATTTATATTACTGGGATCTAGAGATTTTTTGAATAAAATGGCTAATGTGAATTTGGACTTGAAGATTGACGGCTGTTCCATTGAAAGGGTCCGGGAAGCCCGTAATCTTGGGGTAGTGTTTGATGAGTGCCTGCACTTTGAGACCCATATCATGGAGGCTGTGCGCAACTGCTTTTACAGGCTTAAGCTCCTGTACCGTGTGCGTCCCTACATAAGTGTGGATATGCGTATCTTGCTCTGTGAGTCACTAGTTCTATCCAAGCTGAACTACGCTGACACTGTGTATGGGGCGTGCATTCTGGGCAGGAGCGAAAGGTTGATACAGCGAGTACAGAATGCTTGTGCAAGATTTTGTTTTTCCATACCTCCTAGATCTCATGTAACTCCTTTTCTAAATAAGGGTAATTTGATGAGAATGTCAGATCGTAGAAAGCTACATTTGGCTACCCTGCTCTTTGGCACTATTCTCACAAAAAAACCAGACTATCTATTCAGTAAACTGACCTGGTCCCGCGATGTGAACAAAGTCAGAACGAGAGCTTCTGCCTACCTTTTATTGACGTCTCACAAAACTGCTGCATTCCGTGGCAGTTTCAAATTCGCTGCCTCTCGTATCTGGAATGATCTTCCTCCGCCGTTTCGCGCTATAAAGACGATTGGAACATTTAGTACTAATTTCAAGCAGTACTTATTACGCAAGCAAAAGGAAGCCAGCGAATAAACTTACCCGGCCGGGGTTTGCACGCAGTTATATTATCTTCTATCATGTTCCTTGTTCTTGGTTTTAAACTTTCTGGCGAACACTTCACCGAACACTACACACCACACACAGTAATATTCACACAATTCTGTTTAATCGAATACTAGCAATCTTTTCACCTTGTTTATTAACAGCAATTTCTTACATAATTTTCCATTATTATTATTTTGATATTTTCATTTTGACAACCGACGCGACGCCGTCCACAGATTGACACGCGCTCTGTCGTTTGTCTACGGTTTTGACATATGATCATAGAGCCGTCGAGATTTTGGTCGTATATTTATTGTGTTTTATTTAGATATTTATTTTATACGTATACACTTACATACAGCGACTCACCTACTGTGTTTATTTATTTATACTATTTTGATATTATATATCTTGTTCTATTTTTATTTCTTAAATATGATAATATGATCCGTTTCCGTAAATGTGTCCGTGGCATCAACATTGGGCCCTATCAGAATATCAGCGCAGCGTTATTTTCTTTTTGATATCGTTGCTCATGCTGAGATAGGAGCCTTTTTGGTCTCGCACGGGGTAATTTATTTTTATTTTTTATTATTGTTTGTGTTTTTCTTATCTCGTGTCTCCTGTGCGGGTCACAAATAAATATTTTTCTTTCTTTCTTTCTTTCTTTCTTTCTTCGTAACGAAGGTTTGTGATTCTAGTGCCACAAACAGTGACACCTCCCGTCTAGTTCTCAAAAGTTTGCCTGATGATGTAGTCTCCATACACGTTCCAATAGAATAGGAGATAAGATGCAACCCTGACGTACACCTTTTTCAAATCTGAAGGGCTCCGATGACGTCCTTTTAACCATCACAACGCCCTGGTTGTTTTGATAGAGCGATTGGATCAGTAAAACTAGGTGTTTAGGTACTCCGAGTTCTTCTAGTATTTGCCGCAGGTACAGCCAGATGACTCAGTCGAATGCTTTACTACAATCATTAAAAAAATTGACACGAGTGTTGAATTCGTAGGACTTTTGAATCAGTTGGTGGATATTTAAGATTTGTTCGCAAGGTCGTGGCCTGCTCCTATGATATTTGCCAGCCCAAGAAATAGCGAATTCTGTTATTGATAATGTGTAAGAGGTTGTTACTGGCGTGTGATATGAGGGCCAGAGTTCTGTAATTGTCACACTTGGAGGTTGATCCTTTTTTGTGTAGCGGCAGGATAATAAAATTGATTGTGCCCAGTCTCCGGCCCATTTGCCCATACGCCAGATACTGTCACATATTTTATGTATTGCTGACAGTATTAAAATACGGTTAAGACTACGTAAACACGGTTAATTAAAAGTGTGTATGGTGATCGATGGATTGTTTTTCCTGTCGGACTGGCGTGTCATGAGAAAGTCAGGGGAAAGTATATAGGATAATGGTTTAATTACTGGCTTCAACGAACGTTACTGGATGGAGCCCTACTCTTTCACGCAAAAACTACCGAATGGATTTTGATAAAACTTTACAGAAATATAGCTGTATAATCAGAATAACACCTGAGCTATAGATATTGGGAGAAGTACTTACAAAACGCGAGCGGAGCCGTGGACGGCAGCTTGTTTGTCAATAAAATAATTGAAGTATAGCAATAGTGTAACTCATACAAAAATAAAACATCGATAGAGTTGTTTACCTACAATAAAGTGTATTCTACATTTATGTAACTAGTCTGTCGCATTAAGAAACTTACCCAAGCGTACCATGTCAATTAATTAATGTATCAGGTTTCAACATTTCACATTCCATTTCAAATAACTGCAACTTGCAACTGGGACACATTTAGCTCCCACGCTCGCTCCGCTTCCGTCGATTTGTTCACGAATCTCCGCTGAGCTCCGTTCCGCTCAGCAAGTAACCAAGGATTAATTTTTTTCTCGCTCTCTTATTAGTTGCTATGAAACTTCAAGGTTTGGAGTAAATGGAGACATGGTTCGGGATGGTTGCAGACTTTTATTTGTGCCTTTTGCAAGTGATAAAATGTTCATTGATATTTTCAAACAGAACTTTGAATCGAAAAAAATCTAAAAGAGAGCTGGCGGACCACCTGACCCTCAGACTGCACAGCATGATTTTCTTCTTGTTTACATATTTTTAGTTCTCTTCTGAAGCAGTCAGGTATTTGATTTTTAAATTACCTTTTTTTACGTTTTAGTTTTCATTTTTTTTACAATTACTTTTAAAAATATAATTGGTTTATATTTAAGTAAACTCTTGAAACCCTTCATTTTGTATGGAATGTCATGTTATGGAAAAAAATGGGACCCGTTCAATAATGGCGCTCAAAATGATCGAAACTAAGACTTCATACTCAGCAGTAGCGGCCACTAGACAAACGAGGCAGTTGAATAAAAAATGTCACTTCATATTACTATTTATACACATTCAGTCTATCAGATTAAACAAACATTAAATCCCACGGAGTTTTTCAGAGGCACAGTTAATAATATAATACTAGCATACAGATGCCTCATCCCATACAAAGAAACCGTGCTGACGTAACTAGAGTTTTTCTTCTGATTAAGATGTATAAGTACTTCGATCGCGTTCGGTTCCGTTCCACGGCTGTAGATGGTGTTAGCAGCGACTTACAAGTAAAAGGGTTTTCTCGGTTCGTGACTATTTTTTTTTCTTAAAATACAGTGACGATTTGTTTCATAGTAATTTTTTGCAAGTTTTTACAGTTTCATTGTACCAAAATGTGTATTTAATAAATCGAGTGGCATGCCTCTGAAATTTAAAATTGCGGCATCTATTGGAATCAATATTAAATGATCCGTTCAAATAATCTTTGTAATGTGAATATTCCATAATTATGTGCGTGAGTTGATTATAAAAGAACATAAAATTTTATGATCAGTTCTAGAAAATTATAATTTTCACACAATTCAATAACGGATCGATTCATATCGCGCCATCTAGTGACATTTATTTGATCCAAATTTTCTTTGTTAGCGCTGGGACCCCGTTTCAGATGTATCTTTCACGAATAGACTCGTAGTAAACCATTAAATCCCTGGAAAATAACCCACCGTTAATCGTAAAAAACCTCAATCTCGCCAAATCATTCAAAATATCTTGCATAATTTCACTGAAGCACGTCGCTGACAGTAATAGGGAGTGAATTTCTAAGATAAATGTCCGCCATCTTGGATTGCTAGACAGCTCTCTGAATTTGAGTGAATGTAATACGATCTATTGGAGCTGCAGCGAGAGCGATTAAATTTTAGACTAGCTGTTGATTGGTTGGAAATAGTAGTGTTTTAGTTATTAGAGTTCGTCTTACACCATTGCATAAATGTAAAATTTCTCTTTAAACTGCAGCGTTGGTCTAGTGACATGAGAGATGCCTGATTCGCACAAAGTATGACTGGGTTTTTACCCGACTGCTGAAGGAAGATAATGTGTTTATCAGTCTATGTATGTATGTTTGTTTCTATGTGGCGTTCTAGAGAACAAACGCGTTGGTCGATTTTGATGATTCTACGTCATTCGAATCTAGCCAGTGACACTTGCAGGTTTAAGAACCCTGCGAATGTCACTGGCTAGATTAAAATAGGAAAATAAAAAAATGGGGGCTTTTGGGCGCCATACTGTGGGTCACAATTTATTTTTTCTTCCAAACCCATCGTGTGAGGTATCAAAATAAAGGGTTTTAAGAGGTGATTTCGGCAATATATAACACTTATATGTTTAATTGTACCAAATTCTAAAAAAAAATACTGAGAAAACCCGACTGCTTCAAAAACCGGACTAACAGAAAAAAGAAGAAGAAAATACGTTCTTAAATAAGAAGAAAATCATGCTGTGCAGTCGGAGGATACATCTGTTTTTGGTCAGCCAGCTCGTGAACATGTATCCTCCGACTCCACAGCATGATTTTCTCCTTTTTTACGTCTTTTTAGTTCGCTTTTGAAGCAGTCGGGTTTTGATTTTTTAATAAACTTTTTTTCAATCTGAATTTCCTCTGTAGCAATCCCCTGTAGTTTAGATTTATCTCTGGTCGTTGACAATAAGCTTACCATAGAGTTAACTTCCCAGGAATTTATACGGATCTGATGAAATGTGTCTACTCCTATCTCTAACCCTACAGCACATATATTTTTGATATACTGGTATTAATATCAGATTTTACATGTAGATCATACCATACTGACGCCGCAATCGCCGATTGTTACTAGCCCAAAATCAACCAGTTTTCCACCGACTCGAGAAGAAGAGAAAGAAGATGTAAACCGATCTCAAAAAATATTATGTACATTGTATAACACAATTGTTATTTTTTTTTTTAACGTATTAAAAATTTCATATATATATTAACATATATACAATTGATTATTCTAAAAAAAAAAAACAAACCTATATACAAATAGAAAAGGGAGACGGAAAAGAGCTCATTGTGCATCAAAAAATTCGTTCACATCGATGTCAAGGGGAAAAGTGCCCAGAACGCTGGCAGCATTGCCACGTTGGATGGCAATGCTGATTCTCTGGCCGAAGAAAAGGCCAGCCCTCTGGTCACGTGAAGAGTCGACGAGCTTTGTGCAAATTTCTCGAAAAAGTCGATGCGCACTCGGACCCCATGGAATATATATATATATATATATATATATATATAATATAAAGTTTCAACCCCAAACGGCTCAAACATATAACTTCCAATAAGGTTGTTATATTTGCGCCGTTTGAGGTTTTCTGCACCAGCAGCAGCCGCCCCAGCACAGCCCGCCGTGCTAAGAAGATGGGATGGCGCAAGGGTGTCGACACATGTTGCATCCCACACCAAAGGCCTACCCACCCATTGATATTTGATTCTCTACGAGTCTACGTCAAGCATTTTGGGTTCCATCTCAATTGGACCAATAAGGAAACAGTAACACACAAACAGTTTGTTTATTACAAACATACAGCAACGGAATATTAAAGCACCCATCCATCACTTCAGGATCATCATCCATCATCATCGACAACCCTTTTCAATCCACTGCAGCACGTAAGCCAGTTTGCCATTTTTCCTGTTTTGTGACAATATTGTTCAAGTATTTCCGATAAGCTTGATTATGTTGTCGACCCTACTCGTGATCGGTTTTCCAACGCTCCTTATGCCCACTTTTTTACCACTTTGTAGAAAACAAAAAGGAATAAATTAATATCATTATGGCCCGATTTTTCATTATTCTGATTACATTTTAACTGAGGAACAAAAATGGCGGTTTGACAGCTTTTGTATAGAAAATTCGTCAAACAGCCATTTTTATTCCTCAGTTAAAAGTTATCAGACTATTGAGAAATTTGCCCTAAATCAATACTTTCAAGTAATACTTTACACATGAACAATGAACATTATCTCCAAAATAAAATAGGCTTTTTTATTTTGGAGATAATGTTCATTGTTCATGTGTAAAATTCTAACACGGAAATCGAACCCGACACCCATTCGAGTAGCTTCGCCACTAAACAAATGGAGCGTTCAAACCAAAGATTATAGAAACAAGGTAGATAAGCCGACCGATGTTTGCGAAACAATTTTATGTATTGAAATGTAACTTAAAAACAGAAAAACTATTAATTATTTTAACGCCATATGCAGCAGCTTCCTGCTATCAACTTATGACAAAATTTACTAAGAACAATCCGTCTACCAAGAATGGTATTTATTTTATTTTATTTTATTTATTTGGCTCACCAACAATTGAATACACAGATACAAAGATATGAGATACATCAAATATACATAAAGACCAGTGTACCAATTTCTTACAGGTAAGCACATCATGCATTACTTATTTGCCGATTGACACTGGGCGATGAATACCGGTTGGCTACTTACAATTAGATGAGTTCTTATATTCATCCAATTTCAAGCAAGCACCAAGATAACACAATTTACAATTAAAACAAAAGTTAAAATAACAGTTAAAATAACAAATAAAATCAACATACCATACAAATCGAGATTAAAATTTAAATAACAATCAAATCAAAATTAAACAACATAATATAATTGAACGATATAAAATCTAATGATATTTATAATAAAATTCTATGACTTTACAAATTTTTGCACACAATATTTCGGAACCTACCAAGTGAGTCGGCGTGCACATCAACAAGATCACTGCAACTATTTATTAACTTACAAAGGCGGGGGATTGGAGAATTAGCACCAAGGACAGTTCTGCGAAAAGGAGGACATAAGGGGGTTATAGGAGTTCGTGGGCTTTTCGTGGGTACACGGATTTTAATCCTGCTCAACAGTTGAGGGCAGTCAATTTGACATCTCAAAATTTTAAATAAAAACGACGAATCCAATAAATCCCTCCTCTTCTGTAGGGATATCATCTTGAAATGCAAGAGTCTCTCTTTATACGAACGTTTTTTTTTAGCTATTCCGGAAGAGTATGCTAAATGCCACAAAAATCGTTTTTGAACCCTTTCCAATCTTAGAGTGTGGGTGGCATAGTGAGGTCTCCAAACAGTGCTGCAATATTCTAACGAACTGCGAACCAAGCAGTTATACAGCAGAATTTTAGTCTTAATGCGACGGAAACTGGTAACATTTCTTATGACAAACCCAAGCATTCTGGAAGCTTTTTTGACTACATTTTCAATGTGGGGTACAAATGATAATTGCCTATCGAACAAAACTCCCAAGTCTCTTATCTGCTCCACTTCCTGAATTAAGATGCCACCAATGTAATAAGCAGATCTTGTTAATTTAGTTTTCCTGGTAAATTTCACATGGTAGCACTTACTGATATTTAAGCTCATATCATTATCTTCACACCACTTCACTAACATGTCAATATCTCTCTGTAGCAGCTCAACATCAAGGTCTGATTCAATAATTCTGCAAAATTTTAAATCGTCAGCATACATGAAACACTCTGAGAATTTCAACACATTGGCGAGATCATTACTAAATAAGTTAAATAATACCGGGCCAACATGTGTTCCCTGTGGGACGCCAGATGTTACCTTATAGCTGTTTGATTGGTAGCCATTGAGGGCAACATAGAAAGTTCGATCATTGAGATAAGATTTAAACCAATCAAGGAAGGAGCCAGTTACGCCATAAGCAGATAATTTATGCAGAAGTATATTATGCGGGACGCGATCAAATGCTCTACTGAAATCAGTATATATCACGTCAACTTGTTTCCCAGAGTCGATGGCGCTTGTTAGGGTCTCCACGAAAGTCACCAGGTTTGTACATGTGGATCTGGAACTCACAAAGCCATGCTGGGAGTTACTAAGGTAAAGCTTCAAATGAGACTGTATGTATGGACAAACCAACGATTCAAAGACTTTGGCTAGGGTAGATAAAATTGAAATTGGCCTATAGTTACACACATAATCACGATCATTGCATTTATGAATAGGTACTACCTTTGCTACCTTCCAAATATTTGGGAATATGCCGGACGCAAGTGATCGATTGAATATTTGTAATAAGGGAGCCACCAGAGACGAAGCACACATGGAAACAAAGAAAGGAGGGATTCCGTCAGGCCCAGCGCCCTTCCGACGATCCAGTGATTTCATTTTATTGAGCAATACATCACCTACAATCGTGGGTGCCGTCAAAGATAAACTATAAGCAAACATGTCCTGCATGTATTCTGAGGAAGGTAAATTGTGATTTGAATTTTGTTGAGAGTACATGGAAGAGAAGTGAGCAGCGAACATTTCTGAGATATTGATGCCATCCGAAGACGATGCGATGCCATCAGTCATTGTTAGGGGATAAGAACTGGTACCACCTCGCTTGCCCTTGACATAAGCCCAAAAACGCTTCGGATCCTCAGTTATTACGGTTTCCAGATCGCTAACATATTTATTGTAACATGAGGCAGCCATAACTGAGCACCGTTTACTTAGCAGCTTCAATTCAAGCTCGTCCATGGGGTTCTTGTAGGTTCTGTATCGCTGGCGTATCTTTTCCTTCTCTCTCAAAGTTCTTATTAAATTTTTATCGAACCAAGGAGGGTGTGTCTTATGTTTTCGTGTGGTAGGGGGATCTTGCATTTCTATAACATTCTTAATTTTATCGTAAAATATACTGAGCATATCATTTACATCGTGAGTACCATCAAATAAAAGGTTCCAATCGATCTCATTTAAGTGTTTACAAATAATATCATAATCCATTTTGTAAAAATTTAGTCTTTTGTTACTATTATAGGGCAGTCTTGTGTCTTTATATGACTTCAAGTTAACTTCGATTGGTGGATGCAAAGGATCAACTATACTTAAGGGATTTAGAGCAGGACATACGATACCGGATGTTAAGTTAGTAAACGCAAGGTCAAGAACACGTCCTGACTTATTTGTTATATTGTTAAGTTGAGATAATTTGTTTACGTAACTAAAATCAGTTAATAAGTGACCAATACCTGGAGCCACATAACCACTATCCAACTCACTTACCAAGCTCCAATCAATATTACTTAAGTTAAAGTCACCAACTATACACGTTTTCAAACCCAACTGTTCAAATATGGTATTACAAGAGTCCAAGAAGTGTTCCAGGGTTGAACGAAGTACAGGCGGAGGCAAATAGACTGCGCACAGAGCTAGTTGACGGACAGACTTTGCAATCGAGATGTCTATAATAACCCACAGATCTTCACAATTGCTTTCCCATTGCGTCATGCGTTTTGAATTTATTCCCTTTAGTACGGCAATCAGAACACCCCCACCATCTTTTTTCCTGTTATCTCTATCTCGCCTATAGATTACATATCTGTTATCAAATAGCTCTGAGCTCATCACAGAATCATTTAACCATGTCTCGGTTAACATTATTACATCGTAGTTTTCGCACGATACTTGACGACAAAAATTATGACATTTAGTGCGCAAGCCTCTAGTGTTCTGATAATATATCCTTAAATCCGAGAATGATAATGAATTTTACCGACTGTTACATTGACAAAAACAAGAATGAAAGAATAAAAATGAATAAAAAGGAACACAAGACGAAACATAGAAATTAAACCAGCCTATTCAAAGTATCCTTATTCCTAACCAGAATGTGTTCCGATTCCTGTGCCTTCCGCATGAATATCCGACCACCACGTACCCAGACAAACTGATAACCGATCTCCTTGGCTTTGATTCTAGCGGCAGCATGGAGTGCCTTGTTGGTGGTGGACAAATGCTCTGTAATATAGATCGGGGATTTAGGTCCCGAGCATCCCAAGTGTGTTGTGTTCAGTTTGTTGTCTGGATTCAATTTATTAAACTTTATGGTAGCTGCAAGAAATTGATCACGACTACGGGGGGAAGCAAGTTGCACTACCACAGCGCGCGGGCGGGAATTGCTGGCATTTTGTTTTGCAACTCTTGTGCAATGTTTAATATCGTGGTCTTGAATACCGCTCCCCACAACTTTAGATAGACGTGACACAATCTCTATAAGATTCTCCTGCTTCTTTTCCGGCAGGCACTGAATTTCCACATTATTTGCGCGGGATTGCTGTTCCAGTTGATTCATGCGTGAAGACAAATCGTTAATACACACCCTCATCTCTGAATTTTCCCTTTGTAGAACTTTCATACTCTCCTTGGACGCCGTGTACTCTTTTAAAAGTTCTTCATACTGAAGGTTCATAAATGCCATAGATTTTTCCATATTCTCCATTTGACCCTTTATTGGTTGCAATTCTTGATTCAAGGTAAATTTCATATTTTCGATGAACTTAGTTAGCATCTCCGCCTGTTCCTTCTTAACTACTTCCTGAATAAGTTGACGAATTGCGTCGGGTGCTAACATTATTTCAGCAGGCGCCTGAGGCGGAGACCCAATGGCTTGCCTCTTGTTGCCTCTGGTAGTAGTAATATTACGCAGCGGCGTATTATCAGATTTACTCAGTTTCGGGACCGAGTTTAGGCACTCGTTACAATGCCACTTAGCAGGTACATTGTGGTCATCAGCTAAGGCAAGACATGCATAATGATACGCCCTAAGACATTTTACGCATATAGCATATTTTTCGTTGTCAGCCGTTTGGTCACAACATCCCCATGACATTCCAGGACTCGGCAATATGACAGAATGATCTGACATTATAGTGTGACCTGATGTGGCAACTTCAACAAACGAGTAAGGAAATATAACGTAGGTGTTCTTAATGACTTAGCTTGTGCGTCGCTCCAATGCCTTGTGTACGTACTCGGTCGCGAGAAAAAGGTTGTAAACGCCGTGCGTAGCTCGTCGCTTACGCGTTACGTTGGATCACTTCTCACTTATTGTTTTCGCCGGTAGATTGTAATATAATGCAAATGTTATTTACGAATTCTGCAGCAATTATACACTTCACCAAATTAATTCACAATGCAATGGTCCACTGATAACCTTAACCTTAAATTTCCAATCACACATGAGTGTTTAAGCGTCTTTATACAATTTATAACAATATAAAACCTGGAGACCTCGTTTGCCGTGCAGACCGTGTGATAAGAGTGTATTTGTATAGAAAAGATAATATTCTTTGTAAACAGTCTTGCACCATTGCTCCAAGTTCAGCAATGCGATTTCTGAGCTGATAACAAACAAAGAAATAGAGAAAGAAAACATATTTGTACATACATACATACATAAACTCATGCCTTTTTCCCATTTGGGCAGGCAGAACTAGTAGTCAGAACTACAGAACGCCACTCGCTATGATCCTTACATACATAATTTGCTTCACTCACGTTCATACATCTAGTCATACACGCACGCCGGTTGTGAGTACTGCGCAACTGGCCTTTCTGAAGAACATATTGTGTAAGATATGAAATGCAGCATACAATGTATGTGTATAAAAATAAGCATGAACGTATCCTACTACCTACCCACCGACCTACTACCTTCCTATGATGCTACTTGTCCTACAAAACAACTTAACACTGATATTCACAGAGCCGACTGCCGACAGAAATGTCCGAATTCTGACAGGGAAGCTCCCTCAATTTCCTGTGACACACCAGCTTATCCCTCTTGTTTCTCTGATCCGAGGTTGAGGCCAATTTTACGTACAATTTATCACGGATTAACAATTTACAATCTGCGTTAGGCCAGAGGCCTCCACTCGTCATAAATCCACGTTCACGGACGATTGGCCTCGGCAGGCCATCGGAGGCCTCAGCTCTGAGGGTACTTATCTTAATGATTTACATTTGGGGAGTTTCGGGGAATTTTGATTTTCGGGGAATTGATGCTGTTGGAAGTCGCGTTAACGCCTGCCGCCGCCATTTATGTGGAAGGTTCGGTATGATTTTTGTAACTCTTTTATCGCTATTTTGTCTGGAAAATTCATTAAAGCCAAGCAGTTTTTTCTGATAACAACAACACCTAAGAACCAGCACTTATCCGTTTGCAATGTGCGATTTTCATGGCAATATATTTAGTAATCTTTTCTACGTTCCACGATGCTTTGCAAAATCTACAGCCTAGGTCACGTTGGCCGCTCTCCCTATCCCCTGCGGCTGAAAAATGGTAGGTGGTGGTGCCATTGACCTTGATCCGTCACAAGGGGACCAATGGTGTCATACACGGGATCGTCTGGCACCCATGTGCTGGTTTGGTCCCTGGGGTGGTCACGGCGCACAGTGTGTTCTGGTGCGCCGGTGATAGGGGGTACTCCCTAGAGGAGGGTCCGGTGAAGGACAGCCGCGGTGGGTTCGCGATAAGTGCTAACGCGTGCCAGTGTTCCCGCCACCGTGGAGTTACACGTAACACATCTATTGGGTTGGAGTTCCACATAACTGCGTTATCACCTCGTGGTAGTGCAGTATGCATGAGCATTTCTCCACGCTAAAAAAAAATATGTTAGTGGTCTTGTCCAACCTAGATTTCATAATTAAGACGATAGATGACGATACAACGTTACATCAATGTAAATCTACAAAGCCCTTTCCTTACTTGTGGATGGTTTCCAGCGTAATATGTAAAATGCAGATGATTCATTTCGTTGCAGAATCCGAGATATTTGAATCTTTGGCCGGGACTTCTTAACCTTCATTGACTCTGCACTTTTCTGGCAGTCGCAACCGTTAATTCCGGCTTTCAGGAGTTGAAGTTTTTGGGAATGGTGTGGCGGGATTGACTTGAATAAAATTATTATTTAAAAAATCACTTTTCAAAAAAAGCTTTTTTCGTTTTCTTATCTGAAAACCCTTTCATTTGATTCAACCATCTTGGGCCGTCCGCCATATTGGATTTAGAATGACGTCACTTAGCTAAACTATGCATTTTCATCCAAACCAAACGTGTACGCAAAATTTCATCTTAATCGGTTGAGGACAAGGCTTTAAAATTCTGTTGAAAGATTTGATCCGAACACACTTACATACATACATACATTGTAAGTTTAAAAAATATAAATAAAAGCTTGTCAGATAGCACATTAAGCCGAAACATTACATCGTTTTCCTGAAAAAAAAAAACAGGTATTGATTTCCAAGTCTAGATATTATCACTGTGAGAGCAGCACTAACTCAGCATCAGTCGTTGTCGTGAATGCACTCAATTTGTCTATGTCGCGCAGTAGCTAATGCGCAACGAGATAGACGACGCTAGCTATTGCCAATCTCAGGGTAGCTATTATGTTACTGTTCCATATAGTTTGCTGCTTTCAAAGGAGATTTTAGCATAATATTCTATTTTCTGGCAGGAATACCTAGTTCAAAACTATATCTGCATAGCCTTTACGCAACTGCATTGCGGTCAACTGGGTGCAGCTGAGCAGCTTAAGATTCAAACATGTGACATAACTTAACTCAAAGAAGTGACAAACGGCTATATCTATTGATAGCGGTAATGTGGATGTTTGTTTTTAGGGTTCCGTACCCAAAGGGTAAAAACGGGACCCTATTACTAAGACTTCACGATCCGTCTGTCTGTCTGTCATGTCTGTCTGTCCGTCTGTCACCAGGCTGTATCTCATGAACCGTGATATCTAGACAGTTGAAATTTTCACAGATGATGTACTTCTATTGCCGCTACAACAACAAATACTAAAAACAGAATAAAATTAATATTTAAGGGGAGCTCCCATACAACAAACGTGATTTTTTTGCCGTTTTTGCTTGATATTAATAACGGCAACAGATAGACGCTTGAAATATTCACAGAATATTTAGCTGTAAATTCACTTCAAAAAATAATAATTATAAAATTAAAATAAAATAAATGAAGGGGGGCTCCCATACAACAAACGTGATTTTTTGCCGTTTTTTGCGATAATGGTACGGAACCCTTCGTGCGCGAGTCCGACTCGCACTTTGCCAGTTTTTTACGTCTCCCAGGATTGCAAACTTGGTTATTATTATATTAATGATACATACAGTTTTTCCAGAGAAAAAGGTATTGACACATGGACAGACAGGCAGACAACGAAGTGATCCTATAGTAACGAGTGGTTCCTTTTTTAGGGTTCCGTACCCAAAGGGTAAAAACGGGACCCTATTACTAAGACTCCGCGAACCGTTTGTTTGTCTATCTGTCCGTCTGTCACCAGGCAGTATCTCATGAGCCGTCATAGCTAGGCATTTAAAATTTTCACTGATGATGTATTTCTGGTGCCGCTATAACAACAGATACTAAAAACAAAATAAAATAAATATTTAATTCTCCCTTACAACAAACGTGATGTTTTTGCCGTTTTTTGCGATAATGGCACGGAACCCTTTGTGCGCGAGTCCGACTCGCACTTGGCCGGTTTTTCATTTCATTGATCAGACAACGGATAAGATTAATGTATTATTGATACGAAAACACGCAAAACTTGTTATATTTTAATTCAATACCCAAGCCACAATTCTGAAGATATTTGTAGTAAAAGTTATTAATTTCGTAAATCACTTAGTTCATTGCCCCTTTCTTCAGACTAAGGCTGTTTAATATTATCTAGATACAAATCACGACATGTATTACAAGCCGGAGCCAAATTGCCTTCACAAGACATATGAGAGCTAGTGTTGGTAGACCGATAACTTAATAATTAATTACTAATATAACGGGTTGATATTAACGATCTTAGTTATGTTACTAAAATAACATTGACACATTAAGACATCAAAAAAAGAATAGGAGAAGAAGAGGACTGAGATACCCATAAATTGATTTATGATATACCTACAAAACCGTATCTGTAACTTTGCTTTTGACAGTCCCACCGCACTATTCCCAAACCACTGCAACTCCTGAAAGCCAGAATCAACAGTGGCGACCAGAAAAGCGCCGTGGCAATGAAGCTCGACGAAGTCCGAAAGACTGGTATCTGTAACTTATTTGTTCCGGACAAATACAGTCGTGGTAGGAAACATCAGTTCTTGGCAGTACCCACATGTCATACGGTCGCGCAATCCAAATCACCCATACCACGGACACTCTGCTCTTAATGCTCTCTTGGACCAAAACCCGGATTTAGATTTGTTTGCGGAAGGATGGAAGATGATGCTGCCGGTATGTATGAAGTTTTGTGAGACGAATGTGTGTGACTGTATGCGCAAAAAACTTGAGCAGAAAATGTCTTGCCCATTTTTTATTTTATATTTTATTTCATGTTGCGTTTTATAGAGTTTATTTTTTGTATCATTTTAATTTTCTGTTTTTTTACATAACTATACAAAAAAAAAAATTTTAAAGTGTTACTGGCTTCGGCCATTCTATTTCGATAAAGATAAATAAATAATTAAATCGACAGATAAAATCAAAATCAAAATCAAATATTTTTATTTTACATAGGCCTACATGGGCACTTATAAAACGTCGACAAAAGGTGCACGGTTCGGGTTAGTCGTTTCCTATGGAGAAGAACCGGCAAGAAACTCCATGGTTACTCTTTTAAATTGTTTTATTTACAATATTTCCATGTTACAGCATTAGTACTTGGATATGGGGGGACAACGTAGGCCCGACAATAAGTCGTAGGAAATTGAAAAAAAAAAAATAATGCACGAAATAAAAAGTTAACAAATGTTAACAATCATCTAGAAAACTAGAAAGCCTACAATATTCACACATTCACAATAGGTAAAAGAATCTATATAAAGGTAAAAAAAAAAAAAAAAACCACAACACTAAATTTAACATGTGGCACAAATACTGTAATCAGTGCTGTAACTATTCTTAGCTAAGGGCTATAATGATGATTGAAAAATATTGTAAAAAGTCTAATTAAAAGAGAAAAAAAAATGAGATTGAGAATAGTTAGAGATATCCATATATTTGTGCCGTTTATGAGTTACCAGGGAAGCCGCATGCGCAGAGGGTGTCAAAGCCAAATTTTTTATCTTCAACGTAGTCCTTGATTTTATAATATGCTTTTTTAACAAGAACACGTTTGATGTAGTTTTTGAACTTTCCATCGGTCAGTTCTATAACTGACTTAGGCAACTTGTTATAAAAGCGTATACTGTTTATAAGAAAAGACTTGCTAGTTTTCGTTAATCTGAATTTGGGTATTACAATTTCGTGCTTACTGCGTGTATTTAAATTATGGAAGTCACTTCTAGTTTTGAAAAGCCCTCGATTTTTGCGGACATACAAAATACATTCCAAAAGGTAGGCAGAAGACTTTTTGGTAAGTAATGTTTTTGTGTGTTTGTGTATTTTTGTAGGAGTGCTTGGAGCCAAGCCTAACGTTGTAGAAGCTTGGTTTTGTTACCACTGCCATACGCCCTAGACCATCTCGCCATGATTTTTTCACAGTATTCTTGTTGATAAGTGGGAAGAAACATACTACAATTGTATAACTTGATTTATTGAGAGGATGGTTAAATTTAACTTCTCAAACTTTTGGAACGGAGTTATACTTCTGATTTGTTTGCGGGCTAAGAGGCTAAACCGAAAAAAGTGTAACAATGAAAAAAACGACACCAATAAGTGACACCTTTTTGCAGTGATTTATGTGGCACTGCCCGATCACCTAGTATTTTAAACTTTATTCAAACTTGTTTTAAATACCCTTTTTCATTAATAAAAAATACATAAATAATAATTTTTGCGTGATAAATTTCTGTGCGAGGCATGCAAGATAGCACAAGCAAAGATCCGCACAAAAGGGAGTCGTCGAGGAGTGAGCCGGAGGCGCACGAAGAAAACCGAAGACGTACGAGCGCGCGCTGACTAGACACAAACAGTACCTATGCAAGCAGCCGCTAGTGTGTGTTTACACTGAGCATCAGCTATGTTGTAGTTATTTCAGTTCCGTCACATTTTAGAAATTGAAAAACTGTAAATTTAATGAATCAAACTCCTTTCCAACCTGGTGTCCATATTATAAGAGACCTCTCTCTTTTTTTCTTTTTATAATCTATAGGCTCGAGTTTGACCACTATCTCGCCTGATGCTAAGCGATGACGTGGTCTATGGTGAAGTACGCTTGCCTCAAAGAAACCTTTGATTTTATCTATATAATGTCCCGACTGACATATCAACGCCCAGCCTAAACCGCTAATTATAGAAGTTTGAAATTTTGAGAGGATGTTAATTTTATACTGTAGGCGTCATTTAAGAAAGGATTTTTCGAAATTCATCCCTTAAAGGGGTGAAATAGGGGATTATAGTTTGTATGAAACTCTGTCATTTTTTATTTAAAATGTATGAAATGTGGTATTTAGCCTCTAAATATAAAATACGTCTTTAAGGATTTTTTGAATTTCATCCCTTAAATAGGTAAAAGGGGGTATTAAAATTTTTATGAAAAATTAATTGTTTGTTATCAAATTTACTTGAAATTGAGTATTTATGCTCTTTACTACAATTAAAGAATCACGTGTTTAAGGATTTTTTGAATTTCATCTCTGAAAGGGGTAAAAGAGGGTGTTAAAGTTTGTATGGGAAATACTTTTTTTATTATCAAAGTTAGAAATATAAATTTGAGGATTTTCTGAATTTCTGCCCTTAACGGGGTAAAAAGGGGTGTTAAAGTTTGTGTGAAAACTAAATTGTTCATTATAAAAATTACTTGGAATTTAGTATTTATGCAAAGCAGTGGTGGCCCAGTGGTATCAGCCGTGACTTACATGTTGTAGGTCGTGGGTTCGAGCCCAGTAGGCGCTTTACTTTGTGTAAATTATTTCATCACCACTGCTCTCAAAACGGTGAAGGAAAACATCGTGAGGAAACCGGCATGTCCTAGAATCAAAAATTCGATCCACCAACCCGCACTGGGCCCGCGTGGTGAATAATGGCCCATTCCCTCTCACAAAGAGGAGGCCTGTGTCCCTGCAGTGGGAACATTAATAGGCTGATGATGTATGTATGTATGAATTTATGCTTTTAAATACAATTAAAGAAATACGTATTTAAGGATTTTTTGAATTTCATCCCTAAAAGGGGTAAAAAGGGGTATTAAAGTTTGTGTAAAACTAAATTGTTTATTATCAAAATTACTTGGAATTGAGTATTTATGCTCTTCAATACAATAAAAGGAACATGAATTTAAGGATTTTCTGAATTTCCTCCCTTAACGGGGTAAAATGGGGTGTTAAAGTTTGTGTGAAAACTAAAATGTTTATTATAAAAATTACTTTGAATTTAGTATTTATGCTTTTCAATTCAATTAAGGAAACAAGTATTTTAGTAATTTCATCCCTATAAGGGGTAAAAAGGGGTGTTAAAGTTTGTGTGAAAACTAAATTGTTTACTATCAAGTTTTTTTTTTTATTATTATTGATAGGCTCGCGCTTGACCACTATCTCACCTGATGGTAAGTGATGATGTGGTCGACGATATAGCGCGCTTACCTAGAAGAAACCTATTCAATCTTGACTTAAAGACTCCCAGGTTGTAGCTCTCAGGAAATACAGACTCCAGCAGGGAATTCCACTCCTTAGCTGTACGCATAATGAATGTATTCCCAAAACGTTTGGTGCGTATGGGTGGGATGTCCACCATGTACCGATGACACATCGCCGTACGTCTTGTAGTCCGATGATGGAAAGGGCTAGGAGGAATTAGTTCATGCAATTCCAACGCACACTCCCCGAAATATAACCGATAAAAACCGACAGACTGGCAACTTGGCGCCGATGTTCAAGGCTCTGGAGCCTAGACTTGACCAATATCTCATTGCCGATGAGCCTCTTGGCCCGCTTTTCGATCGACTCTAGTGCATCCAGCTGGTACTTGGCAGATCCGTCCCAGAGGTGAGAGCAGTACTCCATGCATGACCAAACTTGCGCTTGATACAAGTTGAGCAGCTGTTCTGGCGTGAAGTACCGTCTCACCTTTGCAAGGATCCCCAACTTTTTGGCAGCCAGTTGAGCTTTTGCCTCAATGAATGGACCAAAATTGAGGGTCGATGTCAACGTAACGCCAAGAAGCTCGAGATGGTCCGTTATCGGCACGGTCACACCTCGGAAAGTAGGAGCCGGGTGGAATTGGCTCCTTTTAGCGGAAAAAAGACACGCCTGGGTTTTAGCAGCATTAAACCTGACCAGATTGGCATCGCCCCATTCGGAGACTGCCTGCAAGGACAAGTTCAAGCGCTCCACCATGGCCTCCCGGAGAGACTGGACCTGAGGCCCGGTAGCACGCGCGTTGGACAAGTATCTCTCAGCAACAGTGCTGTCGTCTGCATACCCAAAAGTGCCGGGTTTTAGCAGATCATTTATGTGCAACAAGAACAATGTTGCTGAGAGTACCGACCCCTGAGGGACCCCGGCGTTGATATCCAGTTGGTCAGACGAGCGGCCATCAATAACCACTCGTATAGACCGGTCCCTCAGGAAGTCTGCGATCCAATCGCGCAGACCACCGGGCAGACCGAATGACGGAAGCTTACCAATAAGGCTCTCATGCCAGACCCTGTCAAAAGCCTTCGAGATGTCGAGGGAGACGGCAAGCGCTTCCCCGTGCCTCTCGATGGCTTCACTCCATATGTGAATGGCATACGCTAGAAGATCCCCAGTTGACCGATTTCGGCGGAAGCCATATTGGCGGTCACTGAGGATGTCGTTAGCTTCTAGGTATGCCAGGAGCTTGGAGTTGAGCACCCGTTCCATACTCTTACAGAGGTTGGAACGATGGAAGTTTACTTAAAATTTAGTATTTCTGCTCTTCTATACAATTAAGCACGCAATAATTTAAGGATTATTTGAATTTCTTCCCTTAAAGGGGTAAAAAGGGGTGTTAAAGTTTGTGTGAAAGCTAAAATTTTTATTATAAAAATTACTTTGAATTTAGTATTTATGTTTTTCAATACAATTAAAGAAACACGTGTTTAAGGATTTTTGGAATTTCATCCCTATAAGGGGTAAAAGGGGGTGTTAAAGTTTGTGTGAAAACTAAATTGTTTACTATCAAGTTTACTTGAAATTTAGTATTTCTGCTCTTCTATACAGTTAAACACGCAATAATTTAAGGATTATTTGAATTTAATCCCTTAAAGGGGTAAAAAGGGATGTTAAAGAATATGTGAATGATTACTGAATGTGCTTGGAGGAAACAGTTTTCATAACTCGAGTACCACTTAATGACTAAACATATATAAGGTATATATTTTCGTAATCACCTCTAAAAACCCTTCATTTTGATACTCCACTCGATGGGTTTCGAAGAAAAAAAAATTGCAACCCCTACAATATGGCGCCCAAAATCCGCCATGTTTCTTATTTTTCAACAGCACTTATCTAAGAACACTTGGGCGGCCAAGACCTATCTAAAGATGTCTTAATAAATAAAGAATATTACATATATACAAACATACAAGATACGCGCGAAAAACATAACCCTTTCCTTGCAGCCGGGTAAAACTGTAGATAACTAAATTCAAACATACATACATAAATTCATGCCTTTTTCCCATGGCATGGTAGGTATGGCGGTATACACCCACGCTGGTTATAAGTACTGCGAATATCGCCTTTCTGAAGAACATCACCAATTTGTGTATTTCTTCCTAAGGCGTCCTCTGCCGGCGTTTCCATAATTACTATATAATTCAAGCCGACGTTATATTGTCTATTATGTGTACATCAGATAACTAAATGATTTACTACAAATATTCTGAGTTCGTACATATTAGTGCCGGGTATGGCTCAAACTTAGTTAGTTTATGTTGTAGATTGATGATAGACCCTTTATGGAAACGTGACAAACTATCGCTTTAACTAATTGAACAGGATTGAACATTAATCATTCGATTATAGTTCGTTGGCCCTTTCACATTTGTAGAATCTTAATATATGGTACTTCACAACGATAGCTTTGTAGATAGGTACAATGACCATTTTAAATAGAATTTACATACTACGAAGAAGAGAATTGGAAATTTGGGAAGAGACCAGATGGCATGATATTGGTGTCGTGGAAGATGGGTAGGCCTCTGGTGTGGGAGGAAACCTGTGTCGACACCCTTGCACCATCCCATGTTCCTAGTTTGGCGGGCTATGCTGTCGCTGCTGCTGCGGCTGCTGAGGCCCTCAAGCGGTGCAAATACTGTAACCTAATTGGTAATTACAGTTTTGAGCCGTTTGGGGTCGAAACGCTTGAGTCATGGGGCTCGAGTGCACGTCTCCTTTTTATGGAGATCTCTCGCCGACTGATCGACACTGTGCGTGACCAGAGGGCTGGCTCTTTCTTTGCGCAAAGCATCAGCATTGCCATTCAACGTGGCAATGCTGCCAGTCTTCTGGGCACGTTCCCGGATGACAGCGATGTGGAGGAGTACTTCGACGCCTAAGTGTACCTTTCTTTTGTATTTAGTGTAAGTGGTTAGTTTAATTATAATTTCATACTACTCATATTCATCAAAATCAAAGTCAAAAAGTCAAAGTCAAAAATGTTTATTTCAACTAGGCCTACGCGGCACTTTTGAACGTCTAATTCACACGTAATAAAAATTGATTCTACCGTGCATTCGGAAAAGTATCTTGTTATGGAGAAGTACGTATAATAAACCTATAATCAAACATACCTTGACAAGCTTGAAAAATGGTTTGTTCATTTTAGTTTGCTATACTATCAGACCAGTAGTCTAATATGGACATCGTCATTGATTGTATAAACAATGAAAAGTTGAAACAGAATTTACTAACCTGAAAGCTCAATCATACTATGAGTAAGCTAAATAAATATACAGTGTAACGGAAAGGCGACGGCCAAGTGCGAGTTGGACTCGCACACGAAGGGTTCCGTACCATTATCGCAAAAACGACAAAAAAACAGGTCTGTTGTATGGGAGCCCCACATAATTATTTTATTCTGTTTTTAGTATTTGTTGTTATAGCGGCAACAGAAATACATTACTGTGAAAATTTCAACTGTATATCTATCAAGGTTCATGAGATACAGCCTGGTGACAGACAGACAGACAGACAGACAGACCGACGAACCGCGGCGTCATAGTAATAGGGTAGGGGGGTGAAGGAATAATAACATTATATTTATCAAAACAAGTTTTTTTGGGTTCCGTACCCAAAGGGTAAAAAACGGGACCCTTTAATAAGACTCCGCGGCCCGTCTGTCTGTCTGTCCGTCTGTCACCAGGCTGTATCTCATGAACCGTGATAGCTACGCAGTTGAAATTTTCACAGATGATGTATTTCTGTTGCCGTTATAAAAACAAATACTAAAAACAGAATAAAATAAATATTTAAGTGGGACTCCCATACAACAAACGTGACTTTTTTGCCGTTTTTTTATACATTCTGACACTTTGAGTATCAGCCTACTTTTGTTGCGAGAATGACTACCATTACTTTTTGTATCATTTGCTTTAGGCTGTATAAAAACAGTTTCCTGACAGGATGATAGAATAAACTGTTTTTACAACATTATCATCATTTGACAAACTCCGTTAGGTACAAAAGACAAAATATTTAACAAGTCCATATGCGTATCTACGAAGTCCCTTAACAAACCAACAGTCCGAATAACATATTCATACAAACACAGTTAAACAAATCACGTATATAAACAGCAAACATCCCGATACAGTACAAATAACAATATTTTATGTTGACAGACAAAGCCGTGGGCAAACACGAATGTTGCCTCGATTATTTATCGTATATAGGTCAAGTTGCCGCTTCTTATAAACGTCAGATGTGAGATGTATCGGTATTAGAGCGTCCTGGGAATTATATCAATGTTATAGGATAAAAAGGCATGATATGTTGTTTCTTATTTGGTCATTTATTGGGAGGTTGGCAGGCAAAAAGTAATGAAATCGTACCTTTTTGGTGAGTTATGGCCTAATTCCTTTGATTGATTCTAACTAACACTTGGGCCGGTGTTCCAGCAGTATTGACTCATGCTCAACTCAAAATGGACAGTTGTGATTGGTTGGTTTGTTTTTTTTTTTTACACTTAAATGCTCAATTCCAAGATCCCAGGCACCCCAAACCTTATCAAATTCTTTCGTTTGTGGGTGATGTGACATCCACCAACTCGCATTGGGCCCGCGTGGTGGATTACGGCCCATTCTCTCTCACAGAGAGCAGGCCTGTGTCCCAGCAGTGGGAACTTTAAAAAGGCTGATGATTATGAACTACTCAGATTGATTTAGTAAGTACATAATTTATTTATTTATATCAAATTAGGAATCTATTATATTTTATTTTGCTACCCACGTCCGTGTTTCGCTGCGGGGTGTTAATTGCAAACCAGCGCTGGGTGTCTGACGCTCAGCAAATTAGGAATCTATTATATTTTATTTTGCTACCCACGTCCGTGTTTCGCTGCGGGGTGTTAATTGCAAACCAGCGCTGGGTGTCTGACGCTCAGCAAATTCTTACTGACAACATGATTACCCTAGAACTTACGGGTGATTTTCTACAGGGTGTATTGATTCTCATACCGCTCCCGGAGGAGCTCGTGGCTAAATAATAACAGCCGCACGGGTCGATCATCAAGGTTAAGCAACGCTTGACGAGGTCGGTCAGTGGATGGGTGACCATTTCAACATACCGAGTTTCCTCCGTGCCTCGGAAAGCACGTTAAGCCGTTGGTCCCGGGTACCATTTGAAGATCTTTGACAGTCGTTACGGGAAGTCAGAAGCTTGAGATCTGACACCAGTCTTGTCAAGGGGTACAGTGTTATCTAGTTACTGGGTTGTGGAGGTCAGATAGGCAGTCGCTCCATGTAAAACACTGGTACTTAGCTGAATCCGGTAAGACTGGAAGCCGACCCGAATATAGTTGGGAAAAAAGGCTAGGCAGATGTATTGATTCTCATACCATTTGACCCCTGTTTTCTCAACAATAGTTTTTACTATTGCGTTGAAGATGTAGACAACATTATGACATCTTGAGGTTATAATAGAAAGTGTTTTTTGTTGGTGACCTTTTTTAGACCCAGAGACTAAAAATCTGTTAATTATCAACAACAGATGCCTCATAAATCTATGGAGAACCCAACGTAGAGAATTAAATTAAACTAATCCCTTATAAGTAAGGGATGTTGTGAATAGTTTAATTTTAACATGTCTGTTCAGGGTTATTAAGTTAGTCCATGCCCAAAACTGTTCAAGTTGAGGTAAAGGGAAAGTACTTTTGATTTAACTCTATGAAAATAATAGTAATACATTTATTCGACACAAGGACAACACAACAGCAACAAACCTGGAGTAAAAGACGGCAAAGAAGTGAAAAGACAAATTGCG
The DNA here is from genome assembly GCA_948252205.1 of Orthosia incerta. Taxonomy (NCBI): domain Eukaryota; kingdom Metazoa; phylum Arthropoda; class Insecta; order Lepidoptera; family Noctuidae; genus Orthosia; species Orthosia incerta. Next base: position 6,157,080 of record OX411749.1, read on the forward strand.
CTTAACGTGGGGTGAGAATTTGCTGAGCGTCAGACACCCAGCGCTGGTTTGCAATTAACACCCCGCAGCGAAACACGGACGTGGGTAGCAAAATAAAATATAATAGATTCCTAATTTGATGTAAATAAATAAATTATGTACTTACTAAATCAATCTGAGTAGTTCATAAGCATCAGCCTTTTTAAAGTTCCCACTGCTGGGACACAGGCCTGCTCTCTGTGAGAGAGAATGGGCCGTAATCTACCACGCGGGCCCAATGCGAGTTGGTGGATGTCACATCACCCACAAACGAAAGAATTTGATAAGGTTTGGGGTGCCTGGGATCTTGGCATTGAGCATTTAAGTGTAAAAAAAAAAAACAAACCAACCAATCACAACTGTCCATTTTGAGTTGAGCATGAGTCAATACTGCTGGAACACCGGCCCAAGTGTTAGTTAGAATCAATCAAAGGAATTAGGCCATAACTCACCAAAAAGGTACGATTTCATTACTTTTTGCCTGCCAACCTCCCAATAAATGACCAAATAAGAAACAACATATCATGCCTTTTTATCCTATAACATTGATATAATTCCCAGGACGCTCTAATACCGATACATCTCACATCTGACGTTTATAAGAAGCGGCAACTTGACCTATATACGATAAATAATCGAGGCAACATTCGTGTTTGCCCACGGCTTTGTCTGTCAACATAAAATATTGTTATTTGTACTGTATCGGGATGTTTGCTGTTTATATACGTGATTTGTTTAACTGTGTTTGTATGAATATGTTATTCGGACTGTTGGTTTGTTAAGGGACTTCGTAGATACGCATATGGACTTGTTAAATATTTTGTCTTTTGTACCTAACGGAGTTTGTCAAATGATGATAATGTTGTAAAAACAGTTTATTCTATCATCCTGTCAGGAAACTGTTTTTATACAGCCTAAAGCAAATGATACAAAAAATAATGGTAGTCATTCTCGCAACAAAAGTAGGCTGATACTCAAAGTGTCAGAATGTAAAAAAAAAACGGCAAAAAAGTCACGTTTGTTGTATGGGAGTCCCACTTAAATATTTTATTCTGTTTTTAGTATTTGTTGTTATAGCGGCAACAGAAATACATTACTGTGAAAATTTCAACTGTATATCTATCAAGGTTCATGAGATACAGCCTGGTGACAGACAGACAGACAGACAGACCGACGAACCGCGGCGTCTTAGTAATAGGGTAGGGGGTGAATGAATAATAACATTATATTTATCAAAACAAGTTTTTTTGGGTTCCGTACCCAAAGGGTAAAAAACAGGACCCTTTAATAAGACTCCGCGGCCCGTCTGTCTGTCTGTCCATCTGTCACCAGGCTGTATCTCATGAACCGTGATAGCTATGCAGTTGAAAATTTCACAGATGATGTATTTCTGTTGCCGCTATAAAAAAAAATACTAAAAACAGAATAAAATAAATATTTAAGTGGGACTCCCATACAACAAACGTGACTTTTTTGCCGTTTTTTTTTATACATTCTGACACTTTGAGTATCAGCCTACTTTTGTTGCGAGAATGACTACCATTATTTTTTGTATCATTTGCTTTAGGCTGTATAAAAACAGTTTCCTGACAGGATGATAGAATAAACTGTTTTTACAACATTATCATCATTTGACAAACTCCGTTAGGTACAAAAGACAAAATATTTAACAAATCCATATGCGTATCTACGAAGTCCCTTAACAAACCAACATTCCGAATAACATATTCATACAAACACAGTTAAACAAATCACGTATATAAACAGCAAACATCTCGATACAGTACAAATAACAATATTTTATGTTGACAGACAAAGCCTTGGGCAAACACGAATGTTGCCTCGATTATTTATCGTATATAGGTCAAGTTGCCGCTTCTTATAAACGTCAGATGTGAGATGTATCGGTATTAGAGCGTCCTGGGAATTATATCAATGTTATAGGATAAAAAGGCAAGATATGTTGTTTCTTATTTGGTCATTTATTGGGAGGTTGGCAGGCAAAAGTTAATGAAATCGTACCTTTTTGGTGAGTTATGGCCTAATTCCTTTGATTGATTCTAACTAACACTTGGGCCGGTGTTCCAGCAGTATTGACTCATGCTCAACTCAAAATGGACAGTTGTGATTGGTTGGTTTGTTTTTTTTTTACATTTAAATGCTCAATGCCAAATTCTTTCGTACCCGCATTGGGCCCGCGTGGTGGTGTCCCAGCAGTGGGAACTTTAAAAACGCTGAGATCATCTACTCAGACTTATTGAGTAAGTACATAATTTATTTACGCACTTTACACATCCTTATATCAAATTAAAAATCTATCATTTTATTTTTATTTTCTTACCCACGTCCGTGTGTCGCTGCGAGGTGCTAATTGCAAACCAGCGCTGGGTGTCTGACGCTCAGCAAATTCTCACCCCACGTTAAGCGTAATTTGTCTTTGCACTTCTTTGCTGCCTTTACTCCACGTTTGTTGCTGTTGTGTTGTCCTTGTGTCGAATAAATGTATTACTATTCTATTCTAATTATTTCATAGTGTTGAATCAAAAGTACTTTCCCCTTACCTCAACTCGAACAGCTTGGGGCATGGACTAACTTAATAACCCTGAACAGACATGTTAATATTAAACTATTCACAACATCCCTTACTTATAAGGGATTAGTTTAATTTAATTCTCTACGTTGGGTTCCCCGTAGATTTATGAGGCATCTGTTGTTGATAATTAACAGTTTTTGAAGATTTTTAGTATCTGAGTCTACAAAAGGTCACCAACAAAAAACACTTTCTATTACCACCTCAAGATGTCATAATGTTGTATACATCTTCAACGCAATAGTGAAAACTATTGTTGAGAAAACATGGGTCGAATGGTATGAGAATCAACCATTCGAACCATGAAATGAACAGACCCGAGCTGCTAACCGAAAAAACAAGATCTGACTTTCTTCGAAATATAAAACATAAATACAGCTTACCAAAATACAATAATGTGTACGGGATGAGGGTTGCAGAATACTTGGTACCTCTTTTTCTTAATAAGCTTCCAGACGACTTGCAAACTTTATACAAAAAGGGTTCGAAAGGTTGTAAGTACAAATTAAAACGTTTCCTGACACAGTAAAATGCCCCAATTAATTTATCTATCAACAAAATTTATTAATGTTTATTATGAAAGTATTTTTATATATAATTTAATAATGAATTTAATGTAATATTGTATTTACTCAGCATTGCAATTTGTAATTTAATTTTAAATAAACGGCTTGCCATCACACAGTTAAGCCCTGTGAGGTTTTTGTTGTGTGGCTAAAACCAAATGTAAAATAGGTTAAGTATTTTGGAAATATAATAAATGAAATGAATGAATCAATACACCCTGTAGAAAATCACCAGTAAGTTCTAGGGTAATCATGTTGTCAATGCTTGTAGTATAACAACATGATTTCTTCCTCTAATTTAGTCCTTTCTCTATAATAAAAGGAGCCATGTATTCAAAAGTAAGGTTGTCTAAATCATTCTTTATGTCAGCGACCCTGGTACAAAAATAGTTGTGCAAATATAGGCATAAAAATAGAAACAAAATTTTGTATATTCAGTATTTAGTCTTGAGGACATGGCAACGATTCTAACTAATTTTTCTAACTAATTAGGCATAGATAGATATATAGTATATTTAATTGTACACCAAAATTGTAATACAATATTCATCTGGCCTATTTACTTTTCTGATACAATTCCTCCCATCTGTCTACACTGAGCAATACAAAAACTTCCTCACTGCTAAGAATCGTTTCAATCTGTTTCAACTTGTCAATGCTTTTTCCATCTGTAACGATCATCAGCCTGGTGGAGTGTGGCGCTAATGTATATCTCAAGTTGCTCTGATATTTGACGCGACCGCCAATCAGGGTTTCGACCTCCAGGTCTTTAACCCTCAATATTTCCGGTCATAATAAAACGTTTCTTGTATTTGGTACCTTTGCGGAAAACGTGGCCGAAATAACTTTGGTAGAGGTATCTGTAACGATGTTGTTTGAAGAGAGTTGTTATTTTTTCTTTAGTTTAAGTTATTTAGAATCAAGACATAAAAAACCCACTAAAATAACTTCTATCCTTATTATAATCCAATCAAACAATGTTTGCAAATTGAACAAACATTATTTTGGGTGCGTACCATTTGACATAATAACAAAAGTTCTAACGATCACATGACCTAATTTCATTCAATATATTTTTTTTTTGTATAATGATGAAATGATATAATTAATTATTGATATAATTTCAGTTTACCTAATTTTATATGGTTTAACAAACATTTTCTATAATGCACATTTGAACTAATATTCAGTTAGTATAATATTTAGTTAGTATAATATTCAAATTCTATAGTAACGTTTAATATAATTGAAAATAAAGAGGAATACGCTGAAATTGAATTCCTTTAAGCTTTGGCCTCTAACTTAAAACTGAAATAAGGTTAGTCAACCTTAACATAGTATTTTGTCTTAACTTATAACATTGTTGTATAAATAAATAACTACGAATTAATATATTTTTTTGTTCTTTCATATTCACCTCATATATACCTGTGCCAGATCCCTTCTATTGTTGGTGAATCATTTGGGTTAGATGAGGCTATAACAGTATGATGTTTTCTGATATTTACTTATTCACTACAGAATATGGGCAGAAAATGAGTAAATATGAACATTAGATCAAATGAAAATTAGGTCAACTGAACGTTATATAAAAAGAGCAATATACTTATTGAAAATAATATGAGATGAACGTTATACTAAATGTTATAAGAGCAAAAGAAGTTTATATGAAATGTAATATTAGATCACATGAAATTAGGTTATTTGTTTTTATAGCATATGAAAATTATATCATGTGAACATTATTTCAAGTGATAATATTATTATTATCTGTTAGTATGGCATATAATATTACACACCCCACTGTTTTACATCCTACAATATTATTTTTTTATCATGACCACTGCATGTACACAAACACTCGAATAAATTACTCTAACAGGCTTGTTACATATTTATGGCAACTCAATTATTGCACCGTCGAAACGATTGGATTTCTGCAAAACGGATCGCGTGTAAAATTTTAACATGAAACAAAAAAGGGGTTTTTGTTTTGTTCACAGGTATTTGTTCGGTTGGTACCGGATTGGTTTGGTAAATTTGGAAGTTAAGTACGAAGAGAAGAAACACTTTATAAGACAATGGTCTTCTCTGACGTCTGTTTTCTGAAACTCGTAACAAGACTTGTCGAGTTTATATCTCATCGGCAGATTGATTGACTGCCTAGGTTTTTCCTATTATGTTCAGTCAGTTTGCGAAAAATTTAATTCCTGGGTAGCTGCTGACTGCAGGGGATTTTCTAGATGAGCTTTTTAGGGTTCCGTACCCAAAGGATAAAAACGAGACTCTATTACTAAGACTCCGCGGTCCATCTATCTGTCTGTCTGTCTGTCTGTCACCAGGCCGTATCTCATGAACCGTGATAGCTAGACAGTTGAAATTTCACAGAAGATGTATTTCTATTGCTGCTATAACAACAAATACTACAAACAGAATAAAATAAATATTTAAGTGGGGCTCCCACACAACAAATGTGATTTTTGCCGTTTTTTGCGATAATGGTACGGAACCCTTTGTTTTTTATTTAAAGATATTATTTTATGCCCCAAACAACCATTTCTTGTAAAAATCCATTATGTTTAGAAAATATTGAACCTGCAGAGCAGGATGTTTGTTTGAATGTAACCCTAGATATACCGGATATTTTTAAAAAGTTTTCCTCGTGGAACAAAACTGTAAGGGTGGTAGCATTGATAAGGAGATTTCCATACAATTGTTAAAACAAAAATAATAAGCTAAAAGGATATTTGTCAACGTCAGAATTAAATAATTCTAGAAACAAAATAATTTCACAATTTCAAAATTTTACTTTGCAACTGAAATTATTTCATATTTTATTAAAAAGTTTTTTTTTAGCCATTTAAAATCATTGGCTCCGTTTGTAGATAGTAATAACGTTCTTCGAGTGTCTGGTAGATTGCAAAATTCTCCCATTCCATACTCTCAAAAAAATACCAATCTCTTCATATCAGCTTAGCCTTAATGCATGCAGAATCAAAATTAACAATGTCAAACCTGGCCTTAGGATATTGGATGATTGGTTGTAGCAGGGAGGTTAAAAATATTGTAAACAAAATATGTGTAACCTGTTACCGTTTTAGAGCCAAAGTGGCATCTCAACTAATGGGATCCTTACCTGCAGATAGAGTTACTGAAGCGAAAACCTTCAGTATCGTAGTTATTGACTACTGAGGTCCTTTCAATATTAAATAGTCAACTATTCGTAGAAGCGTCGTTTCCAAGGGTTATGTCGCTGTATTTGTTTGTTTCGTAACTAAATTAGAACTAGTGTCTGACATGACCACAGGATGTGTTTTAGCAGCCTTAAAACTTAATGCTTCTGATGCCCATCGCCAAAGCATTATTAACTTCTCTGATTCAAAAGGTATAAAATTCGAGTATATTCCTAGTTACTCGCCGAACTTTGGCGGCCTCTGGAAGGCAGGAATAAAAAGCTCAAAATTTCACATAAAAAGAATAATAGGAAATCAAGTACTTACCTATGAGGAGTACAACACAATGTTAGTTGGCATAGAAGAAATATTAAATTCCAAACCACTAACTACAATGACGAGAGATCCTTCTGATCTTACATTCTTGACCACGGGTCACTTTTTAATAGGAAGGCCCATACCGGCAATCCCTGAGCCGGATATTACTCACATTCCAGAAAATAGACTGCGCTTCTGGCGTCACATGACATCACATCTCCAGCCTATTAATGTTCCCACTGCTGGGACACAGGCCTCCTCTCTGTGAGCGGGAATGGGCCGTAATCCACCACGCGGGCCCAGTGCGGGTTGGTGGATGTCACATGTCTTCGATTTTTTGGTTCTAGGACATGCCGGTTTCCTCACGATGTTTTCCTTCACCGTTTTGAGAGCAGTGGTGATGAAATAATTTACACAAAGTAAAGCGCCTGCCTGGACTCGAACCCACGACCTACAACTTGTAAGTTGCGGCCGATACCACTGGGCCACCACTGCTCGTACCCATGCTGCTCGCTTCTGGCGTCGAAGCACTCAAATACAGCAACACTTTTGGAAGGCGTAGCATAAACAGTATTTGTCCCAGTTGAACAGCAGACCCAAGTGGCACCTAAACCAGCCAAACATAGAGGAAGGCAGTTAAGTGCTTTTAAAGGATGAAAGATCTAGTCCTCTCCAGTGGCCTGGGGCCAGGATTGTCAAATTATACTATGGTTCAGATCGTAAGGCCAGGGTCGCTGAAATAAAAACAGCTTCAGGAATATACCGAAGGGCGATTAGCAAATTATGTATTTTGCCTAACTTTAATTAATTAACAGATGTAACTATTGTAACCTTACTGTAATTAACTAGTGTAACTAATGTAACCTTACTGTAATTAACTAGTATAACCATTGTAACTTAATTGTAATTGAGTGATTAGCTCATATAACAACATTCCCCCGGAAATATGTCTACGTCATTTTACCAACTACTTTAATACTATTATTATGGCTGGTTTGAGTTCGCGGAATGGGTGTGGTTTCGTAGAACAAGCAAACCCAGAACCCCCATATAGCACCGTAGAGATACTTTACCAAAATGTGCGAGGGTTGCGAACAAAGTTGGAGGAATGTTACACAAATATTTCAACCGGAGGTGCGGACTTATTTGCCATAACCGAAACTGGCTGCAACGAGTCCATACATGACGCGGAAATAATTCCACCAGGATACACGATTCTACGGTGTGACCGAGCAGACGGGCGTAAACAAGGTGGCGCGTTTCTCGTGGCCACACCGCGTTTTGAGTTGCGGCGAGTATCACTGCCTGATGTGAACATTGACAAGCAGGTATTTGAACTGGTGTGTGCTACCGTGTACCTACATAACCGATTTATGTTTTTATTTTGTGTTGTTTACATTCCGCCTACTAGTAGTGATAATGAATACATGGTATTATTTCGCATAATTGAACAATTTTGTAGTAAGTACAAGGATATAGTGGTTGTAGGTGACTTTAACTTGTATTCTTGTTCTGTAGCCATAAGTAATTATTATGAATATTTTTATACTTTTTGTGGATTCACTCAGAGTAACACAGTGGGAAATTGTAGTGGTCGTCATTTGGATTTGGTGTTGAGTACATTGACGGAGGGAGGGCGTGTGAGTGTGCGCGCGTCGGAGGCGCCGCTCGTGCCTGTGGATGCGTATCATCCACCGCTCGAGATCTCGGTCAGCACAAGCTCGCGTCGGCGTCGGCCTGGCTCGACGGGCCCGGCTACACCCGGCTCGGCGGGCTCGGCTGCACCCTTCGTAGACCCAGGTGCGCCCAGAGGTTGGAACTTTAACAAAGCCGACTTTTTGACAATGTATTCATTAATTGCAGCTATAGATTGGACTCCTTTGTATGAGTTGGACTCGGAAACAGGTTTGGATTATTTTTATAGTGTTATTAATTCTGTTATAGATGACTGCGTCCCAAAAAAAAAGCGAAGTAGTGTAAACTCGGGGTACATTTATCCTGAGTGGTACACTAGTGAAATAATTCGCGACATAAAATGGAAGGCTCGTCTACACAAACGCTACAAGGCAAGCGGGTCGAGGGTCGATTACGAGGCTTTTGCTAGGTGTAGAACTAACATTAAAAAGATGATAGTAGTCGCACAGGAACAATATCGTGGCCGTGTTCAGAGTCAAATGATGAGTGATCCTAAATCTTTCTGGAATTTTGCAAAATCCAGGAGAGGCAGGAGAAGTCCGCAGGAGATTTTGAAGGATGGTGAGGTATTGTCAGGTCAACGGTGTGCGGAGGAGTTTGCGAAGTATTTTTACTCGGTCTATAGGGCGGAGCCACCTGTGTTGGATGTAGACGCGGCTATAGAGAAAGCAGGTAGTGGGAATGGAGCGGTACGAGTGCACTTAGACCAATTGCAGTTAGTGGACGTATGTCGCGCGCTTCGAGACCTGAAGCCAAAACGTTCCACAGGGCCTGACGGCATTCCACCTTACATCTTTAAGGATTGTCGATCAGTGCTAGCTAAGCCGCTTCTACACATTTATAATAAGTGTCTAGAAGCTGCCGTTTTCCCGGCGAGATGGAAAGTGACTCGCGTTGTTCCTGTTCCTAAGGGTGGGTCAGCAGAATCTGTGGATGGATATAGGCCAGTTGCAGTATTGTCGACGCCGGCAAAAGTACTGGAAACTGCCATTCATAGGATTATTTATCAGCAGGTTAGCGCACATCTCACAGACGCTCAGCATGGTTTTCGACCGGGAAGGAGTACCACCAGTAATTTGCTCTGCCACATGGCTCATCTGGTGCCAACAGTGGATAGTGGGGGGCAAGCTGATGCTGCTTACTTCGATTTTCGAAAAGCATTCGATCTAGTCGATAATGACATGATGCTTGCAAAGTTAGCTGGTGTTGGTTTCACCCCACATTCACTTCAGTTTTTTGCCAGCTACTTAAGAGATAGGCGGCAGTACGTGGAATATGCGGGACACGTGTCAGATCCGTATTTCACGAGGTCCGGGGTGAGTCAGGGCAGTAACCTTGGACCTTTGGGGTTCCTCCTGGTGGTTAACGACCTACCAGAAGTAGTCCAAGACGCTCACTGTTTGTTGTTTGCCGACGACCTCAAATTGTCCCTCACAGTGGAAAGGGGCGAAGACTGTGATAAGCTACAAAGGGATATTGATAGGGTAGTGAGCTGGAGCAGAGAAAATCTGTTGCAGTTCAATATCTCGAAATGTGTGACAATTACTTATTCTCGTGCACACAATCCCATCGTGCATGGCTATCATATTGATGGCTTGCCTATGACACGGGTCACGGAAGTCAAGGACTTGGGGGTAAGTTTTAACACCAACTTGACATTTCGTGATCACGTTATGCGTTGCTGCAAGAAAGCATATAGAAATTTAGGCTTTATGCTTCGTACGGTCCGAGGTTTCACGAATATGAAAGCCATTATAGCTTTATATAATGCATTGGTTAGGAGCCAGCTAGAATGTAACGCAGTCATCTGGTCTCCACATGAAGCTAAATATAGTCTCATGCTGGAGAAAGTTCAAAACAAATTTATTAGATATTTGTATATGAGGTATTACGGTGTTTACCCATTTTATCCCTTAATGTATCCAACATTATTTATTTTAGGTATGGTAGGATACAATGAGTTGAGGGTTAGAAGGGAACTGGCACTCACCTCATATATTTTCAAAATATTGAGAGGGAAGTTGCATAATGCAACTGTTTTAGAACAGGTGTGTCTGTGTGTTCCGGACAGGTACGTATGGCGACGCCGGCGGCCGAGCTTGCTAGTTGAGCCGCGCAGTCGAACCAACCTTTTAAGAGAGGCGCCGCTGACGCGTGCACTCCGCACGCTCAACCTTGTGGCTATTGAGACCGATCTATTCTGCTGTACTCTGGGTGAATTCACAAGGAGTGCATTGTTTAAAATTTGTTATAGATAAAATTTGTTTGTAAACTAATTAACATTAAATTAGTTTAGATATTTAATATGTAATTAGATTACTTAGGATAAGCGCATTTATCGTATTGGGTGTAATCCTGTAAAGATTAATGTGATAAGGTTAAATAAAAAATAAAAAAAATAAAAAAAAAATATTGGCAACATTGTGGTACAATGTTGTATCATAAGTTGGCAGCACTGCTACCAACTTCCCTTCTCAAAACTTAAATGTAACCGCTAGTATTGTTTTCCATATCAAATATCTAAATAATAAAAAAACTGTGAAATTATGTTCAAACTTTTGTTTTGCTCAAACAGTACCCATTTTGATGAATAATTTTTAAAGTTTATTTTTATTTCATAAACATTATTTTCAGAAGTCGATGTTTTTGGTAGGTGTCTATTTTTTTCGTTTTTGACAACGACTTCCGAAAATAAAGATATATTTCACTTTGTAGAGTCTTGTTTTGGAAGTCGGTATAATTTAATTGATTAAAAGATTTTATTTTACACTTTTTAGTTTTGATACCTTATACGAGTATGGATAACTTAAAAATTACTCGTCAGATCATTATAAAGTATTTGTATGGGAGCACGAGAAGCACCAGCTGGGTCATAATTGGTGGAGTGATCGCGTAACAAACATTTGACAAAAGCACACAGTTGAATTAAGAATCTCCTCCTATTCGAAGTTGGTTGAAACTGAACAACCCTACACAAAAACAATTCTAGTAATTCTACTATCTCCTTCCCAACGATCCATCCACTTATACATTAGTATACACATCGCAAACATTCCAAGAGCAGTCAGAATTAGGATTTGTCGCAGCTCCAAGGATAAAAAAGCTAAGTGGGCCGTTTGAAGATGTGTTCATCCGTACCCTCGAAACAGGGACACTTGAGTTAAGAGTCCTCCTCTGAGTATGAGTACTGAGGACACCCTGGAGGGACTTGAGTTTGAATATTTTTGAGGATATTTTAAAATGTGAGAAGGTTTCTAAATATTTTTATTTGTGTATATAACTTCACAAACGATAGGAACCATATATTATGCGCTACCTAATCTTATTATATCTTTCAAAGTATTATTTCGCGTTCGTTGTTAGTTTGCTCTTCTAAATTACATTTTAACTTATACAAACTCTACTAAATGATATCGATATCTGAAAACCGTTTTCGATTTCGATATGAAAACTGTATATCGGTTACATAACCGTTTGTGCAAAAACCGAAAACGCCCATTTCTAGACAGTAGGTCATCCTCTTTATATCTGCTTAGAAAAAAAAAACATAGTACCAGCCAGACACAGATTAGAGTTTAGCCATTATAATATGGTTATAGGAGGGAGGCTCCAAATACATCTATCTCTCTTGATGTTGTTTTACTTTGGTAATTATTAAGCATTTTTATGAAAATCTTTGAAAGATACATAAAAATAGTCAAAATACAAGTTTTTTTAATCATCATCAATATCAGGCTTTTAATGATTTCAAATTTTTATACAGATCTACAGAAAGCTGTTAAAATGTATACTGACGATTTTTCTCTTTAATCACAATCGAAAACTGCACAAAAGCACGAGACAATAATAATAACTGAAGATACTGAGAGAATCAAAATGAGAGTAAAAAGCCTAATCGTTCTAGGCTCAGTCCCAAAAATTTTCCACACGACTACAACCCAAAAAATACCCCAAAAAATTATTCACAAAATATGACCTCGGAGCTTTAGGAGTGCAGCCAAAACGATGTATTTTTTACATTATTTCTTTGTCTGTCTCATCAAAATCTACTAAACGGATTTTAACGAGACTCACTAAACCCAGTAATATTTTAAACGATATCTACGAGAATATTTAAATAATACTACATTCTGTAAATTATTGTAGTTTATTTTATGCTAGGTAAAATTTGGGATAAGAAACCTAAGCCCTGAAAACTAAAAAAATATTAATACTTATCCCGATGATAACACACTTTTTATGCAGGTGAAGCCGCGGACAGAAGCTTGTTAAAAATAAATTATAATATTGTGACTTCAGCCTCTTCTAATACCTCATTTAATAATTCACCCTACTTTTTGGAATCAGTGCAATATTTCTTCTTCTTTAATTTGCACTAGCTGACCCGCGGGGCTTCGCTCCCGTCAACTGGTTCCCCTGCCTACCCTGCCAATCCAGTCTACCCTACCTGCCCTGCCTATCCAGTCTACCCTGCCTACACTGCCTTCCCTGCCTACCCTGCCTACCCTGCCTACCCTGCCTACCCTGCCGACCTTGCCTACCCTGCCTACCTTGCCAACCCTGCCTACCCTGCCTACCCTGCCTACTCTACTTACCCTAACTACCCTACCTACCCCACCTACCCTACCTACCCCACCTACCCCACCTACCCCACCTACCCCATCTACCCCACCTACTCTACCTACCCTACCCTACCTACCTACCTATGGTGTACATAATAAAGAGTGTTTTATTCTATTCTACCTAATAATTTTTATCTAGCATCAATAGTTTTCTCAGCGCACGCCAAAGAATGAATTTTATAGGCAACATTTTGCTACCTTAGCTTACATTATTGCAATTTTCATAAGGATCTCTATTTTTTTTGAAAATATGTTGTAGCCTATGACACTCAGGAATAATGTAGCTTTCTAATGGTGAAAGAATTTTCAAAATCGGTTCAGTAGATCCAGATATTACCCCTTACACGTCACAAACTCACAAACTACCTCTTGATAATATTAGTATACTCGTAGAAGTATAAATGTGTATTAAAGAAATATTATTTCTATTCCCCGTCCTCTAAATTTATAGTCCTTTCTAACCATATCATAATAATTGTTACAATCCATTAATCGATTATCACTTATTGAAACCACACAGTAAAGAGTGGTGACGCAGATCATGAAAATTCGAAATAATATTGATAATACTGATATGGATAATGTAGCTGTTATACCCAAGCAAACAAAGCCAAAAACGGCGACAAAGTTATTTCGTGATTGTATTCTGTCAAAAAACAAAGTGTGATTTAACGTCGACCATAATTCAAAGCAGCCATAATTTCAGCCAACCTGAAAAATAGGGCTTGAATAATATTCCACAAGATCCTTCAAAAAGGACACCAATTTAATTAAAATAATATTTCTGGACAGGTAAGTCTACATTTTATACAGCTGTTTATTTTAATAAAAAAATCTTGGAAGATTCTGTGCCTCAATTTTGAACTGTCGTTCCGTAAATTCGTCTTGTACAATTTTTAATACAAACACGGGGCTATTTTTCAAATATGCTCCCTATTTGTCATGGCTTTAATACAATGCTTCAGATGCCATTTCTAAGAGAACGTTGATAAGCAGAATTCCATTGGTATGAATAAAACGGCGAGTCTCCAAGTCTTCCATTATTATTATTGAAAAATGTTAATGATTTCGAGTATTTTAATTCTGTTTTTTTCAATGCAATGGAGCGTCTTTAAAATCAATTTATTTTTGACGATACTGGAAAATCCCTAATAAAAATATACCATTACTTATAAAAATGTAGACCTTATTTAACGACTGTTTAACAGATTATTAATCTCTTAAACAGCTCAGAGATTTTTATAAACAAGGTCCTTAATCTTTGTTATTAAGACAGATATACTTATTTATGTTACGTGGTCACCGTAACCAATGAACGTCTTATATTAGAGGATCCCAAAACAAAGCTAAAACGCCTCATTTAAGTTTAACCACCGTCGATATCCTCCAATCCGTCACACAGCACCACTTACTGGCAATGAAAACAGATAATGCCGTAGTGATCCTCCGAACCAACAATTCCTCACAGTTTGCTACTAAAACTCCTTTATTCCCAGTAGTTCTTTACAGAACGATTGAAACCAATATCCAAACATATTTCCCAGAATCATTTCAATCTACATCAAGTTTTCCCAGACACAAAATTATTAGACACTAAATGAATAAACTGTATAGACACCATCTTTGATCACCTTCTACCACTCTCATCAGACGGTAACTCTGTCTTAATTGACTTTTGACTGTTACACCCCTTTTCAGTAACTTCATCATCGCTCAAAGGATTTAAATTAAAGGAAGGCCTGTTACTGTAAGCGAATTTATTTTAATTATCAAAGGGCTTGGTAACGAGTTATGATTTTATTGGGATAGTGCGTGAGGTAGGTAATAGACATGTATCTATTTTACAAGGTTTTAGTTGGCTGTTTGCTAGAAAATTACCGGCAAAGTCAATATTCTGTAGTAATTAAGAAGGTAATTCAATGATTGAAAATGAAAATTAAATTTTGCATTCTTTGACTGATTCACTGTTAGCCATGCAACATCATCACTACATGTATCTTTCTTCTTCTTCAACACTTCTCCACCAAAATGTTGATATAGTACCTACAGTTCTATTTCATTGCACGCCAGCTTACCAGGTCTTCGGCTGCCCGCGTCCAACTCTTGTTTGACCACGTAAACCTGGTTTGTGGTCTATGTACGCTCTAGTTCCACCATCCCATCCCATCTACCATCCGGGTTGGTGGTATATATGTGGCCTGCGCACTTATATTCCCTCCCTATCACCAGGGCTATGTTGGTTAGTTTCAACCCTCTTCGGATCTTTTATCTAAGAAATATCTCCATATCTCCAACATTTCCCTTTCCATAACTCTTTGTAATTTTTAATTAAAAATGTCATGAGATTTTAGATTATAAATTGTAAGCTTTGTAAATTGCACGGTTATCTTAAATTATTATTGTGTGGCGCATCTCTCCCATTATTGACATGATTATTATTTACACTTATGATTATTAGTTTTTCATTATTATGTTGACATTTATTTAATTCAATAATACAATTTTAATGGGATTATCTGTTTAGTGACTGCATGATTATGATCAATAATTAATTTAAATAAAATATGTTTCTTTATTTTATATTTGCACGCCGAAATAAAAGGCTGAATAAGAGAACAATTTGGTACACTTTACCAACCTTCTGTACCTTATTTATGCAAATAAATGATTATGTTTTTCTTTTTGAGCGTCTCGGAGTTAAGTGTTTGCCTGCTTAGTGAACGTTTCGGCCCCATACACCATGACGGAGAGGCACCCCTTTATATTGTTTTAGAGTATTTGATGAGTCTACCGACATAGCCCGAAGAATTGTCAAATTTAAGTGGCAGTAGGCAGGAAACATTGCTCGCAGATAGTCGATGGTGCCAAAATTTCTGGACCGCGTACTGGAAGACGTAGTGTTGGAAGACCTCTCTCTAGATGGACTGATTGCCTGGTTAAGGATGCGAGAGTCCACTGGATTCCAGACATACAGGACCAAACGATGTGGCGACACTCTGGGAACGTCTATGTCCAACAGTAGACGTATTTTGCTTACATAATGATGATGATGAGCATACAGTGGTATTGAAAGATGTAACCAGTAATAAAATAATATGACTGATTGTGACTGTGACTTATGTCAATATGCATGGGGAAAGGTATTCAAAGAACCCATCATCTTCGAAGGAGACTGTGGACTACGTGGAGACCTTTCTTGCCGTGGCGTTTGGGATCAGACGGAGGCGTTATTTGATATCCGTGTCGTAGACACTGACGCACCTTCTTATATGTCACGCCCTGTCGCCTCTGTACTAAAAGCCGCCAAAGACAAAACAATAAGAAAATATTCGAAGTCTTGCGAATTGCTACATGCAACGCTCACCTCTCTTGTTACATCCGTTGATGGAGTCTTCGCTTCACAAATGTCTAGCTTCGTAAAACATCTTGGAGCTGCAATCGCTGACCGTTGGAAAAGAACATTGAGTGTAGGGTTGGCTAAGATCAAGAATCATCATCTCAATAATCTGTGCCACTAGCACTAGAATCGACATGATTTACGGCTCAAGATCAATTTAAACCAATAGCCAAGTTATTCGGTTCGACGATGGAGCAGCCCTACCTAGACAATGATTTGGTTGTGGCCGAAGAACCAAAAAGATGTCGATTGCAATATTTTGTGACAAAGACAAAGATATTTTATTTCAAGTAGGCCACCAAGCGGCACTTTTGAACGTTAGGTACATTAAAATTTACAAGTTATAAAAGTTGATTCTACCGTGCATTCGGAAAGAAGCTTGTTATGGAGAAGAATGCACAAGAAACTCCATACTTACTCTTTTAAAGAAAATGTTTTTTTACAATATTTAGTTACATAAGTACATACATTAATAAATTCACATATGTGAGGAAAATGCACCCAGAATAGCACTACACACTATACTACGTACAGGCATAAAAGATGTGATGGATAAAAGTATATATCTATCCTGAAATAAAATAATAGGTTCTAAGATGCCTTTTTCAGCATCTATAACTTTTAAATATGCATAGTTCTCTTTTATCAGTAGTTCAAACAAAGAAAAATCTTAAGCTTATTTTCAGAACAAAACATACCTTATTCATGAAATTATTATCTTGTGATTGCTAGACCAATATGGCGGCAGGCTCGTTTCTCACAAAATTAATTATCTAGAATGATGTGACGTTAATTAATTTCAGAAGTTATGAGTATAGTAATGTGTTTGTATTATATCTTTGTCTAAATTAATTTAGTGTCTATTTTGGGATTCGTTTAAGTGAAGCTTATTGTATGAATAAAACATTCCGTTTACTTTTTTGTGAATAAATGAATATTTACCGTAAGTGGGCAGTTGTCAGTATCCTATACTGTCCTACTTCCTTATCAAAGGAAAGAGGGAACTTTGGATGTGGAACACTGAGAAACGTTGATCAGAATTAGGAATTAGAACTTTTATCGTTTATATTAACGCAGGTAAAGCCTCTGGCAAAACTGAGTAGAACATATTAGGCTATACCCTAATCTATATAGGTCCAGTCAGCTCTTTTTGAATAGCATTCACGCGAGCGATACTAGCCTAAATGTTGGTCTGACGCATCCCAGGCTATCAGCCAAGCTAATTTACTAGCAGACTAGAAGGTATTACTACAACGACATACCTATCCAAAAGAATAAGGCAGAATACAAGAAGTATCTTATCATCACTCATGGAGGGATTAATTTCAATAAAAAATCGCTTCCACAACCTAAATAATGCAGGCTCAAATATTTAACAAAATTATTTTGGAATTATCCACCGTTCTGCTAAATGTTAAAACCAACAACAAAATATTTTGCAAAACTGTTTGCTGTTTCCAAAACAATGCTTTGACGCATCCTGGAAAACTCGAATTCCACCTCAATATTCGGAGCTTCGAACAAGTTGAAAACAAAACAACGCTGAAATAAATACTTATTAAGGCTTTGTCTACCCGTTCGGTTTAATAAAATGCAGTCAAAGGTAGCTCATACACGAGTGAAGGTCTTTGTGTAAAGGTGATTGCACACAAAGAAGACAATAGTATGTGTTATTTAATCAGTTATTCGAAATTGAAATTGGGAGTGCTATGAAGAATTTGTGAAGTGTACCATAGATTTGTAGATAAGGATATAATTTCGAGCTATAACCTATCTTGTAAGTGAAAGGGTAATGAAACGAGTAATTTAAATTCAACTTCTTTGTCGTACTTAATTTTTTTAATTAATTAGTTCTTAATTAATGTAATTTGTTTATACAATTGTACAGATTGCTCTAACTAATCCAACTAGTTTTTGATAATTTAAGAGTCCAACTACTATTACAAAAGCAAAAGTTTGTGAGGATGTATAAATAGATGTTTGGATGAACGGATGGATTAAAAGATGTTTGTTATTCTTTCACGCAAAAACTCCTGAACGGATTCTGATGCAGATCGTTCAGTTTTCCTCGTTAACAAGTAAACTTGTTAAAATTGTATGCTGTTAGGTACTAATTGTTGTAATAAATTGTTTTGGAAGAGTGAAGTGCTCTACTATAGGCTATTTTTGCCTAAAAGAGCACTTCAATTACCAGATGTTTGTACATATTTGTAAAGGAATAATAAATTATTTTTATTTGTATTTGTGTTTGTATACTTAGATAGGTACATGAATTTTGTTAATTTTGATTTTATTATTATTATCTTTTGGTGCTATTATAATTAAATTTGCTTAATATTTTTGCTTATTTATTATTCATGTCCAACAATATAATATTTCCACTATCACCAGTATCAGCATGTCGAAAATTCGGTAATGAACTTCGCAGAAATGATTTACACCCGGAATACAGCTTATATATCAGTATAATACATCGGCTGTTATTATTATGTATAAAGATAAAAGTACTAATTCCACCCGAGCGGAGCCGCGGTCGGTAGCTAATACATTAAAAATACCGTATTATAATAAAATTACAACACAATACTTTGAAGTCCCTCCTGATTGCTGTCTTGTTTCTCTACTTTCATCCCATTTTCAATGAACTGTGATATCTCAGCGAAGTGATTCTTTGGTTTTACTGGGCTGCAAGGAAAGGGTTATGTTTTTCGTGCGTATCTTGTACGTAATTATATATGTATGTATGTAATATTCTTTATTACCACATATCTTTCAAACCCCTAAACGGATTTATATAATTAAGACATCGTTAGATAGGTCTTGACCGCCCAAGTGTTCTTAGATAAGTGAGGATAAATATAAAAAAGAAACATGACGGATTTTGGGCGCCATATTGTGGGGTTTTTCTTTTTTCAAACCTATCAAGTGGATCAAAATTAAAGATTTATTAAAGGAGATTACAAAAATATATACCGATTATATGTTTAAAAGTCATTCTAAATAAAAGTTATAACTAAAAAGTTGTAGATAAATAAAAAATATTAAATAAAGAACCCGCCTACTTAAGCGAACTATAAAGATGTAAACAAGAAGAAAATCATGCTGCGCAGTAGGACGATATTTATAGTTTTGGGGTTTTGGTCAACCAGCTCGCGACTATGTATCCTCCGAGTGCACATCATGATTTTCTTCTTGTTAAATCTTTGTAGTTCGCTTAAGCATTCGGGTTTTTTGCTTTTATTGGCTTCTCAGTAACAAGTGATTGCTAATACAGCTCAATTCATATTGCAGCAAAGGTACATTATGTAATAAGTCAAAGAAAAGTGGTTTAGTTTGTGTTTCCTTGCCGAATGTCAAAAGTACTGATTGTGACATTATATTAAACAAGGAGAAGCTAGAATTCGTCGATAAAACGGTTTTCCTAGGGATCACGCTAGACTCAAGGTTGCAATGGGGTCCTCATTTGGTATCCCTTGCGGGCGGCTGAGTTCGGCGGCTTATGCTGTTGGATAGATTCGTCGGTTAACGGATGTGGATACCGCCAGACTAGTCTATTTTAGTTATTTTCATAGTATAATGTCTTACGGTATCTTACTATGGGGAAGGGCTGCAGACATTGAGTCAATTTTTATTCTGCAAAAACGAGCCATCAGAGCGTACAATCTTCGCCAGCGCGATTCTCTAAGGGAACTGTTTAAGGACATTAACATCATGACGGTTCCTTGTCAATATATTTATGAAAACATCATGTACGTAAGAAAGAATTTACATATTTTTAGTAAAAACGGCGACAGACATAATTATGTTACTAGAAATAGGGACCAATTAGTTCAACCAGGTTTCAGACTGGCTAAAGTAGCCTCATCTTTCATGGGGTACTGTACAAAATGTTACAATAAAATTCCTCCCCACATTCTTGAACTGAATGAGACGAAATTTAAAACTTGTATAAAACGCACACTATGCAGGCTGGCATATTATAAGTTGGGGGATTACATCAATGATAAAAATGCTTGGCTAAATGCTAGTCCTGCTCCACAGCCACTAGGGCGCAAAAACAAGTGATATGCAGAACATTATTGTTTTGAATTATTGTTGGACCTTCTGAAGACTGTATAAATATATTTGTATTGTATAAACTCAATTTCATTCATCAAGGTATGTACTTATGTACCTAAATATTGTAAAAAGTTTTTTTTTAAAGAGTAAGTATGGAGTTTGTTTGTTGTGCATTCTTCTCCATTACAAGCTACTTTCCGAATGCACGGTAGAATCAACTATTATTATTTGTAAAATGTAACGTTCAAAAGTGCCGCTTGGTGGCCTACTTGAAATAAAATATCTTTGTCTTTGTTTAGGTATTACTTCTTGAAGAATTACAATCAGTCAATCATTTGGTATTTTACAGATGATGAACTCAAGTTTGAGATAAATATTAGCAGTGTACGTTACCCCAGCAATAAAGTGAATCCTAGAGTGATTTTAGTGAAACGTATAATTAGTGCGTAAGGTACTGTGCATGTGCGTGCGCCACATAAAAAAATTAGTCCGCGTTGTCATTTTGGGAAAAAACGGGAAAATGATTCCTGCTGGAGTAACTTCAACGTTCCAAGCAAGTCCAAACGTTTCAATCCAGCATTACGGGTGCCATTTGCAACTACTAACTACAGACAAAATTCATACGTTGTGCGTGTGAGCAGGAACTTTAATGAGGTGTGCAAACGGTTTGACTTTTATCTTTTTGAAACAAGTGTGACCCCGGCAAAAAGTGTTTATCTAAGAATTTTTTTAAAGCTTAAATTCTTTAGAATTTGTTTTTATTTTTTAAATCGAGTTTTAACAACTTGTTTGTCATAGATAATTATTTGTAGCAATTATATTAATTCTGAAATATTTTGGTCATTTAATTTTGTTTTTTACTTTGACTTATTTGGCAGTGTGTATACTTTGTTCCACAGTATATTTATACCAGACAAGCTCTAGACGTGAAGACTTGTAATTGGCTGTCAGATTGTCTTTCTGTTATGTATTACCATTGTACTTAGCTGTAAGTCTTCCAAAGTCTTTAAATAAATAAATTAAACAAACAACGTTGTTCCAGCAGGAAAATTCTAAGAATGATTGGGGAGAGAAATATTGTGCATGGGCTTATAATATATGTGTGCATAAATGTGCGCTGAAAATTTAATTAGTGCGTCTTCAGGTTTTCGAGATTTTGCTTTTCCTGCTGGAGTAACGTTTTGCAGAACCTTCTAACTCTAAAATCTTTGTATGAGTGCCTGTAGAATAAGTGCGTATTTGTGACAGAATTAGATATAAGAAAATATTTTTAATTTTCAAGTAATCGCGCTTTTTTGAAAACCGGAAAAAAATATCGAAGCGCCTAAATGAGAAAACGTATAAGCTCACTGAAAACTGTATTCGGTCCTTGACCCTTATAATAACCATTCAAATTTCATAAGTGTACATGCATGTGTTATTTGAATAATATTGCTAAAAGTCAAATGACGGTGTCATAACTTTGACAGCAAAATACAAGGAACCGGCTCAACCCAAGATGTGATGATGTAAACCACAGAATAGTGCGTTTACTCAAAAATCTACAGTGAGAATATTCAGCTTGGGATTTTTCGGATTTAAACAAAACATTACATGTTTTGCAAGCAAAGGCTGCTTAACCGACCAAATTCGTATGACTGCAAAAAAGCGACGGATTTGTACGGTTTCCTCTCGATTTTTTCCTTCACTGTTTTGAGAGCAGTGGTATATTTATATAGTTCAAAAAAGGTAAAACGTCTGTGTCGGTTCGACCCCACGACCTGGAACTTGTAAGTCACGGTAGTTACCACTGGGCCACTATGCTCTCACATGTAACATTCTTAACAATAATAACCATGGAACAAAGTATCCCGAAATGAGCCCAAAATACGCGGATTTTAACTACTACAGCACACCACAAATGACACCACTGTTGTAATTACATCATGTAGGGCGATCCTAATTCGTATCGAAATAATGATAGCTGCGGTATCACGGTAATTAATACCATCTCATTATTTTGGAAATAAGTGGGGGTTCAGGCGGAAATAATGGTGTAGCGAGATAGGAGACGGTTACAGCACTATCGAATTTATATTAAAAAGCATTCGGCACAAATACTCAGAAAAAATATGTGCATAACTTCAGCTTCCTCATAAGTGGAAGAGTAATTCTATCTATGCCAATATTTAAGGCATAATAGCAGCAATCAAAGTTCCAAGTCTTAATTTAGCTGCCACAAAAACTTCGTTAAAATGAGTCGTTTAGTATGTGTTAGCTGGAGTGACTTCACTCCAGCTTCCTCATTCAATTCAGGCAAACCCGTGAGGTTAGGGTTTTGGACTATAGTAAAAAAAACAAGGCATAACAGCTGCACATGGAGGGTAAGAACGGAACGATAATACTTGAAAAGTGTTGAAACGACGATCAAAAAACGTGTGTGTAAGCTGGAGTGACGTCAACCCAGCTGCAATTTCATATCTTCCGAACAAAAGAAGATAAAATATGAGTATGTATTATAGCTTAAAAATTCCATTCATTCCATTGAGTCGAGTGGAGGAAATTAAAAATTAAACAATGAAAGACTTTGATCGCTCAACCACTACGCCAACCGTGTCTCCAAAGTTTTACTTAAAGTCAGTTTATTTCATGCGTTTACAATTATGTATTATGAATATATTTACAAAATATATACAATTGAAATATTATGAAAAAAAAAACCTAGACAAAGGGGAGGAGAAAAAGGGCTCAGTGTGCATAAAAAAATCGTCCACATCGATGTCAATGGGAAACGTGGCCAGAACGCTGGCAGCATTTCCACGCTGGTTGGCAATGCTAATTCTATAGCCGTAGAAAAAAAAAGCTCTATGACTCTTCACGTGACCAGAGGGCTGGCCTTTTATTATGAACTAGCTGTTCCCCCCGTCTTCGCTCCCGTGGACCACCCCACAGGAACCGTTTTCGGGAATAAAAAAATAGCGTATGTCACTCAAGAATTATGTAGCTTTCTATTGGTGAAAGAATTTTTTAAATTGGTCCAGTAGTTTTGGACCCTATTAAGTACAAATAAACAAACAAGCAAAACAATTTCTCTTTATAATATTGGTATAGATTGCAATTATAAATTAGGATACTTAAGGTTACACTAGTCGAAAATTCTTCCATACAAACTTACTCTAGGGATTATTCCACTGTTTGACGATGTACGTTCAAAATACAAAGTGATATCAATTTGTCTCATCATTATCTAGCCCTGTATGGAAGCAAAAGAGTAAAAAAATAAAATATTTAAAAGTTATGAGCGTCGAAAGTTCCACATTTCGACACTAATTTTAACGCATTTTTGGGCGCGAATAAATACCATAAGAAGACGGAAAATTGCAAAACGGCTTCCATACAGGGATAGATTAGTAGTTCAACAATGCAAATAATTTTATTTTGAACAGATAGATACAGTCGTTTTTTCATGATATCTAGACTGCCAAAGGTCTGTTTATAAAATTTAGCGCTCTCGGTTTCGTCCTAAATCATTATCCATTTCGCTACAAATTTGCAAAAGTGTGTATTCGTACGTGAACTAGCTTCCTACTGCTCATCACAGCATCTATCTCTTCCGCACGTGTTGTCGGTTGATATAAAATGCATTTTAACCCCGCGCACAAAATAGTTCGTGCCGTCGACTAGTGTACCCTTAACTGTACGGTTTTCACACAGCGGGTTCCACGGCAGTGAAACAGTTATTTTTTTAAGTAGAACATAAAAAAAAACTGTATCTCTTCCCTTACATATCGTTCTCAACTGAACTTGTCTGAACCAAGCGTAATATAAATTCGGTACGATATTATTGCCGATATAGCTTGCAATAATTTACGAACTAATTGTTATCGTCCATAATTTGTGATAGTTATCATATCGTGTTTTAAGCACAACCGCGAGTTGGACACTGATCGAATTGCCTATCGGCCTGAATTAGGTTAGAAAATTACTCAGAAAATTGAGCACAAAAACAAGGGGGAAAGACTTTACGAGCTATATTCCCTTAAGCCTTGTATTAACACTGAAACGTTTAATAAGTATGTTGCTACTTACTCAAGATTTTTTAAAAATACTTGCAAGGCAGCTAAGGCTTTATACATTAGCAATAAGGTTAAATTTGCAGAAAATAAAATCAAGACGGTTTGGAAAATTATAAACAATGAAACAAATAGGAATAAAAGAAATAATACTGATTACACGCTTGAGACCACACACGGACTTATTAGAGATAACAAAAAAGTTGCGCAAGAATTTGCAAATTTCTTTACCAACATCCCAATTAAAACTACTGAAACCTTAAATTCATCGCCCTCGCTTGCTTTTGGATTGTTAAACACGAACGTTTCAGCCTGCCCGAATGTATTTAACTTTTTACATATAAACCCCATAACAGTAATAAAAGCTTTTAAGCAAATCAAGATCAAGCCGACTGAAGATCTGTGGGGAATGTCCATCAAGGCTTGTGCCTCCATTATTCAGACTATAGCGCCGTACTTGGCTTTGATTTTCAATTTGTGTGTGGATCAAGGAGTCTTTCCGGATCTAATGAAATATAGTAAGATTATACCTCTTTTTAAATCCGGGGACAGTAAAGATACAAATAATTATAGACCAGTATCCGAGTTGCCGGTTTTCAGCAAGGTTTTTGAGAAGATAATGCTAAATCAAATGCTCATTCATTTTAATACTAATAACATTTTGCATGATTAACAATATGGTTTCACCAGAGGACGTTGTACAACTGACGCTGGTGTCACCCTATTAAAACACATCTTTAAAGCATGTGAAGATTCGCAGGATGCCATAGGTATCTTCTGCGACCTGTCGAAGGCGTTTGATTGCGTTAATCATGAAACATTACTTCTGAAACTTGAGCATTACGGGCTAGGTCAATCAGCGTTAAGTTAGGTTAAATCTTATTTGAGTGATAGACAGCAATTAGTTCAAATAAACGGTGTGAACTGTCCGGGTTAAACGTGAAAATGGGGGTACCCCAGGGCTCAATTTTGGGTCCTTTCTTATTTTTAGTATACATCAGCGATTTACCTCGTTTATTGGAAAACAAACTAAACATGGTGTTATTTGCCGATGACACATCTTTAATTTTTAAAATAAATAGACGTACTTGTCAGGTTGACGACGTAAATAACGCGCTACGGCAGGTTCAGGATTGGTTCACTGCCAATAATTTAGTTTTAAATGGTAAAAAAACCAAGTGCGTAAAAATTTCATTGCCGAATATCAAAAGTACTGATTGTGACATTATGTTAAACAAGGAGAAGCTAGAATTCGTCGATTAAACGGTT